>OY284488.1:15148545-16348545 GCA_958336395.1 Ctenicera cuprea | reverse complement strand
CAACATTTGTTTGACTGGTTAGATTGCGAGGCGCTGACGATTCATTCCCAATCCTAACAGCATCGTGAGCACTAGTACATCCGTTACGCATTTATAAAATTGTGCTTCAAAATGTCATACAGTATTACTGGAAAAAAGGAGACTCTTCAAGATATGCACATGCACAGGTTAAAGCAGCAGTCAATAAATAGGCTACGAATTCACGCCACATTTCATTGACCGAAATATGAGGAGCTCAAGTTACAATGACAAACGCATTTACGACTACGATAACAAGAGTGTAAGCAACCGCAAATTAATTTATAAAACTAGGACTTCTATCCTCGGCCCATTACACTACCTACTTCATTTGCTTCCTTATTATAAAAACAGCGTGGGACATAGCCCACGGGTGCCACTAGTCTATATATTAAATCCGGAACTGTCTTAACTTTTGGCGACGACGGCTATCGTCTTACATCTGGACACAGTTTATTTATTATTTTGTTAGTGGTATTTGGAATGAATATTTAGGTTAACAGTTACGTAGGGCGACTTGGCACTTGATTTCAAAAGTTCGCGTATTTTAAAAGAAGTCTAGTTATTATTATGCATTGCATAACTCATCCTCAGTAAATATTACAGTAAACCCACTAGCCAACAATTGTTCCATCAGTTCTATTGACCAAAATTTTCATTGTCTGTTGACTGAAAAAAACGTTAGTTTAACACCTCTGCAGTAAATTGTTTATGATAACGGTATCACGGTATATGAAAAAAAAGAAGACAAATTTGCATAATGTTTTGGAAAGTACGTATATAAGAAACATACATTTAATTAACTGGAACAGGATTCGCGTGTACTTGTGAACGCCATACGACTTTATGGGATTGCACAAACTCTAGAAACATCTAGATAGCCCTTAGACTTCTTCGACTTCCTCTAACGGGTTCACCAGACTTTCCCTGCGGTTTAGCCCTCGAGAATAACCGCCTATATTAAAAACGTTTATACCATACAACTTCCATATTTTGCTGAGTATAGTAATTTTATCTTAGTGTCTTCTTATCAAATCGTCAATTCATCAAAATTTGTGTTTAAACTTCTAATGTTTAAGTGCCCCACCCTCACGTTCCCACTCATCAACAGTCACCTACAATTTCCAGTGGACTTCCCTTCCACAGCTTCTTAATTTTTTATTATTGCTGGGTATTCTGTTTTTTAAAAACAGAGCGAACGGCTGAATATCAATCGCGCGTGCGGTGTTTCTGATGGCAAATCAGGTATAACTTGTGAATTAAAGTGCAGCTACTTTGAGAGTTGAAATCGTTTACAAGACGGATTTCAGTTACAGTGTTTTCTTGAATTGTGGTGTTAGTTGTGTGATTGCGTTTATTTATTTTCTTCATTAGTGAATTGACTTTTCGTTATTGTTTCTTGCAAAACTATGTTAATTTATTCGCTCTAGCGTAATTTGCTGAGTAAAAGAATTAGAAAATTTACTTTGACTAGTTTTGTGTTAGTGTGCCATCGACGAGAAATCTGTAATACAAATATTACTCTTTGATATGTTTCAAAACAAGTGCCTAGCACTTTAAAATAATTGCTATTATACTTCCCCGTCTCTTAAACACAATCGGTACCACTATAACATACATGCAATACCTCTATATTTATTTACTTACCCAGATAGCCGTGAACAGGTTAAGTATTACGCTATATAAACGGTTATAGAGATTTAAGTTTCTAACTACAAAACGTGTTGAAATTTTATTATAAAACTGTTGGAAGTTTTATACTCGTTTTCCGCTATTTCAGACAAACGGACCAACCTTAAAATCAGAGCTGTAACCTGATGGCAATGCCCGCGAAAGACATGACGCAGCTTGTTGGTGTTAGCTGTTTAACATTGCAATGATTTTATATCTGTATAATCCACGAAGTTTCTAGCAAACATTGCCATAAACTGATTTACGAAAGGCTTTATGTTATACAAGTACATATCATTTCTATTGTTGATCCGTCCTTGTGACTTCTGAAATTGCTTAGAATTATCACATTATTGCCTAGCTTTCCAAATACTATTGCAATGACTGTACAGTCGAACAGCATTAAAACATTATTAATAAGTTCGTTTCTAGATCTTTTTAAATCTTATATAACTACGCCTCGCTAGTGCGGCTCTAGCATCAAAGTTGATGGACATTTCAAATTAAATAAAATATCTAAGCAATCCAAAGCAGCACGTTGGCGGCTTACAGCTCAACCAGTTGGAAACTACAAAAAACACGGTCGTCATACGAACTAAACGAAAGCAGCTCGTTAGGAGCGTATAATTTAACCAGTGAAAAAAAATCTACAACAACAAACACGGTGGTCATACGAATCAATCCAAAACAACCTGTTGGAAGCTTTCAGATCAGCCAGAGGCAAAACTAACACAAACACTAAAAACTGCACCAACAAACACGTAGATCCCACAAAACTACCAAACACAGCCTGCGGAGAGTTTACAACTCCACCAGTGGAAAAACTACATGAAACACGGTGGTCACACGAACCAACCCAAAACTACCCTTAAGGAGATTACAGATAAACCAATTGGGAAACTACAGCAAACATGGTGGTTCTACGAACCAATCCAAAACAGTTCGTAGAGAGTTTACATTTCAAACAGTCCAAAATAACCACAATAAACGCAGCGATCATACAAACCAACCCAAAACAGCTAGTGGGAAGTTTACAACTCAACCGGTGGGAAAACTACAACAAACACGGTGGTCACACGAACCAACCCAAAACAACCCTAGGGAGACTACAGATAAACTAGTTGCGAAACTACAATTAACATGGTGGTCTTAAGAACCAATCCAAAACAGTCCGTTGAAAGTTTCCAACCCCAACAGTTGGAAATAACCACAACAAACACGGCGGTCATACGAACCAACCCAAAACAGCTAGCTTGCAACTTGCAACTCAATCTATGGGAAAACTACAACAACACGATAGTCACACAAACCAGCCTAAATAACTGTTGGAAGCTTACGATTAAACAAGTGCAAAACAGAACTACAGCAACAAACACCATGGTCACACAAACCAACTCAATACAACCAGTGGGGAGCTTAAAAACCAATAAAAAAACAGCCCGTGTAGAACTTACAAACTAAACAGTTGAGAAACTAAAACAAACACGGTAGTCATACGAATCAATCCAAAACAGCCCGTGGAGAGTTTCCAACCCAAGCAGTTGGTAATAACCACAACAAACACGGTGGGCATTCGAACAACCCAAAACAGTTGGAAGTTCCCAACTTAGCCCCTGGGAAACCAATTTAAGTACTTCAAAACAAGAAGACCATTACAGACCGTGGGGAGCTTACAATTCAGTTTATGGCAAACGTACGCATTGACGACACTACGTATTGAGCGAGAAGAGAAATAACTTTAAAACAAGAAAATTTACACGCGCTTATAATTGAAATAAACTACAACAACGAGTACACAAATTTATTCTTTAACGTGCCAGTATAAGGACATCAAATTTCAGGCATCACCCTAAGAAAACAGCTGTGATATGACAAACAACCACTTAGAACCTAGAAATTAAATACTAAACCTGTACCGGTGGCAAGCAACCCCATATACAAAGAGGCAACCAAATCGGGGTATCATCAAACTATAAAAATAAGGCTGGCAAACCTATTCGACGGCACCCCTGAAACCAAAATTTCAACAAAGAGCCCACCCAGAAAACTATCACACGCGAAAATCTTTACGCCACTTTTGCAAACGCCATCTCAGATATAGTCGCCGATAAACCTTCCTCCGCTACCTTTACTGGCTATCTTCTTACTTCCACCATAGAGCTTTTGTTGAAAGGAATTCAAACTTAAATTTCGAGAAGTATGTGTAGTGTATTCGTTCAACACCATTTGATTTAAAAGGCTAGGACAGCACCCAGCAGTAAAGCATATACGTGAAACCCTTCGGGACGCCATGATCGAGATACGCTCGATCAACGCGCCTGCTTTCGATACAAGAAAGAAAACAGGCAACCAGTCTTGGCATCAAGCTGCGAGCCCTAAGCCCCTACTGGTGGAGAGAGACAACCTAAATCTTTACTAATTATGCAGATCAGTGCCCGAGCTGAAACGCAGCTCACTCGTCGAACCGCACTAAGACGGCCCTAACCTGCACTTAGGCTATACCACTGCCACCACGAGTCCTACACCGTGACCAAAAACGGGGGGTGCAAATCCCCCGCGGGCTCGGATTTGGTCCCCGTGGTACCAGTCAAAGAAAGTCACTGGTTGGACTTGTCGGAGCAAGCGCATACCAAGCAGCGCTGCCCTTCCCAGTTAGGACCTGGCAGGTCCCAGCACTGGTGAGCTACGCACCGCCTAGACTGGTCGGTAACCGACCTGATCATAGTGGCTGACACCTTAACAGCGTCGGGTGTACATAGTACGAACCCTCTGGGTCGACACTTAAATAGTGGGCGTGAGCAGGCAAAGTGCGTCTCACCCCTAGGGCCCAAGTCCCCGATGCCAGCTGTACACCACTCCATCCTGAAAAGCACCATCACTTGCCGAAACCCCTACCATCCAGCTCAAGTTCATTCAGCAACGAGGCTGGTACGTAAGAGTTAACCCGGTCAAGGAGCGGGGTTTTCATTCCAGAGATCGTGCTACCGTACTGAGGGCTGGCTGCAAGCGACACCCCATGAGCCCAAGTCCCTTTGCAGCAGCCGCCACTCCATCCTGGAAATCACCATCACCTGCCGAACCGGTCAGAGAGCGGGGTTTCCATTCCTGAGAGCGCTACCACTTAGGTGTTAAGAACCATACTGGGAGCTAACTTGTTTACACCCCTAGGGCCCAAGACTCTCATACCAGCAACTGCGCTTCTCTATCCTCCGGCTTCACCCGCCGGATTCCCATCACCCAGTCAATGCGAGGCTACCCGGTCAGGGAGCGGGGACCCCTTTTTACTTGCCAGACCATGTGCCATCACGTCGAGAGAAACTAGGCTGGTACGCTCCCGGTACCCCGGTCAGGTAGCAGGGTTCCATTCCAGAGAGCAAGCTACTGCTGAGATGTTAGAGCCCATCTGGAGGGCTAAACTTCACTTGGTGAAGTCACTCACCCAGTCTCCGTGGTCTCAATTAAGAAAACCTTGAACCTCTCCGAAGAGAGATTGACGTACCAAGTTGAAATCACCGAAGTGACCATTACAACGCCGACCCCGCACAAGGTGTCTTTGTTTACGCCTCTCACCTAGGTGAGGGTCCTTGGCCGCCCCGCATGTATTTGTTCATAGGTGATAAATAACATAACTCCACTCTAACTGGCCTATCTACTAGAACAGTGGAACAAACGACCAAAAACCCAACAACCTTCGGTCGCCGTCTATACTTCCACCTTCAACCCATTCATGCGGCCGCTGTCAGTGTAGTTGAAAATATTCTGAACATTGGCATTCCACAAGGGAACCTTAAAATACAAGTTACTTTAATGTTATAATTACAGATCGAATGTTACAAAACATTCAAATTTAATTCGTTTTGTTGCATGCATACATGACATTATGACAAGGTTTTATTTAGCAAGACTGCATTAAATGTGCTTAAACGCTGCACTAATTACCTTGTAAACTGTAAAATTGTATATATTTTGTCAGTTTATTAAGCGACATAGACTCCTCTTGCCTTAAACTACCGTTTGATTCTAAATGTTAGGCTTACTTGTAACAGTCTAACATCATTGTTTGGAATAATAGTACATTTAACACTAAGGGAGAGAAACGTCCCGAGGGCTACAAATACATCGAGAAAAAATGGCGATCTCTCCCGAGGTGTATATACTATTTTTTCCACGATCGTGAGTTGAAACACTTAGTTTCATAAAGAATTATAATAAATCGGAGCGAAATTACAATATTTAGAAGCCTTCGGGATGTTTCCATGCGACGACGTACCATGACAACAAACATTTGTTTACAAAAATAAATGTGAAATGAAATAAAAACTCCCCTAGGAAAATTGTTGTTTTATTTCGTCCCTATAGAGTAAATGCGTTACTTTTGTCATAATTTTGATGCCATAGAAACCGACTTCTACTCCCGGTCATGGAAAAATAATCCATATCCATACATACAAGCACAAAGGGTTTTTTTCTCCGGTTCCTCCAGCGGCTACCGCTTCACCAATTTGGACCATTTTTTTTAAATGAAAGGTTTCTATCCACAGATGGCACATGAAACATTTTTATATTTTTATTCTACGTCGATTTTTTAATAATAATTATTTTAATTTATAATATATATGAAGGTCGGCTAGACGCGCGTCACTTGGGGCGCCATCTATAATAACGTCGCGTGTCATTATTGGAACTAATGCATCACCTGACTTGACATTGCGATAAATGCGTTATAGCCAAAAACCAAAAGTTCTTAATTTTGTTTATTAGGTTTCTCGAAAACTAAGAAGTGGCATACATTTCTTTTTTAGATTATTAATCAGCATTAAATTTACAAACTGTCTCTAATTAAACCGGTTTGGTATCTTCATGACAGGGGAATTACAAAGTAAAGCCCTCTAATGTGCGGCGAGAAAAGTTGCAAAGCAACAAACCGATATATAGTTGTGAAAGAAACCCGCTAAGCGTGTATCTACAATCACTAGCGGCCTCTAGGCACAGCACACGAAACGCCGTGTTGCAAAAGTAAATCAAGAAAAGGATTTTGGTTTCAACTATAGCTAGGATAGACCACGACATGTTTCGTTCTATTGGAACTCATCAGGTGGACTCAAACCTAGCTACAGTTGAAACCAAAACAGACAGGCAGAAATATACCCAGAAGACAAAATCATGACAGGGGAATTACAAAGCTTTGCAACTTTTCTCGCCGCACATTAGAGGGCATTACTTTGTAATTCCCCTGTCATGATTTTGTCTTCTGGGTATATTTCTGCCTGTCTGTTTTGGTTTCAACTGTAGCTAGGTTTGCGTCCACCTGATGAGTTCCAATAGAACGAAACATGTCGTGGTCTATCCTAGCTATAGTTGAAACCAAAATCTTTTTCTTGATCGGCTTGGTATCTCTTCAAATAATCAGAATCCCAATGATAAACATAAAAAATCGAGCATCCTGTATACACCAAATAAGCTAATTTCGTTGAAACCATTTTCCCATTACAACGTACTGCTATTATTCACCTAATAACCCCGAAAATGTTATTTTTAGTATCATTTCAAAATTGTCATAAAGTAAGGTTTGTAAGCGCCATAATGACGTTTAGTTAACTGTCCTGACCTCTAAAAATGTCCTAATCATCCTGAAAACGCCACTACCAAAGACGTCTGGTTAAATAACCGAACGATCCTGTACAAGTTTTCTACGCAGACAAGAGTTCTCTTTGTCGGAAACAATATTCTTCGATGAAAGTAAAATTGAGAGAGAAAAAAAATTGATACAAATTTTGAATTTACGTAGTAGAATAATTAAAAGGGTGTAGTGTAAGCTTGGTGTACGCACCCCCGCTTTTTTTTTGAGGAAACATGCTTTTTTTATAAAAGGCTCGCCCGTTAGACACCACCATTTCAAAAAAGATGCTGCAGTAATGAGTTCACATTGTAAACCCCAATCTATACACACATATAATAATAAAAATTAGAATTTTAAAACTTAAAAGTTACCTGTATGTGGATTACTGTAGGCGTGGGTAATACGTGAGTGCGTACATTTTACGAGTTTGTGATAAAAATCTTAGCCACGCAGCATGCCGGGGCAAATTTAGTATTTAAATACTCGTAGAGAATATATTAAAACGGATTTCCTTCGTCGGACGTTGCTGTGACTGTGGGTGTTAAAAAGGGAGGAAAATTCAATTTTTTTTTTTACAGAAGACTATTACAGTTAGTCAATTTTAATTAAATGCATAGTATTGAACTATGCATTTTTGCTCTTCTTGATTGTTTTGGTTGTAATAATATTATGAGGTTGTTGTACTGTATATTGTTGTGAAAAAATTTTGTAAAAATGAATTTCCATAATATTGTTATGACTTGGTTTTATTTCGCTATTCGTGACTATATCAGTGACTACAACATCCAATGGAACTTATTTATCGGTTGGAGAGCGATTGATCTTTTAAAACGCGGCCGGTATAGTGTAGTATAGCATTTGGAAATATTAATGCGCTACAAGTTTAATTAACGAATTATGCATGTTGAATGTTCCTTAATTTTATTTACGCGCTTCCACTAATTTTAGACTCTGACATCTTAGAAGGATTATAACTTGGCGTGATAATACAGTGTTATTAATTCAAAACATTTCTCTTTTAATAAATAGACTACGGCGTGTTTTCGGCCTACAAAATAGCTAGTTGGAAAAAGGGGGTCCCTACTGGAATTTTCCTGTTTTTAATGAAACCTAAATTTCAGTAAAGGAAACTTACTCGGTACGGCGTCTTATTCTGTACGCCGCTAGGTCCTTCGGTGTTGCGCAACACGAACAGTGTCCAGGTGTGGAGTTACATCTCCAACAGTTAGCATTCATTCTCCAAACAATAACTCACAAACACGTCAAATCAAACAATGTAATGGGTTACAACTATTTACAAAATCAATTTAGGTATTTGAAAATTAGCCTAAAATGTACTGCTTAATTCTACTCAAACACAAGAACAATAAATTAATTCGGTTGTCAAAAACGGTGCGGAATAAATTGTAAGTTGCCTTCACGGTCGGTAAAAATAAGTTAAAGACCGGACGGCTCGAAGCTTTACTTACAGGTTCTCAAAATAGTCTGTATTACACTAAATTGTAGCAAATTTAATGCAATTAAATATGCAATCAAAAGTACGAATTTCAAGGATTTGAAATAAATACAAACAAAATTATAAGTAATTAACAATTTAATTTATAAATGAAAAATGAGTATAACGACCTTGCCATCTAGGCGCTACAAATAACTGGGAAACTAGTTTTTCTGGAAACTTTACTTAAATGTATAATCATCACAGTTAGAATGCTTTCGTGTGGTTCGTTCAACTAAAATAAGTATTTATGTTTTACTCAAACTGATCGCCACTTTGAAAAGTTTATTCCACGACTAATTATCACAAAACAATAAATACGGCTTAGACTTACCAATCTTAAATTTGCATTGTTTAACACAGAACCGGAATAAAAATTAATAAATTCAGTAACGTCAACAAACCTTTACCAATTTTAATAAAAATATAATGAAACTTCTAAAATTTCACTAAGCCACTCGGGGACGGTAGAGTGAAATAAAATTATTTTATATGGGACTTGTGATTTATTTGCGGGGATTCGGTACGTCGTTTAAGTCCCATAGTTATAGTTATTTACGTCATTAGTCCGGTAAAACAGATATTACGTACGAATAAGTAAATAATTCGGACGAGGCAAAGCCGAGTCCGAATTTTATTGCGCAGTGAGTACGTAATATCTGATACCGGACGAATGACGTAACGCATTTTACTTCATACTGACACTAAAATTTAAAAAAATTATAATAAACCGAATCTGATTCAAACATTCGCCAATTTACAGAAACAACCGCTAGTTGACATGGCTAGAGAGTTGCTAAGGACGCTTAGTTTGTTTACTTTTGTCATTCGCCAATAAATTAAAAATGAATGAGAAGCATTCCGAAGAAATTTTGCGAAAATCTAAAGAAGCTACGGCTAATAAATCTAATTCCCGTGAAGTCGGAAGGGCGATATAAAAAAGAATACGACGTGTTTACAGAATGGCGGCGGCAAAACTCGTATAATGCTGAAAAAACTGATGAGGATGTTATGTTGGCATATTTGTATGATTTGGTAAGTTTTTCTTTGGCATTTTAAATGTTTGCATTACAACTTCTTTCATTACTAGTCTAAAAAATATTGTGGTACTTCTTTGTGGAGTAAATATTCCATGGTAAAGTCAATGTTGCTCGTGTTTGAGAATATTGACATTTCAACGTTCCCGAGACTGAAACAATTTTTAAAACGGAAATCAGTTGGTCACCAGGCTAAACAGGCACAAACTCTCAGTCGAGAAGTATACCATTAATTTTAATTTTGCCTTACCAAACTGTTCTTAGTTTCTTGTTTGTTTTTTATAAATTTCTTAATAAATTTGTTCTGCAAAGGTGGCTTTGAATTGAGTACTGTAAAAACCTAACCTACTGTACTGTAATAACGCGTTTTACAGTACAGTGCAGTATGACGTAAAACGGTCTATAACAGTACAGTATGATGTAAATTCTTTTACAGAGGTATGTTAAGATAACGCTCTAAGCATTGTTTTAAACAATCTCAGGATTCTTTCTGTGTTTCTCACTTAACAAACTTCGATCGCTACAATATCCAAATTAGCAGTAAAATACAGCACGGGCGGTCGGTTTCAAATAACTTTTCAAACTATTTGACGGGTTCTCTGGAAATATTACTAACTTGCTACAGTTTTCAATATGACCAGATCGAGTGAACAAGTAAATTCGGCGAAGTCCAAATGAGAAAATTTTAATTTACTGACGCGAAGAAAAGAAAAGAAAATTTACCTATCGCCAAATTAAGAAAGAAATCGATGTTGAGATTTCAACAGATAAATACTACTGTTTGCAATAAAAAAATACTAAATATTATACAACCAGATGACTAATTAAAGACTAGGGAATTGTGGGAGGGGGCTCTGCTCCAATATACGCGCACTAATAAAAGAAGCTCAGATATGTATTTTACGTATATCAAATAACCAATTTGCGCAAGTGCAATATTCCTACCACCCAAAGAAGACCTACTCCCAGATGTAGCTGATCACGCAAAGACCGAACTTTTAGTACCAGAAAAGCAAAAATTTCCTTAAAATTCAATATGTTAACAAAAACCATAGGCGTACTCAAATCTATTCAGTTACACGTGAAAGTGAAACATGTTGAATGATTTTGCAAGGATTCTACACATTACAACTGCAATATTTGAGATACGTCGTTTTATTTAGTGTTACTTTATTATTGAACTAGGTCAGAGGTTGTGCACTCCGTATCTTGAGGCCGGGGAAGAAATGAAGCATCGTAAAATGGAGGAAGAAATGGTATTAGATGAAGAAAGTAGATAGATTAAAATGACATATTCATAACATTGGTTCATTTAGTATTTTTAAAACCCGTGACCATTCATATTCTACGCTTATGAACCCCTTATCAAATCACTGCAAGTAATAAAACAGCTGGCCATATAAATAATACGTAACTAAACAAACTCGATTAAAATCAAATATATAGGCGCGTTGCTGTAATAATCTCGTATATCGTCTTCTTCTTTAAACTTTTCACTTCACAGGTTGGTCATTCTGAGATGCTAATATGCTCATCTTTTTCCAAATCCTTTTATTGCATCGTTTGGTGAATACACAATTTCCATTTGACGACTTTTCCTTCTTGGATGCCACTGTAGGATTTTCTTGGGCCACCTGACTTCTTCCATTCTTTAAACGTGTCTCTACCATCTTAGCGCTTTGTTATTCTTTTTGTAATTGACTCTTTTACGTTCATTTCTCTCCATAGTTTGTCTGTTCTTATTTCATCTCTCCGAGTATACTGTAGGCGTCTACGTATATAATCTAACTTCACTGTTCTTATCTTATCTCGGACTGTTGAACTTTCGATAATAGGCTTAAATATGTTTTTCTTGTTTCTATGGTAAGGTTTTTGTCCAGGTCGTTTTATGTAGTGCTTTTATAGCTCTTTTTCTTTTGCTAACTTTTTTCTCTATGTTTTCTGCCACTTTTTCTATATTTGTGATGATCGACCCTAGATATCTATATTGTGTGCATGCTATGGTGCAGAACAATTAATTAATGGCATATTTAACTTTAAATTTAAACTTGGTTAATATACACCAATCCGTTGACCCCCATGTGGCACACATGTCCTTAATGAACAAAATTGTAAATCCACTAAGGGCAGCATCAAAAGTTTGGACAATACTACCAACCAAATTCAACCTATCAACGAGCAGTGATACGGACGCAAATTTTCAATTTTGGGTTTCTCAAGCATAACGGCTACTAATAATAAAACCTTAACTTGTATGGTAGTGAAAGGTAAAATTCATCGCGGAAAAAAATTTACATTACTTCATTTAAATATTCAATCCATTAGGAATAAAACACATTAATTTGAAACTTTTATTTACTGCAGTAAAAAATTTGACTTTTTATGTATAAATTAACACTGGTTGTCAAAAGTCGAAATTGTTTCTTTTTTGTTGGAAAATTATTATGTGGTATCTGAGTTTTCACGAAGTAATCTTATTCATGGCGGAGTCGCTGATTTTGCGACAAAATATAATTTATGTAAACCAATTCCTGAAATCAAAAAACTATCTATTGAATTACACTGTCAATTTGCCGCAGCTAGTTTTGCTAAAGTAAATTGTATGACAGATTATAGAACACCAATAGGAGCTGTTGATATTTTTCTCGAAGAGACTTCAAATTGCTTAGAAATTTTGACAAAATGTAATAAAATCACCATTATTACTGGAGATTTAAATGTTCATTTCATTACAAATAATCAACAAACTTTGCAACTCCTTAATGTTTTTAGTTCTTTTGACCTTTCCCCTATAAATATACATAACACGAGAGGCAACCACTGCCTTGATAACATTTTCGTCAATCTAATTCTGAAATAAATGTAATCGAAACTGCCGGAGTGTGACAATAGATCAAAATTCTGAATTCAATTAGGTACATAATTGTAATTCCTTTAACGAAATTAATAAACCCCTGCATTAATTGTAATGTATTTCTAAATGTTCTAAAAATAGCCAGGGTAACCCCTTTACAAAAAAAAAAGATTGTATCGATAATGCGTAAATACTTTTATAAGTGTAATGCATCAATTGATATTATTATTATTTTATTATTATTTACTACCCATGGGAATACCCATCCCTCCTCATTTTCTGTACCAAGTTTCTAAGGCTTGTTGTATGTACATTGTACTATTAAACATAAAGGGGGACAATGTGCAGCCCTGTTTAAATCCTTTAGATATTTTTATGCTGCTTGTCAACTTATTGCCTATCTTAATTTGTGCTGTTGTATTTTGGTATAGCGCTTGTACTACATAAATTTGTTTTTCTTTTATGTTTATTTTTCTCATTGCCTACCGTAATAAATATCTTCGTACACTAGCATAGTCTTTTTGCAGAACGACGAAAGTCATATGTGTTTTTATATTCTTCTCTTTTTTTATCTCGTATATAATTCATTTAAAAGTGCATAGAAGCGACAACCATTTTTTACATTATTTACAGGAATTATGTGGGAATTTATGATTTAATTAATTGGTTCATACTTTCACTACTGACTAAATACTAGCCTAAAAATCCGGACTATGCTGATTGATCAGTGAATAAGCCCTAGCAGCACTGAACTAGACCGTCCTAAATTGAAATAACCCCGAGAGTTATTAGTCTGTGATTAAAACTGGGATCTTAAAAGATTACTGCGAGACGCATTCAGAAGGATAGCGGCATATTTATTAAATTATAAAAAAAACAACTTCCATAATTTTTGAATACCTTGTAAATGTTTTAACTGTAGTTTTTGTGATGTGGGATCTAACAAACATAAATAATTCTTCTAGACCCGAATACATAATGCAATTGTCTAATAACTTGGATTCATTTACAGGAATATTATATTTCTTTCAAAAATACAGACTTTGATTAACAGTGATTACTTGACTTAGCTAAATTTCTGTGATTTGGTTTTAGTTAATCTGAAGTAGGTGGTCGTCTCAGGGCGGCTGCATACATTTTTGGTACATAAATGTAAATATTGTAAAACACATATTGACACGTGTCAATGAGTTTGCCGCCTGTTGTGTGGAATATTGGAGCCAATCTAATATTTAAAATTTTACGCTCTCACATTTTAGGAATTAGGGTAAATACTGGGTTGTAGTTATTAACATAAATTGGGGAAACTTGACAGCTTTAATTAGCACAAGTGTTCAAGAAAGCTTGAGAGTGTGAGACAAACTTTTATTGATACTTCTATCCAATCAAAAATTAAAAGAGAGTGAGGCTGTAATTTTATTTGAAAAATAAACAAGTCCAACCTCTTGGAGGATGGGCATAAATTTTAATAAAAGATTATGTTCCTTAAAGGAAGGGATCAATCTTCTGATTTTCAAAAAGATCACTCAGTTCGCTGAAATCTTAACGTCAGTTTGGAAGCATTATTGCTAACATTATGTTACAGTATTATTATTATTATAAGTCTGGGACCTAAAACTTCAAAATACAATATCATAATAGTGGGTTTTGGGTGACGAAGGACACTTTGTCAAAATAGGCTTAGGAGTAGATTTTATTCTTCTCGGTATAAGTGATTAGACGTATCATAAGTGGCGCTATTGTCCTTCGGGCAGTAGGCGTAGCAATTGAGGCGTTATTGCAGGGAAGCCGACTGAAGTGAGCGGCGGGGCTATTTCCATATTTGCCGCGTGTTGTTACACATTTGTACGTAATAGATCGATGTTATTGAGTTAAGTTCTCAGGCGTGTTGGAAAGCGGCGCTATGGTCCTTCGGGAATTGGGCGTAGCGACCAAGGCGCTGTTAGGATGAGACTTAATCAGGCTGAGAGTATTGCATACAAATAAGTGATAGCACACGGTGTTTCTGTAAAGAGTACCCAGTTACTTGCGTAATCTGTAGAATACTCGACCTTTATAAACACTCATTTTAAAGATGGAAGTAAAAAAAATTATAAAGCTCATCTACCACACCAGTGCAAATGTATAATATTATAAATTGACTTTAGCTGCAGATAGACTACAATTATTAATAAGTTCCACTTTCACTTCGTTGAAGTTCATATTGATATTAAATAAAAAAATTAAAGTAGATAATTATTGTTAAAGTAAAATAAAGTATTATATTTAATATAGGCTATAATTAGTTTAGCTTTAGGTTTAAACAAAAGCTGTAATTTGAGCTGAACTGTATTTGCTCTTCAGCAACAGAATATACCTCAAAGCACTGAAGTTTACTCTCCTCGAGATTTTGAAACAAAAAGTCCACGACAGTGCAGTAACTATGCAGTATATGGAAGTTAAATAGGTAATATAAACACTTAAGTACCCATTGTATCTTCGCAATCCGACCGTAAAAGATAAAACATCGTTTACACCGCGGTTGAAATGGCTTAATAATACATAGTTACATCCCATAGGGGATTAATAAATCGAATGGGGTTTCACAACAGATGCGATTCGAACGGGCTGTGAATCAAAAATACATTAAACTCCATTGATTGCACAGCTCTGTTGCAACGCTACTTCCGTTCAAGTTTAGTTTGATTGACACCGTTGTTCAATTCACTGGTTTACAGTTACATTTCAAGCATGTAAATGTCGATATCTTAATTTGGAATATAGTAACAGAATAGTAAGTGGCCGTTCGAAGAAAGAAATTACAAAAGCATTAAGAAAAGAAATAAATTACTCGCGTGAAACATAAACTAGGCTTCATAAATGCTTAATGTACGTTATTTACTAAGCTAAAATAGAAGTTTTCATCTATAGGAGAGAATGTCGTCAATTTACAAGCAACTGTATTAATGAAATTGACATTTTCTAAAAACTATGAAACTAAAATATAGACGTGGATTAAACTACCCACAAAAATGTCATAACCAATACATTAAAATAGGATAATTCAGTCATTTTTAAAAACTGAGAGATTGAGTAAAATCAAATCCTTAATTTCTTTTATAATGCGTGCATTCGTAAAAAATTGTTTATTTAAATTTATTATTATTATATAATACAATACAATATTTACCAGTAAATTAGTAAACCAGTAAAGTATAAATATAATATAGATAACGACATAAAAAATTTCATAAAAAAAATATACCTATATATTTATGTTTGCTAAGCAAGCCAAGCTTGTGTTTAGTAGAGCATATAAATTCAAAAATTGAATAAAGTGATTTTGATAAAATAAGCGGCATGGAACAGCAAAATTAAGTTTACTTGATGTGCAAACCATTTTAACTTGTAACAAACAGCGTTATAAAGTTAAATTAAGTATGATAAAGTATGTATAAAGTAGAGTGTAGTATGGACAACAAAGCATCTATTACACTTTAAGTATTGGCACTATCCATCTAATGATTAATTTTTTATATAATAAAAACAAATTTATTTTCGTAACATCAGGTTGTAACGAATTATATAAATTATACCAGCAACAAAGAACCATTCTGATGTAGTATAAAGTTTAGGAATAACAAAATTTCCTCTTTTCTTATACATATCTAGTAGGATAGATTTGATCTACATTAAACACAATTTCTTTGTGTCTAAGTGTGTACAATAAAGAAACTTTAAAAAGCAACTGCTTTATATCACTATTACTTTCAATTGTCTGTCATCTGCAAATGAAATGAGTTGACTAGAAATATTAGATCGAAGTAAATCGTTTATACAAATCAGAAAAAGAATCGAACCTAAAATAGTTCCCTGAGGTACACAACATCTCAGATGCATGCCAACACTATCTACATTATTCAGTTTAATTTTTTGTATGCGGTTTGATAAGTAAGATTTTATTACATTTAAAATTTTCCCTCTATTACCAATATTGTCAAGTTTAGTTAATAGAAGTTCATGCGACATGTGTCAAAAGGCTTTGCTAAATCTAAAAATACTGAAATTACTTTTTGACTTTTAACCAGTTCCGATGTAACTAAATTTGTGAATTTAAAAATTGCATCCTCCGTGCTCCTGGCTTCGCTAAAACCAAACTGACTATCGTGAATGATTTTGTATTTGTCATAAAAGTTTATTAATCTTCATTTTATACATTTTTCAAAAAGTTTAGCTAAATTGTTTGTGAGAGATATTGGCCGATAATTGCTCATTAAAAATCTGTTTCCACCCTTTGGTAATACAATAGTATAACCGTTGGAAACTGACCGCTGTTTAAGAAAAGGTTAAAGATAAATGTAGATTGTAGATTGTTTCAGAGGTCGTTTGGCTGTAGAAGCCTTTCATCACTTCAACCTGATACGATCTTTTGTGATTAACCTCACAATTTATTCAGTTACCAAGATTTTTAGACTTTTGATGTAGTCTCTGGTTTTTCTGGGGGCCATAGTTCCTATTTCTTTTGGTGTAATATAAGCCTTTTGGAAGAATTTAAACCTGCTGCAAATTAGTGCATCGCAGTGGTAGAGTATGTGTTCTGCAGTTTCACTTGCAGATTCACAAAGTCTGCAGAATTCAATGTCGGCTTCGCCTTTTTTTTTGAGATGATATCTCAGAAAGCAGTGGTCAGTTAGGAGGCGGATTATTAGTCTGATATTCGTCTTTTCAAGTTCGACAGGTTTTTAAGCATTCACTGGTGTGTAAGCAATTTTGCCTAATTTTGGCCTGCAGTGTTATTCCAGTAAAATTCTTTTTGGTATTTTTCCCATTTTCGCACCTCTTCCGCTATGTGGCCTTTGGTTATTTCACAAAACGGTTCTGGTTTGATAAAGGGCGCCTTTGCTTCTTCTTTTGCTAAGCATCAGCGGTATCATTTTTTTGAATTCCCTCGTGCCCCAGCACCCACATTCATGTTAATGTGTTGTTTTTGGCCGGTTGATTCAGGGACCGCCTCCAGTCCCATGCTGTTCTAGACTCAAAATTGTTAGATTTAAGAGCTTTTAGGGCAGCCTGCCTGTCTGTAGAATGTGAATATTGGCTCTACGCAGGCCAATTTGATGCACTTCTGAGCGCATAGGCATGTTGCGTGAATTTCTGCCTGAAAGATGGATAAAGTGCTTCCTAAAGATTTTGAAATCCTACATCTATGCCCTGAAATGCGTATTCCAACAACTTCATCCATTTTGGAGCGATCTGTATACCAGATGGTTGCTCTGTGCTCCAACTGTACTCTTTCTGAGCTAGTCTCTTCGCGGCTATTAATAACCACTAAAATAGTCGAAATCGTACTCTGCTAGCATTGTATCTGTATTTTTGGTTGCGGATTCTAGTTAAATTAGCTTCACAATCCTTAAGTGACCAACCAGATCCCCTCGTTTAAATTGATTTACCTGTTGTAGCCTAAGGGTACTTAGCCTTACCTTCCTTCTTACACATAAGTCTTTAAAGTTTGCGTAGCTTGTTAAAAGCTACATTTTGCTCCGTTTTTGGTTACGATGCAAGTGAAACATAGATAACAATGGGCTTTATAACCATTTCATACGACCAAAGATCATTTTTGTTTTTAGGCCTCTAGTCTTTCTAAACAACTTATAGCATGTCCATAATGCTATTGTTGCTTTTATAAGAGTCTTTTCCAAATGAACGATCTAGGTGTGTTTTTAGTCAAACACAATTCCCAAATACTTAACTTCCCTGGAGAGTTGTAACTGTGTTCCATTCAGCATGGGAGATTTTAAACTGAGTTCCCTTCTTTTAGTGAATGGAACGATAACGGTTTTGTTCTGATTTACACCTAGTTGTTCGTCCGAACATCATTTGTTTATTATATTGAGAGCTTTTTGCATGAGGCTTGAAATAGCCGCACCATGCTTGCCTCTTACAATAATAACAAGATCGATTCATACAAGGTGTTATTAAGGGTACCATCTATATCTATAAATGCACTTATAGCCAATTTTTTTGCTATAAAGGTTTTTTCTATTACGCTGACTAAGCTGTGTAGAGCATTTATCGTAGATTTTCCCTTTTGATAAGCAAATTGCTTTTTGTGAAGTGGTGCTTTTATAAGGATTTCGCATCTTATGTGGTACTCTATAATCTTTTTCATCGCTTTTAGTAGAAAAGAGGTTAGACTAATCGGGCGGTAGGACTTGGGTTCCTCTGGTAGACGTTTACCCGTTTTTGAATAAACACCACTTTTACCTCCCTCCAGGCCTTTGAAATGTAGCCTAAGGAGTAGCTGGCTCTGAAAATGTTAAATAGCGAGGACCTCAACGCCATATTGAAGTAGAGCAAGAAAAATTTCGTCTTTTTCTGGTGATCTAAAGGGTTTAAAGCTGTTAACAGCCCATTTAATTCTATTGAGATTGAAGATGATTTTTGTCAGGTTTCTGCACAATCTTGTGGGACGATAAATCGCCTCTATTGGGTTAGCCTGTATATCTTCACCTTCATTACAGACAGATCCTGGAAAGTGGGTGTTTAAAAGCAGATAAATGTATGTGCTTTCATTAAATTAACGAATAAAATAAAACATGAATGAAAACACGAAGACAGCCGGCGAAAGAAAACAAAAGGAAAACACTAGAATATTCCCAAAAAAATGGGTAAGAAACAGACTTACGCACTACCCAATAAAGATCAAATCATGATCTATGACCATGACAAAATTTTGAAAATATTAGAAGTGTTTTTCTCAGATTTATATAAATCCCCAAGACACCACTCGAAAGGAATGAAAACAATTTACCAACGAGAAAATTACAAAACGTGTGATCGGATAAATATAAAAGAAAAACGAAAGTCAATAAAAGATATGAAACCGAAAAATCCTCAGGAGACGATGAAGTATCGACGAACATGACTCGGAGAAGATGCGAGAAGGTACTAAGTTACAACTCTGCTAAATAAGTGTTTTTAAAGCGGGTGAAATACTAAAAGTGATATTATTATATAAATAGGAGGAAAATACTAAGTTAGAAAATTACCAACCGAAAATAATAACCAACAGAATAACGTGAAAACTTGACGAATACCAGCCTCAAGAGCAAGCAGGATTTAGGAAAAACTATGGCAGTAATGATCACCTGCTTACATTGAAAATAATTATTAAAAAATCTAATGAATACGGATTCATCTTCACTTGGCATTCCTAGATTACGAAAAAACTTATGACAGCATAAAACAGTGGGCTATCTATAAGGCAATAGTACATAGGAAAATCGATCACAAATACAGCAGCCTCATTAAACAACTCAATAAAGAAATTACAGAAACTTATATCCAACATGACAAAACAAATCACACGGGGAATAAGACAGGACGACTCGCTCTCACCGATCCTCTTTAGGCTGGCGCTGAAATATATTTCAAAATAAATTGGGAGGAAAACGGAATAAATGTTAACAGAGAAATATTGACTAATTTACGAGACGCTGACAATACTGTTTTTATTTCATACATCCGACAAATGACATATGATATTCATAAAGAATCATTTAAAGGCGGATTAAAAATGAACCTGGCCGAAACCAAAGTTATCTATCCCGGACAGGAAATACAAGTAAAGGTAGACGAAATAGAAATCGAAAGAGTTAAGGAATATGTGTATCTAGGACAACAAATACAATCAGGAGAAGCAAACCAGGAAAAATAAATAAGGAGAAGAACAAGGATAGGATAAACCGCTTTCGGAAAACTAACCTTCATTCTCGGAAACAATAAAACAAGCCAACAGCTCAAAACCAAAGTGTTCAATGAATGTGTCCCACACATATGGATCGAAAAATTGAACAACAACAAAAAATAACATAGAAACGCTGAGAGTTGCTCAAAGAGATATGAAAAGATCCGTGATAGGCATTACTAGAAAAGGCAAAGTCAGAAATGACAAAATTAGAACCACAACCAAAGTAATGGAGGTTGGCGAGAGAGTCGCAACCCTCAAATGTAGATAAGTTGGACATGTGGCCAGAAATGACATAAATAAATGGAGTCGTAGAATACTCGACTGGAAATCATACGAGCATAAAAGAGACAGAGGTCCACCACCTATGCGCTGACATGACAACTTTAAGAAAACGGTTGAATCCGAGCAGCACAAGATCGAGATCGATGGAGAGTTAGGGAAGGCGTATATCCAAAAATGGAGTTGAAGGGGCTCACAAAAAAGAAGAAGAAGAAGAAGACTATAGCAACCGTAGTTAATTACTGCATACTTATATTGTGAAATACAAAAATTATTTTATTATGCTTTTGTTGGATTAGTTGTCTTGCCGTATACCAATCGTGACTGGCTCTCTTTCGGCACTCTACGCTTGATCAGTGATCAAGGGTAAGAATAAGGTAAGGGTGTGATCAATGATCACATTCCCCGAACACCAGGATGCGTTTACCGGCCAAAAACTGCTTGACGGAAACGGCGTTATGAGCTGGCGCGGTGTAGAATGCACGAGTTCTTTCAGTACAAATCCGACCGTTTCTCCCTCACGCGTTTTCTCAGCTTGGTCAAGACCTCGATGTAGTATTGTTTATTAACTGTCTGACCCCGAGGCACCCACTCGATGATAATCACGTTCCTAACGTGGAAGATAACGATCAGCATCGCCTTCAATTTTGGCTTGCTTTTTCGCGCTTTTTTCATTCTTGGCAAAGCGGAAGTCTTCCAGTGCATTGATGGTCTCTTTGTTTCTGAGTCATACTGGAAAATCCACGTCTCGTCATATGTGATGCCATTTTACAACAAATTTGGATGCTCTTTGATGCGTTCCAGGATGTCAGAGCAAATGTGATTGCGGTTGGCTTTTTGTTCATGCGTGAGGTTTTTTGGAAACATCTTCGCACAGATCTTTCTCATGGTCACGCAAGATTTGCCGTGCCGTTTCTTTGTCAATGTTGACTATGTCTGCTATCATTCGGATGCTCAGACGTCGATCCTTCCGTACGATTGGATTGACTTTCTCGACGTTTTCATCAATTTTCGACGTGCTTGGCCGTCCCGAATGTTCGTCGTCTTCCACTTCCTCCCGACCACCGCAGTTTGTTTTTTGTGCCACACCAACGCTAAGTACGTGACATGCAATCATCCCCGTAGTCTTCCGTTGGAAAGTTTTTCAGTTTAGCAAAAACTTTCATGTTAACGCGCTGCTTGATTTTTTAACTCGGCATTACTCCGGCAACGTGACGTAGTAGTATCCTTTTTAGACAACGCCTGAAGGCAAATTAACCAACCTATCAGGTTGAGTCTGGTGTTGTTTGAGGCGGAGGGTTCAAGAATAGCAATCTTACTTCCCGTTTTTCGTTACGACACCTACCGTGCCTACAGTGAGTGCAGTCCGGTTTTCAAATAGTTACACCTCGTATGCCCAATGTGCCAAAATAAATTAACATTTTTATTGCATTGGTTTCAGAGACCGGCATGCGACTACGGCTGAGTTAATAAAACAATCTTGTCTAATACTATTCAAACTTTGGATTTTTCGGTTAAATTTGACAAATTTTACTTGTCAAATTTCACATCCTTTTAGCTATTATGCATCAGGTTAAAATATTATAATGATAAATCCAAAGTGTACAGATAAACAGTTGTATTATGCCCCAAATCGCCTGTAATAAAAAAAAATACCATAACGACTTAGATGACAACCTGCGATGCTGAGAAAAATATATTGCAACACTGTGTCAAATAAATAACAACTGCAATTATTTAGACATAAAGATAAAAATATTACACGTGAAAGAATTTCCATTAAAACCGCGATGTGAAATTAATTACAGTGAAAAGATCTAAACGTCTTGAAATTAAAGTGCTTTTGATGAACTCACGTGTTGGGTTTTGGATTAATACTGATATCTTTCAGCTTCCATTTCTACAATTTCGTGCAACTAATCTACTGTTTTCTTTTTTCTCATTGCTTGAAAGACTGCATGCATTCGTGGCATTTTTATTTACTTGAAAAGTTTCATATTATACAAGTCAGTATTACTCAGACGTTGAACGTAAATCCTGGAAGAAACATACCTTTTTATAAAGTAAACGTTAAGAGTTGCTATCACGGCGCTCGTCATTCAACCTGTCATCCTATAAAATCGCTGTTGCTATCAAGATTAATTACCCCATAATAAATGAATTTGGTTTAGACATAACGTGAGAACTTGTCGGATGTTAACGTTATATTTACAATTTCTACCTTAACTTGCATATTTTAACGACGGTTTTTCTTAAAATGAACTTAGAAGAAATAAGTTGCATTTGACAATAAATTATTCTGAATATATTTTTCGAAGGTGTTAAACATCAGCATTATTTTAAAACATTAATAATAATTGCACTACCTTGGACGAATCAAATTAACTCCGCATACATTGTATTATTATGTACTCTATTATTATCTATTGATAATATAATACAAAATTTATATTAAATGCAAATTTAATTATTAGAGACCGACCATGTCGACCAAATGATATACAGCATGTGCCACCTAACCTTGCAAACTTTAGTGGGCTTTGATTCGGCTACTTACGCTTTGTTTCGTCGGTAGTCGTAACTTAAACTAGCTCTAATTGGCTGTTGGACAGTGTGGTACACTCTACTAAAAAGTGAAAGTCAATTTATTTATGGTTTACGAGAAATTGTGGATTTTTTGACAAATTAAAAGGCCGTGCGCCATAAGATTAGAAACAGTTTGCTTTGAGGAGGGATTAACGATAATTTAGGTTACGTATAAAAAATACAGCAAAGAAACTAGAAATGTAATAAAAAACCGTTGCTTTTGCTTGAGAGTGTAACGGCTTCTCGCCTTTTAAACTTATCGTCATTTTTTTTGCAAGGTTAAATGGCACTTGCTGTACATATAATACAGGCGTTTTTGGCCTCTTTTACCATAAAATGTTTTTTTGTATGAAAATAGTGCCTTAAACTGTTTTTTAGATAAATTTACAGGTATTTCACTGTAACTGGAAACAATTCCACGTAAGCTTATTTCTACTATACTGTCCATTTTTTGTTTCCACTTTGAGTTTGTGTGTAAATTACAAAGAAAACCACCCAAGTCACCAATACGGAGATTTTTAAATACTTATCCAATAACACAATTTTGTCAAAACGTTAAAATTATGCCTGAATTGTTTAAAACTTGGTAATTTAATATGCAAGAAGGTGTCGCAAACGTAATGTTAACCACCATGCTCTGCTACATTCAAATGAAAGTTCCGAATTAATACAAAATCCAGAATATAAGAAAGAAGCGGTTTTATTGTCTTTGCCCGACGTAAGCAACCAACTTTAATAATTTGTAGTCCGGATTTCTAGTGTAGTATTTCGTCAGCATTTAAATAATGAGGCAATCAATTAATAATAATTTCTGCCATAATTTCTTTAAATGTATAGTAGGCGCATACCTTAACTTTTAAACAATTCTCTACTAACTTAGAATGGTAACCCATCCGTATGTTTAACCTTAAACTGCCTTGTGCAGGTAGTCATTATTTATTTGGTCAACTAGAATTGAAGCTGATGTAATACTTTGATAAAATAAAACAGGGTTCATAAGCGTAGAATGAGTTTTAAAATTACTTCACAAAACAATTTTATGAAACTGCAAAAATATGTTTTTTGATTGAATTATAAAATATGAACCACGATTTGATCTAAATGGAACGTGTAAATTCAATAATATAACGAGAAAGTCTTACGAAAGAAAAGTTTGGACTACCAACATTTCTTAAGGACGGAAAACCACCGTTAAATAGAATTGCAGTACACGACAACAACTTTTTCTAAACTCTCATCCAAAAAATTAGTTCTTGTCTAATATGATTTACGTATAACTTAATGGATTTGAGTACGCCCATGTTTTTTGTTTACTTATTGAATTTTAACGAAATTTTTTGCTCTTCTGCGACTAAAAGTTCGGTCTTTATTTATTATCAACCGCCAGTATTCAGATGCAAGCTAGATTTAGATAAAACAAAAGGATTACAGGTTGCAAATGTGAGTGGGTAAGTTTCGAATTCTAATTTGCACATCATAATGCATTTACTGCAGAAAAAAATCTATAGTCCTACCTCGAGTTACAGGAAATCTTTCAAACGTTGAATTTCGCATTGATGACTTACAAATTCCGAGATACATAAATTTGACGATCCTAATGTCAAAGTTTTTTCGCCGACCAATTTTCTTACTGTTAACTCAGTCTTGTGGTGCCTAATTTTCGTAGATCACATTCCTGCCTTACAAAAAAACGTCTATGGTTGGATTCTTGGGGGAGAAAAATTGAACACATATCTAGGAGTATCTTTTATAACCTTTTTATTTGCAGAAATCAATCCCACAAAGATCTTTAAACTAGAAACATTGCTTCAGGTAGGTGGTGAAAGCGCTCCCAAAAAAAGGATATGGGTTGTGAGAACAATTTTGTGAAAAACAACTTGCGATAAAGACGGTAGGTTTGTCGTGGCCATACCTTTTAAATATTCTATATCAAAGTTGGGTGAGTTTTACAAGTTATTTATAATTATTTGTAAGTAAAATAATTCCTAATTTCAAAAGATCTTTATTTTAGCCGTATACGTATTTCGACATGTTGACATGTCATTTCCAGAAGCAAGATTAAAAGTAAACAGTTGGTGTTGCTATAGGAACAATAAATCTTCGCAACTTGATCTTGGTTTTCTATATCTGCATGCAGATGACTTGATTTCTCATTCCAAAACGTCTAATAATGGTGAATTCAAGAGATCAATTTGCTCATTCATTAAAGGTAGAGATTTTAAATGTTTGCAAATTTCAAATGCTTCTAGTATAACCAACTTACGTTTATCATCACAAAAATGTAATAATTGTATAGTGTTATTAGATGTCATTGAATGATTGTGTTCTAATAAGTGTTTAGCATAATAGGTTGTATGTGGGTGTTTATATCTGCAACAACGTAAGTGTTCCTTGTACCTAATATCAAAATTTCTAATTGTTTGTCCAATATAAACCGAATTACAGTGCGAGCAGTTTAATTACAATTCTTGATGATTTTCAACTATTTTGAAAATAAAGGAAAAAATGGGCGAAACAGGTCGCCGGTACTTTCCCTTACTTTTTACGTTTTAAATATTCGCGTCAAGAAGTGATGGAAATTTACATTTAATCTAACCGGTACAATCCCGCTGCAGACGCAAGATGTTGGTTACTTACGGGCTGCGCGCGCTCCTACGACGCGACGTGAAAGGCGCTAAGATATTTAATGCGCTCACGAACAGCTATCAGCGTCATAACAGCTTTATTTATACAGTTATCAAAATAATGCAAGAAGTGAAAACTATTTTTTTTAATAGAGCTAATTGATAAGCGTAGTTAAAATCACGTAGCTGCTGTTATTATTACTAATTAAACTTAAACCCCACAGATTTTATTAAACCTTAATTTAAAATCCTTATCATTAAGACACCTAGACTGTAAACTGCGCACACGCAAACATGCATAGCCGAACGCACGCCCGTTCGTACGGTCATATACACGCAGAAAAGCCATGCCAGAAAGCGTTTTGTTTTTGTTTTCTGGAATTCTAAAGTGTGTTTATGCGTCAAAATTGCGAAGTTACTTGTTTTGGCTATGTGATTATATCTTCCTTTTAGGTACTTTTACAGTCGTGGGTACATCACATATACCGGCAAGGAAAGTTAAATTTGTAAAGTCAACGATTCCTGCAAAAACGGTTACGGAAAGTTGGATAAGAGCATCGAATTATGTGCTCCTTTGGCCACAACTCGGAAGAAAACTTGAAAATACTTAGTAACTAGACAGTTTATTCAAGACATCAAACGGAAGCGGCGTCTCAGGGATTAATACAACAAACTAAGAAAGCTAAGGAAACTCGTTCTAGTTGCTAGTATTCCTTAATCCCTAGAGAGAATTGAGAACGTTTTAAATACATGAAAAATTTTAACCAATGCATGTTTCAGCTTAAACTTCGATTCGAAACCCGTTAATAACAACTTTTTTTAATCTATCAACTTTCTAGTATCACAAACTAATTGAGCGATATAAATATCATAGAAAATATGATACCTTTTAGCACAAAATCGCAAATTAATCCAGGATGAAGCCGCATACCAACCATCCTTCCCGAATACTTTGGCATTAAAGAAAATCTACACTACTAATTTGAATGTTTCTTACACAAGAATCTATCAAGGGATAACTTTAACAACTTCTATAGGTAAAATCCCCCAGGTAGTTAACAGGGGCTTCTTTTATTTCCAATTTAGAAAAGAAATCTGCGAGGTATTTATTTCTAATCGGTCAAGCTATTCTACTAATGATGCAAAACTCTAACTAGTATAGCAATCCAGGAACGACTGTCGGAGAACCGCGATAGCGCTTCAAACTGGTCTGCCGAATAGCCGATATCAGCTAAGACATGGCAAATCGCAACAGTGCAAATTATGGTGATAGTAACTGTTCGAACCATCTGCCTCGGCAAGATGAGGCAAGAGGTGGTAGATCCCCCACCCGGGATTTGATATTAAAAATTTGTTTGTAAATTATTTTTTTACAGACTAATTAAAGTTGATGTCTTAATTATTAAACAGAAACAGTTGAATTGTTATTATTGAAAATTCAATATCTCCTATCACTTCACAGCGCTACTACTACTATACCAATCTGTACGTATCCTTATGGGCTTGAAAATATGTAGGCAGCGCCATCTATATTTACGGCTGCGGATATATGTTTTAAATCTTCAATAAATGGATGGCGCCAGGTATCGCGACACAGTGTTAGATCACAGCAACTTTGGATAAACGATAGTAATTAACCACTAAACACTTTTAAAAAGACGGTTGAATTCCACATTTACTGAGTACAAAGTAACACAACATTACATGTCAGAAAAAATAAGCAAGAATGATAATTATATTTGCCTGACTCCCGATCACTTATTCCTTAGCTTTTTTAGCTAGCATGATGATCTCATAATTCGGACTTACCCTAATACTCAGAATCGCGCGGCTAGCACCTACATAGTGGTGCTTTATGAACATATAAGACGAGAAAAAATCATGCCTCTTCCATGTCATACAAGTCTTTTAAGATATATTAAAAAAATTGATGGCAACTTTGGCTTCAAACCGGAGTTGTTCAAAGTAATAAAGGAAAAAACAAAAATGATGTCTGTTTGGGAAACTCACGGCAGTTTGCTTATAGATGAATGCAAAATTTCACCATCTAAACATTTTAATAAAAACAACATGGAACTGTTTGGGTTCGTGCATTTAGGTTCACACACGCCAAAAAAGGATGAAAATGAGTTGGGCAATCATGCATTAGTGTTCATGTTTCAACCGTTCGCTGGTAGAGGAATCCAAGGACTAGCATGCTTTCTAACTAAAGGAAATGTAAATAGAAATGTGCAAGCAAAATTAGTGCTTGAATGTATTTTGTTATGTGAACATGCAGGATTCCATATAGATGTACTAACAAGTGATGGAGCTACATGGAATGGATCTATGTGGAAAACTTTCGGTACCACAGATATGCTGCAACCTTGGTGTATACATATGACAAGAGATTGTTACGGGTTGCTTCAGATTTTCCACATTTAGTTAAATGTCTCAGAAATTTCCTAATTTCAAGAAAACAGTTTCATGTAATTATGCTAACTGAACTATCAATTCTCTAAATTTTAAGATCCGCTATTTAAGGTTCCTGATGGTACTGTCAAGCATTCACATTTTGATATGCTGGTAGTACATGAGGCATCACAAGAATTTCGAATTGCATATAAATTAACCAATAAGCATATTTGGCTAAAGAATTTTGAAAAAATGTCAACAAAGCTTGCATTTCAGGTTTGCTTCAAAGGATTTATCTCTAACTATTAATAAAATTTATTCAAATTTTAGCTCTTCAGCAATAGTGTAGCTATTGCATTGAATGTTTATAAAAATGAAGTGAGGGGCCTAAAGGATTCAGAGCCAATAGTACAATTTTGTCACAGAATCAACAAAATCATCGACATAATGAATTCTTCATCACCATTAAAGTCACTCAGAAAAGATTCTGATCAATTCAAGGTATCCTATTACCTAGAGTATAAAAACTAACTATATACATATAAAAATAAACCTATTAAACTAAACTACTGAACTGTGGACCACACTTTTCAATTCAAAAAAATATATTCCAAACTACCTACAAAATATTTAAAAGCAATACATTACTCTTTCTAAATCTATTATACAATATACATAACCATCAGGTACCTAACATTTGCAAATTCACAAACTTTGAAAAGCATCTAACCAAATTGTTGTTTTAGGAGTTGGAAAACTTCCTTGTATATTTGGAGTTGTGGGAACAGAGCTCTCCCCCAGAATACCTCTTGTCAAACTCAACTTTTGATGGATTTAAAGCAACAATATCTTGTACATTAAACTTGGTTGAATATTTAACAAAAGAGATTGGCTTTAAATATCTGATGACGACTAGACTAAATCAAGATAATTTATAAGTAATATTTCAATTTGAACATTTTAACCGTTTTAATTATAAATTATTTTAGCATTTTTTTGGTATGATGAGAAGCGCAGGTGAATGCAATAGCCTGAATCCTGAATCATTACAAGTTGGGCAAATATTTAGATTAATGTCTATATACTCTTTGGTCAAACCACCAAGGGGCAGCAATGTTTCTGGGGGCCACATGTTAAAAACATTGTTAAGTATGGAGAATATCCAACAGAATCCTGAAAAGAAAAAAATGGAATTAACTTTTAACATTGTGGTGGACAATGACACAAATTTATTAACGGAAGCTTTTACAGACTGCAAAGCAGCGTTTGCTTACCTATGTGGATTTCTAGCAAAGAAATTCAAAAATATGAGCTGCCCAGACTGCAAAATTAACATCGTTGGACATAGTAGTGAGAGTTTCAACAAAATCATAACTGAGAAAAGCAGAGGCTTCTTAACATATTCATCAGAGCTCCTTTCTAACTTTCTTATTGATGTAGAAGTGGTCGTCAGCCAGATATTTAAAAACGAACTGGAAAAGAATGCTTTGATGATGATTACTGAAGCCATAAACAATCATAAATTCAAATATTTATTGGGATGGCCTTTACATTCTGAAGACCTCACCCAAGAAATATTACATAATTTCATTATACTGCGTTTAACACTAACATGTCATAAAGAAGGCAGGAAACGAAATAGTTCCCATAAATCTAAGCAATATGTAAAGCTTGCAAAACTGCAGTAGTAATTTTTCATAAATTGTTAAGCATCAATTATATAAATTTAATTTCACTTACCTATTGTTATAAATTAAGAAGCTATTATACCCATATTCAAGAAAGGACAAAAAAACGGTACCAGAAAACTATCGCGGAATAACTCTGTTAAACAGCTCCCTACAAGCATTTACGAAACTTATTTTGGAAATGTTGGCAAAGGATATCAAAACAAGAGAAGAACAACAAACATTTAGGAAAAATAGATCTACCATTGATGCTATTTTCATTTTAAAACAAATAACTGAAAAATCGCTGGAGTTCAACAAGCCAGCATATATGTGCTTCGTGGACATGACTAAAGCATTCGATAGAGTACGCATCACGGATATTATCAAAATAATGAAAGAAAATGAAATAAACCAAAGGATTACTCAAGTAGTGTATGAAATCAATAAAAATTGTAAGACCTCAATTAAAGTAGGACACACGACAAGCGAAGAAATAAAAATTAATGACGGAATAAGACAAGGAGATTCACTCAGTCCTTTCCTTTTCAACATGATTATGGATAAAATAATATGCCGCCTCCCTAGAGAAGCAGGATATAAAATAGGAAACACTTACTTTCACATTATATGTTACGCGGATGACGCCGTACTCATCGCCGATTCAGAAGACGACCTACAAAGGCTACTGCATGCCTTCAACCAGGAAGGCAAACAACTCAATATGGCAATCAATAAAGAGAAAACACAATGTATGGTAATAGCTAAAGAACCAACGAGGTGCAAACTCGAAATTGACGGCAAAGTTATAGAGCAGGTTATGACATTTAATTACTTAGGAACTCAAATAGCAAGCAATGGTAACCTACAACAAGAAGTAAAGATGATGACAATGAAAGCATCACGTATTGCAGGATGTATGAAAGATACAATCTGGAAAAATAAACATCTTAATATTGATAGTTAAGTAAGCTGAGAATACACAAGACAACTATTAGGCCAATTCTGACATACGCCGCGGAAACAAGAGCTGACACATCGAAGACAATACAAATGATGAACACAGCAGAAATGAAAGTAATAAGAACAATACACAACAAGACACTCCGAGACAGAATCAGAAACGAAGACCTAAGGGAAATGAGCAACATACAGGACATAGCCAGATTGGTACGACAAAGAAGAAAGTACTGGAATAAGCATGTAGAAAGGATGGAAAACGACAGACTAGTGAAAATCGTAAAACTCAACAAACCCATGGGGAAGAGAACACAAGGTAGACCAGCAAAAAGATGGCGAGAGTGCTGGACCTCAACATCCGAAGAGGCTTAATAGGAAAAATACAGGCAATAGCCTACCTATATGGGCAACCATATATGAAAGAAGAAGAAGAAGAAGAAGAAGCTATTAGTCTAGTAACTATTGTTAATACGGTTTCCTTTTAGGCTTTGCACTATAAAACCAGCTTATTGTGGTGACTTGTTTGTCCCATATTGTTGGTTGTTGGTATTTTGTGGATTATGCCTTTATTCAACTAAAAACCACCAGAAAAATAACTACAATATAAACATTACGTAAAAATGCTGAATAAATGTTTCACTTACTTGCATATTTCATTAATAAAAGTAAGAACGAAATTAACTAGTTATTCTAACCTTAATAAATAAGTGTTGTGCACATGTTCAAAAAGCGCCAAATTTTAAATATACCTTAAATTTGAAGTTTTAAGAGCGTCATCTATGCGCAAATCCTATAAAGAGCACTGAGATTGTCAAACTCGGAGGATGAATTTTTTATATAGGCAAATAGTGAGAGTTGAAGCAACATACTCTTTATACATCACTCTGAATAGATATGGTTGCTTATATTACGACAATAAAATAGTATATTATTACATGAGCGATTATGACAGCCATTATTCACGAAGATGATGTTTGAGCCCACGAGCCGTAGGCGAGTGGCGCAAATCATCTGAGTGAATAATGGCCATAATCGCGAATGTGATACTATGCTTTTTCTACACCTATTAAACAAACAAATTAGACTCGTTTTAGTGGTTGAATTATTAGTTTGCACAGATTGTGAAATGTAAACAAGCAATATGGCGATACACTTGGCTGTCACGCGAGTTGATTGTCAGCTGCAGAAAGAGTTGATCGCGGGCGGTTTAAAATATCGTCGAATCAGCGAAACAGTGATTTTTGAATTTGTGTTTGTGATTGGTCGGATACAGTGAATTATGAATCCATAATTCACTACAGTGAATTATAGGTACGATTTTTCACGAAAAAAATGCTAATACTTGTCATATAATTAAATAGGTGTAGAAAAACAATATTTTACTATTAGTGAGCTGATCTTTTTCATATATCCAAGGTTAGTGCGGAAACTGAAGATGAATTCGGATAAATCTGCAATGTGTACAAAATTTTAATATTTTAAGTAGGTAACTTTTGAGATCTGTTACATTTCTGAAATCCTATTGTTTTCTGATAATAAAAAAATAATTAATTAATAGGAATTTACACTTTTTTTGTACTTTCAAGGGCAGTGCGGAGGCTGAAGATGAACTTTTAGTCATCTGAATTTTTAAGAGAAGTTTAGTACCTCAAGTAGGCAATTTTTGCCCACTATTACATTTCTAAAATCTAATTTTAGTTTTTAGTCTATACCTATGATGTCGCTCCACCCTATTGTACAGTAAGACCAGCCAATAATGTACCGGATGTACCTTATAAGTGACTACGTTTACATTACACAATGCCAAATGACACGTTGAAGTGTAAAATCTTGAAATGCAAAAACATTATTGAAATAAATTTAAAAAAAAATTATTTTTAAAATCTGGTTTTCTATTAATATTAAAACAGTTTGCGCGTAGTAGATAACTGCTACAAACGAAGTGAAAACTATATAGGAATTGAACGGAGTACAAATAGAAATAGAATGTAAGCGAAACAGGCAGAACAGAGTAACGGCAGTAACCGACATACGCTATATATCTTAAGAGGAACACCCCAAGTTGGGTAACCGAAATTTGCGCGGGAAACCAACGTTGTAGTAGATGTTTCGTATATAGAGTTGAAAGGTTACCAGAATGTTATTTATTCAGAATATTTTCGGTAGATAATGCTAAAATTACAGTTTATTACTCTTAGTGCCCACCTGTACCAGCCGTAGGTACTGAAGGTAAGAGATTTATTCCTTAAATAGTGCACTTGCCGTCTGTTATTCGTATAGATAGTTTTACAAGCTTTTCGGTAATCTACAAACCGAAATTGCCTTATGGATTAATCACGACACCTAATTACACGAAATAACGCTGTGGAACGTTAAATTTGTAAAATGATTCTCCGTGTGAGGTGGAAAGTAAAGATTAATGTTGCTATATTCATACAGTAAATTCCAAATTAATATCAGATAACACATGCTTTAATGTTTTAATTAACTTCAGAGTATTTTATATACTGGGTTAGGCAAAATTACGGAACAATGCAAAAATCTCTAATACAGCAACCGCGATTTTGACAAAATTTTCTACATAAAAGTTTCGATATACCGCGGATACAATGAAGGTATTGGCGGTTTAAAAGGACTTTCGGTTTAGCCGGAAATTATATCATTTTTTTAATTTTCAATAGAACACCCTGTATATTTTTTAATATATCGACAGAACTCTTTTTTGCGAGTTCAGTGATACAAGGTTTAATCTTTAATGCCTTTATTTTTAATAATTCTAGAGATATTGAACAAAACACTCAACAATAATGATTCGTAATTGTTTCATTGCTTAGCAACACATGATAACAAAACAATGAAAAACAGACAAATACAAAAAAATAACATTACTTGAGAAGATGCTCAAAATGACTACCATTTATTTCTTGGCAATAATCAAGTCTATGTGCAAATCCTTCAGTTACATTAACAAAATGCTCTGCAGGAATTCTTCTTATTTCACCAACAATTCTGCCAAATTATTTGGTCGTTCAGTACAAGAAAGAAATCTAATGGATTCAGGTCCGGAGAACGAGCGAACGAACTGTTTAGGCTTCTTTTCTTTTCATGAGTTGCTAGATAACATTATTGTTCAATATCTCGAGAATTATTAAAAATAAAAGGATAAAACTTTATATCACTGAATTCGCAAAAAAGAGTTCTATCGATATATGGAAAAATATACAGGGTGTTCTAGTTAAAATAAAGAAGTTGATATAATTTCCGGCTAAACCGGAAGTTCTTTTAAACCGCCAATACTTTCGTTGTATCCGCCGTATATCGGAACCTTCATGTAGAAAATTTTGTCGAAATCGCGGTTGCCGTATTAGAGATATTTGCATTGTTCTATACTTTTGCCCAACCCTGTATTAAACATAAGCAAAATTTAATTTTCTGTAAAGCTTTAGAAATAATGGAAAAGAAAATTATTTGGTGTTGCAACAGTTTACACTTAACGTTTTGCAACTCTTTTACAAATAGCTGTTCTCTTGCAACATTAAGGGCACTTGGATTTGAAAGATGTAATATTTTAGGTCGTTAAAGGTTAAAGGAACACTTACACCTAATGCGGAATTCGCTAATTATTCTTAATGTAAAGTTTTAGAATTTCAAACAACTTTGTAACTTTTTAAGAGTTCATAATTTGAAAGGCTTTAATAGACTTAGAGTTGAAAACGTTGAAGCGAAATAAACCGCTAGTAGCCAGCTCCAGACTCCTACCAAATTAAACCCATAACCTCACTCGGCAGGTCGTAAACTTTACTGCACTCTTATTGAGGCTATTTTCTTTCCAATTTCGATACCATAAAAGTCAAGATAGTAATATATTCTCTCTGTGTATATCCATCTGTAAATATGAATGCATTAGCAATGCTATCCATAACTTTTATTGAAATTATACCTATTATGTATAATGTGATTCCGCGTGGGGCGCAACACATTGTTTGACACAGTTTGACTTAAATCCCCGCAGGTGAGCAGACAGAGCCTTTCTCTTTCGTTTTTGTCGTAAGAAACAAAAATTACTCAAAAATTCAACAAAAATCATATTTTTCCCGTTTCATCTTTTTTCTGTTTATTAGCAATATACTTCAAATCTGTATATAACAAGGTAAAATCATTTTTAAGGCAGAGAAATATCTGAAATGTCGAGAAAATGTCACGTGCAGAAGTATAAATAGAAAAAGTTTTAAAAGCATAATTTTTAACTACATTTGATTTTTTAACGCCCACAGGATCTGATGCAAAATAACATTACTAGTGAAAATAGTGCACAAATGAACATTTTCTAAGAGTAGCTTATTATAAATTGATGTAGCGAAACAAAGATTGGCAACAACCTAAAAGTGCTTTCTTTCAAGAACTATTGAAACTGTTTTTAAGTTCTTCCGATCTACAAATGTATAATTATAGAATAAGGAAAGGTTTATTATATCCAGACTCAATTTAAGTTAATTCAGCAATAAAATTTCTTTTTACCTTATTCAAGTCTGTATCAAAGACTACCTTTACAGCAAAGTTTTAAGTTGGAGGTTTTGGTTATTTCTTCATATTATCCTTATTAAAACAAAAATTTATGAAGATTCTTTCGCAGAAATTTACGTAGCTGACCATTTGAATGCGGTCTTGTGCATGCAGGGTTGTTTGCGCACACGTATGTTTTATTGCTAATAATTTATTTTTAGTGTTTTTTTTTGTTTGAAGCTTTGAACGCAAGGACGTTTGGATGGATATTTGAACGTAGGGACATTGAATGCAAGACCGTGGTTATAAAAATAATAATACAATGTTACGGCAATACATGTTATTTGAAACCAAACTTAGTTTAACGGATCACATCAATTCGAGTATTTGTGAAAGTCTTAGGAGTTATGGATTAATAATAAGAAGCTGTAAAGAATTCACTTGCTCAAATGCTCTTAAGCTTTTATATCTGGCATACATTAGATATAAATTTGAATATGGTGCGCTAATATGGAATCCACAATACTTATCACACAAATTATCGATTGAATGGGTGCAACAAAAAGTTATAAAGTTTCTCGTTCACAAATCTAAAGGTGTCTATCCTGCGCTAGAAATGGATTATAATTATCTACTAAAAAACTTAACTTCGAAGTATGGAAACAAGAACAATATGCATTGCTATGCTTTTATATTCTTTGCGGCTTTTGGGCTTTTTCGAGACTACAATTTACTTTCGGCTTAGACCGCATTGTCATTTGGGAACTACATCCAGCATAATCAGGTAAGAACTGACCTGTAGCTTGTCTGCCATTTGCTCTAAAAGTTTGAGCAATAACCTGTCTAAACAGGGCCGTGTGCTTAGAGTATTTAAACCTTGAGGCGGACAAGGACTCGATCTTCAACAAACTAACGTTTTGCGAGACATTGCAGCTTGCATCTTTAGAATAAAAGAGCCCTAAATTCAAATTCGGGAAACGGAAGTATTTAAACTCCTTTGAGCCAGTCGGGCAGAACGGCGGAGTTCTGGTTGGCTGTCACCGTTGGGTGAAGATCCGGTAGAGCGGGATTGTGAGATCAAATGATGCTTACGAGTTCTTAGAGGATGAACTACTGGTGTCCAAGCTTTACTGAGTCTGAAACCATCCTCTCTGTTTATGTTGTTGGGTTGTGTCTCAATTATAATTGCTTCACGTATGACACTAGAGAAATAATGAGGTACTCTGGCAAGTACTCGAGCATTGTCAAGATGTAAGATAAACTTTGAGAATGCTCGGGCACTCGCCAGACTACCTCATTATTTTCCTCGTATTATACGCAAAGCAACTGAAATTGAGAAACAAACTAACAACATAAATAGAAAAAATGGTTTTAGACTTAGTAAAGCTTGGACTCCAGTAGTGTATCCTCTAAAGACTCATCGCTCGCACGCCACGCTCCACCGAATCCATCTCCCCGAGCGGAGAACTCTGCCGTTCCGCCCGACTGGCTTAAAGGGGTTTAAATATTTCCACTTCCCGAATTTGAATTAAGTGCTCTTTCACTCTCAAAATGCAATTTCTTGCGAAACGTTAGTTTGTATGGGCTCACAAGCAGTTAACAGGCATAAGCCGATTAAGTATTCTTGTCATGGCAAACAAATTACATTAAGATCAAATCTTTGTCCGCCCCAAGGTTTAAATAAACTAAGCACACGGCCCTGTTTAGGCAGGCAGGGCCTGCGAACATATATTGCTCAACCTTTTAGAGCGAATGCTTGTAAAGGCAGACAAACTACAGGTCGCTCCTTACCTGATTACACTGGGGGTAGCTCCAAATGACGACGCGGTTAAGCCGAAAATAAATTGTAAAACTGACTATGCGACTTTTGTAAAATTACTCCCGTATCGACTGTTAGGCGCTTTTACAACAATTAAACTTTACAGTATCCGGAATTATATCTTGAGAGAAATTTACCTTCAGGTGTTTTGTAATTGACTGTGTTACCTTACAGTTTGATCATTTCATGAATTTAATAACATACTATAATACAGAGCGTTAAGAGACAAATCGAATTTTGTCCGAACACTCTAGCTTTAAAATGGATGCCGCTACGATTTTTGTAAATTTTTGGTTTTAAGGCTTATTTATTCAAAAACGAGTTGACGGATCGACATTAATGTTAGTATTACAATAGGTCTAGAGAAACACAACGTTACTATGTATGTCAAAAACTATTTCTTAAAAACAGACCACTTAATTTTTTTCATCGTTAAACTTTTAGGGATCGGCTATAATTTGTGTTGTGGCCGCAGTTTACTAAGTTCTCTGCGACGCCGTCTATTAATTTGTGAAAAAAAATAAATTCTGTGTAAGCTAAAGCGCTTATTAGTAATAGTAGAATAAAATTCAAAACATAACATGCAGCAACATTTATAGTGACTAACTAGCCCCCCACCCCTAATTTGAAGAACAAATTTGTTAAAATCGATTTATATAGAATTGAAGCAATCTCCATATAATTCATAAAACTAGGGCTTTGGTACACGGTCCGCTACATTACCATATCAGCTTGAGCAGCTTATTTGTTATCAAAAAAAGCGTAGGACACAGCCTACGGGTTGCGCTTAGTATTAAAAAGTGTTTACTACAAAATTGTTGACTACAAATTCTAGATGATTCAGTAGGAACTTCACTTTTACTGACGACGCTTTCAGTAAAATGTTTTACATCTCAAGACAGCTTAGCTATTTATTATGTATGTGGTTCCGATATTTACGTTAAAATCACGTAGGTTGATTGGGGCCATGAAGCTCGGATATCGGTGAAATGTATTAATTATATAATTATAGCTCTGATTTATATTAATAATGGCGAATTTCCTTTTTAGAATTATACATGTGTTTAAGAAGATTTGTTAGTGCGTACTTATTACTTCTATTTATTACTTTTAAGGAGCTGTTTTTTTTTAATAGTTTGAGAAAATTTCACGCTTGTCATGTGTAATATTTTCCCAGCAGTCTTTTCTTTGCTTATAAAAATTGGAAACAGAAGTAAAATGCAATGTTGTTTTTTACGAATTTACGTTAACCGATCACTAATAACCTCAGGTATGACACTTAGGATACTAGTGGTACTTCAGCAGTTCGGGGGAAGTTGTTGAAAAACGCCTGATGCGGTAGGCAGTATAGAGACTGCAATCGACATCAATCCAGGATTCCTCAGTTTTCCAATAAAGCTATGATACACATATATCTAGATTAATTATATTTTATCAAAATGGCACTATTAATTGTGAATATATGAAGAAATGAACAAACGCTTATTAGGGTGTTCTTAGACAGAAAGATTTTGTCTAAACAATATTTTTAAAGGAAAGGCGCTGTGGTTATATAAATATATAAAACTGCTCTGCATGTAAAAGAAGAATAACATACGCTAGGCCGTGCAGTTTTGCTCTAAATCCTATTTATTTACAATAAATTTAAAAAAAAAAGACTTCCCACATAAACTGATAAGTACGGCTACCTATCTTAACGCGTAAAATGTGTGCTTTTTCAGGTGGCAGTGTCCTGTAACAAGTCCCACCAACCTTCTGATCTGAGTTCGTCCTAAGTGGAGCACATCAGTTGTTAGTCTGCAGGAAGGTGTCCTAATTATTGCCTTTCCCAGTGTTTGTCCCTGTGTATCCTCCCAGCGAGAAATGCGTTGTGACGGTCCACTTTTCTATTGCCGTTCGGATGCTTTTTTTGGGTATACCAGTACAGGCTCCGGTCCTATAAACGGGGTATATGCACCAGTTTTCGCGAGGGCGTCCGCCTTTTCGTTTGCCTCTACACCTGTGTGCCCTGGCACCCAGATGAGTTGAACTGTGTTCCTCTCTGATAGAAGTGTCAGGTGGTTTAAACATTCCCTCGTTAGTTTGGAACTAGTACGAGGTGATTCAAGTGCTTTTAAGGCTGCTTGGCTATCTGACAGGATGCTTATGTGTTGTTTAGTGTACCCACGTTTTGCATTTTCCTGAACACATTGCATTATGGCAAAGATTTCAGCTTGGAATACAGTGGCTTTAGTACCTAGAGGTACACTAATGTTCTCTTTTGGTCTTACGCCATGTATTCCTGCCGCTGTGCCTTCTGATGTGCGGGATCCGTCTGTGTACCAGACTAGCCCTTTTGACAGGAAGGGTGGGGTTCCTTGGGCCCAGTCATTGCGAGAGTATCTCACGCTGAATGGTTTATCAAACGAGTATTGGGGGAGGGTGTAGTCGGAGCCCATTTTTAGAATGGGTTGGCCTTTGACTGCCTCCTGTATTCGTTTGTGTCCACACCGTTCATGGTTGGTGTCCCAGTTACCGGTGGATTTCATTCTGTGTGCGCCAATCCAGGCCTCCCCCTTTAGATATATATCTAGAGGGATTAGTCCTAGAAGAGCTTCCATAGATGCAGTTGGAGTGCTTTTCATGACTCCACATATGCACAAACAGGCCAGTCTCTGTATCCTGGTTAGTTTGGTTATGGCTGTTTTTTGTTCGACCTTTGGCCACCACAATAGGGTGCCATAGGCTATCATGGGTCTAACTACCGCGATGTAGTACCAATGGTCTTTGGTTTAAGTCCCCATGTTTCTCCAAACATGCGTCTGCCCATCATCAGGGCCATTTTCGCTTTGTTTGTAATGTTTTCCAGGTGTACGTTCCAGTTTAGTTTAGCATCTAGGGTAATGCCCACATATTTAACTTCTTGACCGACCTGAATTCTTTCTCCAAAGATTGTGAGGTTTTGAAATGCCTCTACGTCTCTTTTCTTGGTGAAAGGTATTAGCGCTATTTTGCTCGGGTTTACCTTAAGGTTTTCCCTTTCACACCACCTTTGAGTGATATTTAGCGCCCTTTGCACGAGGGCTGCAATGATTGTAGAGTGTTTGCCCCTTATGAGGATAACGATGTCATCCGCATATCCTTGGGCGTAGAGTCCCTTATCATTGAGTGTCTTTAAAAGATCGTTCACTACCAGGTTCCACAGAAGAGGGGATAGAACGCCTCCTTATGGACAACCTCTGGCAGCGAATACCTTGAGAGTTTCACTTCCCAGGTCGGATTGTATCTGTCTGCCCTCTAACATGGTTTTTATCCATCCATTAGTGGTGTCGTCAACCCCATGTTTGCGGGTAGCAGTTGTTATAGATTCAAAGGAGGTGTTATCAAAGGCCCCCTCTATGTCCAAGAAAACAGCCAGAGCTATTTCCTTGTTGGTTATTGACACTTCTACCCTACTGATTAGCCTGTGAAGTGCTAATTCGCATGATTTACCCGATTGGTATGCATGTTGATTGTGATAAAGGGGGTTGCTTTTTATACCCCTGTCTCGTATATGTCTGTCAACCAGTTTTCCCATAGTTTTTAAACAAAAAGACATAAGGCTAACTGGTCTGTATGCCTTTGGCTGGGTGTACGTTACCCGCCCTGGTTTGGGTATGAACACCACCTTGGTGGGTCTCCACGCCAGTGGCAGATAGTTTCCCGCTAGGCATAAGCGAAATATTTTAATTAGTAGCGGTACCAGAAGGTCTATTGCCTGCTGCAGTAGAGCTGGAAATATTCCGTCTGGTCCGGGCGATTTGTAAGGTAAGAAGGATTTTACAGCCCATTGTACCTTGTTGTAGTTGATCACTTCCCTAGCTACCTTCCAATCGTCCCTTGTGGGTTTTCTTAGGAAGTTGCTAGGTAGTGGCTGCGATGTGGTGACAGCTTGGTCAGTCACTATTGATCCTGGAAAGTGTGCTTGGATGAACATTTCCAGTGTTTCCCTTTCACTTTTTGTGTACGGTCGGTTTTTTCACGTTCCCGACTGGGGTTGAGGGGTCTTTTGACAGAACTTTGTGAAGACGTGCTGTTTGGGTTGTGTTTTCAACTTCCCCACAGAACTTCCTCCATGAGTCTGTCTTTGCTTTTCTCAGAGCTTTGTTATACTCGGTAAGAGCTTGGGCGTGTCGGTCCCACTCTCCGGCATTTTTCGCCCTGTTGAAAAGTTTTCTTGATCTTTTCTTCAGGTTGGCCAAGTGATCGGTCCACCATGGGACCTTCCTGTTAGTTTCCCTCGTGAGTACGGGGCAGTTGTTCTCATATGAAGTTATTATGGCGTCATTTAATTGGTCCACAATAACCTCAATATCACCTGGGGTTTGGATTTGGGTTTTAACATGGGTTAACTTGCTTTGAAGTTCCTCCCTGTATTAGCCCCAATCAGTCTTCCTAGCGTTTCGATAGGTTACAATTTCCTTTTCAAAACCTGCTAGTAGATAGTCAATGTGCCTGTGATCATGCATGCTAATTTGAAAAACAATACGAATTTTCAAGTGCAAACATGTCCCAAAGTTATTAGTACACAATTTTATAAGGTCTCTACTACAATTTTACTCGCACACATTTGTGGACTCTGGGTCTGTACGCACTTTTAAAGGTATTCCGTATTACTTACTTTTTTTAATTTTTTGGATGTAAATAGACCGGAAGCGTTACTAACGGATGAGGAACTAACGGAAATCCTGGCGGAAAGTGACTTTTACGCAATTGATGAAGATGAATCGTTTTCGCTTAAAGAAAAGGTTTCTAATGTTGACAGTTTTTCGGACGCTTCCGTTTCAAACAACGAACTGCCAGATGATTCCTCAGATAACACAAATGACTCTTTGACGCTTCCAACTATCGCCAATCCACCAAAACCAAAACGGAAACCTCTACAAACAAAAGTTGCTGCAGTAAAGAAACCGTAAGTTATACAACATTACAAAAAGAAGTCCAACAAAAACTGGGTTGAAATAGACGACGAATTTGACATTACTGCCGATTTTACAGTTTTTGTTCCTATGGATAGAAGACCTGAGGAGCGTCAAAATTATCATACCTTGGATTATTTCAATCAGTATTTCAACAATGAGATGTCCGAGTGGTCCAGTTGGTAAGAGGATCAAGCTCACAATGCGTGAGTCCTCGGTTCGAATCCCGAAAGAAACAGAAATTTTTTCTGTAATTCTGTGGATCGGTATCGAGCTCGGCAACCATTTGACGTCGGGTTACAATTAACGGCGCTTGCTTTGATTACTGGCTGACCAGGACAAGTAACAAAGCCACACACAACATTAACATACAAATAAAACACATGTGCGTATGGCTTGAATGAATGTGCATGAAGGGTGGCATAAGCTTAGGAGCGTGGTGGTTTAAAGGCCAAAAAGCCCCACTACCTCCTACTACACAAGCGAAGAGCCTACCCGAAGTGAAAGACCTCGACACCTTCAGGTATATGAGGATAGATTATGATGATGATGATTTCAACAATGACATTTTTAAGACAGTTTCAGATAATACCAACATTCATTATCTCCAAATTAACAACAAAGTTTTAAATACAACTGAAACAGAAATTCGCACTTTTGTAGGAATCACTCTAATAATGAGCTGTTAAGGATACCCCAGGATTCGCATGTATTGGTCCACCCGGTACAAATTTATACTTTGACTGATACTTCATTAGTGTCGCTTTGCTTGATGTTTTGAGAGAAAAGTGGCTATCCGGAATTGTATCAATAATGTCCAATAGATTTCCTAAAGTAGGTTTTCCTAGCGATTATGACATGAAAAAAGAAGCCAGGGGAATCATTAAACCACGAATTTGAGAAGATAACAAAATAACCATCGTAAAGTGGATAGACAATAGGCTCTTACCATGGCATCTACACGTCACTCTGTGCACCCAATTCATTAATGTTGGAGGTATTCAAAATCTCATCAAGCTTATGTAAATGTTCCACAGCCCGATGTTATAAAAAAAATACAATAGAAGTATGGGTGGTAATATGGTAAACAGAATGATTGCTGCATACAGAAGTATCATAAAACTAAGAAATGGCCTGTTAGGGTAATCAAACATTGTATGGATTCTGCGGCTGTAAACGCTTGGCTGCAATACAGACAAGATTGCGCAGATCTACGGGTGAAAAAAAAAAGATATTTTGGATTTAATTATGTTTAAAATAAGATTATGAGAATGTCTCATACAAAAAGATTCCCCTAGTAGAACGAATAACGCAGAATCCGACAATGAAGGGGAACCGATTTTACCACAGCCGAATAGAAGAGTAGGTAGGCCTGGAAAAGTGTTATTACCACCCCCTGAAGTAGCTAAAAATAAAGCATTATATCTTCCCAAAGTAGTGCCTTTGAAGGACGCTAAAAAGTGCCGCAAACCTGGTTGCAAGCAAAGAACACGCATCAAATGTATTAAATGCAACATTTATTTGTGCGTTGTGAAAAACCGCGACTACTTTATTGAGTTCCATACTTAGAATAATAAGTTATCATACGAATTTTTGCATTATTATTATTGAAGATTTAGTTTTGTACACTTTTTTCGAAATAAAAACATTCAGTTGTCAAGTTTCATTCAGTTATAGTTATTTAAGTATCAAGGAATGTAAGGACGTAATAACTACCTGCCGAGGATGTTATTAGTCGATACATTCCGTGTTACTTATTAAATTTTTCACGCTACCGGCAATGTAACTAGGCCTACAGGTAGAAATTTAATCATATTTTTAAAAGTTCGTTTTGACAGCTGTCATCGGAATTATTTTTTAAAAGCTCCATTATTCTAAGTTGTCTGCGCTTGTTACCATATCAACGAACAGTTAAAATGAACATTATTTTCCTGGGGATGTAAGTGACACTATTAAGTTCCGTCGTCAAGGGTAACTAGTACACGAATGTTATCAGCCATTTACGATGCCTGTAGCTATGGATGTAAGGCCTACTTACTTACATTGCCGGTAGCGTGAAAATTTAATTAATACACAAATGTGATCCTTGGGTTTGTATCGACTAGGTATGGAATTGAAACCAAATGATCACATTTGTGTATAAATTGCCCTGGCGACACCTGTCGATGTTTTCATGTATTAGCTGCAGATTATAGTTGTAATTTTGTACACGCTCGTGGTTGCTGGACCTGACAAGGATATATTTATCAAATTAATGCATTCCACCGATATCGGAGCTTCATGGTCCCAATCAACCTATGTGATGTTGACGTAAATATGGGAACCCGCATACATAATAAATAGCTAAGCTGTCTTGAGATGTAAAACATGTTACTGAATGCGTCGTCAGTAAAAGAGGAGTTCCTATTTCAAATTTTAATTATAGTTGATTTTGGTATATTTTTGGAGCGTCGTATAACTCAGCAAGAAGTTTGTACCTCATTTAACAATCTGCAATCTTTCTCTTAATTGAACCATTTCTGATGTTAAATTCAGCAGTTTTACTTAATTTGGTTAATTAATTGATTACTGCAACCACACTGCTCAATCGATCGAACCTCAAAACAACACAATACGAACCAAGCATATTTGACTACATTACATAACTGTTTAAGCTTCTCACATGCTTTTGTTTTCATAAACTGCTAGATATCTCTAGAATTATTGAAAATTAAGGCATGAAATATCACTGAACTCGCAAAAAAGAGTTTTATCGATATATCACAAAACATACAAGGTGTTCTATTTAAATTAAGAAAGTTGATATCATTTCCAGCTTAACCGGAAGTCCTTTTAATCCGCTGGTACTTTCATTGTATCCGCCGTATGTCAAAACCTTCATCTAGAAAATTTTGTCAAAATCGCTGTTGTCGTATTAGAGATATTTGCATTGTTACGTACTTTTGTCCAACCCTGTATATGCAATTGTGGGGATTAAAATAAATTCGTTGCGAAATGCAATCGATATTATTTCAAAAGGTTGTGGGCATTATAATAAACTTAGACAATGCAATCCGTTGCTGGTAGCAGTTTTGGTCAGTTATATTGCTTTTAAACAATTTTCTGCTTTCAAATAAGGCGGCCAGTCTTGTATTCCACTTTACTTGTATTCTCTTTATCGGTTACAACATATGATGACGCAATTGGTTCTAAACCAGATTTCGACAAGTGTGCAATGTTACAGGGGAAAGCATAAATATGGTTTAATTTTGTGTTGTTTTGGGTTTTTCAGGAAAGCCGAACTATGTGAAAAATGCATGAGAAATTATATTTTTCCAGATTTTATGTCTCCAGGATACTCTGGCTAAGAATTTAAACTGTATTATAGTTATTAGTGCCGTTTAGTCAAGAAATTGCAATTTTTAAATTTAAAATTAAACAAAAATTTAAATAAATATTATTAAATTCAAGACGTGTCCGTTTAATCCGAGATTAACAACAACGCCTTTCGCTGTCTTGTTAGCGATGTGCTAAAAGCGAGTGTCTTTTACGCAGAAACGGCGGAAGCCCCGGGTTCTAATCCTGCATAGGGACAATCTTTTTATATATTTTTGTTATTTATTGAATTTTTGAAGTTTAATTATGTTATAATAATGAAATAGGTATCAATTTAATTATTTCATTACCTGACGTACTAAAATTACATTTGACATTGTGTTTTGTTTACTATTTGACTGTAGAACTGGTGTGAAAGTGAAAATTATATAACTAATATAAAAAAAATTAGAAAAAAATTTGTCCTACTCAGGATTCGAAGCCGGTATTTCTGCATAAAACGTCTTATGCAAGTCGCTATCATGAAAGTAAAAGGTACCGTTGTTACTCTTGGATTGAAAGACCACGTCTTGAATTTATTAATAGTTATTTGGATTTTTGCCTAATTTTAAATGTAAAAATTATTTTTTTTTTGAGTAATAACAATAAAACAGTTTAAATTCTCAGTCAAAGTATTCTGAGGACATAAAATCTGGAAAAATATTATGTTCCGATGCATTTTGCATACAGTTCAACTCTCCTGAAAAATTTGTATACGGTCCGGGCCGACAGTAATAACTGGTTATTTTAAAATCACAAAACTTGAACGTAAACATGTGTATTTTATTAATATTTTATATCTCTGCCGGGAGTTTTACTTACCTTTCTATCTGTGTAAAAATTAAAGCATTCACGTGATCTCCGTTGTATTCCAAAAAATGTATGTATGTATGTAGTTTACAAGTATTTTCAGAACAACATGATAAATTCTCAACGAAAGAAATGTGGTACTGTAACTCGGAACTAGTTTCTAAATGTTCTTGTACTGCTACAATGCAGTCGATCATTTGAAACGCTTTTACTATTGTACCAGCGGCGGTGATTCAGTAATAATGAACATTTGTCTTTGATCCGCATGAATCGATGAATCGAGTCTGATCCCCGAGGCTGGTGAAACATATTTGGTCAGCATTTGTCAATACACCATCCTTCAGAAGAGATGTAGAACTGTTTTAGTAATATCGTTTACAATTTTTTATAGCATTAAAATTATTTTATTGGTTTCAAAACAATAATGTGAAAAAAGGTTATTTTCAAGTATTTTAGCTAACAAGGGAAATTTAAAAATTTGCCTGCAGCACAATTTAAAAGCAAACTTTTTTATTGGTTGCGGATCCCACGCACGCATTGATTCATGCAACAGTTTTCCTCCAGAAGTTAGAATTTGCTAGATATTTTGTATGGTTATGCTCTTTGATATTTTTCAGAACATATAAGAAAAGAATACCTTCACAATCTGAGTTTTGATTTAACATTTTAGGGTTTTCGTTAAAAATCGTTATGCTTTTACGTATATATTAAGTTACACACAGCGCACAGAAACGAAACATGGTAAATACAGGCACTATACTATATATACCAAAGTAGCTTAATTATTAAATAAACTAAAATTATTAAAGTTTGATCTGACATCAGTAAATGCCCGAAATAAACAATAAGGCAAAACATCTACAAGAGAACGAAGAATTAAATAATTCAATAATCTAATAATTTAACACGGCGTGGTTAGACCAATGCAGTACTTTTCCTGCAGCCGAAAGTTAAGCGAACATTAGTTACTTTTTGCAGATGTCCGTGGTAATTTGGCTCTCTGCCGTTTTATTACATTTCGCAGCAGAGTTTGTAAACTGCAGTAAACAACGTGGAACATTGCATTATGTGCGACAATAAATTTGTTAATATATGAAGATACCCACCTTGCGTTAACAGAGCTATAAATAATTTTTATGATACGTTCTTTGACACTAGAAATAAAGAGCAGCAGCATTCTGCGTGTTTCGGAATATTAATAATTACCTGTCGTTTATAAGTTGTAATTATAAAACAAAATATATTATATGCGTGTGGCACCGTTAATTATTTTTACTTTTCTCGCCAGGTTCCTTTTGCCTAAAACAATTTTCAAGCAGAAAATTAGACCCGTGGCTATGCAACAAGTGCAATCGTGTGATCTAATGACAAAAAAGGAAATAGAGATGAAATTGGGATTAAAGATATAGAGGGTGTCAATTTGAAAACGCCCAATGGGAAATAAAATTAAAATTTGTTGAAAATTTGTTGACACCGTTTCTACAACATAAAGGGGGAATCATCGTGACTCATAAGGTAACCTTCCCCATTCAACCCTTTAGGCTCTAGCTACCTCAACGAAAAAAATCTAATGGTAATACCCATCCTGTGATACCTCATTGAAAAGCTCTTAAAAAGTGCTATTCAACAGCAGCAAACTTATTTTTATTGGGTCACTTAAAATCTGTTGTCTACAAAACGCAGCCTCAGTCCATTGCACAAGTGCCGAACCTCGGAGAGAATTTGAGTATACACTTTACTATTGCCTAGAGTATAATAGAAATTATTTTGAACATTTAATCTAATATATTTAAATGTGAAATAAAATAATTGGTTACAAACCTTTTGTTTTATTTCTTAATTTTTCCGTCAAGAATCAGGTAAAAAAAATGTTTGCTAATATTAAACTACAATTTTTAAGAGCTTTTTAAATGAGGTTTCAAAGGGTGGGTGTTACTATTTACAATTTTTTTGTTGGAATAACTAGAGCCTAAGGAGTTGAATGGGGAATGTTACCTCATAAGTCATGATACTTCTCCCTCGATGCTGTAGAAAAGGACATTTTCAATACTTCTTTTACTTCCAGAGATAGAACACATTGTACGTTTTCAAATTGACACCCTGTATATTGAGGAAAAAAACAGACAAAGTGGATTAGGGCATTTGTAAACAAGCTATCATAATCTTGGTGCGGCAGCTTGTTTGTCAATAATATATGATAATAACTGTGATATACCGGATGGGGCAATAGTGCGTGGGAGTTCGACAGCTCGTGCACCGGTACAAGTAAAAAAAATCTTTCTAATGCAGATGTAAACTGTGGGTAAATGCGCATACATAAAAATTCATTTCAAATATACAGGGTGTTACAAAAAAGTGTGGCACGCTTAAGGTAATTTTTTTTAAATGGAATGCCCTGAATATTTTTGCATACTTAACACTTTTCTTGGGATGTTTATTCATATCTAAAATATTAGCGCCATCTAATGTCCGGTTTAGAAGTAATAATATTTTTTCAAAAAAATTGATTTTTACATTACTCCACTTAACAATTCACCACTTCCGCGGCCGCAGTTTTGAAGACGAAATTAAGTAAGGACCTTATTGTAGGAGGTTATAGGGTGCTCTTGTTTAAATATCGTAGAGCCATCATGTACAGGGTGTTCGAAATTAATTTTCAAATTTTGAGAACTTCAAAGTTATTCTTCTCAACTTTTTCAAACGGAACACCCTGTATATTTTTTAACGATGTTATGTAGAATTAAATAGCGAACGTTTTTTGTATGTACATCCTTATGGCTATTTGTAACCACTTTTGATTTATTGAGCAAAAAGTACAAAATTCAACAATATTTATTTAAAAAAAAATTAATGCTTTATCAAATAAAACAAAAGAAAAGAATTATATTAAGTGCTCCACATGTTGCCCATTTTGATTGACACACATTTCTATGCGTCTTTGAAATGAGGTTGCTACTTTTCTTAAAATTGCCGGTGTGATACTTTTAAAAGCATGTATTATCCTATCCTTCATATTTTGGATTGTTGTTGGTGTATCTGTATAAACAATTTCTTCCACGTATCCCCATAAAAAGAAATAAACTTTTGTAAGATAGGGAAATCTAGCAGGCCATTTAGTGGGTCCATTCCTTTCAATCCATTGAAGTGGGTAGATATTATTGAGGTGGTCTTTTACTGCATTTAAATAATGTGGTGGAGCACCATCTTGCTGAAGCCACATCCTATTTCCTATCCTTTGAGGAAGATTCACCAATAATTGTGGCAGATAGTTCTCCAAAAAATGAAGATAAATAGCTCCATTTAATGTACCATCAAAAAAACGGTCCCTATTACATGTTCTCCAATAATTCCCCCCCAAACGTTTATGCACCATCTGTGCTGGTTATCAAGTTGCCTAAAAAGTGAGGATTTTCCGTAGCATAATAATGGAAATTGTCCATTTTTATGAAAAGTTGCCTCATCAGTGAACAAAACATAGTTGAAGAAAGTAGCATCTTCTTGCATTTTACCTCTGGCTCAATTACAAAACTGTAAGCGCTTTAGAAAATCGTCATCACTTAATTCCTGGTGCATTTGAATGTGATATGCATGAAACTTATTTTGCATCAAGATTCAAGCAACAGAATGTCTATTTATTTCTACTAATGAGCTCACTTCTCTCTGACTAATATGGGGATCCTCAATCGTTGCCAGCACCACAGATAACTCATTTTCTTCGTTCACAACATTTTTAATTCGTTCACGTTTTTCATATTGTACATTGCCGGGTTCCACAAATCTATCAAGCAGGTTTTAGAAATTATCACCTTCAGGGAGCCTTCGTTCAGGATACCGTTGGTGGTAAATTCTATTGGCAAGCAAACAATTTTTTTCCGACTCGCCCAAAACAAAAATCATGTCTACAAGTTCTTCTTTATTAAAATTCATTTTGGAAAACACAAATACTACAAATAAAAACTGATCGTCGATAACTGCGAGAAATGTATGTTTGACGTTTGTGCAAAACAATTGCTATGAAACAGATAGTTTATTGTTTTGTCGAACACAATTTTTTTCTTTTGTTTTATTTGAAAAAACCTTAATTTTTTTAAATAAATATTGTTGAATTTTGTACTATTTGCTCAATAAATCAAAAGTGGTTACAAATAACCATAAGGATGTACATACCAAAAAATGTTCGCTATTTAATTCTACATAACATCGTTAAAAAATATACAGGGTGTAAAGTTGAGAAGAATAACTTTGAAGTTCTTCAAATTTGAAAATTAATTTTGAACACCCTGGACATGGTGGCTCTACGATATTTAAACAAGAGCAACCTACAACCTCCTACAATAAGGACCTTACTTAATTTCGTCTTCAAACCTGCGGCCAAGGAAGTGGTGAATTGTTAAGTGGAGTAATGTATAAAATCAATTTTTTTGAAAAAAATATTATTACTTCTAAAGCGAACATTAGATGGTGCTAATATTTTAGATATGAAAAAAAATTCCCAAGAGAAGTGTTAAATATGCAAAAATATCCATGGCATTCCATTTAAAAAAATTACCTTAAGCGTGCCACACTTTTTTGTAACGCCTTGTATATTTAAAAATAGTTTCTATATATGCGCATTTACCCACAGTTTACATCTGCATTAGAAAGATTTTTTATCTGTTACGGTGTACGAGATATCGAACTCCCAGGCACTATTGCCCCACCCGGTATAAAACGTTTTTTGTGGTACTATTGTTGGAAGTCGGAAATTACCGTAGCCTATTGCGGCCAAACACAAATAAGGAGCTGATTTTCAAAACTGAATATGTCCATTTTTAATATAGCGAGGTTTGACAGCCTAAGCCATATCTTGTACCCTTGCTCTCCACTGCTATCGAACCCTCTTTTAATCCTCTACTTTCCATTGAACTTTCCACTTGTGTTTTCTATTTGAGTGATGGTCTCCCCCTGTTTCATCTTTCGGCTGGGTCCCATTTATATATATTTTTGGCCATCTTTTAATCCGCATCTTTCTAAAATGTCCATACCACATAAGTTTCTTCGTGTCTACGGCATCTACAATCGTTGTTTCTACATCCATTCTTTTTATAATTTATTTATTTCTAATGCGGTCTGTTCTTAATATTCTACTACTTCTCAGGAAATCCATCTCTACAGTCATCAATTTCTTTTCGTTTGCTTTTGATATTTTCCAAGTTTTAGCACCGTACGTTAGTATACTATCTATAACTATATGCCATATTTTTTTCTTTGTCTCTCTCGTAATTTTTTCTGACCACAGTAGTGAGTTTAGTTGTCTTATTGCTTCTCGGCTTTGTTCAATTCTCGATATTATTTTTTGGCTTGTGTTTCTTGTCTTTGAATCTTTACTCCAAGGTATTTATGGTGATCGCATGAGGTTGTTGTAGCACCTCCAATTTCCATATCTTCGCTACGTTGTCCCATAGTTAAGTAACTAGTTTTATCAAAGTTTATTTCAAGGCCCCACTTATAATAAGTCTCCTTTAATTTTCTACACGTGTAGTTTGGGTCGTCAGTATCCGATGAAATTACTCTCTGATCATCAACAAAGAGCAGCGTGTACACTGTAAAGATAATCTTCATTTATGGGAATGCTCATACCATAACATTTCGTATTCCATTCCTTAAGTACTTCTGTAACATATACTTTGAAGAGGGTCGGAGACAAGCAGCACCATTGTCTTAAACCTTTGGACGTTCTAAATGTTTCTGATATTTTATTTTTAATGTTTATTGCACTGACACAGTTCTCGTACATATTTTATAGCATTTTGATAGGTTTGGTGTATTTGCGATTTCAGCATTACTTCAAAAAACTTTTGGAGTGGTACTGTATGGTAGGCTATGTTTGCATCTACGAATAATAACTGCGTTAGTCTATCTTTTTCTTTTCTCTTCTCTATCAATTGCTTTATTACAAATATATTGTTTACGCATGACCGTCCAGCCAGTCTCTTGTTCTGGGTCCTCCATCTGTTCCTCAATCTGGTTTTTAATTATTTGACCGTACAGTTTTCAAATATAGCTGGTAACACTTATTCCTCTATAGAGTTTTCGCAATCCTTTTTATTCCCTTTTTTGAATATTGGTGTAATATATGCTAATTTTCATTCCTGTGGAATTTCGTCACCTTACACTTGTTAAAAATTTCTTTTAGTGCGTCTATCAGTGTTGTTGGACTATTCTTTATAAGTTCTATCACCTCCTGTCCTGAAGCCGTTCATTTTTTATTTTTTCAGTTGTTTTTTCACTTCCTCCGTTGTTATTTCCGGTGCTGCTTCATTTTCACCGTTCTCAACTGGGTTAATGTAGACGTGTTGTTTGTATTCTTGCCTGTCTTCTGTTAGTAGCTTTTTAAAACATGTTGTCCAGTGTGTCATTTCTATGGGCTGAATTCCAGCGTTGTTTTTATCATTAGTTCCCATTTGTTTGATCAGTCTCCATGCACTCTTGCATCTTTCACCACTTATTGTGTTTCTACCTGTGCACCTGTGCAATATGTCCATCTATGATAAAAAATTAGTTTTACGTTATTTCTATGTGAAATCCCTGAATTAAACACGATTTTGACGTTGTTTTTGTTCAAAACAGTACAAATGCTATGGTAAACATCAACGTTTTGTACAAAAGTCAACAAGCCCTTTATATGAAATTCATCTGTATATTTTCGGTCAAATCGCAATATGTCCATATAAGCTAGCATTGCACGTTCAAATTATTTTTACTATGTATGTAACGTACGTACTGTGTTTAAAATAAAGTTCGAGTTCTAAACAACTTATTTAAAAATAATTAATAAAACTTGAACTTGTCCTATCGTCTTCATTTCGAAACTGAACAGGTCCAACGTTTGCAAACAAAACTGAACATGTCCAAAGAACTTTTAACTAGTATATGCTAACTAATAAGACTGATGAATACAAAATTTTGGCATTGTAATTCACAGGTTTGGTACATTTATTTTTCATTAAAAAAACAAAGTGCTTTGGCTACCAATATAAATGGTTTTTTAGACTTCCTGTAAAATGAACATCCATGGACATGTTCAGCTTTGAAAATAAGCTCCTTAAATGTTAACTATAATGATCTTTATCGATCTAAAAAAAACATAGAAGGAATATTCAATAATATACAATAATCGGTAGAAATTGGTTGCAATAATAAAAATTTATTGTTATAAAGACCCTTTCCAGTAAAACGCCAACAAATGCTAAAATTCGCCGTAAATAGATTATTAAAGAAAACCTATTAATATGGAGCAACATTAAAATAGGGAATCATTATCGTGATAAAGAATAATAATAATGATGAAGATTATGTTCATATATAATACTATTCGAGCTCAAATGTATGTCGACAATTTTTGCGTCAGTGTCACGAATGTCCATTTCCAATCAAATTGGATATTCATGACACTGACGCAAAAATTGTCGACCTAAATTTGAGCTCAAATGATATTCGGTGGACAATTTATTGAATAAAACTAATTTTCATAAAATTTTAACGTAATTATATCGAGTTACATGCGACTTAATTTCCATGGCGACAACGACGAAATAAATGTTATTTATTAGCAACCAAATATTCTGAAGTTTGTTATCAAAAAGTTTGGTGTTTGGCAGTGTGCTTAAAATTATCTTTAAAAAAATTTGGGGATACACCCGATGATGAAATTGATGGGGAAGTTGATAAAAGTGTAGTGTAGTAGTAAAAGTGTAAAAGTTGTAAAAGTCATGGCTGGGATTATAAAAAAATGGTGGTTAAAAACATGTGAAACATAACAGTCAAATTAGTACAAAAAATGTTTTTTAAAAACTGGAATGTTACGTTCAATCCGTTTATTGACATGATTTGTAGGCCAGCCCGCGATGCTAGGGATGCAAAACGGAAACAGCTATGTAAAATTTCACAATTTTTTTCGATAGGACCTATCAAAAACATTTGTCAAAAAAATTTCACACCCTACAAATAAAAATTGTCGAAAAAATAGCATTAATGGAAATTGCGGCTGTAATTCAGTGAAAATTCCATTGTTTTTATGACATTATTTACACATGAAACAAATTGTCAAAACAATTGCACTAAATATTCTTGTTAGTAACGACTTTTCTAATGTTTTCATGGCCCACTAATGTAGAGAGCGGTTTTAATCAATATCTCTTTTAAATTTACACTTAAATATATCAAACCATATATCGTTGAAAAGAAAACAAAAAGTATGTGTTATCTCTCAAAAATAAAACAAAGTACATTCGTAAAAATAGTTTTCCGTAATCCAGTTTGTGTAGAACCAATTGTTTCCCTTATAATTACATCTAATTTTACTATGATCAGAGATATATTAATTAAAACCCAGTTTTTTGCTCGTATCTAGTAAGCTATGTATAATTTGTGGAAAAAATAACCATTACATTGCTGCCTTGGCAACTTTTATCTTATTTAACCGAATTTGCACATCTTATCGTTTCAGAGATCCTGTACTGTACTGATAAAATAGGGCCGGCGGGTGGTCTAGTGGTTAAAGTCCCAGGCTTTGAAACTAGACTCCCAATAGCAGTTGGTTCGAGTCCACTGCCCGTCGTAATTTTTCGTAAATTTTTCTGAATAAGTTAAATCCGACGGATCCATGGATGGTGTATGTAGGTGTGTATGTTGGGTTGCATGTCTTTCAGGGGTGGGGCATGTTAGACCGGTGAAGAGCACTTAGTGTGCTGAGCCCGGGTAAGGGGGTGGGATGGGAATCATGGGGTCGTGCTCACGCACAGCTTCATGGCTCTTTAAAAAAAATACTGATAAAATAAACAGTTGTATATGCAAAAAATAACAGAAAAATAAAAATAAGCAAACAAAAAAACGATTATTATGTTAGCAGCTACAATTTGTAGAAGAGTTATTGCTAGTATTTCTGCTTGTTTTAATAATGCACTGCAATCCCATTTATGCAAATACAAGATATTAAACCAAACTAATTTATATACCATAAAAATGCTTTGGGAAAGTTTAAAGCAGGCGTTCTTCATGTAGAGGATAATTCGCGTTCAACAAATCTAATTTTCTCCTTCTGATTTAATAATTAGGCTTAATCAAGGGTCTTTTAAATCAGCTTCTCCCTTCCTTCCATTACTTTCTTACTTTAATTTGAACTTTTAGCTTCTGCTTACTCTGTCCGGTGTTTTTCATAAGACGGAAAATTAACCATTTGCATCATGTCTTTCTTATTTTGTTAGTTGTAACTTATTCCTACAAATTTGATGATGTAACGTGTTACACGTTCCATGATTGCAGTCCAATTCTTCCGAAAGTAATGTTCAACGTGTTATATAAAATTACTCATTTTCAGAGTATCTCCTGACTAGCTGGTGCGCGTACTAATTCGAAAAGCATCGATTAACCGAGGGGTAAAGAACTAGAGCACGAATTCCGGAGAAACACGTACGGATCAAATAACCTAATTACCAACCGTACTCGTACTTCCATTTCTTACTTTTGCTCGTAAGTTAGCGACTTCCGCTACGGTAGCAACACTTGGCCACCGGAATCGGAAGTTATATATGGCCGCTGCTTCAATTTCGCTTTCATCTAAAAGGCTCCCTCAGCTTTATACGTATTATTTATTAATGTGCTGAACATTACGGTGGCATAATCCCCATACACTCTGTCAAATATGTGTTGAGAACATACAAAATTTATACCTACCTTTAATGTTTGTACCTTCATACGTCGTGCATGTTTGAACTTACGTTTATCTACAAACATATAGTTTAGCAACATATGTGTGTTAATGGTTAATGGCTCATCAATGTAAAAAAATTTGTTTTTATTATTTCTGTGATAAACAAAATAACCAAAACCAATATTGTTAATACAAAATTGACCAAAATTGTGAAATGATTAAAGAAGAAGATAATTTTGAAACTCAAACTACAGGTGGAAAGCTTATTAAGAAGTTACTGTAACTTCTCTTATATTCTTTCTAGAAATATAACGGAAGCACCGGTATCAATATTTATTATAGGTTCTTTCTCCATCCACTAAAAGTATAGAAGGCAGTCCATAAATTTCCATTTAATTGTAGAATTTTTTATACTTTATCTAACGCTATCAAGGCAAATAAATTACCATTGTGTTTATTTTTTAGCTTATATCCTAGTTTTTTAGATCTTTTGCGTAACTCAGGGCCGCTGTGATTGCAGTATTACCTTCAAAAACCTAGAAACACATGTTCTAAAGCAACAATATGCTTATCCAGAAACTGCAAATCAATGGTATCAATGTCATTGAGCATATTTACACATGTTTCAATAAGTACTTATACTAAGACATACTTAAGTTTTAAAGGTGGGCTTTAATTTAATTATTTACATACATAATGTACAACGTCATTGAAAACCGTGGAAATCGTTGGAATTTATTAAAAAGGAACAATTGGAATTGGTAAAAAATGTAAATGGCTATAACACCGGTATAGTCGAATAGTTGTAAAGTCGGTTATCTTTAAAAGAAAGGTCTCGAAACTATGCTTTGAAATTGAAACTTCTACTATTATCTGGAACTTCAAATTAACTGGTTTCAAAATTTTCAAATTTTTTTGGATAATTTCAAAACCACACTACAATTGTAGACTACACCTCCACACTTTCTATGATAAACGTTTTACTAACACTTTTCTTGTTAGTTATGCCGTTGGAAGGAAAAAATCAATAACATAACCTTAAATAACTTGCGTTAGGAATAAACGCTCTTTACTAGGGCTCGAAATATTTATCAATAATCTCGATGTTACGATAATATGGAACAGCAATAATTTAAAAACAATTATTGATAATAACTGTAATACCGATAGCATCGTAATAGTAACAACATCGTAATAGCCATAATGATATTTCAGCGTCCCGTCTAAATATATCCAATTTAGTAGTGCTCCCTGCGCGTACTGCCACACAAAGCAAAAAAACTCACAAGAAAAAGGTAATATTTTTTTTACCGACCAACCACCAAACTACCAAACCGGAAAGTCCATGGGACTATTGCAATTTTGATCTGCTGCGACAAGGGTCATTTGTTTCTGTTTTATTAAAGTTTTAGGTGCTATACCATTTCAAATTATGTAAACAGATGCCGAGAGAAAAATAAAAAGGTGGATAATAGAGAAATATTGGAGAAACGGACAAGAAGTATGGAGAAATTAGTATCCGTGACCGACGACATGGTCGCGATTATCTTTCTCGAAGTCGCAATAGCCGCTCGACTTCTCAGACAAGGAGAGGATAATCACCGACATCGTAGTCAGAGGAAAAGTCATTTACACTCTTATAGTCAAGAATATCACGTTCTACGTTATTGCTGCCGAGTCGCACAGATTCTTATAGCCGAGCTAAGACATTAAATTCATTTTATCATGAATCTCTAGACAGATATTCGCGTGATGGAAGGCACCATACACATCTTGGAAGCGCTCCGGTTGATTCTGTAGAGACTCGGTAAGATCTGACGCGGCTTACATTTAATACTACTGGGGCACCAGCAAAAAACTTACCTGCGGGGGAAGAAAAACATGAGCTAACTCTCAAATTCGATGTTGATTGTTTACAGGTGCTAGGTGCGGATCCAACTGGATCTCTGGAAACAGGTGGAACTCTGCATCCTGTCTTAGCAGCCAGATGGTTGCATGTTCTGGATTAGGAATTGGGAGTGTGAGTTACCTCACGCGAACTTAGGCCACAATAGGTGGGCCCATTGTACTACCTCCCCAGCAGCTTTCCACATTAGACATCACCCAAGTCATCCAACCTTTTGGATGTATTTGAAGACATCCACAATTGGAGTGTTGCTGATTTCGGCCATGTTAGGCCAGAAGTCCCCCAGCATAGATCCTCTGGTTGTTGCGAAAACTGGGCAGTGACATAGGACCGCCAGTCCCACCATGTGCATGTGTTGCTTTAGGGTGCAGTGTCCCGATAAGGTACCCACAACTAGTCGCAAGTGCTTTCGAGACAGTTGCACACAGTATTTGACTGTTTTTGGCAAGGGTTCCGTAATAGCAGCCCTTGCTTGACGACAGCTTTGAGTGTTAACCCATCTTCGTGTGAAGCTTTTTAAGGTTTCTTGATATAGCATAAAGCTTAATGTCTTCAGGGATATAGGAATTACAAGTTCTGCCCCCCAGAGAGGTTGTTCGAAGACCAGTCTCGCAATCTCATCAGCCTTCTCATTGCCGTAGGTGCCGTCATGTCCTTTCACCCATACAAGGGAAACGACATTATCTTTTGAGATAGACAGCTTCACGATACCGCAGTACCACTCCTGAGGTAATTTTGCAACTGCCTAGGGCTAGTAAAGCGGCTCTGCTATCACTGTAGATACCAATACGTTTTTGATTTGTCGTTCAAGAATTGCATTTGCACCATGCATTATTCCCACTACCTCCGCTTGGAAAACAGTGGCAATTTTGCCTAGTGGTATACTCTGCCGTAGGTTTAGGTCGTCGGAGAAAATTCCGGCATCCGTTCCATGCCTTGTTTTAGATACATCGGTGAAGATAGATGTATCTATATGCTGGGTTGGTCCAGCATTCGCATAAACACTAAAGTGTCTATTAAAGGCATATTGTAAAGGAAGCTAGTCTACTATACTGTGTGCCACAGCCCATGGTTGCATGTTACAACTACGGATTTAGATAACCAGACTAAAGAATGTATTGTGGTTAAATATCCTTAACATAACAATTTCTCACGAAAAGCACCGCTGCTGGATGCTGAATCAACTGCAGCAATTAACCCTGCAGTAATTAGAAAGATTTCCCTTAGTTCTACAACAAAATTTATGCGAATAATAACGGAATGTTTATCACATTTAGGCGATTTAGCTCAATTTCTTCGTAACGTTCACGACTTTCTTTCGACGGCAAAAAGAATTCATCTTCTGTTAAATTCAACTAACAATTTATTTTTGGCAGTGAATTTACGGAACGCTGCATTAGACTTCCTCGAATCTTTTGGTAAAAAACTTAGAGCACCAGAGGAATCACAAAGCAACAACAATAGTCCGTGAGCCCTGTTTATCATCAAAATTGAAAAGAGTCTTTAAACCGGCGAGGCCCATCTCGTTTTCAAGGCAGATTGAGGCAATTTCAGATGTCATCATCTCTGAAACGTCCTATACAGCGCCGTCGCTAACGTAAGTAATGCTTCGGGTAAGGTCAAATTTATTAGCTAGTAGATTTCGTTTATGTATTGAGAACTAGCACATTATTACAAATAACCAAACGGTGCTTGCATAAATTAAGGGTTTTATAATTGCCTTTTAGCAACATCCTAGTCAATCCAGTTCTAGAGTCATTAATCGTAATTATTTTAGTGCTGAAGTTAGGGAGTTGACACTTAGCATTACGAAATTGGAAAGAAAGAGGGTAATTTTTCGTTGCGAATATCACAATGAGCAATTTATTTACACTTATTTATCAAACAATCAAAATTTTAATGCTTGTATGACAATTCCATCATCACTGTTTACTGATTTAGAGTGGTGGGTTAATCATTCCATGTATGCGGATATCCGTAGGGATACTTTTAACAAAGACTTGACAGGTTGGGGGCATGTTGTGGTCAAGTGAGGTCAAACGGCTGGTGGACTTCTAGCCAACAAGAGCACTACATTAATATGTCGGCACTTTTAGCAGTGTTCAATGGCCTTAGAGCATTTGCAACGAACTGCAGCTATTGTAATATTTTATTGCGAGTAAGGAACACAACCACCATATACTACATTGATAGAATGGGCAGCATTCGATTTCCAACTTAATCAGTTGGATAAAGAAATTTAAGTGTGTTGCAAATCAAGAAATATCTGTATTTTGGCAGTTTATATCTAATCAGAAAATTATAAAATTTACGATGAAAAATCATGTTGACTGTCATTTGATACTAAATGGAAATTGAGCCCGAACATATTTACAAAAATCGAAAATAATTTTGCTACCCAAGATATAAATTTATTCGCTATTTTCCAGAACAACAAACGTTGTCGTTATGTATCTTGGAAAAGCGATCGTAACTTTTATGCGGTCGACGCTTTTACCATCTTCTGGAGTCAATTTTATTTTAATGCATTTTGTCTTTTTACATTGATATTAAGAATTGCAAATAAAATAATTTCTGATCAATCAAAAGGTATTGTAACTGTCCAAATGTGGTGCTTGCAACTGTGATACCCTTTTTTAATAAACTACTTTTCGTATGTTTGCAACCAACGATTTTAGCACAAGATTCACCGCTTAGCTACCAATACTACTACGGTGGTCGTGATAGTATCCGGCAAAACTTTGCAACAAAGCAAATACCAGAAGGTACATCACCAACGCTTTTGCGTTCATTATCACCATCAATTTGTAGAAAGTCTTCTCAGCACGACATATAGGTCGTCGTCGTCGTGTCCTTCGCGGTAAAGGTTCTTCATCTATTCCAATTCACCAACGGTTCCTAAGCTGGTCTGGGCTTCTTCTGCCTATTGGTTTGTGATTATATGCCTTTTTTGGTGTTCTGGTTTTTTCATTCTGTTCAAATAGAAAATATTACCCAAAATCAATGCAGAAAGGAGAAAAAACAAATAGATGGAATATTGGGAAAATACCAATGTGATTTTAAAAAGGGAAGGTCAGTCACGCACCGAATATTTAGTATCGGAGAAAAATGCTACGAGAATAACACAGATAGACTATAAACAAGCAAATTTCAGGTATGAAAAGAAAAATATTGTTCGGGGTAATTAAAAATACTACTAAAGTAAGAAAATTATACAAAGATTACATTGAAGGGAATAGTTAACCAAGTGCGAACGCAAGTGGGTATAACGAACACAATAGTAAGCAAACAACGGGTTAAAGCGAGGAGACGCTATGACATCGTGGTTTTTTTAATACAGCTCTGGAAAAAGTCTTGAAAGTTAGTAAAGTAAGCGTGAAAGATTCGATTTTCAACAAACTGCACCAGTGTATAGCTTTTGATGATGATGTTGCAATACTAGCGAGGTCTGAAGACGATCTGAAAACAAAATGAGGAGGTATAATACAAAACGAATCGAATAAAATAGGTTTAAAAATAAATGAGTTAAATATCAAATTTACAATACATAGAGGAGCATTCAAACAACTACAATACCAGATACTAACTGACCAGAACAGCAGAAAAAGAATGAAAAATAGAAAATTACAAGTACCTGGGGTCAATATTGAGTAGAAATTGGCAGATGTAAGGAAATATTAATAGCTTGTAAGGAATACTAAAAACCAATCAAATATCACGAGATGTCAAGTTAGGGTTTTACCGCACCATATTAAACCAATAGCGACATACGCAAGGGCGACATAGATACTTAACGTATAATAGATAAAAAGCTGAAATTACAGCAAGTATCAAGGCACAAAGATTACAATGGTTAAGGCACGCAATGGGGCTGGATGGGAAAAGAACACAAAAAAGAACGTTAATGAAAGAGGTATAAGAAGGAACAAATTTGAGGAAGACCGAAGAAAATGTGACTGGACAATGTTAAGCGAGATCTAAAGGCTTTATTAATACAATATTAGATAAACAAAGAGAGAGCGGCCGTAGCTCAGTGGTAAGAGGGCGGGCTACCAATGCAGAGGATCCGGGTTCGATCCCCGGCCCGGCCGTTCTCCCTCGCAAGACAACGGGAAACCAGCGAGGTGGATTTTTCCCCAGGAAAACCTCTCTGGAGAAGAAAAGCAGGCACTTCCTGTGGTTCGGAGCCCACGTTAAACTGTAGGTCCCCTATGTCTGTCAGTGCAAATTATCTATCGCCGCTCACCAAACACAGACATAGGAGAGAGATAGCCAACATCCTGAATAGGGTATGGCACTATAAGAAGAAGAAGAAAAGATAAACAAAACGCAAGGCAGAACAAAATAAAAAGAGATAAGTCAACAAGCCAAGGACCTTCATGGCTCGTAGCGCTAGATATGACGTATGTATGTAAGTACAACAAAAACTAATTTGACAAAATGTTTTCCACGGTACGAAGCTGGAAACGGAAGTTAGGTTTTTTTTGTAATATTATTGTTTCAAGAATTCAAGAACATATTATGATAGAGAGCGCTAAAACAATGACAATGACGATTTTTTGCCAGTTTAGGTTTTAACGTCTAATTACTCAAAAATAAGTTGACAGATCGGCACATACTTTGTTTTTAAAATTTTTTTTTTATTGGTAATTTACATCAACAATCAGAACTATGTACATACATAATATATATACAATACATATTGGTTCTATGAGCCGATTTGATGGTAAGATGGCGTGAGGGAAATCAGCCTATTGGCGGTACCCTAGAATCTTCATATGGTTAGCAGGTCTCTAGGCCATTTCTTCTTTAATCGCTTGAATGCTGGTGCTTCCAATAGAGCTTCAACGGATGGATTTGGATGTGCTATCAGACGATCATGGTGCTTCACTGCTCGTTGTTGAATTTCTTCTTTTACGAAAGTCCGTATGCAGAGTTTGGTTGCTGACATACCACGATGCATCTGCTATCTATCTAAGAACTTTAGATAGGAATGTTTGTATAATCTTTAAGTTGGACATGCTAGAGCATCCCCATAATTCCAGTCCGTATGTCCATATCGGCTTAATTATTACTTTATAAATAAGAAGTTTATTTTCCAGTGACAGAGGAGATTTCCTACCAATTAGCCAATACATCTTTTTTATTTTCAGATCCATTTCTTTTCGCTTTTTTTTATGTGTGATTTCCAGGTCAACTTGTTATCCAGGTGTAGTCCTAAGTAAGGAGTTTCGTTGGCTTGTGGTATTTCCACATTATTGCTGTAGACTGGGGGACATCGTTGTTTTCTTAGTGTGAAGGACACGTGGGTGGAGTTGCTCTCATTTACCTTGATTCTCCATTGGGTTAGCCATTCTAGTAACAGGTTTGTATAATTTTGTAGCTGTTGTGACGCTGTGACTGGATCTTCGTATGTCGTTAAGATTACTGTATCGTCCGCAAATGTTCCAATTACAGTATACGGGGTTATTGGCAGGTCTGATGTGTAAACTAGATACAGTATCGGTCTCAGCACGCTACCTTGAGGAACGCCTGAGTTGATACAGTGTATTGCCGATATGTCTTCTCCATGTTTAACTTGGTATGAGCGGAGAGATAGATACGATCTCAGTATCTCGTAGTAGTTGTGTGGGAGATTGTGTTTTATTTTAAATAAGAGGCCCTTATGCCATACCTTATCAAACGCTTGTTTTACATCCAGGAAGGCTGCCGAGCAATACTTCTTTTCTTCAAAGGCTCTATATGTATATAACGTTTGTGAGACGGTGGCATTGTTGGATGGTTGAGTGACTACGCCTAAATCCATACTGATGATCTGGTATGCATTCTTCTAGTAGATTATTTTCGTTTATTCGCTTTAGTACCAGTTTTTCCAGAAGTTTAGATAATACTGGTAAATGGCTTATAGGCCGGTAGGAGGTTACTTCCGTTGGCGGTTTTCCGGGTTTTAATATTAGTATAATATATGCATGCTTCAGTTGTGTAGGCCAGTAACTCAATCTCAGTATTGAATTAACTAACATTTTTATAAACATTAATCCAGACTTGGGCAGTTCATATAAAATCTTTCCAGTAATTAAGTCATAGCCTGGTGACTTCTTCATATTGAGTTGTTTTATTTCATTTTCTATTTCGTGTATTTTAAAATTTTCAATTGGCAGAGATCGTTGTAGAGGTGCATCCAAAAATTCATCAATTTCTGCGTTTGGGTCGTTAGTGTGAGGTTGGAAAGTTTGTGCAAGATGTTGTGCAAACACTTCGGCTTTTTCACCATCGGACCTTGCCCAACTGCCGTCAGGTTTACGAACTGGAGAAATGATGGGTGTGGGACGTTTAAAGCCTTTTGTGGTCTTCCAGATTGAATTCATTTTTGACCTCCCTTAGCTTAGATTTTAACTTGTTCATGAGTCGGTTGTAAATATTTTTGTCTACTGGATGCCGGCTCCGATGCCCTTCTTTTTTCAGCTACCAGATCCCTTATTTCCATAGGGATGTTTTGCGTTTGTCGTTCGTCCATTTTTGTGAGGGGGTTGCATTCCAAGCAGCTTCTTGTGTGGTGATAATGAAATGGTTCGTTGCTTCATCAATATCAGTTTCTGTTTTTATACTATCATTATCAATGTGCATATTCTGGTTTATCATCTGCTTAAATAGTTCCCAGTCTGAATTTTTGTTGTATAACATTGGCTTTTAATTTTTTTTATTATCATAGTGCTGATAGTAGCGATCACAGGTGTATGGTCCGACGTTAGATCAAAGTTTGCATTTATATCTGTGAAATTTGTTGAAAGGGTCTGATGGCCAATAGGTTGGTTCACCCGTGGATAATGAGAGGTAAGCTTTTTCATTGAAGAGTTTGTAGAATTCTCTACCTCGAGTTGTTGTTAGTCTCGATCTCCAATTGACATGCTTGGCATTAAAGTCTCCACCTACAATAAACCTTTGTCCCAGGGATTCAAAGAACGGTTTAAGGTGGTCTTTTTTAATGTTGTGTTTTGGAGGACTGTATACAGCAGATATTTTTGTCAAATTGTCCCGCAGTTTGACTTGAATCGTTGTAGCTTGTAGGTAGTTTTCTTCATATTTGGGTAGCTCGTGGTGAATAATGGTTTCACGGATAATAATAGCTGAACCACCGTGTGCCGTCCCATCTGGATGTTAAGTGTGATATATTATGTATTTAGGTATTAGATTTAATTCATTTAGGAAACACGGGAACATCTTTAAGTATACTAATAATTAATATTTTAGTAATAACACAATTATTACTATTAATTCTAGAATCTGCAGTAGCCCAGTTGCTAAGTTTCTAGGTTAAAAAAAGATCGTTATTAGTTGCTTGATTGCTAAACTATTGTAGAATATGGACGCTAATTTATGTAACGGCTGAAAGTGAGAAAGCAATCTCAAGAACAACTGGAATTAAACCAATATTATATGCGGCTAAATATAGAAAAGATTACGTATATGAAAAGTTGGTGTCATTCTTTGACGCTGTAAAATCATAACAGTGTAATGCAATTTACCATGTAGATTGCCGAAAGAAATATACTAGTACCAACAATATTGAGAATATAGTAATTATTATGAAACTAATTCTACTGCTAGTACAACCAAAACAAATCATAATTCTAACTTCAGCATAAGAACGCAGTATTTTATTTGCGAAAAGGACAGTATGGTAGAAAATAAGAAGAAAGAAATGTTGCAGCAAAATTTAAAAAATAAATAAGATCCAGTGGAAAATATTCCAGAAAAGGCCTAAAAAGTATCGTTTTTTTTCTTAATTTTTTTAATAGTTGAAAATTCTAGCAAATCCTAATAAAGTACTTTAAATAGTTTAACGAACTGATGAAAGTTTATAACGGTCGGCGTTTGCGTTTTTGAATAAATAATTAATCAATTTAAAATTTTTCAAAACTTCCTGGAAAGCGTAAGAGTAAAATTTGGGAGATAAGTAAACAACTAATTTGTAGTTCAATGCAAGCTCTATCGGCTCAGAAAGTGTACAAAAATTGTGTGGACAGTTTTTGAAAAAAAAAATTTTTAATATTCAGAAATTTGAAGCAGCGCCATTGCAATCGTTTTCAGATTTTCAAAATTAATTTTATTTAATCGTATACTACCTAGAAAGGGCTCTCAAACAAGTGGTAGCTGATCCCGATCAGACAACTACTTTTTGAGTAAATGGGCGTTAAAGTCGAGATTCTTAAAATGCTGTAGCTGCCGCCATTTTCGGTAAAAATGTTTTCAATTTGCCTTAAGTTCTTCTCTCAGATTCCATGCTCAAATATTCAAATTTTGTTTTGAAAAACAAAACGCTACAAAAAAACATGCCTAACTTCCGTTTCCGGTTTTGGGTTTTTTTAGAAAAGCTTAACTTAAACTACAATTTACGATATACCTCTTGATTTAAAATTTCATTAAAATCGGTCTAGTACTTTAGCCTGTAGAGACGTCACCCACACACCCACCCACAGACAGACATTTTTTAAAAACGGGTTCCTTGAGCCCCAAAACGTGTCTTGCCGTTAAAATCGAGATTTAGAACATTTTCATGAAATCAATACTTCATATACCGAAGGTATGGGAAAGTAATAATTAACTTTAAAAAAAAAAGAAAACCGACTTCAAATAAAAACACAAAAGTGACATAAGTTAACTAAAAAGCAAAAAATAAATTTTTTTTGTACAACAGTTTAATACTTATTTGTTGTTCCGTTTAATGTAATTAAGAAATTGTTGTTTATTATATAATTATTAATTGTTTTATAATTTTTAAGTCGGTGCCAAGTAAAACATAAATATTATATACCTTGCTACAATAACAAATTAGATTCGAATTTTTATGTTTTACTTGGCTTTTTAGTTAACTTATGTCACTTTTGTGTTTTTATTTGAAGTCGGTTTTCTTTTTTTTAAAAGTTAATTATTTTTCAATTTTAAGTGATGGGTAGACCTAGTAAGGATGCTTCTTGAATGAGGAAGTGACGGCTAGTTGAAACGGAAGATGAAATACGGAAACACTAAAAAGTCGGTTAAAAAAATAGATTTTGAGGAGTATCTTCGAAGTTCAAGCTCCAATACCAATGAAATTATAATGGGACCACCTTGAAACTATACTGAACCCAACACAAAATCATTAAAATCGGTTCATAAACAAAAAAGTTATGCCCGAACATACATAAAAATAAAAAATAAAAAAAAAATAAAAAAAAACATATATACAGACGAATTGAGAACCTCCTCCTTTTTTTGAAGTCGGTTAAAAAGCTGCCGGGCAACCGCCACGGATCCCTTCTTTCATTTATAGAATTTTTTGAAATTTTTTAATTTATTTTGAAAATTTTTATAATTTTATGGAAATTTAGAATATTTTCTAAATATTCAAAAAAAAAATTTAAATATATTTTACACGGGATGTTTTTTAAAAATTTAAAATTCTTCTCCAATATTTAAAAATTTAAAATTTGAGTTGAAACTGTATTAAAATTTTGATAATTTTTAAAAATTTAATAATTTTGAAGGTTGTTAAACAGCGTTTGAAAATTTAGAAAATTTGGGATACAAAATTTTTTTAAGTATTGCATATTCAAGTTTTAAAAAATTTTTAACACTGAAAATTTAAAAAAGTATGACATTTTCAAAAAGGTTTTGAAAATTTTAAATATTTTTAAAAATGTTGAAAATTTTGAAAATTTTTAAAAATCATGTAAATTTAAAACATTTTGAAAATTGTTGAAAATTTTGAAAAATTTGAAATATTGAAAATTTATAACTTCTTAAAAAATGAAAATATTTGAAATTTTTATAAAAACTGAAAAATCATAAAGTATTTGAAAATTTTGGAAAATATTGAAAATTTTGAGTTTAGGATATTTTTTGTTTTTAGTGTTTGTTAATTGTAAACACTATTTATTCGTTAAAATCTCAAATCGATTTCATTATTTGGTTATAGTCTTTATTTTGGCGGTTATACAATTAAACGGTAATCAGGTAAAGGACCAAAAAGAAACCTTCCAGAGATGCTTCCTTTATGGAAGATTGTCATTTAACATGTTTGTACCGATATGGAAGCCGAAATTCTTACATTTTTTTAGTATTGAAAGTTTGTTGGAGGGCAGTGGGCCAGTGGGGTGGGGTGGGGTGGGGTGGCAGATCGGGTTTGCGCACATCAGCTATTCGACATGTGTAGTATACGAATCTAAGGTTCTTTTCCGAGCGCATCTATTGTGAAGTAGGCACCCCCCCATGTTTTGAAGCAGGTTGAGTGGTTTTATAATATTTTGTGTTTTCCAGTTGCAACTAATGATTATCCTTTGAAATATCAAAATCGATTTCATAATTTTGTAAAAGCCTTGTTTTGGCGATTACTCAATTAATCAGTTTAGGTAAACGACCAAAAGGAAACCTCCCAGCGGTGTTTTCCCAAAGGAAAGTTGTTCCTATTGTCATTTAACATGCTCGTACCGATATTGAAGCCGAAATTCGTAAATTTAAAAACAAAACAAAAAATTGATGGTAGGTTAGTTGGGGGGGGGGGGGTATCGTATTTGTGCAGTTTGGCTATTCGACATGCGTACCTATAATACAAATTTAAGGTTCTTTTTCGAGCGGGGCTATTTTGACATAGAACACCCCTCCATTTTTGGCGGACCAACCTCATTTTCTTGCGGCGTGATCCTATTGCAATTAGCAATCTTTGAGCCAAATTTGGTTTCTTTTGCGTTAAAACGTCTGTACTGTAAAGTGTATGCAGACACAGACAGACAGACAGTCACACACATAGACACCTCAGCGTCCGGTTTATCGGTCTTCCAAGGCCTCAAACTTGCTTATCTTCTTTATATCTCTTATATCAGCCAGTATACTCAAAGCGAAGAAAACTTCGCTGAATGAACGCATTTGCTCCAAATTCAACATGACGATCACAATACCTTCCTCTACAGCTATACTTGGTATAGCGAGAAAGGTAATACATAACTGTTGCATGCTTTAGGAATATCGTGCTCGTACGATGAAATCGTTTTGACTTTGGCAGCTAACGAGTAGTTAGACGTTGATAAGTATATAACTTCATCCCACAAGGAATTCAAACAATTACAAGCAGCAACTATTTCATACACGCAAACATTACCATTTTCTATTTAAGCAAAGCTGCCGTTAATTGCAAAAACACAGCTCGTTCATTGGCAATGGTTGTTTTTGAGGTAAATGCCACTTTAGATTCTTATAAGATAATTCCAAGACATAAAAGATAATATTTAGAAAAGGGTTTGCATGAGCAATACGTAGAAGTACTTAACACTTACAAGAAACCAAACAAACGTACAGAGCCACCAAAAACACTATAAGTACTAAAATATATATACAAAGTGGTCACTCTACGAAAACAACCAATAAATCAAGATTTATTAATGTTTCACAAATCTATAGTAGAATGGTGTTAAGGTATCCAAATGTCTTCCAGAACTACATGCATTGATTGGATGTGACAGTACTTGCACCTTATTTAAAATTGGCAAAAAGACAGGAGCTGAAACATTATGGGGCGCCCAGTGTAAAGTGAAAATTTGCTGTGCATTTCACGGTATTTAAGGCAATTTGTTCCAATGTCTATTGTATATACACACATTCAGCTAAATGCTTTGTATTTTAATAAATCATTCTAGATTCAAATAAATTCTTAAAAATTTGGTTTTAATATTCCAATATTTAATAAAGCATTAGAGATTTAAGTAAATCCTAAAACATTTATTTTAAACTTTCAAATATTTAGTAAACCTTTATGTATTTAGATAAATCTGCACATATTTGTTTTAAATCTTTCAATATTTAATAAATATTCGCAGATATAAATAAATCTTTACCGATATAAATAAATCCTTACAGATTTAAATAAATGTTTCAGCATTTAATTCTAAGCTGCCACATTTAATGGTAACCTGTCATATTTATTTGACTTTTGTGAACGCAGCTGACTTAGGACACCAAGACCGTTTACACCGGTAGTAAGGCGCAAGGCAGGGTCATGGTGGGAGCGTTCGACACTTAAACAAAACAGACTGAAAATTACATTTTCAAGGGAATGCTGAGGAAAAATTCATTATATGAATAATAAATTATGCAATGTTTGTATTGTTAAATATGTTGTTATTGATGATTGAACTAAAATTAATTGTAAAATTCTTGAAATACGGAAAACGTGTTCATAATTGTTGAACGTTACTACCAGTGTAAACGGTCTTGGTCTTCTATGTAGGCTGGGTCTACCAAGGTCAAATAAATATGACAAGTTCAAATTAAATGTGACAGCTTAAAATAAAATGTTGAAATATTTATTTCAATCTGTAATGATTTATTTATACCGGTAAAGATTTGTTTAAATCTGTGGATATTTAAAAATATTAAAATATTTAAAACAAATAAATAAAGATATACTAAATATTGGAAAATTTAAAGTAAACGTTTTAAGGTATTTTTTAAATCTCTAATGCTTTATTAAATGTTTGAATATTTAAACCAAATGTATGAGGATTTATGTACATCTCAACGATTTATTAAAATAAAAAGCAATTAGCTAAATGTGTGTATATATAATAAATATTGGGACAAATTGCCTTAAACACCGTGAAATGCACAGCAAATTTTCACTTAGATTTGAAAATTTAAAATTTCTTTGTTTGAACGATATTAATACATTACTTAAAGTCGACAGAAAATTTACAGTGTGTTTGTATAAAATCCCACATTTTCAAGCTTAGACGAACATGTTCTACGGTAAATGAAATTAGAATGCAAATATTTTTACTGCAAATATAAAACATGTACCTATCTGAAAAGATATTAAAAATTTCCAATCTCTCATTGCAGATCTTTTTATCAAACTGAAATATGGTGCAGTAGTCATAAAGTTATTATTGGCAATAAAAATCCAGAACATTTTGGCTGGAAAAATGCCACTAATATTTACATTCCGATTCAAAGTACCAAACAACCTGTGATTGTGAGAAAAATTATTTTCATTACTAGTAATGAAACTAATTTTAGTAATAGAAAAAAATAAAATGTGTTTGCAGTTTAAATGGACATAAAGTTCATTCCAGAATGTAGATGTTTAACGAAAATGTGGAAATTATTTGTACAGTCACGAGAACTAAGAAGAAGTATAAATAATATGGGTTATTTAATATTTAGGTATTTAAATTTAATTGTAAAGGTCACTTTTGAGTTTATTTTTCTATGCGATTTTGACACCTAAATATACCAGGTGTCGCGAGTCTTCCGTCGGCGGAAGATCCTGCATTTACTACTATACATACCCCAATTCTGCTAATGCAGTATTATATCTACCCTATTGGCGCACATTTTAAATATTTTCATATATATAGGTTGTTTCATCTAGCCGTGACGTCACAAAGTTATATTTTTTCAAATGGAACACCCGGTATACAATTAAATATTTGGATTTCTCCTTCAAAGACGATTCTATTAATATTATATTTCATGGGACTGCGATAGGTCTATCCCACTCTACTGGTCGTTTTGTGCAAAAACAAGGCATGTTTGCGACGGTATTGTGACGTAGCCGTTCGACATTTTTATGTGCCATTTTCGTCAAAGACCTTCTAGAATACTCTACTTTCTGGTTCATGTGTCATGTTGGTAAAAAGTATGCAAAATTATACCGTGATCATGAAACGCAAAACTTTGTTTATCTCAATTTTTTCAAATGGAACACCCTGTGTTGAATAGTACAGGGCGATAGCCCTTTAAAAAAAATTTTAGTGATATAAACTATTGTGGGTGTATTGCGCACGGATTTGCGACAATTTGACGGTGAATTGGAGATTAAGATATTTTTCAAGTTTCCTGTAAATTTTAATAACGATATTTAATTGTTTTTCGAATTATTGATCAAATCCATTTTTAAATGCCTTTTTTGATGTTTTACGTTATTGACCACAGAATCATTCTTTTGTCTTTTAGGTAGGCTAAACTTCGCGTTGCTTCAAACCTTTGTTTTAATTTATTAAAAGCCTTATTAATCGCGAACATCCGGAACGGATAACGCACGTGAAGAAGAAGAAAAGACTCAGGATTTGGAGCGCGTTTATTCCCAAAATTTGCCTGATAAATTCTTGAGGTTCATAAGCTATTTCTTCCGGCTTCTCTCAAGCAATACACCATATCAACTAATTCTGGCTTAGAATAGTTTATTTTTACAAAAAACAACTAACAATACACGATTACTCAACAAATTGTTAAAAAGCAATTTGAACCTCGATTTGAGCAATGATTGGAAACCAATTGAAGATCGTTATTAAAATTTACCGGAAACTTGACAAATGCCTTTCTTTCCAATCATCGGTTAATTGCCGCAAATACGTGCTAAATACATCCACCCATAACAGTTTATATCACTGCAAACCTTTTTCAAAGGGTTATCGCCCTGTACTATGTGATACAGGGTGTTTTATTTGAAAAATTGAGATAAACAAAGTTTTACGTTTCATGATCACCCTGTATAATTTTGCATATTTTTTACATGAATCAGAAGAAGAGTATTCTAGTAGGTATTTGGTGAAAACCTCACTTAAAAATGAAGAATGGCTACGTCACTATACCGTCACAAACCCGGCTTGTTTTTTGCACAAAAAGGCCCGTAGAATGGGATAGACCCATCGCAGACCCATGAAATATAGTATTGATAGAATCGTCTTTAAAAGGGCAATCCAAATATTTAATCGTATACCAGGTGTTCTATTTGAAAAAATATAACTTTGTGACGTCAAGGCTTGATGAAACACCCTGTATAACTAAAAATATTTTTAAAATGTGCGCTAATACGGTAGATATAATACTGCATTAACAGAATTTGGGTATGTGTAATAGTAAATGCAGGATCTTCCACCGACGGACCACTCGGACACTCCTATTTATTAGTTTTAATTTGTTTATAATATTTTGAAGTTTATTAGAATATATATTACAATAAAAGAGTAAGCGGTGCGATGTACTGGGTATAGCAATAAACGCATCACTTATTCTTTCACTAGGGAGCATTATTTTTATTACAGTAATATAGTCCGCGCTCTAATATCTTTCGTTTTAGCGAATTTATTTTTAAAACGCTATCGTATGTTGTTGAACATAAAATAATCTACATGAAATTTAAAGTTTTTTGGTGTAAAAAATTTTTAAATCTACACCGTACATGATAAAGTTATAAGCGTTTATAAAACCCTTTTAGTGTAATAAAATTCGAGTTTTCAAACTAATCTTTGCATACATTAGTTCTAATGAGCAAAAGTGGCACATAATTATAAACTGTCATAATCCTTATTTTATTAGCTATCATTTGATATATGGTTGACGTCTGTAAGTTCAGCAGTTCTTTTTTAGAAAGAAATAAATAATTTATGCAGTAAATAGCAATAGTCTGTATCTTTGCCATTTGAGCCTCCCAATTTTGTCCAGACCATTAGAAAATGTCGTCAAATTTCATTTCATATGTAAAAACTTATTCTCTATCTAATGGGACATGTCCCAATTTTTTCTACCCGAAATTCACGTCAAGCCACATTTTTAACGCATAACCGCTTCACTATTAAGCTCAATTGCCATTGAGTTATTGTAAAATGAAATTTTATGGTCAATTTTAAGGTCTAGTAATATACTTAGTTGGACCAATTTTACCCCTCAATCTTTAGTAGCTAAATGTCATAATGGGTCTTCTGTATTTTTTTAATACTAAAGAATATTTTCCAATCATTCTCACAAAATACTTATACAAATGTTCAGTTTGTACCTTCCTCTTTATACGAAGTATAGCTATAGAGGAAGCTATTGTGATCATGTAGGATTTTGAGCAAATACATTTATCCAGCGAAAGTTTCCCTGCTTTGAGTTTACTGACCGATGTACAAGTTATGCCTAAAAGAAAGGTTGCTCCGCCATTAAAAAAGGGGGTGCTTTATGTCAAAATAGACGCACTGGAACAAGAATCTTAATTTTGTATTTTATGCATGTCGAATAGCCGCTTTGCGCAAGTACCCCCCCCCCCCTGCCCCCATCATCGATTTCTTGTTTTTTCAAAAAATTATGAATTTCGGCTTCAAAATCAGAGTCAGCATGTTAAATGACAATAGGAATAATTTTCCATTTAGGAAACATCACTGAGAGGTTTCCTTTTAGTCGTTTACCTGAACAGTTTAAATAAGTGATTGCAAACATATGGCCACTAGCCAAAGCTCTATAAGACGCAAAAAATCAGTTTTGAGATTTTAATGGAAAACACGGGTTGCAACTAGAAAACACTAAATATTATAAAAGTGGGCGACAGCATTCAAAAATGAGGGAGGGGAAGGGGTGTTCAACTTCAGTATACATGCATTCGGAAAAGAACTTTTAATTAGTATTCTACACATAGCCAATCTGCGTAAACGCGATCTCCCCCACCATTGATTCTTTGTTTTTTCAAACATTTACGAATTTCGACTTTAAAATTGGTATTAGCATGTTAAATGATATTTGGAATAACTTTCCATTGAGAAAACAGCACTGGCCAATTTCCTTTAGGTCGTTTACATAAACGGACTGATTACGTGATCACAAAAAAATGATATCACTAAATTATGAAATCGGTTTTGAGATTTCAAAGGATAAACGTTAGTTACAACTAGAAAACACAATATATAAATCCACTCGACTGCTTCAAAGCAAGGGAGGGGACTTACTTTAAAATAGATGCGCTCAGAAAAGAACCTTAGATTCGTATTCTACATATGTTCTATAGCCGATCCTTCTACCCCCAAAGAATTTTTGATATTAAAAAATGTAAGAATTTCGGCTTGAAAATCGGTATGAACATATTAAAGGACAATAGGAACAATCTTCCATTGAGAAAGCACCTCTGGGAAGATTACTTTTGGTCGTTTGCATGAACAGTTTAATTGGATAATCGCCAAGATAAATACTATACCCAAATAATCAAATCGATTTAATATATCAACGAATACATATCGTTTACAATTAACGAATACTAAAATCGAAACATTTTCTAATATTCAAAAAAAATTTAAGCTCATAATTTTTTTAATTGTTAGATTACTTGCAATTTCTTAAAATTTTCAAAATTTTCAACTAACTTTTTTTACAATGTCCCGTAATTTTCAAAAATTCAAGTTTTAAATATTTGGAATTTTTGAACATTTTCGATCTTCAAAGATAATGGAAATCATCAAAAATTTTTAAAATTTCTGAAAATTTGTAATAATTTTAAAATTATTTAAAAATTTTCGACTCTTACAATATTGTACATTTTTAAAAATTTTCATTACAAATAAATCTGCAAAATTTTGTAATTTAAAAAAATTTACTAATCAAAATTTTTAAAAATTTGAAAAAAAAAATTTGTGAGTTTTTAAATAACATCTGATATAAAATATATTCGTGGGTGGGTGGGTGGATGGTTGACACCTCTACAAGTAAAAGTACTAAACCGACTTTAATGAAATTTTAAATCAAGAGGTATATCAAAAAGTGGAGTTGTAGTGAAGCTTTTCAAAAAAATCCGAACCCGGAAAAGGAAGTGAGGCACGTTATTTTAGTAGCGTTTTCATCCAAAACTAAATTTTGGAAAGTTGAGCACGGAATCTGAGAGAAAAACTCGAAAACAAATCAAAAACTTTTTACCTTATTCTCTGAATTCAAAATGGCGACCGCTACAACTTTTTGAAAATCTCTAATTTAACGCCCACCTACTCAAAAAGTAGTCTGATCGGGATCAGTTACAACTTGTTTAAGAGTTCTTTGCGGGCAGCATACAATGAAGTAAAATTAATTTATAAAAACCGGAAACGATTGCAATGGCGCTGTTTCGAAGTTTTGAAAATTAAAAATCAAATATTTTTCAAAAACGTCTACACAATTTCTTTAAAACTTTCTGAGCCGCTGGAGTTTGCAGTGCACTACAAATTTAATTTCTACTAATCTTCCAAGTTTTACTATGACGCATCAGCTACAACTTGTTTGAGAACCCGTTGTGAACAAAATTAATTGCGAAAATCTGAAAACGATCGCAATGGCCCGGCTCTACTTCACAATTTTGAAAATTTTCGTAATCATTCAAAAACTGCCCACACAATTTTTTGACTCTGTAGGCTGTTAGAACGGAAGATTGGCTACAATTTGATTTTTTTCTGAAAGCTATAATTTCACTGTTGAATTTGAATGGATAGAATGGAGAATTACCTATATAGCTTGCTTTCTTAGACATCTAACAGTCGGTGGAATGTACAACGTTATAATTATAAAATTGACACGTTTGAAAATTTGGTAAGTATTAATATCTAGTATGGGAAAGTCCACTTGAAGTCCACGATTGAGTTTTTTTACAAATAGAATTTGTTGTTATTTTTCCGTAACATTTCTCTCTCTCTCTCAGAGCAGTAATTAGGTAGAATGTACCTTAATCTGAACTGTTTGGCGGTATAAACTATTTCAGCTTCCAGTATTTGAAATAGTTTCGTTATTTATATTTTCGTATTTCTTTATTTATCAGGTTAAATAATAAAATTAAAACAGAGTTCTTATTGACAATTATCAATTACTGCTGAAATTTACGAGAAGGTATTAATTGTTATTGATTTTTCAGTGTTCTGTAATAATTAATTTGTGCATTAGAAGCAGGAAATATTTTAAAATATATGTTAGCGCCAAGAGCAGGTTACTAATTTATTTAATAAATTCCATAAAATATTTGTAGCTGATTAGCGCAGATATTCCTAACAATGAAATGCAGCGAACATATTTGCTAACTGGTATAATTATCAGCTCCAAGTTAAATGAGGCACGAACTGGGTTCACAATAAGTGCATTCAGATTGTTTAATCGTTAACAGGCGAGTACAAGTTCGATATCATTTTACACATGAGCGCACAAGGGTGTATTGAGGAACAAGCTGTTCATCGCTTAAAAACTACCATTCGATTATCCATCCAAACAATGTTGTACGTATCAGTGGATTATTAGTAATTTTATTGAAGCTGTGTTTACTGTTTATTACGGTATTTTACCAACAATGCAATATTTGCTGGCACTAAGAATATTGTTTGATAACGTAAAACTGAAACAATATAATGAGCGCCACTTGTGTTTTTCGCCTGTTAATGAACACAGCACGTTTCAATTATATAATACTAGAAATTAGTTCATTACCGTATCTATCGAAATATCCAATTATGAAACTGTAAAGAGAAAGTACATACAGGGTGATTCAAATTACTGATTAGTTTCTCACTATTGGGATCTCGCTTATTATAAGGGATACAGATTTGGTTAAAAACGATTCGTACAGGCAGAAGGCAAAATGGTCAAACTGGTACTTTCCCATACTGTTTACGTTTTAAATAGTCTCTCCCCAATCAGTGACTTCAATTTTAAATCTAGTAATCTACACCAACTACAAGCCGCGCACTTCAAACCCATCGCGTATGCACAGCGCGGCATTAGGGATTACCTATTCACGTAAGGCGCTAGCTCAAAATTACGCTCCTAATTTCAGAGTAGAATTGCTTATAAATACTTTATTTACGGAGTTATCAAAAATATGCAAAGAATAAAATATGTTTTTTAACTAGAGTTAATTGATAGGTATAGTTAAAACATCGTAATTTACAGAATACGCGTTGTTGATATTAAAAAGTATCGTTTTAATATGATTGAAAATTCTTGTTAATTTTAATAAACTACTTGAAATAGTCTATTGAACTGTTTAATGTTTACATACAATTGGCGTTTGCGTTTTTGAATAAATAATTAAACAATTTCAAATTTTTAAAAATTTCTGGAGGGCAGCAGTTGAAAATTTGGGAGATTAGTAAAAAACAAATTTGTAGCTCTCTGCAAATTCTATCGGCTTAGAAAGTTTAAAATAAATGGTGGTAGGTTTTGAGAAGTAATTTTTTGAAAGTATTAAAAATTTTGAGCAGCGGCAATTTTTACAATTTTCATATTTCTAAAATAATTTTTACATTACATGATTATACTTAATAAGGGCTATTAAATAATATAACAAATTGCATTGCTGGATTTTTTCTTTTTCAGTAATCGGCCATTAAAGTTAAAATTTTCAAAAAAAATATTACACATGCAACAGTTGTAACAATCATTAAAGACTAAGTAAACATCTTGAATACCTCATAACCGCTATTACAGCAGCCTTTTATTAGTTTTGTTAGGGATAGGTTTATCTTAGTATATAATGTTTTTTATGTTTTAAATACTCAATAGTATGACTTTGTATTGTAGCTTTTAAATGTAGGTTTTGTCTTAATAAATACACATAATATTCCACTGGCGTAACTAATTGAAAATTTGGGTCACGATGCGACTCCGACTCCGGCCAGAGGGTGCGTAAACGCATGTGCTTTGAACTGGGGTAGATCGGCAGATTGGTTTTGCATGTGAAATGGTTTTGCTCTGCATGAAAACTGTGTGATTTACCTGTAAAATGATCTAGTGCACTAGTGGTTAATTAGTAGATAACCAGTATACTGTTCTGGTATGTAGCTACAGTGATTTGTATTGTTTGGAAGATGAGAGCTCTCGAGGTTTGGCCAGGTGTACTTGTACAAGTGTGGTTACCCACGGGCTGGCAAACGGAATTGTTATTCAAGGCCTGAAAACCTTGGATCCTGCGGCATGATATGCAATTCTCGCTGTACCACTTGACATAGGCGGTCGGTGATCCACCCCTATTTACCGTTTCGGGGGTGCAGCAGTACAAACTGGTTTACAGGTGGAAATTTGAATATTAACGAGAAAGATTAATTGCTCAATGGCAAGTAACGTGGAAGTAATTACTGCAAATACTGTGAATGATCCATTCTGCCAAGACGTGAGGGGTGGGCCCCCCGGTGAGTTAAACCACAATATATCAGATAGCGACAGATGGTGAGCCTTTTTCTTTGTTTCATGTTTCCACATGTGACACCGTTTCTTTGTAACTCTTGTCGGTCATTGGCACCGCCTGCACGACTTTATTCCAACACTCCACCCCCGGTTACAAGGAATGTGTGAAGCCTGGCTTATGTTGAACGATCTTGGGTTAAGCTAGCCTCATACGTGTTTTTGCTGTTGACCAAGGAAATTGATAATCAAAAAATAGCTCTCCTAACACTTAGTTTGGTAAAATCAGGAATAAGTGCCATTGCAACAATGAGGGTTTTGCAATATCTTATTGAATACAATTTGCTTGAACTTGTATAACTTTTTTTAAACAAAACCTTGCCATCTAGAGAAGAAGTAATTGAAACGAAATATCAAATAGCTGACTTTAAATAAACCAACAGAAAACTACATAAACCGAAAGTTTTTCATTTTAGCCGTGGAGATTGAAAAATAGACGGTTAACTATTATTTTAGGCAATTAGGAGTAAACAATATTTGGATATATTAAACCATATTATGTAAAATTTATTTTATCTTTGCGTACGTGCTCAGAAAACTAAAATAATCTTTCACTTTCACCCCTACTAGCAGAAATTTTTATGGCTAATTTTGAAAAAAAAGTTTTCAATTCAAACAACAATTTTAGTAACAATGTCAAAATCTGGATTTGGTATGTAGATGATATTTTTTGTTTGTGGTTAGATACAGACAGACAAATACAACAATTTTTAGATAACATTAATAAAATTCATAATAATATTAAGTTGACAATAGAAACCGAAAAGAACAATACCATAAACTTTTTAGATCTAAGCATAAAAAGAGTAGGGAACAATTTAGAGTACAATATTTTCAGAAAACTTACAAGTACAGACATGGTCATACATTCAAATTCTAAACAACCGATCAAAATTTAAAAAGCAGCTTTCAATAGTATGATACACAGAGCCATTCATATCCTACTGTCTACCGAAAATTTCAATAAAGAACTTAGCACAATTAAATTTATAGCCCTAAAAAACAGATACACGAGCAATTTGTAGATAACATTTTAAAGAAAAAACAAAAAGAAAATGTAAAACATCTTTTGTACAACGGAAAAAGACAACAATTGAAAAAGCAATATGGTCAAAAATCAATTATATAGGTAAAGTTATCTATAAAGTTTCTAACAGGCTCAAAAAATTAAATATTAACGTAGCTATGCACAATCCGAACAAACTCCATAAACATCTAGTAAACAATAAAGACACAATAGATAAATATTCAAAAAATGGTATCTATCAAATAGGCTGTTCTAATTGTGATGCAATATATATAGAACAAACTGGCCACAGTTTTAATACAAGAATTAAAGAACACATTAGATCAATTAAATATAATCATAAATCAACCGGCATTTCCCAACATTGTATTACAAACAATCATTTTTTCAAACACACAGATACAAAAATTGTACACGTAGAAAAGAAGGGCAACCGTTTAAATAAATTGGAAAATTTAGAAATTAAAAAGGCAATAAATAATAACAAAAATATAGTTAACGACCACACCGATTTAGGCAATTCACCCCTCCTTGACCTACAGTATACAAAGCATAAAAACACATGTGTTAACACTTAAAAATCGGGGCGGAAACGACAGAATGAGCAGTATTGTACATCTTTAGGTTTTAGTTTTAGTTGTGTTTGTAAACTCCTGACGATAACCGGGACGGTTGAAACTCGAGTCGAGAAAATAAAAACCAACAAATTGTGAAACAATTACCAAGCGTTTTATTTTATTAATAAACTATTAATTTTTAATAGTTAAATATTTATTAATAATGTTTCACCATGTGTCTACCACACAATCAATTCAAAATACTAAAATAATCCGTTTCGTGTAGAATCCGAACCCTATAGTGATAACATGTCAAACCCAATTTCTTTTCCAAAAGCTTATTCTTTCTGCTTCTGCCTTAGTTTTCTCTCCAATCTATTTATTGGTTTACGCCCTTTCAATATTATTTTAAGTACTTTTCTTTGTATCGCTTTTCAATGCATTTTTATTTTGTTATTTTTTTAATTAGCTTAGGTTTCCGCTCCATAAGTTGTCGTAGGTAGATTGCATTGGTAATATTTGGCAATTTTGAGATGTATTGGCATTTTAATTTCTATTATCTACAGACCATCCAACTCGTATTCTTATTATTCGTTCTTGATTTTCTTTGCGTACTGAAGGCATGACATAGTTTTCTACTTTTTTATAGTGTGAGTTTGAACTTCTATGTTGTTTATATGTATAGTTGCTACTATTTGTCATGTTTCTAGTTTTGTAGCTGTTAATTTTTAACCTTTGCTGTTGTTATTATTGTTGTTGATTTATTTAGGCGCTTCGACTACGGATGCCAATAATAGCACATAGAGTCGAGTTTTACTCTGCACAAAATACGTGAATATCGTTAACACCTTTAGTTATGGAAGAAAAAAAAAGTAAATTGGTATAGGTTCATTCCTCGTGAAGAGGCGGGCCGCTATAGGGGTCTTTCAAATTCCGCACCGGAGTCCCAAGCCCCTCTTCAGCCGAGAAAAGATGGTAAGGTTGGGTTAGAACAAGAAATTTGAATAATGAAAAACTTCTGCGGAAAGTACTGTTCCAGTATTCACTTTTTGGCTCAGAAAAAACCTAAGCTAAGACAGTCGGTCGGTCCGGGAATCGAACACAGGGCCTCCCGAATAAAAGGAGGACGCTTGAACCGCGGAGCCACCTCTCTCGGTAAGTTATAGATACGTTGGGAAACTGGTACTATTTAAAAACTGATCCAGTTGCCGAGAGATTCTTTGTTTTTCTGTAAGAAATTTTGTTATACTCTCAACTTTTATGGCTATTTGTAGACAAGTTAGATTAACTCCATATCCTGTCATTAAATGACAGTCCTTCCATGATGTCACTAGCGGTTTGACGGTGCGCAGCTTGTTTTGTACTTCCGTCCATTAGTGTTGCCTTCTACTGTCTACGTCTAGTAAGAGAGGGCTATATGTTTCAAATCCTGGTATATGATCGATTTTTTTTGCTTCAAGAAGGTATTTGTATAATTTTCTACACAATTCCAATATATTTTAGACTATGTTTCTAACCCCTGTTTGATAAATCATTAATTTTTTATTAAGTAATATAAATAATAGAAATTTTGCGCTTGTATTTAAATCTAAGGCTATCCTTATTTCATAGAACTTTGATATTTAGCGCAATATAACGAATAAAATGGTGTCGATATTAACAATATTTATATCAATCTGTCACTATGTTGCATTTGCCGATTCGGCGACCAATAGCAATGTTTAACCCGAATATTTTTGGCGGCCACAATTTATTTGCGTGTATTTTTAATCAGAATGCTCAACTGTTTTATTTTCTAGTTTTAAATATATAATTAATTTGACCTCATATATAATATATGGTTATCATAGTATGCGTGAAATAATCTATTCTATACCACAATATACCACTTGTAAGTTAAAAAGTAATCTAAGTAAATTACACAAACTGCGTGCATAACAAATCGTGTTTGTTTTGCTTAAGAAATTCTTTTCAACCAGCACAAACGGCCGTTCCTTTGCAACAGGTCTTCGTAATTTAAAAACACGATAATTTTTTCGTCCACTCAATGTATAACTCTTGATAAAGTTTTGTAAAATATTTTTTTGCATATAAAAAGTTGCGAAATTTTAAAATATAAGAACAATGATTCTACTAACCATTGTGTTTCAAACTCCAGATGGCGCACACAGTTACCTGCAACAAAAAATATATATGTTAGTACGGTAATCAATTCTATGACCTTGATCATCTTTGATCAGCCTTCTGCGGTATCCACATAAAAATAATTTAACATAAATATAACAACAATTTACTATGCGTATTTAATTACATTATACGTTTTTAGACAATGGCGACTTTTGCTTAATACATATTAAACTCGACCCGATATTAAACGTTGATAGACCATGGCAACATCTATTCCCTAAATATTAAATATGCTCCGTCTGTAAATGTTTGTATTATGCAGGCGTAATTAACCAACAGTAATTTTTCTATTATAATAAATTCCCCTATTTGTTGATGTTTGTTTGTATCGCTGCGCAGCAGTCTTTGGAAAAGGGTTGCATTTGGCCGAAAAAGTCAGATTTGTTCTTCAGAATTGATTAGAACGGTCCGAAGAAACAACGCTGGAGAATTTCGCTTAAGGATATACCTCAGAATTAAAAAAAAAACACGTATCAAAAGAGTGAGTATTAGTCTTCCGTCCACAGGCTTCTCCAATAGCCCAAATAGCCTCCAGTTCATCTAAAAGCCGGCTTCTGGATTTAGCGCAAGCTGACGATTCAAACCCTCTCCCCAACACCATTACTCCCTCCAAGGTCAAAGCAGCGAATACACCAGGTTTCGTGGACTCCTTCCCAGCACCATTACCTTCTTCAAGAACGAATCATCAGGTTACGGGGAAGCCCACCACGAGCTGCTTCTCAAAAGATGCAAACGCCGCGTAAAGACCACCCCAGAACGTGCAAAGGCCCCAGCCTGGTTTCTACGCTCCCCCAAGCTTTGGAATATACACCCCCGCCCATCTGTTCCTTGTTCTTTGAATTAATTTGTTTATGTGAAACTTGCTGCTCGTTCAAATTAACTAATTGCTCGTTTCGTTCTTATATTTTAATTAATCTATTTGTTTTATGCTGTTCTGCTTGTTCAAATTAAAAGTTATAGCTTTCAAAATATAATTTTGTCTGTCAAAATAAATACATAAAATTAATAAAGATGTTAGTTTATGCTGGGGCATTTTTTGATAACTTTCCCACCCTTCAATTTTATGGAACCGTATTACTGTTATCAATTTTTATCAAACCATAATTACTAGTGTTGTAGGTTGTAAAGTTATAATTTATAACTTACATAAATTACAGTAAAATTGCCGTAATATTACATAACGAATGTAAATTACTGTAATTTATGTAACTAGTGTAACGTACGTAATAATAAAAAATAATATCAAAAGTTGAAAAAATAACATGGCAGAAGGGATACTGCAAAAACATTTCATTATATAAAGTTGCAGAAAGAGTTTTGACAATTCCTGCTATATCTGCCACAACAGAACCTAGTTTTAGCACACAAAGTACTGTTCACACCAAGAGAAGAAATAGACTGATAGGTGATGCCACCAAGACCAAGTAAAGTACGAAAGGTCCGAACGATTATAATTAACAATTTTCACGAAACCTTCCTTAAACAGTATCTAAAGTGATGCTGCTATTGAATATTTTCCAGATATTACTGTGAATTACCTTGAACTACGCTATTTTTATAATATTTAATTGAAGATGTAAATTACATAAATCACAAAAGAAAACTGTAACTTACAGTAAAATTACTTGGTAACCTTACATTTTTTAATGAACACGTAGTTTGGCAACACTAATGATTACATGTAAGTCAGTATTCAGGAATACTCCGAAATTACATCTTTTTCAACAATGAAACGGTCATGTAATATTTCATAATTTTATTGGATTATTTTATACCCGCTATATTTTCAATTTGCTGTTTTTAGTTTTTTTCTAAATTTAATAAACGTTTAATATTTTTTGTTACAGAAAAATCTAACTAATTTAGTACTTAAGTAAATCTCTTGGACTTAGCCAAAAGCGATCGGTTAGAGAATGTGGGAGTTTTATAAATTCAAACTCTTTTCAACATCCGTTTAAGAAAGATCCATACGTTTGAAATATAAACAATGTAAAAACTGATGCTTTCAAAAATAAATTGTATTTTTAGTTACAACTTATTCTAAATAAGCAATTTTTTACATATTCTAAACTATTCAATTATAATCTGCTTACCAGCAAGCTGTTAATACGATTGGTTGGTTGATACGTTGTAGTGGTAGATATCCTTAAATATAAAAATCAACGGGTGAATCGATGCGAAGAGTGGTACACATGCTTATAATAAAGCAAAAGAGCGATTCTCAGCATTTTAAATAATTTTAAATTAGCGAAGTCATCTTCCGTTGATCGGTAGGCCAATAAGTGGGTTCTCCCGTCGATAAGTGTCTGAAGTTGTTGTCGGCTACATAGTATAAATCTCCAGTGCGTGTTTAGCTTTCCAGTCCCCACCAGCAATAAATTTGGGCCCCAAGATTTGGAAAATGATTTTGTATTAATCGGAAAAAATAGTATATCACGGTAGGCAGTAAATGGCTAATACGGTAAATGATGAGGTTAGAGCATTTACTTGGCTGTTAGAGGCCTGTATCTGCTCTGTTTGGTATTTGGGTAACTCGAACTGAAATAATTTGCTTCGGATTTCGGATGAGTACTACCGCTCCTACGTGGGTAGTTCCATTGGGGGAGATTTATTGTAGGTAGTGTAGTGCGGCATAACGAGCATAGTCCTGTGTGAAAAATGACTGTCGGATATAAGCAGAAAAAAATTGATTCACGGTTTCAGTACTTAAGCAGTGGGGTTTCTGAACCAAAAGCTGTTCTGGTCCAGAAACCCCACTGTTTAACTACTGCCTTCGCATGTAACAACGTCGTGATTTGGATATAACCAAAGAAGTAATAGAGGGTAGGAAGGAGCTTATGCACATTGGCCAGTAGACCTTAAAGGTGTCTGAACATGGCTGCCAAACTGTGACGTAGCGGAAGTGTCACCAGTGGCGGCGTCAGAAAATTATATTTAGGGCATAACGAACAAATTATAAAACATGAGTATGCTGTTTTAGTTGCCAATTTATTATAGAAGGAAACAAGAAATATTGACCTCTCCGCCACTGTTTTAACCTTATACGTCAAATTGACATTTATTATTTACATTTGGTAAAATACTTACCTATGGAAAGTTATTCCTTTCTGCTTATTAATTTTAGTACTCGAGCAACCACAGCAAATACAACTAACCATATTTAATAACAAAATTTGTAAACATTACCGGCACAAATGAATCACCAAAAGTGTCTGAATATGGCGGCGATGACGTCACATCCGTCACAGTGCTTTAAATGCAACTAACTCGAAACCCTCCTTCCTAACATCTATTACTTCTTTGGATATAACAGTACAATATTTCAAAAAACTGGTCTAAAAAGCAGAATGGAAATCCACCCAAACAAAAGTGTGATACATGAATCAACCATTGTACCACTCAAAATTCAAAAACTAGTGGCAGAAATTATAATAGCAAGCCAGGCAAAGAAGGAATCGATCGCGCAATTCCAAAGACAAGCGCTTATAGAATATACTGAGAAAGCTGAGTAATACACTACAAAAACTGAAAAACACGTCATTGTATGACTACATTACAAACTTAAACAAGGATAGTCGCTCTGTATGAAAGGCGACAAAGAAATTCAAAAGGCCGCAAGTTAATATACCACCAATACAAAAACCAAACGAAGTATACGCCCGCTCTGACAATGAAAAAGCTACAACATTTGTAAAATACTTGTCTAGAGTTTTTGAACCATACCCACCAACTGAAGTAAGCTCTAAAATTAAGGATTTTCTTGATGTCCCATGTCCATGACCAATCAAATTATTTACTCCTGTTAAAGTAGTACGTGGCATTAAAGCTCTAAACCAACATAAAGCACCGGAAAATGACTTTAATAACAAGGCGCTATTGAAGAACCTACCCAAAAAAAAACAACCGTCCTGCTGACAACTATATTTAATCGTATGTTAAGCCTATCCCACCTCCCCATTCAATGGAAATGAGCGCAGATAATCATCCTTAAACCTGGCGAATCTTTCCTGCACCACCAAACTCACCAACTTCTTATCGACCGATCAGCTTACTCCCGCCGTTGAGTAAATAGTTTGAAAAGCTTCGCTTCAAAACAATCAAAGAAGTTGTTAATTCAGCAAACTTGCTTCCAAAACACCAATTTGGTTTTAAAGAAAACCACTTTACGATACAGCAAGTTCACAGAATAGTCAATCAAATAGTTAAAAAACACGGGCATTCGACAAGGTATGGCATAGTGGCATAGTTATTTAATATAAAAATCTATTACCGCAGACCTACTGTCTGCTACTAAAATTGTACCGCACCAGCCTAAACTTCCAGGTCAACCATAGCAATGCGCGTTTAACATACAACCCAATACAAACTGGTGTTCCTCAGGGCAATGTCCTTGAACCTTTCCTGTACCTCCTATTTACTGCAGACGTGCCAGAGACGGATAGCACTGTAATGGCTACATTTGCAGATAATGTTGCGATACTTTCTACTCCTGATGATCCAGATATAGCAACGGAAAACCTTCCACTGCATTTAAACTTGTTAGGTGACTGACTAAATCAGTACAAGTTACATTTACTACAAAATGTACAACCTGTCCACACGTAAACAGTTAATGATATACCAATGCCAATTACATAGGGAAACCAAATACCTTGGACTACATCTTGACCGACGCCTTGCCTACATCGTCGTATACAAGCAAAGCGATTGCAGTTAAATCTCAAGTATTGCTAAATGTACTGGCTGCTCGAAACAAAATCGAAACTCGCAACAGATAACAAAGTTTTTTTTTATAAAGCTATTATAAAACCTATATACACATGGTATTCAACCGTGGGGGTGTGCTTAAAAAACGAAAATAAATGTCATACAAAGAGCCCAATTGAATCTATGTCGTTACAGTAATATTACATTTACTTAATATTCTGTCTTGTGATAAGAGTAGATTCATAACAAAAGTTATTATAAAAAAAAAGTTAAGGAGTTAATTTTATTTCTATTATTTTCTATTTATATTTGTAGAAATTAAATTTATTTTCTTTTTTAGGAAGTGTGTGTTCGATAGAGAGAGTTTGGGTTGATATTAAAAAAAGGGAACACTTCTCAACATTTTAGAAATTTTTTATTTTTAGGGCTGGGGTAAAAATTATTCTCGACATTTGTAAACATTTTTATTAAGGGTAGTATAGGTAATGTTTTTCATAAACGACTGATTCTCAACGCTTTGTAAATATAAGTTATGAAAGGGATGCGTGCACAAGAATGCTTAAAAGGAGGATGACAACCTAAAAAATTCTTCTTCTTCTTTATCTTTCACCTCTTATACCCGAAGGTGTCGAGGACTTTCACTCCGGATAGGCTCTCGCTTGTGTAATAGGAGGTAGTGGGGCATTTGGCCTTTAAACCGCTACGCTCCCTTCATGCCGATTCATTCAATGTCATTCACACACATGTGTTTAATGGTATGTTTTTTTTTGTGTTGTTTATGACTTTGTTACTTATCCTGATCAGACAGTAATCAAGGTAAGCGCCGTTAATTGTAACCCAACGTCGAATGGTTGCCGAGCTCAATACCGATCCACGGAATTACAGAAAAATTGTCTGCTTCTTCCGGGATTCGAACTGAGGGCTCACGCATTCTGAGCCTGATCCTCTTACCACTGGACCACTTGATACATCAAATAATAATATCATAATAAAGTACTACCCAAATTGTCTTTAAATTTCATTTAAAAAATAGTACATACAATTTAACATAAAATCTATTTTACCCTTGTTCCAGTGGGTTTAGATCGTCAAATTATGCTTATAAAAATGTTTTCTAAAAGGCAGAGATTATTTCAGACGTGTATTCTGATTGGAATCATACGAAATACAGGAAAATACGTGTCACGTTAACTAAATTGGTTTTCACATGCAAAACAGCACGTGAAAACGTAATAGCTATTGTAATGGATATAAGCAAGAAGCTAACGGCTCTATTCTAAAGCTGGGCTTTGTGATTTCAAACATTACGCTTTTAGCATGTGGAGTCAATAAAAAGACTGTACACGGTTTATTTGTAATTATCTTTAAAATAATAATTAACTCAGAATACCGGATTCTTCCATACATTAACATGCTACAAATAAAACTAAATAAAAATTCTTTTCGCTGATTTAAAAAGAACCAACACAAAGAATTAGATCAAATAATGTCAGTTTGCCACTAAAAAGTCTGAAAATTTAAATGAACACACATTTCCATTATATATTCAATTGTGTACCGACACTGACTGCTTCGAAAAAGCTTGCGTAGATCCCAAATATTTGGGACAGAGAAGTGTGGTTTATGTCTTTATAAATTCCTAGCGTAAATATTATTTAAACATGACCGTAACTTCCATCTCATAGCTGCACGTAAACATGAGATGGCTGTATTTAGTTTATAAATGTATGAGTGAAGATCGTTTGCTATGTACCCGTTGAATATCTGTTTACCGTATTGCCCAAGGACACGCTTAGTTTTATTATTAGAAACAAACAGAGAAGCAAACGTTATTTCTTACAAAAAAATTAGTATTCTGTTTCGGTTAGGAGTGTTAAAATTGGTAGGAGTCACGTATAGTTGATTGTTGTAGTTTATAAAATGTATTACCTAAACACCGCGGAACATTTTCAAGGGTCAAGTAATGTGCATGTGCCGCGTCGACATAAACATTTGCTAGTAAGAATAAATAAACTGAGTTTCAACGTATACGGATTTAATATATAGATATTAGTTACAAACGTCTAGGCCACTTAAATATGATTTAAGATAAAAAAAATTATACAGGTCATAAAAAGAATGGTTGAAATCTAATATCTATTTCATAATTTGGCGATAGAAATTTTATGGCGCATATCCAATTAAACTGTTCAGGTAAACGACCAAAAGAAAACCTCCCAGAGATGCGTTCTCATCATTTAACATGTTCCTACCGATTTTGAAGCTAAAATTCGCCCCCACACTGGAGGGTGGTAGGAAGTTCGGGCTTGCGCAGATCGGCTATTCTACACGTGTAGAATACGAATCTAAGGTTATTTTCCGAGCCCGTCTATTTTGAAGTAGAACACTTCTCTCCCTCCCCCACATTTTTAAAGCAGTCAATTGGTGTTATGATATTTTGTGTTTTAGTAGTTGCAACCAATGTTTATCCCTTGAAATCTCAAAATCGATTTCATAATTTGATGATGAATTAATCTGTTCAGGTAAACGACTACACGGAAACCTTTCCGGTAGTGTTTTCTCAAAAGGTGTTCCGAAATTCGTTAATTTACAAACAACAATATTGTTGTTTTATTTACAATAACTTACTATATTCTAGTTGAAAATTTAAAAAAATCTTAAATGCGAACTAAAGCAATTGAGAAAAATCACTAAAAACATAAAAAGCAATTTCTTTGCCGTTTTTCAATATTTTGTTTGCTTCAGCGTTTTGAACACCATTTTCACATTTTTTGTTTTTAAAACAAATTTTGGTGTTTGAGCATTGATTGGTAACCAAGAAAAATAAAATTAACATCTAATAGCCAATAGGAAATTGCATTAAAGAAAATAAATTTTAAAATTACTTAAAATTTCTAAATAAAGAAGCTATATAGTAGACGAAACGCCATTTCATCCGAAACGGATTATGAATGTTTTTGCAAACGCTTTATTATGTGGGCGTTTTACATCTCTTACGATTGTTACTATTACTTTAAAAAATGTAAGTAAAAAAACAAAGAAAAAAAGTGTTCTACTTTCTAATTTTATAGTAGATTCCATTTCAGACAACCTACTGAGATCGGAGCAGATAAAACAACTTGATTGTTTTAATAATACCCTGCATATTTAAATCATATTTATGGAACCCCTCTTTCTTCTGTATCTGTATGCGTAAAACATTCTAGGGTGGTCAAAATAAAACAGAAAGCGATCGCCATATCAAATCATCATTAGAATTTAAATATGTTTTTTTGTGAGAATTGCCATTATCAAAAATAAAAGATTTCACTCTTATTTTGACATTTATTACTTATTTTCGTTATGTTAGAAGGTCTGTAAATGTTATGAGTAGTTAATGCTAAATCATTTCCATGGATAATGCAATGGAAATATTTCTTTACGTTTTTCTCAAAAATTCTTTTATGCGATTCTTTAATGTTCTGCACAGACAAATACAGAAGAAAAGGGCTTCCAGAAGAAACAGTTCAAATATAAGGAGTGCCGTTGAAAAAATCAGGTGTTTTATACTGATCCGATCTCAGTAAACCACTTAAAATGGGCAATTTCTATTTGAAACATTTTTTCTAATGTAACGGAGATATGGAGGTTTTTAGGAATCCTATCTCTAGAACATGATATTTTAGTATTTAAAAAGTCTATCCAGTCACGACTCAAATGATATAAAACTTGTTTTTAAGGAAAACTGCACATAAAAAGCTAATGACTCCTTATAGTTCCAGATGTGTTTGAAGTACATTTTGATATAGCTTTACAACTCAATTGTTTCAAAAGTGGATCAAATGTTCCGCAGGAATGAACGAAGAAATATTTTTCAACGACACGAGATTCCTCGCATATGTTGCCCGCTTCTTACTATTCTGTTCTATTACTCAGTTTAGTAGATTTTCTTTTACCATGGTAGGAGTGATGTTCATTAATTCCACGAATACCTATATTAGTTCGTAAATCAACAGATTTTCAGTGTTCAGTAATCTAAAGCTGTTCGTTTAATTCTCAAAAAACGTTTTTTTTTGCACCATTTACATTTACATCTTTGTATATACTGGTATACGGGTGGTAATAAAGTATGGATACAATCTTATAATCTTGATAATTTTAGGGTTTTTGAAATAAAAAACGTCGGACACGTCAAAAAGTAATTTATTCGTGCGGATTTGTTTGTGTATGTACATTCAATACTTGAAAAAAAATCCTCTCCCTTTTTAAAATAGCGACGTCATCAAAATTGTTTTTAAGTGAGAATATATTTTTCTAATTTCGTTTTTGGGTTCTTTACGGCGTTTTATTTATGCTAGTATTAATTCTTTCTGGGTTACATGAGAAAAATCTTGAGGTTTTTGTCATTTTTCGAGTTCTTGTGAAAGTATTAATTTTAATGCATTCGATCAAGCAACTTCCGTAACCATTGTTCAAATTGTGTTAACAAACTCTTGTAAGTTTGAATAAAACTTGTCGGTAATTTGTGTTTAATTATGATCTGCTAAACCTCCTCAAAAAAACTGTTAAAAACCACCTAACAACATAAACAGAGAAAATGGTTTTAGACTTAGTAAAGCTCGGATTCCAGTAGTTCATCCTCTAAGGACTCGTAAGCATCATCGATCTCACGATCACGCTCCACCGGATCCGTCTTCGCCCAACGGTAACAGCCGAACTCCGCCGTTCTGCCCGACTGGCTGAAACGGGTTAAAATCCTGCATTTGAATTCAGTGCTCTAATCACCCTGAAGATTCAAACTGCAATGTCTTGCAAAACTTTAGTTTGTATGGGTGTACAAACAGCTAACAGGCATAAGCCAATTAAGTATTCTTGTTCTGAAAAACAAGATACATTAAGATCAAACCCTTGTCCGCCTCAAGGTTCAAATAATCTAAGCAAGCGGCCCTGTTTAGGCAAGCAGGGCCTACGAACAACTATGGCTCAAACTGGGCAAATGCTTGTAAAGGTAGACAAGATACAGGTCGGTCCTTACCTGATTAGGGCGGTCTAAGCCGAAAGTAAATTGTAATATTGACAGTAGTAGTAATAAATAAGTTGTTTCGGAATACAATACATTTGCCGAATGCGCGCTCCGCAGTATTGTATATTTTAAAATAAGCAAAGTCAATGACTGAACTAACCATGCGTAGCTGCTAAGCAATCAGGCGAATGTTTATTCTTTTGCAGTAATCACACAGAGTGATCGACAACAAATGATCTTTAAAATAAATGTACCCACTATTCTTTTAAATTGGCACTATTTATCAGTGTTTTAAATTTTAATTTTCACATTTAAAACTGTAGAATTGAATGTCTGTCTTTGATTTCTATTAATCGTAACTGTGTATGGTGGGTTCGGTTAGGTTAGTCTTACCTAAAATGTTTTTTTTTACTGTAAATGGTAATACTGTACCCGAGGGTGATAAACTCGGGCGGAGTACTTCATATTATTAAGATCGAACTTCATTTAAGGTAAGTTCGTTTGATCTATTAACTCTAGGTAACAAAACCACATTTCCAGATATCTGCCCTCTTAAAATGTCAGCCGCAAGGCAATTTGTAAACCTTATTTGAGTGAAATGTGAATATCTTCACCTGCGGACTCGTTTGCATAGTTTGACGTACTGTTATTAAAGTTACTACGGTTGTCGCAGAGTCGCTCTAGCCAATCAAGGCACGAAACGTTACTAAATACGCGGCTATCTCGCTTTTATTGCGACTCGCTATAACTTCCACAAATGTGTATTGTGCGTCAAAGCAACTTAGTTTTATCTAGAACTGTAGCGGCTCGTTGTGCAAAGGAATATAAGCTGCATGTAACAGACGTTTAAATATGTGGGTTTAAGCAGTGGCGGCCCCTCACTACTAAAAGCTGGGACATGCGGAAGGGATCCGTATTTAATACATACATTAATATATATAATTAGATATCATCTAAAAAGCATAATATTGTTATTATTATATTATTTATTATAATTTGAAGACGAAAAATATTGAAAAATTCTTTAAAAAAACCTTTTTTTCTTACGTTTAGTTTTCATCTCTTTATAAGATGGAAATTTCTCAGGTTTGTTGTTTGTACTACGTTAAAACGGTTAAATGCATTTTGTTTATTAAGCAAATAAATTCAGTTCTGGTTGATTCCATACAAAGACTAATTGACTGAAAAATTCACTGCTGTGTGAATATAGAGAAGTCCCTAAAAACCAGTAAAATCTTCGATTACGACCTCACCTCATCCAGCTGTAAATCTGTTTTAGCCGTTTGGTTTATTTTATGAGCATTGGGAATTAGATCCCCGTTTAGATGAACGGCAAATATTCAACAAAAAAAGTATTCGTTAGGCAGTGCTATAAATATAATATAATATGATAAAATTTGTTTATTATAATTGCAAAATGAACGCGAAGTAACTTACGCTCAAATTTGAAATTACTACTACAACGGAAATGTTCTTTGGATAAATTTGAAGTATTTCCTAGTAATAAAATTTAAATTTTTCGTAAAAAATGTATTTTGTAACAAATAAAATATGTCAACATAGTTATCACTGCAAAAAAATCGTTAGAAATACAAAAAATGTAAATTGTAAATTTATTGCAATTTGAAATTCCGCACGGACTTTTTCTCCATTGTCACGGAACAATTCAGATCACGCTTGAAAGAGAATTTTCGATTTCTTTAAAAGCTGATCTCAGTGCAAAAAATGCCGCATGTTTGTTTAATCAAACGGTCCGGTATAACTTTAGTAGAATAACATACGATAGGGCAAGTTTTAAAGCTTTTATTCAACAGGTTATGAATCTTTTATAAGCTTTTTTCTATAACATAGTACTTTATTCAAATAAATTCGTATTAACTATATTTCTATAAAATTATTATTTACTATAGAAAATTTTAAACTACGTGCTACACTTTTGTAATCGTTTTTGGCGTGTTTTTGCCTAACAGGCAAAGGCTTTTACTAGGGTAGAGATTTGGTGTTATTGGAAAAAAATACAATTTTTTTAAACATTTGGCAAGGTAATACATTTGCAGAGAATTTATGGTGCAACTTTTAGTTCATTTATGCTTGTTAACAAGTATTTAAGAGAAGTTGGCGATAATAAATGTGGTTTCGTTCCGAGTTACTGCTAAGTTTCTAGTTTCACATCTGCGAACTGCTAACGTAGTCGAGTCAGCATTGCAATAAAGTACCCGGTTCCTGCACACAAATTTTATTTAGGTTTAGGGTTTTAACGTTGATTAGATGCGTGTTTGGTTTGTAATTATAGGATTTGCCTTGTTGGCTCTAATTTTTCGCACGTTCCTGTCATTAAACTTCCAGGTTTACTTTTAATTAAAAAAGCTACCCCAAATACGTACGAACTTTAAGGGAATACAATTTCTTTAATAAATTTGTGTTGCATCTAAAAATCCTGCAGTTTTCCCTGACTAAATAATACTGCAATTTTCATAACTAAACCGTGATAAGCTACAGTGGTGGTCCACTCTATTAGACAGGGTAGGCAGTGCCTACCCATAATTTTTCAAATTTATAAAAATCGATTTCGAAGTTTCAAAAAAACAAAGTTATCTTTACATAAAAAATTTTACTTCTTAACATAACCGCGTAACATTAAAATATGGCCCCAAATAAATAGACCGTTGCCTTTAAACACTGTTATTTGCCTGTTATCTGTTGCCTTATCGTTACCAGCCACGACACAATCAACCAATCCGTTATTCTTAATTTGTTTTATATGCAATGGTCAGTTTACAGTGTTGTTCCAATCATTACTATTGTACTAAATTCAGTATATTTGCATATACGTCAGTACGTTAGTACCACACTTGGTCTTTTAGTAAATTTTTAACGTTGTGCCAATTTTTACTTTCCCATACTTCTACTGAAGTAGGTAAGGCAAGCTTCATGCAAATTTTCGAATTTCAGATTTTAACGGAAATACGCGTTTTGGGGTCCAAGGAACCCAAAAAAGTGGTTGGTGGGTGCGTTCGTTCCCCTATATCTCTGTAAACTCTTGACCTCAGAAATTAGACCAGTTTTTTGGTAAAGATTTTTTTCTAAACACTTTTTAAAAATTTTAAATACATATCGTTGTAGTGCATCGAAAGACAAATGAAATGTTTGTTTTTTCCAAATGCTTTATCTTCAAAATGAAGGCCGCTATGAATTTTTGAAACTTTTAACTGTAGTGCCCGATTACTCAAAAACAAAATATCCAATCAATACAAATTATCATATTATTTGATAGCGCTTAATAAGTATAATCAAGTGATGTAAAAACAGTTTTGGAAAAATGATAATTGTAAATATATCAGCGCGCGCGGTTCAAAATTTTAAACATTTTCAAAAAAAATTTTCTCAAAAACTGCCCACACCATTTTTTTAAACTTTTTGATCCGGTACAGTTTCCAATGAACTACAAAATTTGTTTTATACTAGTTTCCCAAATTTCACTCTGACGCTCTCTAGAAATTTTGAAAATTTTGTAATTGATTTATTGTTTATTTCTAAATGAAAACGCCGATTGTTATAAACTTTTTGCAGTTCGATAGACTATTTGAAGTACTTTATTGGAATCAGAAAGAAATTTTAACTACTTTGAAAATTAAGGGGAAAAAACGATATTTTTTAATATCAACAACGTGTTTTCCGTGTTTTCTGGCAGTTACGTTATTTTAACTACGTCTATCAATTAGCTCTAATAAAAGAGAATATTTTTCGTACTTTGCAAATTTTTGATAACTGTATAAATAAAGCTTCTATAACTATTTTCATGAGCGCATTAAATATCTTTCTGGTCGTGTCGTAGGAGCGCGCGTAGCCCGTAAGTAACCAACTAGATTAGATCTAAATTTCCATCACTTTTTGACGCGAGAATATTTAAAACGTAAAAAGTATTGGAAAGTACCAGCGATCTGTTTCGCCCATTTTCTCAGTTGTGTTTACTACATTTTATACTGATTCCGCTCATTGAAGGGTTTAACTTGGATCGGCGAGGCTTTCGTTTGATTTGCTTTTGGTTCGTACTACTGCTGTGAAAAACAAAATTTAACCGGTTAACCGGTTTTGATATTTTTGACCGTTCTTAAATCAACGGGTTTTGAACCATTCCAAATAGATTTAATTAACCGGCCAAAAAAACCGGTCTGAAAAAAACGGTCTGAAAAAACCGGTCCAAAAAACCGGTCTGAAAACCGGTTTGAAAAACCGACCTAAAAAACTGGCCTGCAAAACGGTTTCAACAAATTTATCTAAAAAACCAGTCTGTAAATATCGGTCTCAAAAAATTGGTCTGCAAAACCATTCTGAAAAAACCGGTCTCAAAACACGGCCTCAAAACAACGGTCTGTAAAAAACGGTCTGAAAACAATGGTCCAAAAAACTTTCCTGCGAGTGGTCTAAAACAAACGGTCTGAAGAACCGGTCTGCAAAACCGGTCTGAAACAACCGGTCTGAAAAATCCGTCTGATAAAACGGTCTCAAGAAAACGGTCTGAAAACAACCGTCTAAAAAAATTATCTGAAAACAATGGTCCAAAAAATTGGGCTGCAAAAACAAGTCTAAAAAATGGTCTAAAACAAACGAAGAAGAACCGGTCTGCAAAAACCGGTCTGAAAATACCGGTCTGAAAAATTCATCTGAAAACAACGGTCTCAAAAAAACGGTTTGAAAACAACGGTCTAAAAAAACTATTTGAAAACAATTGTCCAAAAAACCGGCCTGAAAAAATAGTCTAAAACAAACGGGCTGAAAAACCGGTCTGAAAACCGGTCTGATAAAACCGTCCTGCAAAAAAACGGTCTGAAAAACCAGGTTTTAAAAAAAGGTCTAAAAAACGGCCTGAAAAAACGGTCTGAAAAACACGGCCTTCACAAACCAATCTAAAAACAGGTCTGAAAAAAAAACTGTCTGAAAAACCTATCCGAAAAACCTGTCTTATAACCGGTCCTTACACTACTCATGTCGATATACGCAGTGGCGTAACTATGGGCCCGTGAAGCCAGCAACCACGGGAAGGTTCGAACATTCTAGTGCGTTTTGGATTCCACACCATTTATTATTTTTTTATTTTCGTAATGGAGCCACTACAATATCAGTGCGAGGGGGATACGAATTGTAGTTAAGCCACTGAATACACCTAAACTAAAACTTCTAACCTATTACTGTCTATGTAATTCTACTTATTGGATATAAATAATGAATATCCGCTTATACCTTATACTTACAATTTTGTTTTATTTATTTATTATCATTTAAATTTATTTCTGCTCATCTATAACGGCATATGAAAGAAAATTTCTGAAATCCGTAACTGACAATAACCGTAAGAAAATTAACCGGTTAATCAATGAACCGTAACCAGTTGACAACACTAGTTCGTAGCTTTTTATTTGCCTTTTTTTTTCTAAATGTATAATTGCATTTGAACTAACAGGGTATCGAACAGGTGACAACTGCGCATGTCCGTCACACAATTATTTAGCCTTAGTGCGAATTTAGGGAGGTGTTATTTAGGGTATTTAATATATCTAATGTGTCAGTCTAAAAAGTGTAAACAAATACCAGAAGAAGCGTTACTTTTGTAAATATTTTAATTAAGAAGGAGGTTGTAAATTAGATACAAACTTTGCTGTATTTATAGTTAAAAAAAGGTAATCAATAAATAGTTTGTTTGTAATCATATAGACACGTGATTTAAGGTTATAACTTAAATTTTGAATTTAGCGCGTTAGTATATTTTGATCACTCTTAGTCCAATTTACTGCTAGATTTTAGTACAAAAATTTTTATGCCAGCAACAAAACTGGTCAGTCAGCGGCGATCAGGTCCAGCGTGTGCATCTTTGTATTTACTTTACACGTAGTTGCACGTTTGCAGCGAAGATGGAAAATTCACGCAGATCATCTTTTAAAATACCAGTTTTGTTAATTATTTGATAATGATAACGAGCTTAATTTTTGAAGTAAAGAATTTTTTATTTTTTGTTCTTAATGTTTATTTTTGGATTTACATATGCCTACCCAAAGTTTGAAACCACGACACGCCACTGATAAGTTAATAAATTTGGTAGAAGTTTAACAAGCAGGTAGTCAAAAATGAATGACAGCATCAAGACTGTTTTTGACTAACATGATGATTTTAGTAAATATGAAAAATTACTTTACATCGAAATTTGGCGCGCTATGTTTTTCATAAAACGGAAAGGAGCGCGAGAAGAACAAGACATAGCAAAATTAATTAAGAAACGTCAAGTATTTAAAACCCGATATTAATTCTATAACATGTAGTTACGGTTGATATACGACAATGTGACAAGGCATCAGTCACTTAGTGGTAGATTGTAAACACAGCCGTTACAACTAAATAAATAAACATGTCGACTACGACCTAGTTGTGTAAGCGCTTGCTAGACTTGTAAGTATTACATATAAAATAAAAACTTTATTATAAATGCTACAAGTATTTTATATGCTCTATTTTAAGCTTTTAAGGCAAAAGTAAATATTAAAGCCGTTTTAAATATGTTATTAGCGGGAGCTGCAGCGGTTTCTGTATGTTTATATTTCTGAGATGTTTCCTTTGGGAGGCTTAGGTACCTCAACAGTTTGATTAAATAATCGGAAAACTCAAACGACAACATAGTCCGGAAACAATTCGATTTTAAGATTTCAGTAGACAGACATTGTTTACGAAAAAAATACCATATAATATAAAAGAAGACACAGAATCACAAAATAAGGAGGGTGGGGAAAAATGCTCTACTTTAATATTGGTACGCTTAAATAAAATCTGGCATTCGTATTATTCGGATATAAAAAAAAGCCAATATGCGCGAACGCAATACATCCATCACCCTCCAGTCACTCTCGTTTTAAAAAATATCGGAATTATATTTTAAACTCGGGATGAACCTGTCAAATGACCATAGAAACCACCCCTCATTGAAAGTAAATTTCTCAGAAATTGTTTTGGTTAGGGGAGTGCTGAAAATAATAAAAATAGTCAGGAAAGCATTAGGCCCTAGTATTCTCCACTTACCCACACTATCGGTTTTTCAAAACTATTGGAATTACTTGTTGAAAACTGGTATAAAGGTGTTAAATGACCTTATGCACTTTAAATTAATTACAATTTCTCATTTTTTTTTGATGACTTCATTAAACTAAGCTACAAATTTTAAAAAATGACAAGATTCTAGGTCTTTTTTTAAGGAACGTTACCAAACCACACTCTGTTGCCCTCAAACCCATAAATAATAAAATTTCTAAAAATAATAAAAGTCATCCGTATCTGAAAAACTAAATATTGCTAAAAAATCACTAGAAATATTTTATTTAAGACAGAACTTTAAAAAAATGGCGAGAATAATTCCCTTCTTGAAGTATCACTTCCAAACCACTTTATAATGCGCCCCTAACCTCTACAAAATTACAAACATTTAAAAAATGACGATAATAATCTTTTTAGCAACACCTCTCGCTAATGCATTCCAAACTCTTAAAAAGTAAAAATTTCTGAAAATGGCAAGAGTCGTTGGACTTTCTTAACACCAACTCCAACCACCCTCTACTATATCCTTTATTAAGGCATCAACTGCAAATCACCATCTAATGCACCTCCAACCTCCAAAAACTAAATTTTTTTAAGTACCAGAAGTGGGCACCTCTTCTAAGTCGGTTTCTTCTATTTAGAATAGTCGTGGTCTATAGCTGCAGTGTACATAAAGTCTTTTATTTACAGTGACGTTCCGCGGGTTCAAAGTTTAGGTAGGGAATGGCAAAATTTATTTAACATTAAAACTTTTGAGGGGTTGGATGTAGATGAAAATAGTAAACAATTCCAGCAAAATAGCTTATTTTTAATGTCGCTGGCAGTTAGCCAGCCCAATCTTTTATACCATTCAGTATTAAACGATCTAGATTTCTTCCTGCCGTCTGTCTGTAACAGCCCTAGTAATTTTGGAGTACATCGCCCATGACGTTTTATTTCTATTTGTTTTTCGTAAGAATGTCTATTAAATTTTTACTTTAAAAGCTGGTCAACGCGATTATCCATATTTCCTGCAAATTTGCAAACAACGTATAAAATAAATAATCACACAATAGCTGCACGCTACTCCTTACTACCGCTGACCGATGCAAGTAAAGGAAAAACTACAGACGCCGTGCCTTTTTGGTGCTTATTGTGTTCTAAAATCCCTACTATTTCTTTGCATCCGATCACTGCATTATTTGTATCAATGTGCATGCAAACGTATTAAGAATAATACATTGGTTGATTGTGTCGGACCTGGAATTATTTTGCCAGATAAGCTCGGCCTCACGTAGGCAAAACGGTGTTTAAAGACAACACTTCTTTGCGTATTTGCGGCTACTAACGTCTTCGGCTACCCAATCTTTCTAGTTTTCCCTGTATTATCAATTTTTCTACTCAGATTTTGTTTCTGTGGCTTATATGCCCAAAGTATGTGAGTATTTTTGGTATATGAAGATCGCAAGTTGTGGTGGTTCGTTTAATTAGTTTAGAACGGATATGGCGGTTTTTTTCTCAGACCACGAAACAAGTAGTATTCTTCTCCAGGCCCACATTTCGAACCTGTGCATCTTTTTCGCTCGTTTGCTTTAATAGTTCATGACGCCGCTCGATGAAGTGGAGTCATAAACTGTTACAGCAAACAAGTTTAACCCAACCTTTACAAAATTACATATTTAAAAAATAATAAAAAGCGTATTTTTTTAATCAACGTCCGTAAACACCTTCCTAGTGCACCCCTAACCCATAAAATGGCAATCGTTTTAAAAATAAGCTCAGACTCGCATTCTACAGCTGCTAAACGTCCGATATGCGCAAGCAAAATATTTCTATCACTTCCAGTCACCCCCACCATCGATTTGTCCTTAAGAAAATGAGAATTTTAGCTTTAAACTCAGTATGACCTTATTAAATTGGCCCTTGGAGTCATATTTGTTTAAGAAAAAAAAACTGAACAGCTTAGTTAAGTAATAACAAGAAAAATACGTTTTAAATATGTATAGAAAAGATAAAATAAAAACAGAAGAAATTTGGAGGAATATGGAAGTCACCTGCTCGATCACAAAAACCTTAGAAAATAGAGCACTCCAGTATGGTATGGGCATCTAAGACGGTTGCCAGACTATAGATGGCCGAAACAAATAACGATGTGGTCATGTGGTAAAATAGCCATGGAAAAAAGAGGGAGAATGGGAAGATAGAAGAATATGGAAGGAGAAGATGGTAAACCCAACAGGTTAATAGCCAAAGGAAGAAGACGGTATTACCGCTGACATTTTTGGCTGCTCTGCCAGAGTAAACCGGACTTTTTAGCCGGTATTAGTGCCGACTTATGTGACTGCTCTACCAGGTGCCATTTGCCTTTCGATATGTTTTATAGCTCGATAGTAGCACTCATGAATAAACTTAAGAATTTAAAAAAGAAGGGATTATCGCACTAAGCCTGTTTATCACCCTAAACTAAACAGTGACAATGCAACAAATAATATATCTTAAACGTCATAAACTACATATTACAATTTATCAAATACGGTTCAAAGATTTTTGTATGCTTTATTTATTACTGGCAATGCTCTATTCTATCCATTACTGTTCTTTGTGGACTCATCTGTTCTCTAATGTCCTCATTTCTAATGTATTCTCGTCTTGAAATTTTGCTGCTTCTTTACTGCTTTATTTGCCAAATTTGAGAATCATCGCAAAGCACTAGCCCTGCTAACAGTTTTTCTGTGTGGTTCTTGGTAATATTTGTAATATGTTTATACTACCGGGTGGAATTTAAGCATCCTATAACTCTCTTACATTGTTGTAGAAAAATATTATGAATTTACGCTGTTCGTAAAAATAAAATGTCCGGTTTTGGCTTGAGCAAACCACTTTTGATTACTATGAATAAAATACTTGATGCAAAGATTAGCTTTGGTATATTTTCCATTCATTCAGAACTACAGTTTGATCCACAGAAATTGATTATGTGAGTGACAGAAGGCAAGACAATAGGACGCAGTACTTTATAGTTTCAGTAGTCACAAATAGAAGCACTGGTTGTGGCGGCCCACGGTCCAACGGTCATGCATCGAACTACGTTTGGCTTGTTTAGAAGCCACAAGAGCAATGCTCACGGCACTTACTGCGGCTCTGAAGGCTTTTGTAGACCTTACACCTCTTCATATTCTGATTTAGGTTTAACCTGTGCTCAGAAGAACCTAAGTAGAGGTTACTCTAATAAGCATATCTGTATATGTAGTGCTCAGTTCTGTTATGACCAAATTATTGCTGGTCAAAAAGTGTCGTGACGCACTACATAAGCTCCGCTCACACAGTTGGGTCCAGCTACTTTGGGTTTTCGGTTACAGTAAAATTAGTGAAGACGAGGAAGCTGCTTCCTTGGCCAGGAGCTTGCATACAGAGCTGCGCCAGTCAAGGCTTCTTATTCCAGAACCTTCACGTTGACATTCCAAACAAGTCCTGCGTTTAAGTACGAAACACATCAAGATCGTGGTAGGTTTTATGACTGGTTATGCTTCTTTTAACAAACGCCCTAACACCACGGGCGTAGTCAACGATTCCATGCGTAAATTCTGTAGAGAAGAAAAAGAAATTTCCTTCTACTCACCTTTTGCCCCGGCTAACGGTACTAAAGCCCCCACATCTCGACAACCCACTTCCGGAGCCAGAGGAACTACAGGATATCTCCACCAACAGTGTACTAACTTTTATCCTAAGCACCGGTATGTATGAGTAGAGTCTTTAAACTATCGGTGCATGCACAATAGGCCAGTTAGGCCTAAGTGCTGCGGAAATTTAATGAAGGTAAATAGTTTAGTTTATTATTTAATTAGCTATTAATGTGATCTGAATTTTGGAGATAATTCGTCGGACGTCTAAATATTTCAACATTTGTCAAATAATTCTAGAATTGTTAGAATTAAAAATGAACGTCAAGTGAATTTTTTTCACGGTTGATTGCTGCATAGTAAAATTTGACAATATTTTATAGTAATTCTAGTGACCAGAAATTTTGGTTACTTAATGCGCAATTTAATAGTATAAGTTAATCACGCAGGTTTCCTCTTGGTTACTCGATTTGCTGCCAATTGTTAATGAAAGAATTTTAGAAATGACGATTTACTAATCATACATTTTAAACTTTTAATCAACTTAAGAATCGTGTATGGAAAAACACGTCATTTTGCTTACATGGACAACTCGAATTCCACCAAAAACTCTTACTCGGAAAAGCGCAAAACCGGCCACACCAGTAATTTCAAAGTGGTGCGCGCACTCCCCCTCTCGGTGAGAGGTTCAAAATTGCTTTAATCAATAAATCATGAATTTCTTGGTTAATGATTTTACGTGGTTACAGAGAATGTAGCCGCTCCCAGAAGTAGCGGCTTTGGCACATCATCGGAGGTGAAGAGACCTACTCCTGGTAAATGTATCAAGTCTAGGAAGAAATGGTGTGCTTGTACGCTTTTCACGTACGTGGAGTACAAACTGTTATTAATCGGTTATTAAACGGTTATAACGTGTTGAACCAGGGAACTATCACCCCGATCTTATTGATTGATATCAACTAGTGGAGCAGTCCACAGCCTTCGTTTTAGGCAACCAATTTGGACATAGTTCTCCACGGCCTTGCACCCACAAATTTTTGTGGATCGTGCTGCGTTTCTATGGTGTTCAATGCCGAAATCTAAAAAGGTTTAGCTCTTTGAGGGTTTTAATCATTCAGTTGTATATGAGCGATATCTTACATTATTTTTGAATAAATATAATGTAATGTAAAACAAACTGTTATTTAAAATTTTTATTATTCTCACAAATATTTCATCTACTCGCATTCGGAGTAGTTGCCCATACCAGTTTAACTGTCTTTTTTCTGTTTAACTTACTAAATGTATTTGTTCCAACTCGTCCCTTATACTTTTATTTCTGATACGATGTCGTCTAGTTTTTTCCGTGATCTTTCTTGTGTATTTCATTTCGGCCGCTGTAACTTTGGAATTATGTTTATCTCGCATTACTTATGTTTCGGCTCTATATATAAGGGTAGGTACATATATAATTTAATAAATTCGTAGCTTTGTACTAGTTCTTACATCCTTTTTTCCTAGTAGTGTGTTTTTGATTTTATAGTGTATATTATCGGCCTATTGTATCCTGCTTTGTATTTTATTATCTATCGTTCCATTTCTTGTAATTATAGTGCCTTAGTAGCCGTAGCTATTAACTTTTTCTAATCTTTTTTCGTTTATTTCTATATTTAGATTTTCTTCTTCTTCTTCTCCTTTAGTTATGTGCATAATCTTAGTTTTTTCTACATTTATCTGCATTCTTCTTTCTTCTAGCCAAGTTTTCCGTACGTTTGCTTCTTTCTATAGTTCAGTCTTAGTGCTTAATACCAGTAACATATCATCCACGTAATCCATGTCAAGTGTTTTAACTGCCGTTAGATTGCGATAACCTATGGTAGAAGGCCTTGTTTTAGTTTTACATTTTTTTGATAATTGATCCATAAATATTACAAATAGGAGCGGATTTAGGCTGTCAGATTGTTTCATACCCTTTTTCATAACAAAGACTTACGATGTTTCCCTATTTAGTCTGACTGAGCCTTTGCCATTAGTATACACACTTTTAAAACTTCTTTGCAATTTTTGGTTTATATCCAGTGCTCCTAGTGCTTTCCATATTTTCTCTTTTGGCAACGTATTTACAGCTACGAATAAATCAACGAAGGCTAGATACAGGTCTTACCCATTTCTATGATTTTGTCCATTAACGTTCTGATTGTATATATGTGGTGCTGCGTTTGTCTCCCCGGCCTGAAAACTATTCTTCGTCTAACGTTACTTCTGTTTCTCTTCTTAATCGTCTTTCTAGTATTTTTGTATATATTTTTGCGGCTACTGGTGAGGGACATATTGCTCGGTAGTTTTCACACTTAGTGGTTTCTCTTTTCTTGCGTAGTGGAACGATAATGTTGCTTTTCCATTACTTCGGTATTGTCTCTGTATGCCATGCTTGTTTATGAACTTCCCATAAGCAGTTTTTTATTTTTTCTCCTCTTTTCTATAACAGCTCCTGTGATGTCATTCTTTCCTGTTGCTTTTCCATTTTTCATTGTTTTTAAGGTTACCTCTACTTCTTCCATTTTTACTTCGCCTGTTTTTTTTTGTGTCTCATCTACTTCTCTTTCTTCATTTCCAAGTTGATTGTCTATTTTTTCTTGTTCTTTAAACTCGTCTTCATAATGTTCTTCTGAGGCCTTTAGTATATCTTTCGTTGTTGTTTTTAGTTCACCATTCTGATTTCTAATGTTCCTTAGTTGTTTTCTCTGACTACCCTTTAGTCTTTTGATCGTATTTTATATTTTTTTCCGATTGTCTGCATAATCTTCTTCAATTCTTTTACCCAACTTCTCCCACGAGTCTGCTTTTGTCTGTTTCCTTTGCCTCATTACGTTGTTGATGATAAACTTCTTTATCTTCCTTTGTTTTGGATTGATTCTATCTAATCCATGCTTGCTTTTTCTCCCGTACTTTTTTTTCACTGTCTTGCTTCACGAACTTGTTCCTTTTTCGGTTACAGTTAATGTTTTTCGTACCGCATACCTCCTTAGCTATTTTTACTATAGTTTCTTTTAATTTTTCTATTTTGTGTTTATGTTCCAGTTTCGACTACCATCTTGTTCTTCTAATATGTTTAAGTTTTCAGTTAGTTTTCACTGGTACTGCTCTTGTATTTCGTTCTTCTGTAGTTCTTCCAACTTAAGTCATCTATATTTTCTAGGGTTTGCTGTTTAGATGTTTTAAATGCTCCTCTAATGACTTTAACGTCTTGTACTGCGTATCTCATAGGTCTTGTGTATGTTGTATAATCTATTATTGATTTTTATGCCCCCCCCCTTCCGCTTCGTATGTTATTATGTGAATTGTTTTATGATTGTAGAAGCAGTTACTTTTTAACAGCTGATTTACAGCACAGATGTCTGTCATTCGTAGTAAAGTAGATCTAATAATAAGAAAACTTGAAATTTTGAATGAAAAATGCACTATACTTATAACCAATTTTCAAAATTTTAGATATACATTACTTCCACTATTCGTATTTTTTCGTAGCATAATTTCAAGGAATTATTAAATAAATGAGGCTAGTAAATGTCCTTTCTTCAAAGCAAAATTGTAAAAGTGCGTTAATTTAAAGCATATACGATATATAATTTTAGCAAAATTTCATTTTAACGGATACCCAAATTTCCTATATGAAAACTTGTATGACAACCTATTTTTTTCGAAAAGAATAAAATATCAGTTTAAAAGCTTGACATTTTCTGGCACCCTTGCAAATCGAGGTCTAAAGTCCTTATTTCGCTCTTGTGTGTTGCAGGTAGCAAGTAAAAGATAAGTAACACTCAAATTGTGACAGAGGTGCGAGTCCTATTAAAATACACCATACGTAAGTGACATTTTGATGCCGCACTAACCCTAGTAGTGCTGGACCCTTTCGTGACAATTTATACCATATATCTCAGTCACAGCATGTGTTCAAGAATTATAAATTACGTTAATTTCGTACGGGTTCGCCAACATTTAACAATTTAAACTATTTTGAACGCAAATTAGAAAACATCACATACCAACATTATTTTGCAGCACATAAATAATATGTAATACGTGCATGGGGATAAATCACATAGTTTTTAGTTTTAAATATCAATATTTTCTCATGTAAGAATGTAAGGCTCTTAAATGAATCCTGCTTAAACCGATTACTTTATTCGTTAATGATAAACAGTAAACTTAAAGAGTATTATTTAAGCACAATTAAACAAAAGTTTAATTAGACGATCTTGTTTTCTTTAATTATGTTCTACCTGTATTTTGATTGGCCAGTGTCGCCCAGGTGTTAGAGTATCAATCATTGTTACAGAATTTGGTAAAAACTAAGAAGCAAACGCCAGAAATGATTTAATATTGTCATATACAAAAGTTTCTGTCAACTTCCACCAACGACAACCAGTTTGAATTTTTTTAGCGTGATTTTAATTAATGTTTCGATAAAATCAATTCTGAAGATTAGTTCCTTCTAATGATCACGTAATTAGCCAACAACATCTTTAACACATTTATGCCAGTAAAACAGCAAAATTGATAAATACAGGCTAAAATGATAATACGCTTGCCTACAAAGCTTACTCGTTAAATAAACGCTCGTACAGTGCTATGCAAGTTTAGCAATTTCCGTACTCATGTGTTTTCAAAGTTAATTACATGTACAAGTGCTGATACATATTTTGAACATTGCAAAATTTGCTGTACCCAAAATACATCGAAGTTAGATAACTCTGCACGAGCAACTAATACATGCACAAGACGAAATTCTAACGCTTAACATTGCCTTCATGCAAAATATAAAGGAGATGGAGAATACAAAATTAAACAAAGAGAACGGAAATGATTGAACGTGCAGATTTGATTCTAACAGTTAATTCTACTTTATTAATCCATAAGCGTAGGTCACATTGGATTGTGTTTTCTATTGCTCGCGTCTTTTTCGTTGAAACGTAATAAGATTTAATTTCAAGCTTAATTTTGTAGTGATGAATGTGATGAAAACAGTGCTTGGATATATTCATTACGTTCTTGCTTCGGCCAGTTTCAAAAAAATTTACAAACAAAGAAACTGAACACAGTAATGTTTTTACGCAACAAATTTTTCGCGTTGTAGTCCGTTAGACGTTACGGCAGGATAGCTAAAGGGTGCAAGGGTAAACATAGTGGTAGCCATCCTGTACTTACAGAAGTTGTGCAAGATATACAGCATCAGTTAGAACCAAGTTCTACCTAAACTTTACGACGGATGTCCGCTCAAAGAGGCTAACCATATTTTTGTTTGATACTAAATAAGTAAAGTAAGGTGCGCAATAGTGCGGAATTCGTGTGGATCTTGTGGAAAAATGGAAAAGAAAAGTTTGCATCCATATAAGTAACTGTAGTGCAAAAATTGTCGAGAATAGATTTTGAAAAGCATCGGTACTATTGCACCTGCTTCAATGAAAATCTGAACAACGATGAGTTAACTTTCTTTAGCTCTGCACGGGCCAAATTTTTAACGCCCGGATCGACTCAACCCCGATTTTTTAAGACCCAGCCCGACCGAGGCCCGAATTGTACGATTAAATGATGAAGTCCGGCCTGACCCGAAATATTCACAACACCGGCCCGGCCCGGAACAACCCGGAATCTCTTTCTACAGACCCGGCCCGACCCAATCCGGAATTTAATATCGCAGGCCCGGCCCGGCCCGGGGAAAATAAGTTACCTTCAAAAGCAAAATTTATAAATCTTAGTAGTAATTATTTTCGTATGTTTTCTCCTGATTTTTTTTCTTTCATGGAAAATAGCACTTTATTTTTAACTATTACGATTAAAATATTGAGTGGTAAATGTAGTATAAGCATTTTTCTTAAAATAGTCAGTCCACATGTCAGTCGTTACTCGACTAAAACTATTAGGAAAATTTGTAAACCGAAAATATTGGGGATTACTGCAGAAATCTGCTTGAGTCATAAACGATGCAGTACAGTCCATGTATAAAAATCCAAATTAATTAAATCATTAAGTAATTTCAATAAGAGAACATTCTGCCTTTTGCTTTACAGTAATATATCAGCATGATTAGCAAATATAAACAGTCATAAATTTAACTAATACACTTTCGGCACTGTTTTCGTTTATTGCAAATCTTAGAAGAACTTTAATACTTTACTATATCAGCCTTTCCAGTTAGTGTTTGTTTAGTCTGTTTCTTCAGACTTTTGTTATTGAAAGTTATTGACGTAGTTCATTGACCCCGCCCCGTATTGTATTTCACGCTTTGTATTAAAATTGTGCTAGGCCCGACCCCTTTCCGCTTTGTAATAGGACTCGATCCGGCTCGTAGTGTTTCATATTAAAGTCGTGCTCGGCGCGGTCCGGCTTGCGCAAGTCGCATTTACGCCCGGCCCGCAAGCGGGGCCGAGTCTGGGGGAAACGGGCCGGCTCGGCCCGTGCAGGGCTCTGATGACGAAGCTTGGTTTCATCTCAGTGGTTATTTTTGTTCACAAAATTAAAACAATGTCGGCAAAAAATACGCATGTGCATCGGAAAACAAATTACACCCAATAAAAGTTGCTGTATAGTTTGCGATGTTAAATAAGACAAGAATAAAGGCTTCCCCTTAATTGTTTTCATAATATTTATTTAACAACTGTCTATTTCTGCTGTATATAATTTATTCTTTTATTTTACTATACAGGGTATCATCGAAAGTGTAAAGGAAATTTTAATAACAAGCAGTATAGACAAAAACAAGACGAAAACATAACTTTTTTTTCTAAAATGCATAGTAATGGAGTTACAAAGTTTCTTTTATTAACCTTCGACGTTTTAGTGACACTATTATTTTAGATTATGTCAAAAATAGTAGGTTGTTATATCTGGTTTAATTTAAGCAACTGGCAACAGTAATGAGGATTTTAATTTCTCAGTATTGTTATAATTTTCTTACAGTCGCTCATTTTTTTTTTAGTTCAGATAACATGTCAGGTTTGCTAGTTTGAAGTTTGCTCGTGTTAGGTAGTTTTTTGTTATAATGAATAGATATGAATAATAAATATGCGAACGCTGATGGCGCCCGTGTAGGACATGCATTTAATTTACGGAAAAGCAAAATGGAATTCAGAAGAAGCAGTTAGACGGTATAAAGAAAATGTACCGAATCGCCGCCAGCTCTCAGCAGGAATATTTGTACGCATCCATCAGCAAACACAAGACACTAAAACGATTCAACCAAAGTTTGCAGATTGTGGTAAGCAAAGAACTCGCCAAACCATTGATGCCGAAGAAACTATTTTCCATGAAGTTTAAAAAACCCGGCTGCTAGTGTTACAAGTATTTCCAGAGCTATTGCTGTTTTTCGTCCTGTTGTGTGGCGCACATTACGTGAAATCCTAGAAGGGTGCAGTTTTGTAAGTGGCTCTTACGAAGACATAGGAAAAATCCAAAGTCAATATTTGGATTAGATATGTAGATGTTATTTTTTGCTTGTGGTTAGGTACAGACAGACAAATGCAACAATTTTTAGGTAACATTAATAAAATTTACAATAATATTAAGTTCACAATAGAAATCCAAAAGAACAATACCCTAAACTTTTTTGTTCTAAGCAAAAAAAGACTTGGGAACAATTTAGAGTACATTTTCAGAAAACCCACAAGTACAGACATGGTCATACATTCAAATTCTAAACAACCAATCAAAATTAAAAAAGCAGCTTTCAATAGTATGATACAGAGCCATTCTTTTCCCACTATCTACCAACAATTTAGATAAAGAACTTAGCACAATTAAATTTATGGCCGTAAAAAACGGATACACGGAGCAATTTGTAGATAATATTTTAAAGAAAAAACAAAAAGAAAATGCAAAACAGCGGACAAAAGGCAATAATAAATAATAATAAAAATATATTTAACGACCACACCGATTTAGGTAATTCACCACTCCTTGACCTACAGTCAACAAAGCATAGAAACACATGTGTTAACACTTAAAATCAGCGCGGCGACGACAGCATTCTAGAAATGGGTAGTATTGTACGTACATCTTTAGGTTTTAGTTTTATTTGCAAAACTTCTGACGATAACCAAGATGGTTGAAACTCGAGTCGAGTAAATAAAAACCAACAAATTGTGAAACAATTACCAAATGTTTTATTTTATTAATAAACTATTAATTTTTAATAGTTAAATATTTATTAATAATGTTTCACCATGTGCGTACCACACAATCAATTCAAAAAGATCCAAAGTTTGCTTTTAACATTCTGTTTACTGATTAGACAAACATTTCCCGACCTGTTATTAACTACCATAATTACTATCATTGAGCAGATGAAAACCCCCCATATGACAAAAGAAGACACACGCTTTCAACAAGAATTTTCATTGAACGTTTGGGCGGGCTTCTGTTAAAACCGTTTATTCGGTTCATATGTTTTACCAGCACGATTGGCTGGTGAAACTTTTCTGAACTTTTGAAAAATGTTCTTCTAGATTTATTAGTTGATTTGCCACTAGATTTGCGTCAAAACATGTGGCTTTTGCTCGATGGTGATTTTCCCGCAAATGTTCGAAACTGGTTAAACGTTGATTATCCAAATCGATGGGTTGGACGAATTAATCTCATACTTTGGCCATCGCTTTCACCTAATAGTCCTATAGACTTTTTCTCATGAGGACATATAAAAAGTGTTGTTTATGCTACAGGCGTGCAAACAGTCGGTGACCTCTGGTAACGCATATAGGGAGCATGTCCTAATGTTTTTGAACGAGTTCAAAACACATTTCTGCGTCGCTCTGAAGCGTGCATTCAAGTTCGTGGTTGTCATTTCAAACATTTTTTGTGATTAAAATACTTGTTTTGTTGAGTTTAATTTTTATTTATAATTGTAATTATTCTGATTATGATCTCATTAAATTTAAATAATTAAGTTGCTTTAATAAATTTGATCCATTCAAATTTATTAACTTTTGGTTGCTGCATTTATTTTTTATTGCTATTTTTGACAATGTAGTTAAATCAGTAGTTGCTTAATAAAAATTATTTGCTCAAAGTACATTTAAAACCAGTAAGCGAAACAAATAAATGTAAAACTTCGATGCTCTGTCTACTTGTTTTTGATATCAAAACAGTGTTACTCAAACATTGAGGGTGGACTCGTTAGCTCCATAAGTATGCACTTTAGGACAAACAATTATTTACATTTTTTGTCTTATTTTGATCTACACTGTGTCTATAAATTAACCCCCACCCCCCCAACTAACTTTGTGGACTGCTGGATTAAAAAATCAAAACAATTTTGAATTGAGCGAGTCCATTTGTTTAAAATCCGCCATTTTGTTATGGCTGAATATTATTCTTTGAAACTCTAGGATCGGACGTTTCAAATGAGGTGTCACTCGACCCCCATTTTTATTTAAATAAAAAATTTAAACGGCGCTTAGCCGCCATTTTGAATGATACAAAATTTAATTATTGGCTGAAAGATAGTATTTAATTTCCCATTAAAGCACACCAAATATTGTGATAAAATACTAAGGCGTTCAAAAGTTAGTTAGGAGGGGGGGTTACTTTATAGACAGACGGTATACTGCTTGCGTGTAAAATGTCCTTCACATTTTCGCTGACACCCTGTATGCATTATTCTTATACTTTCTACATTTATTCTTTTTGTTTAGGTAAGTAGCATTATACAGAGTGGCTAGGAAAACCCCGGCCAATTTTCTTGCGGTGGTCAAGAGATGGCGCTTTAGTAAAGAAAAATTAAATTAAAATACTGGCAACAACGCAGAATCCAAGACGTTTCACTTGTTTTGATTTAATTTGGGGCGTATTTAATAACTAAAGCGTCTTGGATTCTGCGTTGTTGCCAGTATTTTAATTTAATTTTTTTTACTAAAGCGCCATCTATTGACCGCCGCAAGAAAAGTGGCCGGGGTTTTCCTAGCCACTCTATATAATTCTATTAAAAATATTACGAAGCTCTCCAATAAGTGTTGCTTCTGCAGACGAAATTTTTTTGGCTTCTGACGCTTGAATAGTTATTCGTTTTGCAACATCAATCAATCAGTTGTTTTATTTTATTGAATTTTACATTTCTGTTTTTAATTCAATACTTATAGCCGCCCCTTTGCAAATTTTGTAGATCCGCCCTGATTAAGAAGTTTTTATACTTTTAGAATACAAAGAATTTTGTGTGCATGATTGTTAATTTAAGTAATCTAGAATCCAAACGATTCCTGGATTTTTAATTATGAATTTATGTATCAAAACCAACGTATTAAAATAAATACGTTGTTTGATACTTTGTAAGACATCCAATATCAAACTTACATTTGTTTTTTTTTAACATTGCAAAATAATTCTCATGGCTCTGTTTTGCTCCTTTTGCAATATTTTTAAATCTCCATCATGACATAGAAACAATATGCTAGCATAGTAATCAAAATGGGGGCCAATAATAATTTTCTACACTAAAATTCTGGCCTGAATGCTCAGTTTATGAGATATTCTACCGTAATCGTAAATTACGTAATGACCTAGTGAATTTAGTGATTTATGCCGTTATTTTTTATGCACGTTAATAATTGTAGTATAATTCGATTTCTCGCTAGGACTTCTCATTACTGAAGGCGTCAAATTGGTTGAAATTGTACGCAAACTTGGCTTACAGTTTCAAAAAGGTATGCTCAAAAAGTCAAAAGTGTTGTTGGTTTTCTCCACTATTTCCGATACAGTTACTCGGCGTTTTATATTGACCAAAGCTTCAATACGCTTAATCGCAGCAAAGTTTTGTGGCAGTCAAACCTCCTCTTTCTGGATTTTTACGAAAAATCTCACGACCATTTTAAAACCGGTTAACCTATCCAAATACTTGCGGCGTTTTAGGTGTACTTTCTTTATACTGTGTAAAAGTTTAGCTTGTTTGACGCCTTCAGTAACGAGAAATTGAATTATAATAATATTAAATAGAATGCTTTATTTTACTTCAACAATAATTATTTATTTTAAACTTTATACGTATTTCGACATGTTTACATTTCATTGTCAATGGTGATATTAAGAAATTAACAGTTGGTGTTGGTATAGGAACAATAGAACTTAGTGACTTGATCTTGATTATCAGTGTTTTCACATGATTTGATTTCTCATCCCTAAACGTCAAATAATGGTGAATTTAAAAGATCAATTTACTCATTCATTAAAGGTACAGTTTTTAATAGTTTGTGAATTTTAAATGGTTCCAGTATATCGAATTTGCGTTTATCTACATAAAATTGTAAAAATTTGATAGTGTTAGTAGATGTCACTAAATGATTGTCTTCTAATAAGTGTTTAGCGTAACTGAATTTATGTGAGTGTTTGTATTTGTAACAACGTACGTGTTCTTTATATCTAATATCAAAATTTATAATAGTCTGGCTTATATAAACAAAATTACAAAAACCTCTTTGGAAAAGAAGTTCATGCACTTCCTGTGGTTCGGAGCCCACGTTAAAAGGTAGGTCCTCTATGTCTGTCTGTGCAAAGTATCTATCTCCTCCCATCGAACACTGACATAGGAGAGAGGTCGCCAATGCTTCAATAGTCCATGGCACTAGAGAAGAACTTGGTTATTTGGATGAATTGTTCTGGTGACACAATTTTCCAAATTTTTTGACGTCAACAAACAGAAGTCGAAGGAAACGCATATTTAAAAAACATTAATAAAACTAATGCTGTAGTTATTCTGTTGTACTGCGAAAAAGTGGTACAGAAAATTTGTTTTGTAAATAAATAAAACAAAAACAAAAAAGTTGTATTCCTGCACATACCCCAACCGCATACCCGGTGTACAATTAGAAAAGTTTACGTGGAAATCCAACGTTAAATTTACTCCTGTATGTTACGTTTTTAAAGAAAACGGTGATAAAGAAGATAATTCTGAAGATGCCATGGAAATATTTTGCGAATTAGTTTATATCGTTGGGGAGGAAGGTATACTTGGTGTGAAACGCATAACTTTAATAAGCTATTTTTATTTATAATTTCAGGAAAATAATATTTGGCTTTCGGAGACCTCACTGAAACGTGTTTGTTATATTTAATACAACTTTGTTCTAACTGTTATTAAAACGTTTGATAAATTTATTTGAAATCCTGTATAGTGTGTTGCATAAACTACAGCAACATGCAACATCAAGCTACACTAATTTCTTTCACTTTATTGATTCTGAATTATTTCTGTAAATGCACTATATGTGCTATTTCTAGTTCTATGATTCAAACAATTGATTGAATATGATATGATTGAAACAATTAAATTATTTTTCTTGATGTTGGTCATAAAAATCGAAGTTATCCGAATATTAATTTGTTCTGTTCATTGCAATTCTGTTCTTTACATATTCTGCTCGTTGATCAGGCGCAATCGTGTTCTGAATACGAACTCGCTTTGGGTGGCTTCGAATTTTGTGTTTAAATACCGTGCTGTTAAATGCCAGTTTTGTCATATGCATATTGCATAACCCCCTTCGTCTCGTCCCGAAAGTCGAGATAAGAGTCACTCGAGACGAAGCGGGGCGAGATGCCAAATTGATCTCGTTTTTACGGCATTACTAAAGATCGACAGGTAAATCTATGAAAAAAGAACCACACACAGACAGTTTTTTTTGTTTAGATTTGAGATTTGCACTAAACTTATGAGTGTGACATTAATTTAAAAATGCAATTTTTTGACTTTGTTGCAGCATTCAGATTTCGTTCAAGATGATACTATTCCCTTGTAAAAATAAAAAATAAAAACAAATAACTGTTGCTACTTTTTTAAAGAATTTTATATTTTAAAAGAGAAATTTGCAATTTTTTAGAGTTTAAGGTTAATTTAGTTTATTATTGGAAAGGTGAGACGTGTCCATGTAGACATGCATTGAAAACAACTAGTGTTGATATTTTTCAATAGTTCAAACTGTTCATGCTATTCATATCCTCAATTAAAACATCTTATATCATAACATTAGTATGCGTATTGTAAAAAAATGAAAGCTAAATATTCTTCTGCAGACAATTTAGTGTTAGGGCAGAGATACAAAAAGATTGAAAGTATATTTGGAAAGAAGACACCTAAACGCGAACAAGGTGGTGATCGTACTAGGACGGTGAAAGAAACGGTGAAATAAAGTTAGGAAAGACAATAATCAGTTCGTAAAATGTTTGGAATTAATACAAGAAGACAAGACAGACAATAACGTAGTAACAACAGAAAGCTATATTATTCAGGCGCGTAATAAAGAATTTCTAAATAAAAGAGAAATATCAAAAGAGCAAAGGGGAAAAGGTACAAAGCAGTAAAAAGCAAGTTATGGGTGTTAACGAAAAAAATAGAAGTAGGTTGTAATAAGTGTAGATGCGTTATCAAAGTAAATAGAAAGGTAAATAAATTTGGACAAGATAAGAACAGAAGAATTTAGAAACATAACAGGAATAAAAGATCAAATCGCAGTAGTAGAAGAGAGGCAAACGAGATAACTAGTAAAAGAACAAACGGAAGACCACAAGTTGCATGGCATGATCAAGTAAGGAAGGTGCTGAAAAGAAATAAAACAAAAAGAATGTGCAAAAATTAAGATAGAAAGTAGAATGTTAATTTTTAAATATGCCAATCCTCCTTTGTGTATTTATTCTTTTAATAACAAGAATAAATGACTTTATTGGGGCAGCCACAAAATACAATAAATAGTTACGTTTTATGTATTAAAATGCCGCAAGGGCGAATTTCATTGGAAGAATTAAATTCTCCCCATGTTCTTCCACTGAACCCACAATAAATTATCAAGGTTTTAATATTTATTGGTAGACAGAGCACAGAAGTAAATACAAATGTGAGAAGAAGAAAAAAATAATTAAGGTACATAAAAGGAAGCGCAGACTAAGGAAACTAAAGACAGAAAAGAAAAGCAAAAAGAAGATGTAGAACGTGCATGAGTAACTAAAACAAAAGATTTTGCAAAGTTTTCTTAAATTTAAGTAAATGACCGTTTATAACTGGTCAGTTTATGGTTAGGAATGATAATAAGATCATTCCATCGGATGTTAATATTATGAACGTCAGTTCTAAAAGTATTTTTTGTATATAGATAAGGAGGTGATTTATACAACATAATTTTATGGTACAAACAAGCAGAGTGGAGGAGTCGCCTATTCTCCATATCAAGACATGGAATAATTTGTAAAGTATAAGTAATATGCTGTTTTTTTCTTATTCCAAAGATAAGGCGTAAACAAGAATTTTGTACAACCTGCACTTTTCTTGAATACTCTCTAAAAAGACAAGGACCATAAACAGCACTACAAAAATTAAAATGAGAAAGAACAAGAGAATTACAAAGAATAGTCTTTAAGCGATGTGATAGTAAATGCCTAATTCCAAATATATATCTTAGATTTAAAATGGCACGTTGAGTCAGTTTTTTATGTGTGATTTATACCTGAAGTTTGAGTCTATGATTAAACCTAAATTTTTGGCTGAGTCAACAAATTCCAACTATACCTGTACTATTTTAATGTTTATTAATGAACAAACATCAGTCCGTGCATTGAAATTATGTGGCGTACCAAAGAGTATCATTTTGGACTTCTTAGGATTAATATTTAAAAAATGTTCAGCAGCGTAGGTAACAAATTTGTTAAGATCTTCATTTATGTTACTATTATCTATATCTGTATTATCTTTACAAAAAGTGTAATATAATTCTGTATCATCAGCATAGAGATAATAATCACAATACTTCATTTTTTTATAATATTGGATGTATAAGTAGAAAACAAAATACGACCCAAGACGAACTCCTATGGAACACCACACTCTATTTCCGTAGCATCATAGTAATTACCACCACTAGTAACAATTTGATATCTACCTTTTAGATAACTTGATAACATCTTAATTGAGTAAGCGTCAAAGCCAATGAAATGTAATACTGACAACAGAATGTCGTGATCAATGGTATCAAACGCTTTGAAGAAATCTAATAGTATCAATATTAAATAATTATTGTTATCTAGAGCGGAAAACATAATTATCATCTATGACCTTTAGTAAAGCCGTTTCACAACTGTAATCGAAAACCGGACTGAAATTTAGGTAGAATATTAAATTTATCAAGATAATCTCTAATTTGCAAAGAAATCTTGTCAGAATAGATACGTAAACTCATAAGTTACCATCTTAAGCTATGTAAACTGTCCAAAAATTCATATTTAAAACTACTAACTTTGAAATCATTAATATAGAATGTACAGCTACTCTGCTGTTGAATTCAATTTCCTTCACGCAGCAAAACAAAACCAGGATGGAAATTTTGGTAATAATATAATAATAAGCCCATGATAACGTGTAACAAGTTTTAAGACAGCCCGCATATACCTAGATATTAAAAATAAAATTCAAACACTAGTCGGACAAGCAGAGATTGCTTATCATTACTTTATCTCTTCATCCTTTAATTTGGTCATTCTACTTAAATAGCAGGCAACATTTAAAGCATAAATGAGATTCGGTTATATCCTCAACACTTTCGTAATTTTTAAGTATCTTATTCTCAGCTACGTCATAACATAAATCTATTCCTTCCCAAGTGGGCAAAAAGCATTACAAAACTTCCATCATCGTATGAAACGAGCTCTGATCGCAAATCGAAGCCGAACCTAAGAGTGGCTGCATTTTCGGCATTTTCGTACACCTTTGAGACCTACATCTCCTTTTTTCGTCGTTGCTGTATAAACAATGTTACATAAAGTAACGCACTTTCTGAGATAACCTAAAACAGTTTGATATAAATTTCGATGCCTAGTTTTTCTTCAATCAAACATAATAAAATGTGTAAAAATTGTGTTACCTAGATTTTAAACAATTATTTTCATCTCATAAATCAATACTAAAAGCCGTTATAAAATATCAACCCAACAGAACCCGTCAATCTTACAAATAACCATTCCAACAGAATCTGAACTCAATAAGGAGTCGATATGAGTGATACAGTAACTGAACTCTCAGCTTCTGGATTCCTCTTGATAGAATTCGTGCTTGGAATTGATTAACCGGGCGAGGTCCACTTATTTCTAGAAAATCATATATAATGCGGCACGTTAAAATGAAAGAAAATATAATAAAAAAGTTGACAACGCTTCCCCGTGTCTAAAAACTGCAACGAGCTAAACACATTAATAATTCATTCTCGCTGTATACATTTTAAATTATAGATGGAAAACAGTTTTTAAAACGGCTTAAGTTGTAATTTGTTTTCCTAAAGTAATAGTTATTATAATTTATAATGTAAAATTATGCAGTTCTGTTAAAATTAATTACATTTAGGCACTTGATAGACAAGAACTTATTAATCCATTTAGAATTTCTATTTATTGCAATGAGTAGAGAAACACCTCTCCATCTGGCAATTAAATAAATACAATAAACAAGAAGAAGTTTAATTATACTGTTTTTTATTTTATCAACAACGGAGCAAAACAAGTACAAAGTATGAATTGTATAAATTTTGCTATATAAGGAAATTCGAATAAGGCTCATTATTTAGCTTGGGGGTTTAAAGTCTCTTGCCATTTATATTTGGAATTGCAATTTTGATGGTTACATTTGCTGAGCATACGTCGGCCATTACCTTTTATGTATATAGGTTCTCGGTAAAGAAAGAGTATGTTATTGATATCAAACGCTTTTTAATTGAAATTCTAGAAAAAAAAAGAGAAAAGGTCTACATCTACATAATTTGATAAGAGGTACAGTTTTGTAATTATGTAAAAAGCTAACATTATAATATTCCCTGTAGATCAACAACATTTACATGCTGATTATCACGATCAGGATTGGCCTATTAGCATCAACTGCGGGTCAGGGTGTAGACCTTCCTTATTCCTTTCACTCTCTCTTTTTACTTGGAGCTTTAGTCATTCACCGAGCCCCTCCTATTTGCTCTAAATCATCTCGATCTTGTTTGTGGTCTTCAGACATCGCTTTTGCTCTTTCTTGATCTCCATTCAATAATTTTCTTGGTCCACCTGTCGCCACTAATTCGTGGTATATGACCCGCCCGCTTCCATTTCATTTCTGATACATCATCTTGTATAACGTCTTTCATTTTGTTCGATTACGAATCTACTCATTTGCGATCTTTAAGTGTGATACCTAGCGTTTGTGTTACTACGACCCTCTTCGCATATTTCTTGACTAGGCTTCGCATTTCTGCACCGCATGTAGGAGCTGGCAGAATGCATTGGTTGAATATTTTTTTCTTTAGTGAATTAAATAAGTTTTGTTTCAGGACGTGTTAATGCTTTCCGAATACACTCGAGTCTGATCTAATTCTTCTCGTGATTTACGCTGTCATGTGTCTTTTTTTATTCTTACGTTTTGTTTTAAGTATATGCAGCTCGTTACTTGGTATTATGATGTTTAGTTGCTAATTTATGTTTGCAATAATCGTAGATTAGATTTGAGTTGTGTGCATACAAATATATGAACATGACTGAAATCATATGACAAGTATTGGCAATAATTGGCCAAATACATAATTACTCACGCAGACAAATTAAATAGGCAAATAAATAAGCAACAAAATAGCAAACCTTAATAGCAAAATTACAATAAAAATAAAATAACAATAGTTCAGTGGCAAGTAATAAACAATAGTGATAGTAACTACGTAATAAAAACAAATAATTAAATGTGCTTCCCAAAGGAGCATGTGGCAAACAAACATCAGCTGTAGGACGAGCGGTTCCGTTCCTACTATTCCTATATAGTATGCGACAGCGTAGGATTGCCTATATAAGTTAAAATTGACAGATTGTTTTTTTTTTAATATAAGGCGGTTAAACGTACAATGTTATAATTATAAAATTTACACTTTTGCAAACACTTCAGCTGTTTTTTCTTTTGAAATAACGTCTGTCTGTTTATTTCCGATACTAAAACCGCACAGTTTTGTTAATTGTCCATTCAGAAAATTTTGTTCACCATATTTCTTTGTATAATTGCTACATAATATGCCGATATATATCACCGAGCAGCATGTACACCGGCGCCTAATGTCACTGTTTTAACTAACACTCGCGGACCTAATCCCGAACAAAAAACATCGGTATTTTATTAAGTTATGGTGTACATTTGATTAATAGTTTATAATGATCTGTATATTAAATCCAGGTGTTTTCCACAGGTCTCAACTATTAGTGGTGAAGGGCTTCCCCTACTACAACCCACATATTTAATAGTAGGAGCTACAGTTACTATAAAAAATGGTCGCATTTACGATTACAAAAATTACAGCAATCGCAAATTAATTAATAAAACTATCTAAACCCGTGGACTACGCCCCACTTTTTTTTGCTTAAAAAACCATAGCAAATTTACTGGAAGAGGTACAATGATATGATTATTACATCCCGCAGGTGTCGCAGCTTCACAACCCCAGCCACCCTACGTGACGTGAATGCGCAGTCACTAAAAGTTAAGGCAGGAGGTAATATACGGAAGATGCAGGCCAGGACTTCGATCTGCGACACGTTATGATACCTACTTAGTTAACTTATTTATTATTAAAACAAAATAAATCAGAAATCAGGGAGGAGCGTAGCCCACGGGTTTCATTAGTTTAGGGCCGGTTTTACTATTTGAGTTTAAATGTAGACAAAAAGTTTCGTCGTGACTACAGCTATTATTGCCTAGAAATTTAAACTGTTTACAACCTTATTTATAGTAATTTGATTGTTGTGATCCAGAGTTGTTAATATTTCTTCGATTGCGGAAATAATTGCCGTTATGGTTAAGTTACCTTTTTTGAATCCATATTGTTCTTCCGTAAATAAGTTGTTTTCCTCAAACAAATTGATTATTCTATTTTAGATGTGGATCAAAAATTTCTGACAATAGGAATACAGGGCTGTAATTATTTAGGGCGTTTCGATCTCGTTGTTTTAAATTAAATGCCACTACTTTAGGTAACTTTAAATAGTCAGGAAAAGCTATTTCTATTTTAATTTAGTTTTGTTATAATTTCAGTAATTCATTCCGAGATTTTGATGGAAATATATGTTTTGAATCTCGAGGACTCAAAACAGCGCTTTAAAAACAAAGTCTATCTGTGAGTGAATGTGAGTGTGGGTATGTGTGTGCGCTTCATATCTCCCGAACGGATTATTGACAAAATTGTTTTATAAAAATCTAAACCAGAAGTGGAAGTTAGACATGCTTTTTTTAACTTTAAAACTGAATTTTGTGAAATTACAAGCGGTATCTGATCGACGAACTTAGAGAAAATCCAATACATTGTTTAACTTTCTAGCTTTGAAATAGTGGCCACTACAATTGTTGAATTTTGAATTTAACATCTTATTACTCAAAAACAAGTAGCTATATCGACATAAACTTTCTATACTAGGATAACATAATGTGATATACGGGAATTTTTTAACGAATGGAAACGGTGAATTAATACATATGTTCACAGCTTGGTAAATTTTCAAAAAACATTACTCAAATTTGATTCGCATTCCAGTACCCCATGTCTCTGTGACACCTTCTATGGAATTTTAAAAATCAAACTTTTAGTGCACTAACACTTTATTTTACATTTCTCTCACCGAAGTACACAATCTAACGGCGTATGACCAAAATACACAGAATAAGTTACTTTCAAAACGAAACAGGCTCTAATTCAGCACTTTGTCTATTGATAGCCAGCAGGCAGTTGAAACAATTGAAAAATCCTCAAACAGGTTATAATTTTATATATTACATTACATCTCTCTATAGTCTTTACATTTAGTATCATCCAGTACGTTTTTGTAATATCATTATTCGGCAGCTATGCTTCCGGTACAGTGGTAAGAATGGTTTAAAGTTAGTGAACAAAACGTTAATATAAATTAAGTTTGAGTATATAATAAGTAGCAATTTCTAAAGTCTAAAGTATAGCAAAGTCCAGCCAAAGTGCTGCGATTATTTTTAATATTAATGTAGCTATTAATTTCCTTAACATTAGCAGCTTGCTTAAAAAATCGAAGTGATTACAAAGGCAGATGATTATGCAAATAACAATAAAACAGGTTAAAGACAATACAATGCAGCAAATTAATTTCTTTTTATTTAATTTTTGGGTAGATTTCAGTTTTCCTTATAAATGTAAAAATTCATTTTTTTTCTGTTGCGAAATATATTTTTGTTGATAACATTTTTATGACCTATTTCAACCTTATTTTTCCTAAATAATAACTTAAGGTTTCTAAAATGTATTTTATTTCTACCTTTTTGCCTTCCTATTTTTAATAATTATTATGCCCTACTTACAAATGTTGTTTTAAAAAAAATTTGTTTGTTTAAAAAATAAAAACTGATAAATATAAAAAAGGAGGAATAGGCCTTGAAGTTGTGCCTAACAGAAGCGACGCTATTGTGCGATATTTTGAAAAACGCAAGGCGTTATCGATACATTGTGTTTAGTGTTTATTCTTTCCGATTCGCAAAAGTTCACTTAAAGATAACGTAAAATGAAAAATAAACACCGAAATAAATAAATGATGCCGACAGTTTAAACAATAAATTTAAGGAAAGCTTACACAGCATAAACATTTATTTAATGCAAGTATAGGTTTTAGTTACTACAATGTATTATTTTGTGATGCAGTTTGTGCTTCTGTGTATTATCTGCGAATTAAGATTTCAAATCTAGTATTAAATCAAGTAGGCTGCTTACGCTATGCGTCTAAAGTACGAAGACTGGATTGCAGATGAACTGAACGCTGTCGCTTCGCGCCCCATTACCTGACCGTAACGCGAAACAATTTTTTGGTGCAGAAAACTATAGTGGCTGACTGCACAGTGGTCTATGCTATATATAATTGGGCGTATAGACGCCGCTTCTAGTAGTGGGGGCCCGGCGGCACTGTATGATGAGACAGGTAGAAGGGATACGGATTTAGTATATAGATTTGCGTATAATAATTTTTTTACCCGGGGGGTAGCTCCCTACCGGGCGCGTCCCCAGGTGGCGGATAGGGGAGAAACCCTGCGGAGGATCGTACGTGACGCAAATGGGTTAGTGCTGATGATAGGACCGCTCGCCGCGTTTAAAAACGAAGGCTGGAAGCGGTTTAAAGCGGCACCGTGCACCAAGCTACCCAGCCCAACTGTCATGTCGTGGTTAAGGGCCTGCACTGGGTTTAACGGCGTCGGATTGTGCTTAGCACATCCGTCAAACCGTGCACTCCTTCTGCTGTCGTGGACAAGTCTCGCGAGCGGAAAAGAGTGTGTGGGGGTCTTAGCTTAACCGCCCGGACCGAGAGGAGCCAACCTCAATAAAAACCAACCTCCAATGGTGGAACAGCTACGCCGGAGGTTGCAAACAAAAATAGCGAACTCTGGACACCGGGGGACCTCCAGTTTTAAGTACCCTTATCACGATAACGCGGGGCTCTGTCGTGATGGACGATTTATTTCCCTTGCGACTCGTGGGAACAATATGGAAGACCAAAATTTATTATTTTTAAATTATTTTTCAGACGAAGGGGAACCTCCAGCTGAGGAAACCCCATCGCCAATGGAGGCAGAGGAAGGCCAAAACAACCAAACCTCTGATCCAACAACGATGCAGAAGTCGGAACCAGAAGGCAGTGGCAATCCCACAAACCTTACTGGCGCGGCTGATGTACAACATGCTGCCTCAGGGATCAACCGCATGAAACTTGGGAAACCAAGACTATCCGGTGCACAGAAACGGAAGCAAGCAATAGAGGCTGCGAAGGCGGCTGGGGAACCGATCAGATCCAGGAAACCAAGGGCAAACCGGCAAAACCAAGAACCTACAGCAGGCACCTCAATCAGCAAAGATTCTAGAGTGGCTAGTAGCAAGCGACTGAGATCTGAGGGAAGCACTCCGTCTTCGACGAAGAGCCAGCCCGAGAAAAAGTTGAAAAAGTCAGAAGGCGGCGAGCCGCTGCAGGTAAAACCCAGCACGTCCCAGAGAGACGTGTCTGGGGCGACCTACAGCCAAGCTCTAACCGCCTCAAAGATGGCTATCACTCTGGATAACTATCCAGAAGAAAAACTGTCAGAAGAGCAGTCAAAGAAAATACAGATGGCTGTTATGGGAGAGATCTGGAAATGCAAACCAGAAACCGCACCCCAGTTTAAAAACAGCTACGCAGATAAAGGAGTAGTGTACTTCACATGTGCGAACGAAAAGTCAAAGACATGGCTAACGGAGTGGACACCCAAACTCGAGCTGTGGGAAGGCGCAGTCCTCAAAGTGGGGTTGGCGAGGGACATAGTCAAGACCACCAAGGTCGTAGTATGGGTGCCAACAGAACTCCTTGGCGTGACTGAAACACCAAAGATACTCCAATTGCTGGAAACCCAGAATATGGGCCTGTCAACAAAGGAGTGGCACGTCGTCACACGAAAAGAGGAACCCAAAGGGACAACTCTCGTAATGAGCATCGACGATGGCTCTTTGAAGACGCTGAGCGGAATAGGCTTCAAACCCTATCTGGGACTAACTCAGCTCAACTTCAAAGTCTTAGGAAGGAAGGAAATGCCTAAAAATGCTGAGGGTAATCCAGATCAACCTTCAGCACAGTAAGGCTTCTGCCTCACTATGCAGACTGCTAGTAGCAGACAACATCGATGTGGCCCTCATACAAGAACCCTGGTTAGTCAAGGGCCGTGTAGCAGGCCTCGTAGAAGCCAAAGGTAATGTTATTTATGACTTACACTCTGGCAATGTAAGATCCTGTTTCTATGTCAGGAAGAATCTACAGGCTTTAACACTGCTTCATTTCTGTTCTAAAGACCTAGCAGCCATAAGACTGAGCTATCATAAAAACGGAGCCAGCAAGAAGCTAATATTCGCTTCTGCTTACCTCCCATATGACTCACTCAACCCACCACCTTCAGAGCACGTGGAGAGGCTGGAGAAATTCTGTGAGGACTCTCACCTCCAGATGATCATCGGAGCAGATGCAAACGCTCACCATACCGTGTGGGGCAGCACTGACACGAACAACAGAGGTGAGTCACTGTTAGAATTCATAATCTCCAGAGATCTGGTAATCTTGAATAAAGGCAATAAACCAACTTTAGTTACAAGGGTAAGAAAAGAAGTAATTGACATAACCATTAGCTCTCCGTATATCAGCACACAGGTGGCTAAGTGGTATGTGTCTGAGGAGCCATCCCACTCAGATCACAGGTATATACTCCTGGAAATCGTCAATGACGATAAAACATTGGAGATGTACAGAAACCCACGTAAAACAAACTGGCTGAGTTACAGGAGCGAACTGGGCAACAACATCAAGCAGGTTATGCAAAGTCTGTGAAATCCTTATGAAATTGAGGTAGCCTCAGAACAGGTACAAGAGGCAATAATAACCTCTTATCATGAAAGCTGTCCTCAAGTAAGGCGAACCACCAGCAGAACAGTAAACTGGTGGAATGAAAACCTTGCTCAGTTAAGGCAGAAAACTAGAAAATTATACAATAAGGCGAAAAAAACGAATGAGTGGTTGGAATATTCCAAAACACTCACCGAATACAATCGGGAACTAAGAAAAGCCAAAAGAGAGTCATGGAGGAAGTTCTGTGAAGATGTAGAATCTACATCTGAAGGAGCAAGACTCTACAAACTCATGGCAAAGGACCCGATAAATCCACTGGGGACACTTATAAAACCCACAGGGGAATATACGAACAATGGTAAGGAAACTCTGGAGGTCCTACTCCAAGTGCACTTTCCAGGTTCGATGAACGTAAACCTTGAGCCTATCAATGACCAGCAAAACCTAGAACAACTCTATCGTAGAGCATCTAGGGACAGCTGGCGGATAGCCAATAGGGTAATAACGTATGATAGGGTCATCTGGGCAATTAACTCATTTGAGGCCTATAAATCTCCTGGTCCTGACGGGATATTCCCTGCTCTGTTACAGCAGGGCAAACAAGACCTAGCACCAATCTTATGTAAAATATATAGAGCCAGCTTGGCACTAGGGTATGTGCCAAAAGCATGGAACCAAGTAAGGGTCGTCTTTATACCAAAACCGGGGCGGAATTCATACGCCCAGGCAAAGGCATATAGACCTATATCCCTATCATCGTTTGTGTTGAAAACAATGGAGAAACTGCTTGAAAAGCATCTTAGGGAAACCTGTCTAATAGAAAGGCCACTACACCCTAATCAGCATGCATATCAAGCAGGAAAATCGTGAGAAAGCGCATTACATCAGCTAACTTCAAAAATAGAGACAGCACTGACCAACCAAGAAATAGCATTAACTGTATTTCTTGACATAGAGGGTGCATTTGATAACACCTCATTTGAATCAATGATACTAGCTGCTAGTAACCGTGGAGTTGAAGACACCCTATGCAGGTGGATGAAAGCCATGTTACAAGGCAGACAGATTCAGACGACATTGGCAGGTGAGACAGCACAGGTGTCTGTGGCCAGAGGATGTCCTCAAGGCGGTGTCCTATCTCCCCTGCTCTGGGACTTGGTCGTAGACGAACTACTAGTCTCACTGAACAAATCTGGCTACTACACACAGGGGTATGCGGATGATATCGTCATACTCATAGTGGAGAAATATGCCAATACAGTATCAGAGCTGATGCAAAGAGCTCTAAAAACTGTTGAAGGGTGGTGCATAAAGGAAAACCTAAGGGTAAATCCTACAAAAACAACACTAGTCCCCTTCACTAACAAAAGAAAGCTGGATGGGCTACGGCTGCCAACTCTCTTAACCAAGTAGTACAGATGAGAGGAGAGGTCAAATATTTGGACGCGTTCCTAGACACCAAGTTGACCTGGAATCAACATCTAGACAACATAACCAACAAATGTAAAACGGCATTAATGATGTGCCGTAGAACAGTTGGAGAAACCTGGGGATTAAAGCCACACATGGTGCACTGGTTATACATTGCAGTGGTAAGACCCATGATAACCTACGGCTGCCTGGTTTGGTGGCCAAAGGTCAAACAAAAGCAGGCAATTGCAAAACTCACAAAAATTCAGAGGCTAGCATGTCTATGCATAACAGGAGCAATGAAAAGCTCACCCACGGCAGCCATGGAAATAATGCTAAACCTACCCCCCCTCGACATTTTCATCAGGGGAGAGGCCAGGATGGCAGCATACAGGCTGACATGTAACATGAACTGGAAAACCCAGAATAACCTTGGGCACACCAGAATCACAAATGATATCGCAAACCCTTTTTTAAACATGGGTAGCGACACTATGATTCCAAAAATTTCATACGACAAACCATTTGAAATTCAAATGGACTGGGCTGAATGGCGTCGTAGGGAAGAACAGAATCCGTCAAGAGGGCTGATCTGGTACACAGATGGGTCCAAGATGGATAACGGGTCAGGTGCTGGAATACACGGCGAAACCCCAAGGCACAACATGCATGTCTCACTGGGGCAAAACACCACGGTATTCCAAGCGGAGATATTCGCTCTGGCAACCTGTGTCTGTGAGAATTTGAGAAGGCAAACCAAAGGCAAACCTATCCACATACTCACTGACAGTCAGGCAGCCCTAAAGGCATTAGCATCAAAGCAGATAAGATCCAAGCTAGTCTGGGAATGCCTGCAAAACCTGAAAACCCTGGCAAAACACAACCAAGTATCACTGGTGTGGGTACCAGGTCACAAGGGCATAGCAGGCAATGAAAAAGCAGACCAACCAGCGAGGAAAGAATCTGAGGCAACCTTTATTGGTCCTGAACCAGTACTAGGTATCACAAAGGCGACAGCACGTGGGGTAATAACTGAGTGGATCAAACAACAACACCAGCAATATTGGAACCACGTGCAAGGACAAAGACACAGTAAACTGATGATGGGAAGACCATCTCAGACTCTAACAACTGAAATACTGAAACTCAACAGAAATAATCTTAGAATTGCGACGGGGCTACTAACCGGTCATTGCAGTCTAAGGAAACACATGCACAGAATGGGCGTATATACAGAAGAACCCATATGCAGACTCTGTAATGAAGAGGAAGAAACTGCCTCTCATGTAATCTTTGAATGTGCAGCATTAAACCGCCGACGTCACAACCTGTTGGGCGAAATAGACCCACAGGTAGGCATACCGGAAAAAGATCTGGTCCACAGGCTACTAAACCTAATAAAGGGTTTATTTATCAATTCCAGCTTTACTTCGTTAAAGTCCATATTTAATGAGTATCTGTATATAAAATACTTAATCACTTTAACAATTTCTATTTATTTAAACCTTATACGTATTTCAGCATGTTAACATGCCATTGTCAAAGGTTATATGAAGGAAAACAGTTAGCGTTGTTATAGCAATAGAACTTTTTTACTTATCTTGGTAATCGTCTGCAGATGACTTGATTTCTTATTCCAAAATGTCCAGTAGAGGAGAATTTAAAAGATCAATTTGCTCATTCATTAACGGTACAGTTTTTAAATGTTTGTGAATTTCAAAAGCTTCTAGTATATCTAATTTACGTTTATCATCACAAAAGTGTAAACATTTTATGGTGTTATTAGATGTCATTGAATGATTTTGTTCTAGTAAGTGTTTAGCGTAGTTGGATTTATGTGGGTGTTTGTATTTGTAACAACGTACGTGTTCTTTATACCTAATATCAAAATTTCTAATAGTCTGGCCTATATAAACCGAATTACAATGCGAACAATTTAATTTGTAAATGCCTGATTTTGACAAATCGTCTGTTTTTGATTTTGCATTAAACAAAGTATTTAAGATGTTCCTAGTTGTTTTAAAGCTTACTTTATATTTATTTGTTTTGTTTATTATTTTAGCAATTTGTTCTGATTTCTCACCAAAATATGGGATCGAAGCATATTTAATTGTATCGAACGAAGTTAGGATATTCGGATAAATTTTTTGAATGGCTAATTTATAATCTTTTTCTTTAATTAATGTATCAATAAGTTTAGTATTATAACCATTACTGTATGCAATTTGTTTAATAATTGAAATTTCTCTATTATAATTAATTTCATCTAAAGGGACCGTCAAAGCCCTATGTATCAGTGACCTGTATGCTGCTAATTTATGTGTTTTATGGTGACAATACCACACGATTCTTGTCACCATAAAACACATAAATTAGCAGCATACAGGTCACTGATACATAGGGCTTTGACGGTCCCTTTAGATGAAATTAATTATAATAGAGAAATTTCAATTATTAAACAAATTGCATACAGTAATGGTTATAATACTAAACTTATTGATACATTAATTAAAGAAAAAGATTATAAATTAGCCATTCAAAAAATTTATCCGAATATCCTAACTTCGTTCGATACAATTAAATATGCTTCGATCCCATATTTTGGTGAGAAATCAGAACAAATTGCTAAAATAATAAACAAAACAAATAAATATAAAGTAAGCTTTAAAACAACTAGGAACATCTTAAATACTTTGTTTAATGCAAAATCAAAAACAGACGATTTGTCAAAATCAGGCATTTACAAATTAAATTGTTCGCATTGTAATTCGGTTTATATAGGCCAGACTATTAGAAATTTTGATATTAGGTATAAAGAACACGTACGTTGTTACAAATACAAACACCCACATAAATCCAACTACGCTAAACACTTACTAGAACAAAATCATTCAATGACATCTAATAACACCATAAAATGTTTACACTTTTGTGATGATAAACGTAAATTAGATATACTAGAAGCTTTTGAAATTCACAAACATTTAAAAACTGTACCGTTAATGAATGAGCAAATTGATCTTTTAAATTCTCCTCTACTGGACATTTTGGAATAAGAAATCAAGTCATCTGCAGACGATTACCAAGATAAGTAAAAAAGTTCTATTGCTATAACAACGCTAACTGTTTACCTTCATATAACCTTTGACAATGGCATGTTAACATGCTGAAATACGTATAAGGTTTAAATAAATAGAAATTGTTAAAGTGATTAAGTATTTTATATACAGATACGCATTACTAATAAAGGGTCTTAACCTGTTCACCTAAATCAAAACGCAAAGGCAGAGAAACACAATAGGCCTTATTGGCCGGGGTGTTCAGGGACTCACAAAACCGTGCTCTGCAATTGCTACTACCAATAACCAATAACCAATAATAATTTTTTTAAATTTTTGTGCATGCGATTATATCAATATTACAACCAATGTTTGCTATGCTGAAATCTATTGTTATGTATAAGTATGTTGTTTTGAGACTTTAAAAGACATTGCAACTTTAGTAAAATAAATAAAATCCAAAACCATAGTAAAAATGCCAATCTGTACGATTACCATTTTGCAAGCCAAATTGTGTAGATCAACTTCAAACGTTGCATAACTAAAAAGGACATTATAATCATTCGTAAATCGATTAAATGTGAATTTTAACGTTATCTTGGAGTTGCTCGTTACCGACGGAAGCGAATGAATGTAAACTAAATGTATCTTATGGCATTACATAAAAAAATTATTTCTTCTCGTATTTTATTATTTGCTCAAGTAAGATACGAATGAATGTCTACTGTTAAGGTAAGAGCATTACCACCAGTTGCGCACAGTCCTTGTAGGGCCGTAATCTGTTATAATTCAGTCGAACAGGGAGTTAGAATAACTTGTGTTCGAACGTGGCTTGAACTTGTATTACTGTTAAGGACATACAAGTATGGCATAGAGAAGACTATGCTTATAACTTACACGGTTTAAAACTGATCTGAAAGGTTTGGTTTTTAAATAAGCCCTTCTTATAAAATATAGAAAACTGAACACAGCCTGGAGGCAATTGTGCGGAATTTTTTTGTCAGTTGATTTTATATATTTTTGAAATTCATGAGTTCACTGCTCGACAAGAAACCGATTTCGCATTCATAAAACTTTAATACGCATACATCTTCATCGTTAGTAGGCGTTCTATCACGGTCGGGCGGTTTGCAAAATAAATAATATATGAATTTGAAGTCGCCTCACGCTTGTTAACGACAAACTTAACATTTACATTAAGCTAGACGTGATAAAATGTGGTTCATTTCACAATGAGGTGGAGGTAGGTACATTAATAAATAATACTAATAAATATAATTTGCTACATTTGGTCATAATAAACATCTTGCCTTGGTTTATTACCGTTATAGCAATTTAAATTGCAACAATCCAAAGGAAACTAAAAAAATAAATCGTTTCATCACACTAAACTCTAGCAAACAGACTTTGTAATATTTAAATGCAGAAGTACTAAATTAATTCGAAAATTTCTCTTTTCTTAGACAGGGGATCTATAAAGCAACCACCCGCTCGCCAACCTTCGAACTTAGGAAGATGCAACCAAGGATACTCAAGTTATACCAAACATACTAGCGCAAGAGCTAACAGAAAATCGATGGGCATTACAGAAGCACCGTGATGCCCACTGACGCAAACAATTTAAATATGTTGAGTGACGCCTCAATTTAAAGCTCGATTTATTCTGCTTCTGAAATGTTAATCCTTTTCATCGAATGTAACACAAATAGTGATAGAACCAAAAACAGAACTGAACAGGATTTTTCTTTAGTTCAAGGTGCACATTTCAAAAATTTAAATTTATAATTTGGCGTTAACTTCAGTTTTAGTACGTTTAACTTTTCATGAATATCATTAAAACTGCTGCCATTTCTATTGAATTTTAAAACGGAAAAATCGATCATAAGCAATACAAAGATAGTTTTAAAATTAATTATCTTCTATCAACAACTTCGCACGTATTTTGTAACTTTTACAAATATACAAATCATCTGATAAATCGAATATTATTTTAATTGTAAAGACTTTACCTTACAGTAGTCAAACCATATTGTCATAAAAAAATACTGCGTGGATGTGTTGTCGCAGTAAGTGGATTTGTTAGTTTGTTCGAGAAATGATATTAATCTGTCATTTAAGAGTCCTTGGCCTCCTGTTTCTAAATTATGTCTTTAATATGGGAAAAGAGTTGAATACATAAACGCAATGTAATTAAAAAAAAATACAGTCTTTAATAAGCAAAATAAGGAGAACTGAAAATCAGGTGTTACCAACATGTCATTAAAGCTTACAGTGTGCGTCGATTTCTGTTTCTTCAAGAAATAATATTTTTGTTATATATTCTTTGAGGCTTTTGCGATTTCTCAAACTGTCAATATTAATTACAATTTACTTTTGGCTTAGACCGCGTTGTCATTTGGAAACTACACCCAGCATAATCAGGTAAGGACCGACCTGTAGCTTGTCTGCCTAGAAGTCGGAGCAATATTTGTTTGTAGGACCTGCCTGCCTGAACAGGGCCGTGTGTTTAGATTATTTAAACCTTGGGGCGGACAAGGATTTGATCTTAATGTATTTGGTTTGACAGGACAAAAATACTTAATCGGCTTATGCCTGTTAGCTGTTTGTGAACCCATACAAACTAACGTTTCGCAAGACATTGCAGCTTGCATCTTCAAAGTGGTTTGAGTACTAAGTGCTTCAATCACTCTGAATATGCTGGGTGTATCCCCAAATGACGACGCGGTCTAAGACGAAAGTAAATTGTAATAGTGACAATGTTTTTGTTATCATTTACATGTCATTCAGCTCATATTTCACATTAAGCTTTTGAAAATTTAGTAGAGGTAGATAAGATAAGATATTTAATTTTTCCACTCAGACAATAATTACAATATTGTATGGAAAAAGTCATAGTCACAATAATACACATTTCACTTACAACTACAAAAAAAACATAGTTTCAACTTAAGACGCACATAAATTGCCAAATTGTAAGTTTTCAAATTATATTTCGAACCTGTATGGCGCCCTTTCTGTTAAGTAGGATCTGAGTTCAATTTTAATGTTCTTGTGAGACATAACATTTTTTAGAAGATCGGGTAATAGATTGTAGAGAGTTTTACCACCGTGTATTGGAGATGTAGTACAACTATTACTGTTGATCAATACGTAGAAGATTGCCACCCTTAGTTGTATAAGGGTAAGTTGTGGAATACGTATCAAAGTTGCTTAATGTTAATTTCATACATTTCAGCAAGTTGTTTATGTAAATGCCAGGAACCGTCAAAATTTTGTATTTGATAAAATACGGCTTGCATGATTCTATCGGCCCAATGCCGAAGATGAGTCTAATAAGTCTTTTTTGAAGCACAAATACGTGGTTGATGATTGTTCCCTGCCCCCATACAGCAATATTCAACGACATATGTGTAGAAGAGCGTTTTTTTCCTTCTTTTTCTCTCTTCCCGTCTACGGTGGCGGTCAGCCTTTTCCGGTTCCTATGATTTTCTTCTTTGTCGATCCACCCAATCCCCTAGTTCTAAATTTCTTCTCTCTATACCTTATAGCACTCCCTCTATCCATGAGTTTTTTGTCCCACGAGGTCCCTCCATTTTTATGACATTTCTTACTCTTTCACTTTTTATCCTTTTGAGTTTAAATATTCCTGTTGACCTCCGCAGAAAGTCAATTTCCGTGGACTCTAGTTGTTCCTCGTTTTTTTTTTCCGTTCTGTAAGCTGCCATGATTCTGCCCCGCATAGAACTACACTCTGCATTATTATATTGTAATATTTGTTTCTTCACTTTCTTAGGTATATGGTCGTCCCATAGGATACCAATTTTGCATCTTTAATTTTTTCCCTTTTTTATCTATTCTTCAATTTCGCTTTTATATGTGCCGTAATTTCTCACTATCACATCCCAAATAACTAGTTTTACACCTCACAGCGGTTTATCCTCTCTCGTGTATAGCTAAGTCGTCCGCTTTTATTCCTATTAACAAGTACTTTGTCTTGTCCATGTTCATTGTTAAACCGTATTTTTTAAATTCCTCAAGCTAGCTAGTCATATGCGCCACATAGTCTTGCTTTTACGCGATCTATAGTGAATCATCTGCAAAACTGTGTTGTACCTATACAACGTTTCTTTAACTAGTGATATACTGATTCCTCTACACTTCATTTTCCAGTGAAAACACTTTAATTAGAAAAAAGCTGCCGGGCAACCGCCACGGCACCTTCGTCGTATTTATCGCCATTTTTTAGATTTTTTAAAAATTTCGAAAATTATTAGTTTCTTTTATTTTTGACAATTTTATGAAAATTTGGAAAATTATTTAGTTTTTTTGAAAAATGTTGAAATTGAATATTTTATTCAGAATGTTTTCTAAAACATTTAAACATTTTGCATTTTTTGTTTGTTTTCTAATTCTTGAAATTTTTGTTAATGTCTGAAAACATTGTTCTGATGATATTAAAATATTTTGTCAATTTTTGAAAACGAATGTTTTGAATATTTTCGAAGAATTTGAAAATTATAGAAAATTTTAGAAACTTGAAATTTTTCACGTAGTCAAATCCGGTGATCTAGTCGGATATTGAATTGGTCCACGTCTACAAATCCACCTGCTTGTTAAAATATTATCGAGGTGGCACTCCATCGTTTTGGTACCAAATCGTGTAGCTGGGTACATCAGGATCCTCTGCATTGGAAAACAGGACAGCTAAAGCAGGAATCACGAAAAATTGTAGAAAGTCTAAATACATTTCGCCCGTCAGTGTTTCCACAACAAAATAAGGTCCCACAATTTGGTTATCAAATATAACTGCCCACACGTTAACCTTGTCTAGATATGTAAGTTACGCATACGCATCCAGTGCAGATTTTGTGTCGCCCAATATTGACAATTTTGTTTAGTTACAAAACCACTGAGGCAGAAAGTTGCCTTATCAGAAAAAACAACTCGCCTTACAAACACGGGATCATCACTACAGATATCGCAGAGGATTATGTTTGGCGGTGGGCAATTCGGTGTTGCCGCAGCAGTTCTGGGAAATCTTTGAGAAATAGAAATTTAGGAAAACTTTTAGATTTTAGAAGTATTTGAAAATTTTAAGAATTCTCTTCAAATTTTTAGTAATTTTGAGAACATATTATTTTGAAAATTTTATATACATACAATGTTGTTGTTTTTTCTAATTGCAAACAATATTTGTAGTTGAAATCGACGCGATCTAAGCCGAAATTAAATTGTATTATTGACAGTTCGAGAAACCGCGAAAACCTCAAAGAATATACAACTAAAACTTGTTGGCAACGGGCACTGGGAGGGTGGTAGGAAGATCGCGCTCGCGCAGATCGGTTATGCGACATGCGTAGAATACGAATCTAAGCTTTTTTCCGTCCACGCCTATATTTAAGAATATTTAAGAAATTTTATGGCAGACCAATTTCATTTCGGTATCATCCGAGTGCGACTACCAATCTATGGAGCCTTATTTGGGTTTCCTGCGTTAAACCATCTGAACTCTAAAGTCCGTGCAGACACATACAGATACACAGACAGCATTGTGGCGCCCGCTTTATCAGTCTCCCAAGGCCTCAAAACGCGCTTATTAGTAAAAAGTTTCAGGTGGAAATAGTTTGCCATGAAACTACATTTCTTTTATGAATAACACGTATGTTGGCGAGAAACGCTTCGATGCAAGGTCGAATGTGCAAGTCCTTGCAAACCGATCACAATACTTCTTCTATCCATACTCCTTATAACCAGGAAGGTAATACTGAGCTTATATGCAAAGTAGAGGGCTTTAAAAAGAGGTGTTACTTACTCTACCTTATTATTAAAAATTGTTGCGTGGAAGAGCTTTGAAGCGCAGCTCTAATATGCGTTTAGTTTGTTTATTTGTTCATGAATTGGTATTTTTAAAATAACTCAGGTGTGCTTGGTCTCATCTTTCTAGACCGAGTCTTTACAAACGCAGTAGAAGAAGCAAAGGATTACTTCAGGAAAGTAACTAACGTAAGCAGATGGCTTTCAAATGAAGTGTCACTTGATCCACTTTACCAGTTAAAATGTCTGCGTCGGTGGCGTCACGGCGCTGCTATAATATAATGTATAATAGTATAATATATAATATATATAATAGTATATGGTTGATGTAACGTAACTAGTATCCTTAGCCCCATTTTTCTAAATTAAGTAATTAGCTCAGTGGTACGCGCGGGCTACCAATCCAGCGGATCCGGGTTCGACTCCCGGCCCAGTCGTTCCCCCTCGCAAGACAACGGGAAACCAGCGAGGTGGATTTTTCTCCAGAAAAACCTATCTGGAGAAGAAGTGCATGCACTTCCTGTGGTTCGGAGCCCACGTTAAACTGTAGGTCCCCTATGTCTGTCTGTGCAAAATATCTATCGCCGCGCATCAAACACATACATAGGAGAGAGGTCGCCTACGCCCTGAATAGGGTATGGCACTATAAAAAAAAGAAAAGTCAGGAGGGACGTACTTTATGGATACACTGCATGTAACATGCACATTTTGAAATAAAAAATATCCTTAACTTACTTTTTATACGGCTTTTTAGGCGTGGCAGCCAAAGCTAGTTATATTTAAACGATCCGTTTCCATTTTTGTCTTAATAGTCTCTGAAAGTATTTAATGGAAAAAATGAAAAGTCACCCGCTGCTGCACAGTACTTTGAATTTTGTTATTTTGTTGTGTTAGTCTGTTTCTCACGAGTAATTTCAAGCGGCAGTTCCTCGTAGATTGAAATACATATTTTCTGAAATGAAAACCTCTTATGCTGCCAATTTAAATTTATGTAAATTAACATTGTGGGGATGCACATCTGAATTTAAGTGTTAGAAGCTTTGTTCATCAAAGGAATTAAAAATTGAAGTGTTTTTTTAATTTGAATAACAAAATACGTATTTAAAATCACTAAAACAAGCCCGTAATGAAACACTAAGAGATTTCGCTGAAGCTATTTTTAAAATTATCCTTAATTAGGTCGACCGCAATGTTGATTTGTCCGCGCCAGAAAGTTTACTACGACTCTCAAGTGACCAATACTTCATGTCGTTATTATTCCACAAAACCAGAACAGCACACTCATTCGAGAACGCAGAAGTAATCCAGCCGAGTCTCTTTTTGCGAATTATTTTAAACTGCTGCTTTTCCCAATTTAATTGAAACAAGAATCCCATTTATTCTAAGTTTGTCTACAATAAACAAAAATTACTTGTATTTACTAAAATTCAATTAATGTTTTATGTAAAAGTTTACCGTTTCCTCCAGCGGCTACCGCTTCACCAATTTGGACCATTTTTTTTTAAATGAAAGGTCTCTATCCACAGATGGAACATGAAACATTTTTATATTTTTATTCTACGTCGATTTTTTAATAATAATTATTTTAATTTATAATATATATGAAGGTCGGCTAGATTCGGCGTCACTTGGGGCGCCATCTACAATAACGTCGCGTGTCATTATTGGAACTAATGCATCACCTGACTTGACATTTCGCCGGTTCTGTCAACGCTGTCTGTCAGTGCATTGTGGGCTGGGGTAACACTAGTATGTAAATTATAGCAAGACTAATATTTAAAGTAGTATGAGCAATGTTACAGTGTTTATATTAAATATCATTTAAAAACGCAGCATTAACCTATGTTGTACATGTTGTTTATGAGTTCGAGCTTTACTTCGTTGAAGTTTATTTTAATTTATTGTAAATAAAACAATTCTTAACTTCAACCGGTTTTTTAATATAGCCTTACACGTATTTCAACATGTTTACACGTCATTATCAAATTTTATTTACAATAAATTATGCATCATGTTGTCTTTGTGTCACATTAAAAAAAACAAAAGTTTTCTGCAACAAACTTATAACCTAATGTTAGTGTCAATAAAGAAATTGGTACTAAAAACAGTCTTCTAATAATTTAACCGTACATTCCGTCGATCACGAACGTGTTTTCATAAAAATTGAAATTTTTTAATATTTTCGTATTTTCCAGATAAAGGATAACCGTATAATTCAATCAATATAGAAATTAATTTTTGTCACTTTATAGTACACCATTGTACCGTCTAAGAAAAACAGCGAGAGGGAGAAAAACGACGTTGGCAGAGGCAACTGATGTGAACGTCGCTTCTTCAGTCACCTTCTCGAGATCACCCTGAAGTGAATGGTAGATCAGCCTCGGTGTGCAAAATAATGAATGAAAACAAAGTGCGCCCTTATAAGTTGAGACTGGTTCGATAACTTCACAGGAAAATGCGGGCAGGCAACTGTGGAAACATTACAGCAATTTTTGCTCAACAATGCATTTACACTGAAAATATAGCTTGCTGATGAACGTACAACTTTTTTTTTAATTCGCATGAGATAATAAAAACACATTCACAGTACCTTGAAAACCGAATTTTTAATGTGATTTCTGAAGGAACAATATCATCGGTCTGCTTCTAATTGACGCACTGTCACAGATTAAAGTAACCGACAAATGTTAGACGAACCACAATTAAAACCCCCTCTAAATGTCGATGACGATTTTGCAATTGTTGTTCAATCAACACGCAACATCATTTCTTAATTCTCTCACTGTAAAGAAGCGACTAAATGAAAAAAATCATTGGATGGTATCAATGGTGTTACACAATAGCGTTTGTTCTCAAAGGATCTTTTATTCTAATAGATTGTGTTCTATGGTGGTTCTTTAAGAACGTTTACGCGATGGACATAATAAACCTATTTTATAAAGAAAGTTACCATTGTGTAATCCCATACTTTGATACCGCTTAATAGTTTCACATAGATTCTTATGGAATACGCAAATTTAAATTTAAAGTTGTGACTCTTATGTAAAAAATTCATGAGTTGAATAATTAAGAGCGTTATTATTAATTGATTTATCGGCTAAATATGTATCGTGAAATATAAATTATCTGTATAGTAAATCCGGATCCCTTCCATCTGTCACATTTTACTGCCACCTGGCCTCCGCTACTAGAAGCTGCATCTATACACGATCATTGAATAGGGCGGATATTTGTTTGTATTGCTGCGTTGCGGACCAGCACGATTATCGCAGAAAATAAGACAATTTAGTTAACACTGTTCGGTAGGATGATTAGCTCAGCGGAATTTAGTAACTATATACTCAAGAACAGGTGCACTTGCAATACCCACTTATAAAAATGTATTATAAAATGTCATACAATATTTTTAAATATATGACATTTTTAAGATACCTACAAGTAAAAGTAGTAATTGGAGAAATAGATATTGAATAATTACAAGCAATATTTTCATAAATTTCTAAAATAAATACGGCCATTTCGGGTTTATGGACAGCTATGAGTTTCTTTTTTTTTTTTTATTATTTCTCATAGCATATTTACAATCTGTTGCATGAACAATAAGTAAATGTTGTGATATTTGCTTAACCTAATTAACTAACTAAATATAGACATGCTTAGAACAATCCAGTGATTGTTCTTATCGTATAATTATCTAACTAATTGTGTAAATTTGTAAATCAGCACTTCAGTCCTATGTAACTGTAGTCACTGTATATTTAAACAAACCTGGTGGGCAGGTCTGAAGGCTTAAACCGCTTCAACCGTCGAGTGTCATTGTTGTGTGTTAGCTGAGTGGCTACACGTTAGGATGAACTGTAAGTCTAGTTCTGTATTTAACACTGTAATTTTCAATTATCTCGCGCACTGGCTCAATGTTGAGATCTTTTTGTATTATATGATTTGGCACGTACCAGGGAGCGTTAACGATACACCTGAGCACTTTGTTCTGAAAACGTTGCAGAATTTCAATGTTAGAGGTACTGGCAGTACCCCATAACTGTACACCGTACGTCCAGATTGGTCGGAGGATAGATTTATACAGTAAGAGTTTATTTTCTAGTTTCAGTTGTGATTGTCTGCCTATAGTAGCCAGTACATCTGACTGAATTTGATGCCAAGTTGTTTTCGCTTCGTAAATATGTGTTTTCGCCATGTAAGCCTTCGGTCTAGATGCATGCCCAGGTATTTAACTTCCTCAGACTGGGGAATCGGGGTATTGTTAAGCGTAACCGGTGGACATGTACCTCTTCTCGTAGTAAACGTGATGTGCGATGATTTTGTGGTATTAACTTGAATTTTCCACTTTCTCATCCAATTCTCTATTAGGCGTAGGGTGTTTTGGAGGTTTTCAGTTGCGACATTCGGGTTACTATCTGAAGTTAATATTGCTGTGTCATCAGCATAGGTGGCTATGGTTGTTGTGTTTGTTGTTGGTAGATCAGCTGTGTATATTGTGTATAGAACTGGGCCAAGTACGCTGCCCTGAGGCACTCCAGAAGCAACTGGGTAGAGTTCCGTTAGCTCATCGTTTAGTTTGATCGTGAACCATCTGCCTTCTAGATAGGAGTTGAGGATTTCGTAGTAATGATGTGGCAGTGTGATCTTCATTTTATAGTTTAGGCCTTGATGCCACACCTTATCGAAGGCTTGCTTGATGTCTAGGAACACAGCGGAGCAATATTCTTTAGATTCAAAGGCGTTGTTGATTGTATGAACTATTCGATGTACTTGTTCCGTTGTGCCGTGGTGGCGTCTAAACCCAAATTGATGGGTGGGTATGATTTCTTTTTCCTCCAATACCGGGTTGAGTCTTTTCAATAGCAACTTTTCAAAAACTTTCGACATCACTGGCAATAAGCTTATAGGTCGATACGATTCAACGCTGTTTAAGACTTTCCCCGGTTTTGGAATTAGTATTATTTCGGCTATTTTCCACTGTTTGGGAAAGTATTTCAGTCGGAGGATGGCATTGAATAAAAATGTCAATGCTTTTAGGCATTTTGGTGTTATTTTTTGCAGTATTTTTCCAGTAATTAGGTCCCAGCCTGGTGCCTTTTTTGTATTTATTTCTTTTAGTATAGTTCTTTCTACTTCCAAGATTGTGAATGATTTAATAGGTAAATCCATTTGGAAAGGTGCGTCTAGTAAACTGTGGATTTCGCGTTCTTCATCCGGACTGAGTTGTGAAGGAAAAGGTGTAAATACTGTTTCTAGATGTTTGGCGAAAGCAGTAGCTTTTTCCTTGTCAGTTCGCGTCCATCTTCCATTTTCATCTCTCACAGGTGGTGATGCCTGCTGTATTCTTTTCATTTTTCTGGTGGCTTTCCACAAAGAATAGTCTGTGGCTTCTGTCGCTGAGAGGGTGCGGAGATATTCCTGAATATTTTGATTTTTAATATCCAAAAGTAGTTGTTTGAGTTTTTGCGTAGCCATATTAAGCTTTCTTTTATCTTCTGCCGATCGTGTTAATTGCCAACGTTTACGTAATTTTCGTTTTTCTGCGATTTTTTCCTTCACTATGATTGGGCAGGCTTCTTGAATTTGCAAGTCATGTGCGTCGGGAGTTGCGTTCCAGGCTGCTTCTTGGATGGCATTTGTTATTTCATGGACTGCAGTATCTATGTCCTCTTGAGATTTGAGCTGTATGTTCAGGTTCACTAGGTCGTCCAGACTCGTTTTAAACGCTTCCCAATCAGTATGTCTCGAGTACAGTGTCGCTTGTCTTTGTTTCTGTTGGATTTTTGAGTATATAGTTATTAGGATAGCTGAATGGTCTGAGGAGAGGTCTAATGATGATTGGGTCTTGCATTGTTTAATGTTAATTCCTTTTGTTAGTGCAAAATCAATGGCATCGGGTATCTTCCTAGGGTCTGTTGGCCAATAAGTAGGTTCGCCCGTTGCAAGGCATTGTAGATTAAAAGTTTTCATTGCAGCCAGCAGCTCCCTGCCTTTTGTGTTCGTAAGCCGTGCTCCCCACAGCGCGCTTTTGGCGTTATAGTCGCCACCGGAGAAAAATCTGTTTCCTAGTGTTTCGAAATACTTTTCATAATCTCGTCTTTTATTATTGAACTTGGGCGGACAGTAGACGGCTGACATAACCAGTGTGCCTATATGGTCCACTATAGCGATGTTTGTGGCTTGCAGGTGTTCGCATTGATATTGTTTCAATTCATAGTGCTTTATGTTTTGTCGAACAATCACAGCAGTTCCCCCATGAGCCTTTTCGGTAGTAGATGTGTAGTAGATGCAGTAATTTGGTATTTTGATATGGGTTTTAGGTGAGTAATGTGCCTCTGATATTAACATGACATCAATTTTGTTTAATTTGAGAAAGTATGAAATTTCCTGAGTATGCTTTCCCAGACCGTTGGCATTCCATATTGCCACTCGAAGAATTTCAGCCATTAAGCCAGTTTGTTAATGACAGTGGTTAATAGGTTTAACACGGTGCTTATTTGCTCCGTTAGTTTATGCATCATCTTTTGGAGTTCAGATAATGCATTTGTTTGTTGTGGTGTGTTATCGATGGGAGTGTTAATATTTTGTTGTACAGAGTTACCTGTCATATGTCGGGCGTAGGTTATTCCAGGTTGAACAAATTTAGTTTGGGCCGGGGTGATGTTTTGTCTCAGAGCTGGGTAAAGCTTTTGCTGTAGTTGTTTATGTACCCAACATCCTCTGTAATTAGCAGGGTGGTTACCGTTGCAGTTTACGCACCTTACTGCGTCATTTTTTTCTTTCCTTGGGCATTCGCTTGTTGCGTGGTTTTCCGTACATTTGACGCATCTACTTGGTTGATGGCAGTAGTTTTTGGTGTGATCATATCTCTGGCACTTCGCACATTGCGGTATTTCTCTTTTCGCATGCGGTGCTTCAAATTGCACCACACAGTTTTGTAGGAGTTTAACATCGTATATTTCCTTATATTGTCCTTTGTTTGCAGATCAATAAAGAACATAGATAAGGGGACTTTCGTAACTCGGTGCTTGATGTTCCATGTGTTGATGACTTGATGTCCAAGTTCATTTAATTCTTTTTTTAGAGATTCCATGTCTGATGATGGATGAAAATTTTTAAGTACAACCCTGAAAGGTCTGTCTTGCTTGGGTTTGTAAGTATGAAATTCAGTATTACGTTCTTCTAATGCCTTGTAGATTGCACTGTATATCTCTCGAGTTTGCGGTTGGATTTTAATGTGGTCTTGGCTAATTGATTTAAAGTTGTATTTGCCTTTTGCCAGGATTTCAAGGAGCTCTGTTAGCGGTTTGATGTTTGTCACACGATATACAAAAATCGGCGGTGGTTTTGGTTCTTTATTGGTTTTAGTTGCGGCGTCTTGTTCCATATTCTCATCTGTAGGTAGTCCATCGTATCTATTAGCTGTTGCAATAGGATTACTTAGCCAGTATTTTTTGTTGTTATCATTTGCTGTTTCCGGGGTATCTGGACTATGTATTCTTTTTTTATTGCCATAGTGTACAATTTGCCAATCATTGTCTTTTGGCGCCGTTAGTGGCGGAAAATTAGGGTACGAAGTTTGTTGTTGTGATTGCTGCTGATATTGCTGCTGTTGCCAGGGTTGACTGTAGTACATATTATTTGGCATATTTACTTGTTGTATTGGTTGTGTGTACGCCACTGGTTGAGATATTGTATGTACTTGGGAGTTAAAATCATAATTTGGAGGTACTTGTGTATATGGCATTTGCATATGTTGGTTGAAAGCCATTGTTAATAAATATTGAGTGGTTGATAATGTAAATACAATAAAATAAAATAAAATACGGTACTTGTTTATCGGTTCAGCTCCGTAGCTTGGCTTTTCGGCCTTCACTATCTATAAACGACACTGATATCACGAGCGCTCGGAACGTCCTTACGCTTTAGAAATCAAATGCAGAGTAGCTATGAGTAAAAAGAAATCTATTTAGTTTTGTTTATCTTGTATTGACAATGTTACGCTTATGTTCAAAACCAGAAACCAAACTTAACCCAAATATTGGAGCTTGTGTTACACTCACAAACGTGGTGCTAACAAAAATTTCGTAGTTACTGAGTTTACCCTACCAGCTCGGATTTAGGAAGAACTAGCAGAACCCGTGGGCATACGTCCCCGAATGTTTTTTGGTAACTTTATACCCGGCGCTCACTGCTCCGAATACTTCCTCCGCTCAGTCTGTCTTTGAAATGAGAGATATTCATTCAATACAACTCCTATCATAGCCCGAGAAACAACTCCTCAGAAAAAACGGAAAAATTTAGTTAGTTCCCATTTGCAGAGGAGTGCCCCAACGGCAATTTTAAAACTGCTTTTGGACTAACAAATGCTACGCTCTAAATAAATCTGCGTCTGTTTCCCAAATGAAATCCGCTTTTACATAAATCGATCAGCTAAACCACTCGTAAATTTTCAAGGAAAGTTCTTTCTTAATTATGCAGTGATCCACCACCAAGAAAATAAACGTTCTTTTGTTTAGGGCATGTTTTTTGGTAGTTGTTTTCTCCGAGAAATTATTTTTGTTTGTTTTGTTAGTTTGTTTGTTCCAGAGTATGCTTTTACTGGAGCATGTCTACACCGAAGTCTTTTTCAGGCGGTTTTGGACGGCGGATGTTTCTTCCACCAATGTTTTTCTCAGCAAATTTGTTCTCGAACTTTTATTAGGAATGTTTTGACCGTAAACCGTAAAGGCCCCATAAGCAAAAGCTTTTATTTTGTAGCATGTCATTAATATGACCGCATTTCGGAGAACGTAATGTTTGGTCTACCTCGTGCCGCCGCTGACATAGCATCTCGGACTTTGACAGCCTGAGACCCCGAGGAATTTAATTTAAGAATCGTGGAGAAGCTGCATACTTCATCCTTTGTGTTTATGTTCGAAATCACAGTCTAAAATTTGTTGTCAAGCTGGATTTTCTTGCTCAAATGTGAGCTAAAGTTAATTTAAGTTCTAAAGGAAACACGTAGGCTATCTCCTCTTATTTCTGGTCTATCCCATGATGTTCCATTATTTTATATATATTTAAAACCACATTGTGGAAAGATTGCTGACATGTTTCAGAAGAACATCCTTTCTTCTTCTGAATAAACTTATATCAAGAACATCACATTACAACATTATAAAAAGTATTTAAAATTAGAAATGATAAATTTTAGCCTTGTGGCTTAAACCACTGATCAGAACTCCTATTAGGAACGAAGAGGAGAATACATCTCCAGTCAAACAATAAATTTTCAGTATGGTTTTAAATATCAATCAAATATCGTGGTACAGACTGTGTGTTGCATTTTCAATTTAATTTTGTTGTCATGTTACACAAAGCAGGAACTATAAAAGTCGATTATACGCAAGTCTTTATTAAAACATCACAGACCAACTTTACAACAATTATTAAAAAGCTGAAGTGTTACCTTTGAGTGGACTTTTCCATACTTGGTATTAAACTTGCCGTATTTGAAAAATTGTAATTTTTATAATTATAACGTTCAGTTTACCGACTATTAGATTTCTCGTCCCTCATTTCACCGTATGTTAGATTTCTAAGAAAACAATTTGTATAGGCAACCATGCGATGTTGCATACCATATAAGAATAGTAAGGACGATTAAAAAAACTAAAAAAAATCGTCCGGGCAGTTTTTGAAAAATATTGTTTTTTATTGTTTAAATGTTTTAGCAGCACCATTGCATTCGTTTCCGAATTTTCAAAATACGTTTTACTTCATCGTGTACTTCCCACGAAGGGCTCTCAAACAAGTTGTAGCAGATCCCGATGAGACAACTACTTTTTGAGTAAATTGGCGTTAAAGTCGAGATTTTCAAAAAGTTGTAGCGGCCGCCATTTTAAATTTAGAGAGTTTGGTAAAAAAGTTCTCGATTTGTCTTAGGTTCTCCTCTCAGTTTCTGTGCTCAAGTTTTCAAAATTTAGTTTTGGAGTAAAACGGCACCAAACAAACATGTCTAGCTTCCGATTCCGGTTTCGGATTTTTTTGAAAAGCTTAACTAGAACTACAATTTTCATTTAAAATTTCATCAAAATCGGTCTAGTACTTTTGCCTTTAGATGGGTCACACGCCCATATACCCATCCACACACCCACCCACACACACGCATTGACAGACAGTTTTTAAAAACAAATTTTTGGGTTAAACAGTCCAAACATAATACTTCTAAATAACTCGGCAGAACACCAAATTAGCAATATTCGGCGATTCAAAAACATCACTGATGATGTCTAATTTTTGAAAAATACTATAACACATAAAAACAGATGTGTTCTCATAGGAATAAAAAAACAAATCTTTAATACTTTTTATACAAGAAAATATTCGAATCTTGAAAAACTGGTCCTGTTACGGAATCCATTTTTTACACTTCGGCCCAGCTTTAACTATCATAACAGTTTTAACAGTGAACTGCTTTCTGACAACGTAAACGGATACCAGACACCAACACTTCGCCAAGCGCTACATCCTATGAGCCGTTGGAAATAACTAAGAAGCTCTACAACCCCTAGTTAACATGTACCAGTTGACCATTTCTCCCTTGAAGTATATTCCGAGGCTTTCGCAGCTTCCTTTGATTATTATTGCTTTATCCTTTTTTTTAATATAGTTTGCAATTCAAATCTATTACTATTATCAAATGATATAAAATAAAATATATATTAAATTTTTCTACTTTTTCATCCGAAAACAGGACAACGAATTGATATTATTTCTCGTTGTTGTAAGGCTACTTCGTACTGCAATACTTATTTAATTTATGGTACTATCAGCGATTCGTATTTAAATCCATATCGAACATTTACTTTTGTACAGTATATCAGCAGTGCCTTTAATTTAATAAATATTATACTTAAATTATGTTAAGAACAAAACATTAGATTATGTTGTTCGTATATAGACCTGAAGCAAGAAAATAGGAAATAAATTATTCCAGCTTAAACGTTAAACCACACAAAGTCAATGTCCAACTGTCGTAAATCTAGACACAAGGATGCTAACTTTGGTAAGTTACGATTTCTTGCAGCTCACTTTAGCAATTATTTTGAACTATCTCCAACGATAACGGATTTTGCTGTAATTTTCCAAGTTTTCTGGATGTAGGTTTAAAATAAGGTCATATTTCAGAAGCCAAATGAGATTCGTTTGGAAAGCCTATTTCGTTAAGTTGTTGTAATTGCACAAAAACAATAGCTTGTAAATGAATAATGTTTTATATTACCGAGCATTTAAATTTTATAACGTGTATGTTGCACCTCCTTCAATATAATTCTATGTAATATGATCGCGAAAAAATCAGTTCTACGATTTTATAAAATTTAAGGAGGACTGTCATAGAGGACACTAAGACAAATCAATGCCTTTTTCCTGAACTCTTTAACATTAAACTGACGGCCACTGTAATTTTCGGAACATTTTAAGTTGAACGCCGGTATAGTTAAAATGAGTTCCCAGGCCAGCATAAAATTTACTATAATAATAACAACCCCATGCATTAGATTAGATTAGATTTATACCTCTTTCAATTTGTACATAGAAAGTCAAATATATAGAAATACCTACTAAACAAATAATTAGCCATAAAATTCATTGTTGTAATAATTACACAGGTATTCATGAATATGGTAATAACATTTTGATAGCTAATACTCCTTGAGATTAGCTTTAATTTGTTGGTATTATGTTCTAATTTAATTTCTTCCCTAAATTTATTATACAGTGGAATACACATACATCTAGGACTGTTACTGTACAACTAATACGTTGGGTAGGTACTTACAACTTATTTCTATTTCTAGTGTCATGCGAGTGAATTTCATGACTTTGAACAAATTCGTTGGAATTTTGCTTTATATAAAGACAAGACCAGTATATAAATAAACAGGGTACAAGTAATATCTTGAATTTTTAAACAGCGGTTTACATCTTGCACCAAACTTAACATTAGCAAATAATCGTATGGCGCATAACCCCAAAATATGAGATCGTAAAACATATTTGCTTAAAAATAGCCATACGTATTTCTAAAAGCATCAATAGAAACCTGATGTCGTAATCTTCCTAGAAGGTAACACACATTTGAAAGTTTTTTCCTTAGAATGTTATTATGATCCAGCTTAAATTAATTTCAATATTAAGTCCTAAAAACTTAACATTATTTATCGACTTCGAGCTTACAGATCCGCACCTGATTAATAGCGTCGTATCTTCAAATATATGAATACTTTTTGTTTTTTTTTAAAGCACATAAGTAAGCTCTTCGCTTCATTTAGCATTCAGCTATTTACTTTACATCAATTATTAATTTCATGATTAGCAGAGTTACACAAACGCACTGCATTTACTGGGTTGGGATTTAGATATAAAAAAGGTACAATCATCGGCAAATAGGGTAAGAACATAGTTACTGTCAACACATTTTAAGAGATCATTAATACACGGTAAAAAAAAGTACAGGGCCCAAGGTATAACCTTGTGGAAGGAACCCCATACTTTATTCTTTTTGAAATTTATAGCTGATGTAGAAATAATAGTCGGAAGTCTCACAACTTGAGTACGACCTTGTAGATTGTAGATATCATTCTATCTTGTTGAGAGGAAGCCCTCTAGTTCCATAGTTATGTTGCAGTTTATGTAGAAGGGTGGAGTAGTTCATACAGTCAAAGGCCTTTGTCATGCCGTAAAAAAATCCCGAATGTACATTCTTCATTGTTTAGGGCTTTGTAGACTTTATCCAAAAACCTAAATATTGCGGTGTTGGTGTTATGTCCACTTCGAAAACCGTTCTGTAGCATGGTAATAATATAATTCTTTTTAAGATGATTCAACACAACCTTTTCATATAGTTTTTTTCAAAAATTTCCTAAAAGACAAATTCGATATATAGGTCTAAAGTTATTGGCTTCGTTTACGCTACCTCTATTCTTATATATGGGCAATACTGCAGACATTTTTAAATTGTCAAGAAATTTCCCATGCTGCAATGAGACATGTGTGTTAAAGGACTTTTAATATTTCATTGGCACATTTTTTCAGTAAGTAATACGGTACATCATCTGAACCAGCACTTACTGTTACCTAGCTTTTTGATAATCTTACAAATATCATCTGAGCACGTGGGGAAAAGATAAAGTTTGCAACGACATCTTCGTTCATAGGATGGTTTACATTTTGCGTTTTCATATCAACAATGTTATTAAAAAACTCAGCTACTTCAGGCGGGGTTGTGAGTTGAATGCCATTTGGTCGGTTTATTCGATATTAGCCACTTTCCTTACGCTGAACTGGTTGATCCTCAACAAGGCTCCATGCGGCTTTACTTCTATTATTTGCGGACAACATTAGATTGTCATTATATGTTTTTTTCGTATTATTAATCAATGTATGAAATTTATTTTTGAAGTTTTTTTAATTCTTCAAAAGAGTCATTGGTTTTTAATTGGCGAACTCTGTTATGTAGGTATTGTAGATGCTTTTTAGCTTGTATAATTTCTTGATTAATCCATTTGTGGTTAGTTTTGTTAGTTCTATCTTGGACACGAACGCTAATCGTAGGAAAGGCTGCATTAAATGCATAGTAGAAGTTAAAAAAAATCACCAAACATCATTTGCGGTGTTTTATTATTATTCAGCATTCTGAACCAATCTATCTTGCTTAAGAGAAAAAAATCGGCCATATTTAGTTAGGTGAAAATCCTTTTGTGAACAAATTTGTCGCATAGCGATTATTATCACCGAATGAAGTGAACAGAATCGGTTGATGATCAGAAACTGATAATTTTAGAACTCGAGACTTGTATCGATCTTTATGTAGAGCAGTTATGATGTTATCGATTGTTGTAAAACTAGTGGCCGTAATTCAAGTATAATCTTTTATAGTTGATTCAATACCATTGGTGGTCATTATATCTGTCATACGAGAGTAAACAGCACTATCTACTAAAAACCTATATTAAAATCACCTGCGAAAAGCAGTTTATAATTAGTAAAATATTTAGATAAATGAGACAGATGGGCCTTTAATTTAATTAAAAAATCATTTATACTATATGAAGATATGTTAATTAGAGACTTGTATAATTATAGTAACAATAATAACGCTGTTTAACAAAGGTTTTTTTCTTTTACTCTAATACGTATGTACTCTTTCATGCTGATTCTCAAAACATTTTCAATATTTTTCTACACGTCAGAACATTGAGCAATTTTTAATAATAGTTTTTTCCTAAAATACATTATTTTTTTACTGGATTTCACATTTTCTGTTTTACCGCATTAATGTTAAATATTGAAAGAAATACTGTGTTGCCTGACTTGTTTTAACAGGTCTGAACAAGTTTTGGCATGTTTTCTACGTCACAACCGTAAGCCTCTCTTTGCTTTTAAACCAATCATATTACGGAAATTCGTAGATATGCGAGTATGCGGGTATATAAGAAGGTACAGAAGGATTATTACAAGTATTAAAACTAAATTGAGTCAGTTTGTGATAATCCGTTGTGACTTACAATGTCTTGTAAGGGTATAAATGGTCTGAACAGTTTTTGTTATGTTTTCAGAGAATTTACTATTCAGCAGCTTAAGCGAAGTATTACATCTACAATAGAAAAAGCGTACTACTACTACTTTGGTGTTAAAATTAAAAATCAAGACAAATCTTGGACTCCTAAAACTTGCAGTGCGCGATGAGCTGTTTCTCTAAAAATCTGGTAGAATGGTAAGAGAACTGCTATGCCGTTTGGGATTCCTATGATTTGGCATGAGCAAACAGACCATACGACAAACTGCTACTTTTGCTGCACCAAAATCTTCAGGTTTTCTGTCAAAAATAAGAAGAAAGTTGCTTATCCCAGTTTGCTATCTGCTACTCGTTCAGTACTTGATTCGACAGCCTTTCCTTTACCAACATGTCCAAATGTTTCGAAAGAAGAACAAGTTGATACACAAACAGAAAGAGCAACTGAAGAACTGTCAAACAATGATGTGGAATTTTTATCATCTCAAGAAGACAAACCTCATTTAATAACTCAATTCGAATTAAATGACTTGGTTTGAGATTTTAATTAATCAGAAACTCAAGCAAAGAGACTAAGATCAAGATTACAAGAAAAAAGTTGTTAGCTTCAGATACGCGTATTTCAGTACATCGCAATCGCCAAAAAAAATTGTCACAGTATTTCTCAACTGAAGAAGGTCTTTGCTTCTACAATAATATTGACAATTTATTGCTTGCATTAGGCTATTAACACAATGCAGAAGAATGGCGTCCATTCATCGATGCTTAAAAAGCTGTTCTTTTACACAATGGAAATATTTACCCTTCAGTTCCTGTTAGACATGCTGTTCACATGAAAGAGTCCTATGAAAATATGGCATGCCTTCTTGACAATATTAAGTACAAAAAGTATAAATGCTACATCAGTGCTGATTGTGACAATTCTGCTTGGTTTACAAGTTGGATACACGAAGTGTTGTTGTTTCATTTGTGTGTAGAACAGCCGAGCAAGAAATTCTCATTATATTGTTAAACAACGGCCGCCAAGAGAGCAGCATATTCCTGGGCAAAAACACACAATCCATCCGGCACTAGTTGAGCGTGACAAAATTTACTTTCCACCGTTGCATATAAAGTTGGGTTTGGTAAAACTTTGTCAAAGCCATTAACAAAGAAGGACATGGATTTCAATATCTTGAACAAAAATTTCCCAATATCACCGATGCAAAAATTAAAGAGGATATTTTTGTAGGACCCCAAATTAATCTATTAATGCGAGATAAAGAATTTGAAGAGGCTCTAAGCGACTTAGAACGTTTTGCTCGGAATGCTTCAAAAGCGGCAAAACAAAACTTTTTGATAAATAGAAATCTGAAAACTACAAAGAAATTTTCGGTGAACTTCTTAGGAGTTATCAAGCATTGGGTTGTAACAAGGGCCTTGAAATAGATTCCCACTTGGATTTTTTTCTCCGAATCTTGGTGACGTTAGTAATGAGCACGGAGAACGGTTCCATCAAGACATTGCCACTATCGAAGAACGTTACCAAGGGAAATGGAACAGCGAAATGCTTGCTGATTACTGCTGAACACTGATATCAGAAAGTTCTACAGCCCTATACAACAGGAAAATGAAGAAAAAAACATTCTAATTGGAATGCAATAGTGTACCTATTAGTTATTATGCGTAATATCTTTTATGCATTCCTTAAGTTAATTTTTCCCAAACCTAATGGGTAAGAAGTACTTTTTTTTTAAGATTGTAATTAGAACTAGAAAACGAAAATAAATTGTATATAGATAGTAAAGAAAAAATAAAAAGTTAAAATTTGTTGACCAGTTCTTTATTTTTCTTGATAATATAACAGCTGCATTCAAATATTTGTTCAACGCTAAACTTTTTGACGTCTTTAATATTATCACATTCGATATCATGTTGAACAAAAATTGCAGCACCACCACGTGTAATTATGCTTCTTATGTAAATATCAGTTACAACATAATTTTTTATTGCAAATGTCTTGCAGGAGTCATCATTGAGCCAATGCTCGGTCAAACATATAAACTTTGAATTATATTCATTAATAAGTATGTTAATTTTGTCATAACTATGCACTATGGGTTGCGAATTAGTATGTATAATTGTAGAATTAGGAAGAGTTTCTCGAGAATCTCGCGGACCGAAAGGGACATTATTTGTATATTAGAGCCAAATTTCCGGATTAAAAATGGTTTTTTTCTTCGGACGAAGGAATTACTACCTTATACGCCGCTATTTTTTTATTGTATTTCTAGTTTCTGCATATTAAAAGTTTTACTTTTGTGATTTTGTAAATCTAGTCAGGTGTCGTATAACGCAGAATTCACACCAAAGCAACAAGCAACAGGCAACTAGATACAGGCAACAAGCGATATCATATCCCTCATATATTCACACCAAAACGATTCATTTTTTTTAGTAGTGTTTTAAGATGTCGTCAATCAACAACGTGCTGATTGCATATCACATGCTACGCAGGCTACGAAGAAGACGTCTCGAAAACAAACAGAAACGTCGTCGTTATTGGGTACGACCTTTCCACATAGAAAATATATCATATGCTGTAAATGTGGTTGCTAGAGAAATGAATGTAGATCCGGAAATTTAAAACTGTTTTATAGACTGAATCAAGAAAACTTTTCATTTTCACATGCAAACACGGGTACTTTTCTGCAATTTGCACAAACATAATATGTTGCTTCTCTTCCATTTTGCATGCTCTGTATTGGCAAAAGGCAACACAATATTTCTAGCAACACTGCTGAAATGTTGCTTGCGATGCATATTGCTTATCGCCAACAGATATAAGGCTGCAAGCTTGATACGAAGACCGTCCGTCGACTTCCAACAGCTGCAATTTCGCAGGTTGCGGTATAGGCAGGCACCCACAGTTGTGCATTCAGTGAAAGTCAGAATTATCTAAATTGATCTTTTGCAAGTTATTTATTGGTATGTTGTCTAAGTTACAGTCACTATTTAAATAAATAAATTCAGAAAATATATTTCTTTGATCGTCTTCCTTTTTTTTCCTGGTTTGTTCTAGACTCAAACTGCTACTGAGACCAGGGCTCCTATGATCAGAATTTGAATTATTTGTACCGACTTTATCAGTAGCTTTGTTGTTCACATTTGATGCACTTAAATTGGTGTACGAATTGGATGCGTTATTTCTCCTGACTGCAGAGTATTCCAGTGTAGAACAATTTACCGTTGATTTTGTCTTATAGATAAGTGAAATTTGTTGCTTTAGGGATTCTATGAGATCATGTTGATAACTGATAATGGTATCATTTTGTTTTATATTGTCTTTTAAGTAGTCTATGTTAACACTTACTATGCTTTGGTCCACAACTTTGCCTTGTGATAAGGCAACACTCGGAACTTCACAACATATTATTTGTTGATCATAATTTGCACCACATTTTTAATGTATTTAACGCATCCAGGACGCGACAATGAACCCTATTTAGTACATTTTATGCCACTTTGCGGCAACCTATAAGAGTTTTTACAAGGTTTATTGGAAGTATTTGCGAGTTCACTTACACCCGGCGCCATTACAATATCATCAAGGGAGACACAATCTTCAATGAAATGCATCTTCTAAACTGCAGAAAACAAAAAGGTTTTAATCATGATTCTACAACCTTTCTGTATAATCTCCTCTATAAATTAATTAAATTTGGAAATTAACACCTTCTTATTCTAGTTCAAACTAGAATACTAATCGAGAACAGTAAAAAAAGGTTTTATATTTAATTTTTAGATACAATAATATTTGGTGAGTGGTGGGGTGTAATAGCATAAACGTAGTTTATTGTCTGGTATCTGATATTCTACAATGGTTCGTAGGATACCGTATAAGTCCTACACAGTACTTTAGAGAAAGCAAAGTAAGGACACGTCACCTTTCATAGCAAAACTAGTTTACTACTAGGCTACGAATAAAAATTAGCGATGAGAAGAAAATAAACAATAGAGGAACACAACGCAATAAGTAGTTAGGTCCCACATAAGGGAAGACGTTGGGTAACAACGGTAAGTCGTTTGCGATTAGTCGTTTTTTCATTATTTCTTCACGTACGTAGGGGCCATAAAGTTCATACACATTCATTCTAGAATATTTTCTTTATTTACTTTTTTTTATTTACTCAATTTTTCTTCCAACAACTATTGCAATTATATGTGTCACATATGTCACATCCACGACATAGTAAATAGGTATATACCACGTCGTAGGTTTTGGAATTATTTTAGAGAAGTACCCAGTAGTTTTTCGATTAATTTTTTGAGCGAATTGATTGCGTTTAAGTTCGTGTACAAATTTATTAATTATTAGTTAAGCAAAATGAAGTGAAGGGTGTGGTATAATATTATGGAAGTAATGTAAGTAGTTGAACTTAACAAATTTAGTCTAGATATTAATGTGCTACTATTATTTGTTGTTTTGTTCCATGCTTTGCCCGTGCATACATGTCGAGGCGACAAGGAAAACAGTAACAATGATGAGAACTATTTTTCAGTGCTAAGAAAGTAAGGCACGCAATAAATAATTTTTTTTATCTACGACTGCTTGAATAAAGACTTATTATGTTATTCAGTTTCGTTAGGTAATGAAGTTCACTATTGCAGTAGTGTAAAATGAGTTAGGCAATGAATACATTACACAACTCATTTTATATACACAAACAAAACTGAAGCTTTGTTTATAAGAAAACTGGGTGGTTGCCATAGTATTGAACAAATCAAATCTATGTCGTTCCTTTGATTTTAAAACAAAAATATTTTTTCTTCTTCCATCTTTAAAATGCCATTTATCGCATATGTTTCCATGACGCTAAGTGATCTTTAAAATACACCTCGACAAGCTGTGACTTTGTGCGCTTTAGTCACGGGCTGAAGTTAGCTCTAGGTTTTTTAATCGCAAAAATCAATTGAAACTAAAAATCAAGTTAGTTGTCACTTGTCATCAATCTGTCAAAATAATTAATATGGCTTAAGATAATAAAATAATTTCCAAATTTTAGTATTTTTGTGATGGTCGTAGAAAAAGTATAGTATGCAATTCGTTTTTTAAACTTCTCTAGACACTCGTTTTAATAAACACTCGCTCCGCTCGTGCCTAATAAAACTCGTGACTAAAATGCCGTTTCTAGAACTTGTTGCATAATATGAAAGTGGCTTGACATTTGAAAATAAATTAATGCAAACTATTAAATATCGTTACAAGCAACAAAAACTTGATTTTTAACAAATTTTGAGCAGTCTTAAATAAAACTTTGTGTGTTACACGTGAGATAATGCACTATTATGTCATTCTTTTGATTGCACAACTCGGTCTACGATCTCGTCGTGCAACTTCCAAACTCGTGTTACAATAACGCCTTTATCCACTAATAACATAAATAACTAAATCGTTTTTTTGTGCTCTTATGTATTACAAAAAAGTCCAGGGAAAATAATTGTTTTTTATTATATTGCGTATGTAAGCAGAGAATAATTAAAAAAAAGTTTTTATAAACAACTGAGCTAATTAAGCGAAAATTTGGAAATAACTCTGAAATTTAAAAAAAATAATTAAAAGTTTTACAAATTTGGAAAGAAAATAAGCGTAGAAGTATATTTTTGGAACCTAAATATGGTTATTAAGAGTAAAGAAAGCAACTGCGTGTAGATAAATTTTCAGTATACAGGATTGCCAGAACAGCTTGTACAGCATGCAAATCTCAGCAACTATAAGAGGTGCAAAGAAATATAAATTATATAAAAGGTGCTAATTAGGGAAGGAAAATAACGTATTTAGTTTTTCTCCCCCATGGCTTAGAAGCGAACAACTAAAGTAAAAATAGCAAACAATCGTAAAGGAAGAAATTGTAAATTTAGTGAAGCTGTATTAGGAAAAACATTTACAAGATTGCGTTTTATTTCGTTTCAAAACATGCATTTTATTAAATAGAAACCGTAATTTATTTTATTACAATTAACGAGCTTATTTTTACTTTTTTCAGTAATATACGGTTTGATATACTTAATTTTAAATTTAAAAAAGATATTGATTAAAAACGCAATTCACTCATCGCAGTGCCATAAAACGATAAAAAACGAAGCAGACTCTTAAAATAAGAACATACTTTAGTTTTTTACTAATTAATAAAATACTTATACAAATATTAGATACAATTTTTTAATACTAATTTTATGAAGACAATTTAAAATTTAACATTCTGACTTTTTCCATGACCCACTGATGCTAGAGCGTTTTTAATCAATATCTAGTTTAAATTTAAAATTAAGTACATCAAACTTTGCATATCGATTAAAACAAATAACCGTTTTAATGATGTTAATATAAAATATGGTTAACATTAAAAAAAAGTGTTTGTGTTATATGTCGAAAACGAAACAAAACACCATCTTGAAAATATGTATCACAGCTTAAACAGATCAACTTTTTCCTTTGTGATTTTTTTTATTACACTATGAACAGAGATATTTTTTTTACCTTAAAGAAGTTTTTCAGTTTTTCCCTCGTATGTAGTAAACCATGGATATTTTAGGAAAAACAAAACTACCATCACATTGCTGACATGTGAGGATGTGCGTGTGCGTGTGTGCGTGTGCGTGTGTGCGTGAGCGCGTGTGCGTGTGTGCGTGAGCGCGCAGCAAGCTAGAAACTAAAAATTTTGGACGCTAACAGGTCAAACCGAAACTTTTTGTGTTTAAGTATTCGAAAAAATTTGAAATAGGAAAGATTTCTACGCTGAGCTGCACACAGCTGGAAAAGTCCGGGTGGTCTGTTAGTCTAATGTAAAACGTAAGAAAAACATAACTATACCATTACAACTATTGCAAACAGGAATTTTAGTTTGCTTTCAAATTTAATACTAATTCATTAATGAATCCGTTTAACTTGCTGACCAGGTACTAAAACAGATCAATATAAATGTACGATACCAGTGGTTTATTACAAGACTTAATTTGCTTTATCTAAAATTCAATATCCTATTTGTGATTGTAATTATCCCAATCTAAAATTAATAGGGCTGTGTTTGACAAATACATGAACCTATTTTCATTTATATCTCGCTATGCTGCGTAGTTCATTTAATGGTCACGCACTGTGAATTAAGGTGCATTTAAAAATGTGCTTCTAATTAACAGACAGCTTGCAGTTTATATGAATGTAAAAAACGAAGCAGACTATAAATATTTTAGCAGTTTTAAGTTGCAAACTAAAGTTCTATTGATAACAATAGTTACCTAAGCATTTCCTCAATTATAATATTAATAATAATTAAGTAGAAATATTAATTTATGCAAATTTATTATTATATTATTATACTAGAATTTCCTTTAAATCGTCGTCCTGTACCGCACTGCGATGATTAAGCAATAATATAGAATTTCATGGGATGGTGAAGTCGCGTTATAATAATCTTATATTTTCCTATTGAACAAATACCTAGCATATTTATTATTCAAGCAGGAATGTTATAGAAATGCACACACATTATGAAGTATTAATATTTCTGCCAGCCAAAATTCACCAGCTTTACAACTTGTTTATTTGAAGAGATGCTGTTTCAAAGATTATTACAAAGTATTTTGAGCGTTCAACACTTAATCCAAATCACCACTAAAATGTTTACAATGTATTTCCATTTTTAAATAAAACCATTTTTTAAGGATGTGTATGAGGAACCGAGCGCTCGGTATCCATGAATTTATTTATTACAGCGCCAAGACTCTGTTCCCAGTATGCGAACTCTAGAGATCGGCTTCTCTAATACGTATGTTTACAGTGTATTTAAAACATACAATGCAACAGATAACGGATTTCATAAGCACAAAATATGAATGGTCGCGGGTTTTAAAAGTACTACATGAAACAATGTTATGAATATGTCATTTTAATCTATCTGCTTTCTTCATCTAATACTATTTTTCCTTCATTTCACGATGCTTCATTTCTTCCTCAATCTCAAGACACGGAGTGCAGAACCTCTCTGGCATAGCTCAATAATAAAGTAACACCGAACAAAACGATGTATCTAAAATATTGCAAAATATTGTAAAATCTGTGCTTTTAATGAATGATCAAATTGATATCTTAAATTCACTATTATTGGACCTTTTGTAATGAGAAATCAAGTCATCTGGACGCAGATATACATAGAACACGTTAAAATACGTATAGGGCTAAATATAAATAAAAAAAAACTGTTCATATTTTGAATTGATTGTGTGTAAAAAATTAATAGTTTATAAATAAAATAAAACGCTTGGTAATTGTTTCACAATTTGTTGGTTTTTATTTTTTCGACTCGACTTTCAACCATCACGGTTATAGTCAGGAGTTTACAATAAAACTAAAACTAAGAACTTACAGATGTACAATACTACCCATTCTGTCGTCGTTGATTTTAGGTGTTAACGTGTTTTTATGCTTTGTATACTGTAGGTCCAGGAGGGGTGAATAACCTAAATCGGTGTGGTCGTTTACTATATTTTTCTTATTATTTATTGCCTTTTTTATTTCTAAATTTTCCAATTTATTTAAACGGTTGCCCTTGTTTTCTACGTGTAAAATTTTTGTATCTGTGTGTTTGAAAAAATGATTGTTTGTAATGCAATGTTGGGAGATGCCGGTTGATTTATGATTGTATTTAATTGATCTGATGTGTTCTTTAATTCTTGTATTAAAACTGCGGCCAGTTTGTCCTATATATATTGCATCACAATTAGAACAGTCTATTTGATAGATACCATTTTTTGAATATTTTTCTATTGTGTCTTTATTGTTTGCTAGATGTTTATGGAGTTTGTTCGGATTGTGCATAGCTACGTTAATATTTAATTTTTTGAGCCTGTTAGAAACTTTATAGCTAACTCTACCTATATAATTGATTTTTGACCATATTGTCTCTTCAATTGTTGTCTTTTTCCGTTGTACAAAAGATGTTCTACATTTTCTTTTTTTTTTTTTTAAAAAAACAAAAAATAATAATAAAAATATAGTAAACGACCACACCGATTTAGGTAATTCACCCCTCCTTGACCTACAGTATACAAAGCATAAAAACACGTGTTAACACTTAAAATCGGCGACGACAGAATGGGTAGTATTGTGCATCTGTAAGTTCTTAGTTTTAGTTTTATTGTAAACTCCTGACGATAACCGTGATGGTTGAAACTCGAGTCGAGTAAACAAAAATCAACAAATTGTGAAACAATTACCAAGCGTTTTATTTTATTAATAAACTATTAATCTTTTAATAGTTAAATAAAAACTGCTGACTTAAGAAATGTTTCATTTATAATAAATTAATATGACCTTCAATGGAGTAAAGCTAGAACTTATTAATAAAGTAATATGTTTTGATAGTAATGGTCACTTATTTCTCTGTTATGTTATTTAATTTTCATTTAAGATTAAAGGTATCACAGGCGCGGAGGTATCTGCTCTATTCGAAACGAAACGTCTATACAGCTTAATGTCATTAGTATCTGTTTAGTATTAATTGTCATTAAAGAAACGAAATGTTCCCTGTTCTGTAATGTTCACTGTTGGTGCGTAAAAATTTTGTGCTATGTATATGATTCATGTAATACTTATTTAAGTAACAAGAGAATGTAAAGACGTAATAATATTCGAGGTAGGTAAATACGAGCTGAGGCGAAGCCGAGGCTTGTGGCCTGCCGAGAATGTTAATAGTCGATACATTCCGTGTTACTTTAAATTTAATCATATTTTTAAAAGTTCGTTTTGACTGCTGTCATCGGAATTATTTTTTAAAAGCCCCATTATTCTAAGTTGCCTGTTCTTGTTACCATATCAACGAACAGTTAAAATCAACATTTTAGTATTCTGTTTGCAATAAAATATTGGAATCTGTACCTTGTTACTTTAATTATTTATTATTCTAGGAATGTAAATGATACTATTAAGGTCCGTAGTCAAGGGCAAAAAGTAAAAGAATGTTATTGGCCATTTTCATCTTTTGTAGCTATAGATGTATCGTCTATTTACCTTGCCTGTAGCGTAAAAAGATAATATTTGTCGTTTTTGATAATATCAATACTGCGCTTAAAGTGTTGGTGTATGACAGCAATTTATAAAAAATAGCACTTTATAATAATAATAATAATAATAATAATAATAATAATAATAATAATAATAATTATTATTATTTCCATAGACTTTACAGTATCGGAATTGTCATTGACGGCGTGTGAAAAAAAATATAGACAAACAAAAACAATTTAAAATAAATGTTTAAAATACACTAAATATATCTAATCTACTATAATGTTACTATTAAAATATTCGTGGAGTGAGTAGAAACTTTTTTCTTTGAGAATATATTTTATATTTGTTTTAAATTGTTTTAGATTTTGAATGCTTTTCAGGCTCTTGGGCAGATGATTATAAAGTTTTATTGACATGGTATTTGGACCTTTAGTGACTATTTAATCTATGAGAAGGCACGTAGATATTGTTTGCAGTCCGTGTATTATAACTATTTACTTCACCGCATTTCACGTACTTGTCAATGTTTTTATGTACATGGCATACACATTGCAAAATGTACAGACAGTGGATAGTTAAAATTGCATGCTGTTTAAAATACGGCCGACATGATTCTCTGTACGGTACTTGAAACATGCTTCTAATGATTCTTTTTTGTAATGTAAATATTTTTGTAATGTGTACACTGTTTCCCCAACACATCAATCCATAAGATAAGACACTATTTACGCAACCATAATAATATATTTTTAATGTGACGATATTTACTGATTTTTTTAGTTGAAGTATTGAATAATTTAATCCTGCTAGGTTTTTTGACAAGTTGTGTATATGAAGTTCCCAATGTAAAGATTTGTCTAGCAAAATGCATAAAAATTTAGTGTTATCGTGTTGCTTTATGCTTTTGTTGCCGGACCTAACTAAAACACTGCACTCTTGTTTTGACTGATTTTGATCAAATAATATTAAGTCTGTTTTTCCGTTATTTAATGCGACTCCATTTTCCTGACACCAAGTTGTAATTTGATTTACACATTTGTTTGCTTTTTTACTAAGTAAATTTAAGTTATCTGCAGTTATTATACTAGATGTATCATCTGCGTACAGTGTAAGAAAACCTGTATCAACATAATGTATTATATCATTAATAAATAATAAACAAGACAGGCCCAAGTATGCTGCCTTGAGGCACACCCGTATCTACTACCACACTATTTGATACAGACTCGATACCATCCTGGATAATGCGAACAGTTTGGGTTCTATTGGATAGGTAAGATTCGATCCAATTCAATGCTGGCCCCCGTATTCCAAGGACTTCCAGTTTTTTTAGCAACATCTATTTATTTACAGTTTCAAAAGCACGCGTGAAGTCAAATAATATACCCGCTGACAGAAGTTTGTCATCGAGATTTGTTAATATTTTATCGTAGAATGATAATAGTGCATCTTGAGTTGACTTACTTGTTTGAAATCCAAATTGTCTATCTGTAATTAATTTGTATTTTAATAAAAAATGTGTTAATTTTATATAAAAAGCTTTTTCAAAAATCTTTGAAAAGATCGATAATAATGCTATTGGCCTATAATTTTCCAATTTATTAGGTGTACCTTTTTTATACACGGGAACGATTTGTGCTTGTTTTAGATGAGCAGGAAAATAACCCATTTCAAACGATAAATTTTTTAGATACGTTAACGGTTCGGTGATATATTCAGCAACTTTTTTGATTAAACAACATGGAATTTGATCAAAACCAAAAGATTTTTTATCTGAAACAGATAGAATAATATCCTTTACCTCTACGAAACTCATTTCCATTAGAACCATTGTATTACAGATGGTAGTTGGTTGTTGTAGGGGGGTAATTTTTGGATTATATTTGGATGTTATGGACTTAATGGACTCAGTGAAGTAATTATTAAACGCGTTTGCAATTTCATATTTATTTTTGACTATTGTATTTTCTAGGGTTATCAGAGAGTCCGGAGTTTTTTTATAATTATTTTTTAAGTTTGCGTTTTGTTTAATTATATCCCATGCCGTGCTTGATTAATTATTGGAATTTATAATCATTTTGCTATAATAATCCTTTTTTGCGGCTTCAATATTGTTAACATGCCGATTTTTAAGTATCTTATATCGTGCTTTAATTACAGGATCTTGACTTGGTTTACAGAAATGATAAAAATTTCTTACAGTGTTGCCTTCTCTAATTAATACAGGCGTTATCCAAGGCGTCTTTTTTGACCTGACTTTTGTTTTAAAAATTTAATTGGGAAAGCTATATCAAAGAGACTACTACATGTCTTAAAAAACATATCAAATTTTTTTACATTTGATGGTTCAATATACATTTCCAACAATTCTTCTTTAGATAAGGAGAACTTAAATTGATTTAAATTTTCATCTGAGAATATTCGTTTATTGATTTTTTTATCACATTTATTTTGCTTCGGCTCTGATAGATAATAAACTATTTGTGCATTATGGTCCGACATTATTGTATCAATAGTCTGAATTTTTAAAATATTATTATCTACATTTGAAAAAATATTGTCAATATGAGTTTTTGAATTACACTGTATGCGGGAGTATTCGTAGACATTTGAACAGAAACCATATGAATAAAACAAATTTACAATATCCGATGCCTTCCCATTTGTATCTAAAAAGTTATAATTAAAATCCCCAGAGACTAACGTGACGCTGCTGATTTTACTTTCCAAAAGTATGTTTTCTAGAGTATTTATAAAATAACTATCATTTGAGCCTGTAGACCTGTACAAGCAGACAACACAAATAGTATCTCCTTTATATAATACATTGACCGCGGCTGCATCAAAGATTTGATCAGCCGTTTCAACATTTGCTAACTGATTATGAATAAATTGGAGATCTTCCCTTACGAATATCGCCACACCACCTCCACGAATATAAGTTCTACAATAACAGCTTCCAATGTTATATTTTTAATTTTTATTGTTTTTAACTCATCTATAGTGAGCCACGTTTCTGTAAAACAGATAATTTCTGGATATGATAAAGATTGCAAAAACAAATGTAACATATTTAATTTATTGCGAATACTACGTATATTTAAGTTTACGATGCGGATGGTGGTATGATCTTTCACCTGCGAACTACCACTTATTTTTGGATCCTGACTGTCTAAGTTTTTATAGGACTTATTTTCAGGTATTGAAAATTTGACTTATTATCCATTTTTAAGTCGGTAGTTTCAGGCAACAGCGTATTATATATTGTTTTAGTGCTAGAACTAGATAGATTTAACGTTAAATTATTACAACTGTTATATAAACTATTATTTAAGTTAGTAGTTTCAGGTAACAACATTTCTTGTTGATCAGTATTTATTTCACTGAAACCATCACATTGACTTTTATTTGAACACAGAAAATTTGATACTTGAGAGTTTTGTTTTTGTACATCAATCAGATTACATATACTCGAAGAGTCAACTTTCAATTTTTGCAGGCACTGCACTAAATTTTTACACATTTGTATTTTGCCACGTTTATTTAAATGTATTCCCCCCCCCCCCAGGTGTAGTCTGTTCTGGACATTCCACAATTGAAATCAAAAACCTTCATATTTCTGTTGCATTTATGGATTTTTTGAATAATATCACAGATTTTTTTATTGCTGTTATATATTGCTATGATATTTAGAGGTGTTTGATTTGACTGGGGTATTGTGGTTGCTGGAAGGCAATTTTTGGAATGCTTGCTGCAGTTCAATTTACATTTGGAGAATTATGAAGACTTGTAAGATTTTAATATTCTAAATATAAACTCAGGGTTGCGTATTTTTGCTAGAATTCCTGTTATAAATTCTAATAATTGTTATTTTTCATATGGTTTGTTTTTACTGAAAGAAAAGAAAAACACAACAGATTGATACGAAGACTATTCATTTTAATTGTAATTATAATTTAATTCAGAATTGTTAAAAAGGTTTAGTTTATAAGAAGTTTTAGAGTTACTTGATTTGTGCGTCGACTAATGTCAGTTAGGATGTCAGTGTCATTGTGACAAACATATAAAAGGATACTCTTGGACATGAGATTTATGTGTTTGTTTTAAAAAATGGGGATCAAAGGAGGAAGACAAAAGATAAAAAAAGAAGAGAGAATTTGTTTTAATTAGCTACGGCTCGTCTTTGAAAAAAAAGACAGAGAATTTGATATCCTCTGGATGAAAACAGAAAGAACGAGTTTAAAACGTAATGTAAACTGATTTTCAATATAAAAGAAGAAAATATAAGTGATTATCTACGAATTGTAAAAAGTACAGAAGTATTACAAGTAAAAGACGATCGAGAAAGTGTCTTCGTTTGTGATGGTGGTAAAAGTAAATTGGAAATAATATAAAACAGATCAGAAGAAGAATTCGGATTAAGGGCGAGTATTATTTGTTGCTCAAGAGACCAGCAGAGCGAAATAGAGGTTGGACACTCAGCGTTTATGTCCGAGCGAAGAATATCCTAAAAAGGACGCGCTAAGATAAGTGTTTATTTTTAAGAAGGACGATAGTAGTTATTAAAACTCATTTAATTTTTCGGAAACCACATTTTGAAATTCATTTAATAAATAAAACCTTATTTTGTAAAGTTGATGTCGTTGTGTGTGTTTATTTCCATTTAAAATTAATTTAAATAACGTATTTACAAGCTAATAACGACCCTGAGAAAGTTAGAAGAGTCTCATAGCAAGTTTGAATTTAATTGCGTGAATTGCAGACAGTTTAGGGATTGTTTTCTGGTAGTCACAAAACCAAGCATATCATTGCAATATGTTGTTATATTTAAAGCTATCGTATCTATACGGGACGGTCGATATGATCACATTTGATTTAAATAATCTGTTTGTAATACTTGAAATAGTGCTTAGCAAAGATTTGTGCTCCTTGTCATTTGTACCACCTACAATAACTAAATAATCATTATCTGTGAAATGTTTAGTCATATCATGTATATCTTCGGCAACTTGCTCCAGTATTGCACCCGGCTTGAAGAACACTTGTATGTCGAACGTATCCCCACAAAATTGGTTTAAAAAGTTATAAAGACCACGACCATGACTATCACATACAAGAAACAGTTTCTGCTTACCATTTTTGCTTGATTTGGGGCGTAATTGTTCTTTCACACTTTTATCGTCTTGTAACACACCATCGTCTTGTTGCAGCTCTCTGTTTTCCACGTCCATGCGGCTCTTCTTGTTGCTCAGAATATTTAACTGCATAAGCAATTTTTTATTTATTTCCCCCAAGGAATTAATTTCTTCAAGCTGCCCGTTAACTTTGTTATTTAAATCGAGACAATTATCACACAATTTTCCGAATTCCATGATCTTTTTGTTAACTAGCGTTTTTTTACTGTCTTTGACTTATGTGTAGCTTTACATAAACACTCGATAACGGCTAAATGATTTAAGTTTTTTTATTATTCTTAAGAGATCATTTCTAGATCGTTCGCAGGAATCACTAAATTAAAACATAAATGTAGGTACAAAATATTCAAACAAAATAAATGTAAACATAGTTTTCCAGAATACCTTTGTAAGTTCCTAGTAACTTGTTCGCGTAACGCTTTGATTACTCAAAAATTCCGTTTTATTTTAGATACATCAAAGGTTTACTTGTGCATGTCCTACAAAAGAAAACGTTCGTTATACTGCAATTTATTATTTACGTCCAAAACGATATTTTGACATTAATATGTTTCCTTGTTTCTTATTTTTCCATGCCTTCAGTATACAGGGTTATTCAAACGTAAGGAATAAAATTCGTATTTCTGTAGCGCGTTGGTTTTTGAAAAAACGATCGTACACTTAAATTGATTTAAGTACAACTGTATCTTTATGTGATATTGTTTGTTTTTCAACGTCAATCTCCTCACCCCCAGCCACCTTGATTTTTTTTTAAATAGCGACCTATAGTTTGTGTGGGCTCGCTAGAAAGCTTGCAAAAAACTCCATTCAAATCTACCATCATAAACGAACTGGAATAGTTAGTTTTTAAATTACAGCGATTGAAACAAAAAATACTCGTTTTCCATATTTTGTTATTAAGACGTTAAAATTAAGTAGCCAAAGACATGACAATTTATAACCAATGTTATATATAAGTGTTTTCTTTCAGCATAAATTCTAATTTTGTCACCACATTTCAGCATTATCAAAATTGCAATTCTCTGTCTTTGTGATAATTGGGGCAATATTTTCTGTTAAACTTCGCTAAACTGAAAAGTTACAACACGTTGTATTTGGCAAGCAAAGTGGCATTAAAAGAATTAAACAATAATTTATAAAAAAACATGACTTGAGCTGCCTTATAAATTATTGTTAGGGCTTTAGTTACTTGATATTAACGTCTTAATAAAAAATATGAAAAAATGCATTTTTTTCTTTCAATCGCTATAACTTAAAAACCAATGATCCCAGTTCATTTATGAATGTAGTTTTTTGCAAGCTTTCCAACGAGCCCACACAAACTATATTACGCTATTTAAAAAAAAGATAATGACATAAAGATGCAGTTATATTTAAATCAATTTAAGTGTTCGAGCATTCTTTCAAAAATCAACGCGCTACTGAAATACAAATTTTATTCCATACTTTTGAATAACCCTGTATATAAAGCCCCTCATATTTGGATTATGCTTGTCTTTTAACACAAATGCACCTTATTCAGAAAAAAACAAGAATATTTGCCTTTATTAATGTTTTATTGAGCTGAACTACAATTTTCCAGTTTTAACTACACCAGTATTCTAATATGCGTTCTAAATCTGAGTGACCATAGGTCTATGTGAAAATGTTAGGACAATTCTAATATTGTAGTAACTGTCTAAGCTAGAACGTTATGATATTAAATTACGTTAAAAATAAAAAAATTAGTAGCATGGAAAAGTCTAAGCAAATGTCTTGTTTATTTTTACTAAAAAATTAATATCGTTTGCTTTGAACTTTTGTAGGTTCCGCATGCTACTTTATCCCCTGTCAATTGGAATTACAATTATGCTAAGCTGAAAAGTTTGTTATTCTTATTACTTACTTAATTACCATAAGAAAATAAGCGTGCGGTTTTTGCTTATATTTGCATTGCTTATTCTAATATTCTGACCCCGTACATTTTAACGTTAACTTGTTTATATGGAAAATATCTTCTCCTTTTAAAAATCCATATTATCACTACGCAGTACAAAAACGATGATAATCTAAAAAAATTTAAAATGCGAAAACGACGTTGGTTTTACATTGCAATTTTCATGTTTAGGAGCCCTACAATAAAGAAAAAGATAGCAATCAATATATTTACAAGACGCTTTTGAAAACCGAAGTCTGTTTATCAAAGAATAGCATACTTTATTAATAAATCAAATAGCAGGATGTGTACTAAATAGCGTACCAAGCTTAAGAAAACGTTTACAAGGTCTTAATTAAAACAAACATCCTTTTATACCGAGATACTCGTCTTCATTCCGTACCAGAGGCACATGCATAATTATGTTGCCCTAGGCTGCGCTCCGGTAAAAAGGCAAAGCTACGTTAGTGACATGTATCAAAACAGATCAAAGCCAAACTCTCAATCTAATATAGCTTCTTGGATATTTACATTCTGTGAGCAAATAATTACCGAACATGATGGAAAATAATTTAAAAAAATCTCATTATACCCGTAGATCGATTTATGAATTTATTAGTTTTCTTCGTCAAATTATATTTACTTTGTCATTATTACTTTTTCTTACTGTTACATCGATAATCGATAGTATTTATAATCTTGAATACAAAAAATTAAATGTTCTAAGGTTAACGTAATTGTAATTACTTTTAATATGACTGTAACATTGGACGCTTATCTAAATTGTCAAATATTATTATTTATTCCAAAACCAAAATTCCAGAAGCATAGCCTGCTTAAGGATTTCAACCGTGTTTGACAATCTACCATAGATGAACAATTATATTAGCATACAACAGCATTCCATATTTAGTATGCGAAGGAAGTTATCTATCTATATATACAGGGTGAAAACGAAATAAGGTTTACTCCCCTTCCTTTCTCTATTTATTAAGATAGACGAATGAAATGTGGTACCAGCAATATATTCATAAAATTCAATTACTTGATGGTATTAGCAATTTTTTAACACTTCAAGTTTCGCCGGAAGTGACCATAACTTTCTTATTTTTAATGCAACGTCTAGAATACGTTCTGCATACGATTGCGTCATTTATTTGTTTTTTTGGCACCTTTATATATTACCTTAATTTTTTTTTGTTTTGCGTCTAGAATGCCATGGCGGGTATAAAACTGTTCCTATGCAGCCAGGCGTTACCATAAAACGGTTTATTATCGTTTGTTGTCCGTATCCGTCAATCCCAGGCGCTTTAAAAATTCAGCTAACAGTTTTTTGAGAACAAGTCAGAAATTGCAAATGGAACAATATTGGTTTATATTGTTTTTCGGAAAGAGCATTTTCTAACGGTTGCAACGATACCCATAACTCCATACTTTATTACATTTTAAACCAGTAAAATTAGGTTTTACTTAGTTGTTAAGTATAGACGTAACTACGGTAACTACAGTCGTTATACTTTCAAACAAAAAACATCATAACATTTAAAACAAAAGAGGAAAGCAATTTATTAACAAAAACAAATACAAATCAAGTAGACAGTAAATAAACAGTAATTAAGAACGTTTTATAATGTAAAATTGAATTTTTTAAATTTATCGTGCGAATCAGTTTAAAAACATTTGAATGAACAAAAGACGAACAATAGTTTATGTGCAATGGGACTATTATAAACAATCGAATTCTATTAAAACACTGGAAGATGTTTACAGTTTGCCCTGTTTAGTGCTACAAATAACATAAGCATACGAGTTTAAATATGCTTTAACCAAGAAGGTCTATTTGAGCATGTGATGTAGATAATTCAAACGAAACCATAAAGTGTAATACATCGTTGTAATCGGAATAAAAATTTTGTTTTAATACGCTAAAAAAGAAGTAGTTGTAGAATTTAATTTAATTAAAAACGAACCTGATTATGTTAACGCAAAGGTTGAAACGTCGTAATCGTCGTATCGCAAATCTGATTTCAGCACGCTATTTAGAATAAAAGGTTGCACCAAAAATTTTTTACAGATTTCTAAGATTTTTAGAACTAAGTTAGCTACGGACAAAAAAAAGAAAACCAGTTTTTTTAGACATAAGAAGTTTATACATACTTACTTGTTTTGTGAGTTGTTAAATGACGTTTTGGGGGTTATGGTTGTACATTACGTTTTCATACTTTGACAAGTGCAAAATGGAACACTCGTTGGTCATGAGAGTTAGTTGTCTAAAAAATAGGAAATCTAGGAAGAAATAAGAATGTTGGTTAGTTACGGCTGGTCCTGTAGACAGAGAGACAGAATTTTTGATTCACTGAAAGGAAAAAAGAAAGAAACCGAGTTATATGGAATAAAAAGTGTTTTTTCATTGAACAAAAGCTATAACAAAACGTATAGAAGTATTTTCAATCATTTTGGAAATACTCAAAAGTAAGGTATAGTAAAAAAGCTAACCAGTTCGGGATTCCAGTTACAGTGGAGGAAGATGCAAATTAGAATAACGATTCTACCATCATCAATGGTAATTAATTTTTTGTTGAAGCCGAGTGGTGTTTTCTGGAAGAATCCAACCAGAAAAGAGACAGTATCTTATCAACATTTAACAAGTCAAGGATACCAACAGTAATTGTGAAGGAACAAAGATAAGTGTTTGTTTTAAAAAAAGTAGATTTTTTTAATTTCTCATAATTCCCTATAATTTCTGGTAAGCGAGTAAAATTTGACCTTGACTTAAAATAAATACCTTTTGTAACGTGTTATTTGGTTGTGTGATTTTTGTTCTTTAGAGCAGGTAAAAATTGCAATGTTCTACATTTTGCAAAATTATAAAATAAACATTATCCTTGTGATACATCATTTTAAAGGTGGAAAAAATCTTCATCAGCCCACGTTAAAAAGTTGGATTCAGTCGATCCGTTTACCAGATAGAGTTAAAAATGTTTTATTTCCAAAAATACTCCATTGCACCCCTTATCTTATGATACATCATTTTTAAGATGGGAAAAATTCTCAGCTACCCCCCTTATAAAAATTTGGATTCAGTCGATCCGTTTTAAGTTTAAGTAAAAAATTTTAAGTTGATGTACAAATAATTTATTTTCAGCAATGTTACAATTTTCGAAAATTTACTCATAACCGGATCGACTGAATCAATTTTTTCCTATACCTTAAAAATGATGTATTACAAGGTAGGAGGTGCTATGGGGTATTTTTGAAAATAAAATATTTTTAACTCTATCTGGTAAACGGATCGACTGAATCCAATTTTTTAAGGTGGGTTGATGAGGATTTTTTCCACCTTTAAAATGATGTATCACAAGATAGGGGGTGTTATTTGAAATTTCAAAATAGGGGTCGCTGAGGGTGAGAGGGTGAAATCTAAAGTTTAATCAATATTGGCTTCAAACTTCACCCTCTATATCTGACGCAACGTGTTTTTGTTTAAATCAAATTTACTTAAAATCGATAGTTGTTGAGGCTAGCTAGTTTTGAAATGAAAGCACTATATACTACAAGATATGCACAGCATTAACGTAAATAAATTAAAAACACTATATTAGGGGAGAGCGGGTCACAGTGGCCACCTTTTCACATATTTTGAGTTTTTTCACTTAAGCACAAGAAAATCTTAATTTTGTTCATCTCATAGTTATTTAGCACCAATAGCCTACCCAAATAACAATTTTTGGTAAAAATAAAAAACAATATGTTGTTGAAAAACTATTTTTTATAAACCAGTGCAAACATGGCCACCGTGCCCCGTTGCGGGGCACAGTGAACATGTCTGTTGGGTACACTGGCCACTGCTTTTCAGGACCTGCATGACCATGTTAAACATTAAAAACCGAACTCAAATAAAATACCCTGAAGGTAATAAATAGGTATAGCAGTAAATTGAAGAACATTTTAGTTTAATTGGTACATAGAACAGAATAAGAACAAAGAATATTACATATTATAGTAGGATAAGTCTACACTAAATTTAAAAGCCCCCTGCATTCTCGCTGTAGTTCCTGTGACATCGGGGTCTGGTAAAACACGTTCTATGTCACTATTTATGACCACAGATTCATCCTTTACTATAGGAAATATAAATCTATTTCTGTCCTTCCGCAAAAAATTGACCAAACATTCTTTGCCTGTTGAAAATATTTCGACTACTTGACCTACGTAATATTTTATATTTCTGTTCGTGGGGAATCTTACAATAACAAACGATTTCTCTTGAAAATTCTTTTCGTAGCTTTCTTCCACAGATTCATTTTTACAAAAATCGATATCATCGGAATCAACAACATCAGACATCGTTACATTATCACTGTCACTACTTGTTTCGTACAGTTCAGCAATGGGTTTTTTAACAATCTTGTTTTTTTTCTTAAGTTGTGCTTCCTCTTTTTTCTTCTTTTCTAAACATTTTTTCCTTTCTCTCTCTTTGTTTTCGGCCTCAATTCTGTTCATTACTGGTGTATCTGTTAACACTTCAGAAATTTTCTTCTTTCTACCTCTTGGATTTTTACCAGCGGCATGCTGAACCTTCGGATATGGGTACAAAGTCTCTGGTGTTACAAATTTTTTTGGATCTGGTGCGTTGTAGTATATTTCTGTAGTATCATCTGCAGGTGTCAGAGATCTTTTATAAGATGTGCTAGGCTGTTCATTAGTTTGGTTGGTAGGTGTAGCAGGCCTGGTATTGGAATTACTGGTGACGATGTCTTCTGTCATTGCAGATGTTTGCGTTTCGGGAAGGTCCTTTACATTAGAAGCTACAACGGGAAGGTCCGTTACATTAGAAGCTACAAAATCGTCTTCACCATATATGTTTCTGTTGAATGGGTAAATCCCTGTAGATCGAAAGCCAGCTGAACAGTTCTTTGCACAAAATGCTTTTGAATATGCTTCATTTAAAATTTCTGCGATATCATAAATATCAATTCGTTGTCCGGGATTGTTTAATAGCCATGCTCGACAAGCGTCGTTGTAGAAACGTTTAAGAGGACCATAAACACACTTGTCTAACGGCTGAAGTTTGTGGCTAGTGTGGGGCGGAATGGTTAATAAAATAATTCAATTGTTCTTAGCCAACTGTATAGCAGCATATGACAAGTGTGTTTCATGATTGTCCATAATCAATAATACAGGATCATTTACTGATGGTTTGGAATAAGCAATAAAATGTTCCATCCATTTCAGAAATATATCTGTTGTAATCCAGCCAGATGACGAAGCTTCTCCAATAACTCCTGTTGGTCCATTTTTTACCATACGTGTATTATATCTGACTCTTGGAAATATTAGAAGAGGTGGTATGGTGTTCCCAAGAGCATTTATTGTGCCACACATGGTCACTAAGACTCCTCTTTCCGCTGAAGTAACCTGGCCCACCTGCTTTTGTCCTTTTTTTGCAAGCACTCTTAATGAACCCTGCACGGTTTTAAGGGCCGTTTCATCAGTGTTGTAAATTCTGTGTGGGCCAAGACCAGGATACTTTAAGTAAATTGCTTCTAGAGTGTTAAAAAACTTATCCACTACAGGTTTGTTGAACGCCATAGCGCGAGCCAGAGCAGTAGCTTCCGGTGTACGGAGAGAAATTTCTGGGTGACGTTTCAAAAAGCTTGTAAACCATTCAGCACCTGCAGAGCGTTTTTCTGTCCAAGACCTGGGTACAATTTTGTTATTTGCTATAGCTACGTCGTACGCTACTTTTTTTAAAGCTTGAGGAGGTAAACCATGGTGAAGATTTGCCATTGTTTTACAGTAGTCAGATATTTCAGTCTCTTCGTCATAAGTAAATATTTGTCGGCAGCAGTAATTTGGAGTCAATAAACGTGGGTCTACCGGTTCATCCCAGTTTATGTTCTTATCTCGCAATTTTGTAACATATCTACGAAGAGTAGTTCTTGCTATATTGAAACGCTTAGCAGCACTTTTAACGGAGTACCCATGTGTGAAAATGCATTTTACCGCATCCTGCATAGTTTGGGCACTTGTAAGGCCAATATTGCTTTTTCTGACTCTATTACGTGGCATCTCGTTCTAAAATGACATAAAAATTGTATTTTAGTAAAATCTGACTACAGCACTATAAAGTCTAAATGATTAACCTCTTGTATTTACATTTTAAAATTAACTAATTAAAATTTTAAAACTGGTGGCCACTGTACCCACAGTCTGAATATTCAAATAAGCAGTGGCCACTGTGCACCTAACCTAAGGTGGCCACCGTGTCCCAAAACTAGCCTCACAATAATTTGACGATATACCACATAATTTTTTTCGCAAGAACTTAAACTTTCCTCAAAGCAGATACAACATATTGTATATAAACCACCACAGCAACAATATTTTATAATTATTAATTCTAAGTAGCTATTTCACAATTTGTAATCTTACCAAAAATTGCAGCTTTCACTAACCACATGTGCACAACGATGTCAAACCACGACTAACTGGAAATTGGCGCTTAAATTTTCTAAACTACAAAACGGATGCCAGTTTACATCTCTGAAACTAGGTGGCGATATCGTACCTACTACAACAAAAGAAAATATAAGCCAGTGACCACTGTGTCCGTATGGCCACTGTGACCCGACCTCCCCTACTAGTTTTGTCTCTCAGAAGTTACACTGCAATCTTCTAAGACAGCAGATATACACAAGAAATAGGAGATCTTTGGGGAAGTCGTGGCAATATCGACATTTATAATATTAATGCTATAGATAATATATCGAAGTTATCTATAATAATATCTACATTAACGGTAATATATTGATATTATCGGTATTAATGTAGTTATCAATTCATTATATTATCGATACTACCGATATTGTCGATATCATCGATATTATCAATGCTGTTGGTATTATCCAGTCTCGCTATTATTGATTTCATTGATATTATCGATAATATGGATATTATCAATAATATTGGTATTGTAGGTGTTATTTATATTTTCTATATTATCTATATTATCAAAATTATCGATAATATTATTATTATTAAGTTTAATATATGGATGTTATAGATATTGAAAATATTAATTTATCATGTTATCGGTATTATCGATATTGTCGATATTATTAAAATTATTGATGTTATTCATAGTCTCGCTATTATAGGTACTATCTAGATTATCGATATTATGATAATATTGATATTTATATACTATAGATATAATCGATATTATAGATAATTGATATTACCGTTATTATCGATATATGCAATGTTATCGATATAAATTCATTATTGATCTCATTGATATTATAGATATTATCGATATTAAAGGTATTACCGATATAATCAATATATCAATTTTCATATTCAATTTTCAATATCACCCAGCCCTAATTGAGATCAAAACTGAATTGTAGCCAATTTCCAGCTTTATGAACCTAAAACGTCTTAAAAAAATCTTGTTGTTAGCTTTTGAGCAATATTTTCAAAAAAATGTTCAATACTTAAATTTAGTTTCCTTATATATGTATATAGTTTGTAGTTACATTGTGTGTCTTTGGGACTATTACAATACCGAGTTTATGTCGTTTTGGAGTCTCGTTGTTGAGCAGTGAAAATGTTCAAAGACTCGTAGCCGTCGCCATTTTAAATCTAGGAAGTTCAGAAAAAACTTTTCGTGTTCCCCAAGGTGTTCTATCAAATTCCATTTTCATATTTAGAAAATTCAATTTCTGAAAAGCATGTTGCCAAAAAAATGTCTAACTGCCGATTCCGAGTTTGGACTGTTTTAGAACTTGTCTTGTTCGTGAATTGATGACCCAACTAACCTATCCGCCTACCCGCAGACAAACCTTTTATTTAAACGCCATTTGATTTTCTGGAAGTCCAAAACATATATAAAATCTTGGATTCAAACATTTTCATGCAAGTTTAGGAAAATAGTCATCAAATATTTTTTTAATATATATGCTACATAATATTTTGATTTCAATGGAAAAATATTATTTGCGACTAAAATCACGATATGTCAAAAAAACAAAAGCGTCTGCCAAAAAGTGGCAGGAAGGGAGAATTAGATTCTTAGCGTTTATAACACCGCATCTAATAATTTATTTTAGAATCTTATTTTACTATCAGTTCTTGATAGTTTAGCTCAAGCAGTAATGTTGTATCGTATCACAACTATGATATAACGAGACTTCAATTTCCAAATTTCAAACAGTTTTAGGAAGCACATAGAAATTAGCGCTTTTGGCAAAAATAAATTGTTCCTAATTCAATTCCCAATGCATGGAATATACGACATTTAAAAGAAATTAAGTGAGCAGTATTTTCAAAAATGTTCATAAAATGTTGCTTTCCTACTAAGTACTAATATTTGAAAGTTTTTAGGTAAGCAGGTTATAAAGTTAAGATTTTCAAAAAAACCGTAGTGGTAGCTATTTTAAAACTAGAAATTTCGATAAAAAGAATTGTCTTGTTATCTATCCGATTTTGCTTACAAATTTATAAAATTTCCATTTTCATTAGGTATCGTATTTTTTAGTTTACTGTCATAGTCAATTTTTGATATACACCACATTCTAAATGCCATCAAAATCGGACGATGCAGAACATATAAAAAGTGAACCAATGAACGAACGAACCAGCCCACCGACCCACCCACCCACCCACCGACAAACATTTTCCAAAACGTGTTTTTATTAAACTCTTAAAGCCCAACGCTTTCATGAAATCAACGCTTTTCAATATTAGAAGTACATGAAAGCAGGAAATGGATTGTTTTAGGGTTTTAATAATAATAATAATAATTTTAAAAAATGAAATTTGTGAGTCAAAAACGGCGAATAGAAAATAGTCCGGAGATGCTGCATTTATAATGACATTGTTGAAAAAATAAATTATATCGAAAACAACATGTTTAACATCCGTTTTCAGTTTTAAATTTTATGAAACTTAATTTTCAGATAACTTCTGATATTACTTTCAAAATTAAAGTTTCATCAAAATCGTAGTACCCGTTCCGCAGATATTAGGAAAATTCTTTGGATTGCTTAAACTCCAAGTCTCTTTAAAACCTCAATATCGAAAATTTTCATAAAATCAAACTACTCCTAACACTGTACTAAAAGCAGCGGTAAGTGAGAAATGTACTTACTGACGCTTAAATGCCGTTACTCTTATTATTTCTCTAAATTTGATGCAGCGTAAAACAACGTTGAAAGTCCTTAACAAGTTGTTTAATGTATAGATTTTAAATGAAACACATAATTATTGCTTCAGTAAAGTGTATTCCCAAAAGTCTTTAAACATGTATATAGCAATACCACATACAATTTGATGAGAGTACCTAAGACCTGTATATATGCAGTAAAACGAATGAATAAGACGAAATGAAATGGAGGCGAATGTTGAAAGGCTGATGGAATTAGGGAAAGTAAGATTGGTGGACTGCACTCCAGGGACGTCCCATTGCTCTTCCCCGAGCTGCCAAGTTGCTTCAAACTAGGAGAACTAGTCGAAAACTTCTTTGTGAAGCCGGAACATAACACCATCCGTTTACTGCTAAATCTTAAGCAATTTATAGCTCGCATTTTTGTATATTCCAAGCTAAAATGTATTAAGAAATTTAGTTTATTGATCTTTATATTGTTGTATGTTATAGTTGAAAACAAATTACTATTAAATAATGGAAAGTTTACATTTTTTATTACAAGAGGAACTTTCAAAAACGTTTTTTAGCTTAAAGCACTTTAATACAGGTCTTTTGCTATTTTTAACTTCCACAGCGTACATGTGGTCGTATGTACAGTCAATTTTAGTGCAACTATAAAACGTTACTCCCAAATCTCGAACATCAGTTTATAACTCAGTGTTACGCTATAAAAATGTGAAGTATTTATTTCTGACAAATGAAAAATTAGCAGAATGAAAGCTACCTTTACTTTGCAGTGGTTGTCAACCTTGTAGTATTTGCGAACCCCAGGTGTTCTGCATTTTTTGCGGAACCCCAGTCAACTTAACATATACATAGGGTCTAAAAATGTAGGTCTAACGATGATAACGAATGGCAGCCGTTTATTTTCAGGCTCTTAACCAATCACACCTAGACTGATTGCGATAATACTTTTTTAAGAAGCTTATGTTAACGGCACAATAACTATAGCAACTAAACTAAATAACGCGTTAGTACGTCAGTACGTAACAAGTAATTTTAATACATGAATATGTTATTTTTTTTTGTTCGTGGAATATTCATAAACAATAAAATGAGTGATTGCAATTTTTCGATAAAGTTGTGGTGTAAGTTCACGAGTGCTAGTGAAGATGGTAATTCCACGACTGCGTAGCGGAAGTGGCATTACCTAAATCTTATCTGGCACGAGTTAACTTACACCACAAGTTTATCAAAAAAAATCGTATCGCAAGTCGTAGTCGCCTTGACTATATCACTCACATTAATTTTGACGCATTTTTGGTAACACTGAACTAGTCGGAAATGCTGGGAACCGGCGCTCTAAATATTATATAGGTATTGCTGTCCCTAAACATCTGTGCTTTTTTATATTTCCTTAAGTGACACGAAATCAGCTGGTTATGTCTTAAGCTGCTGTTAGTTGCCTAAATCACACTATTTTGTACATCATCAATTATTGTAGACGGCGGCGTAAGACATATAAAACTTATATATTATAATCAATATTGAACTGATGTGAGATGCGGTGACCTAGTAGGCCACCACGAAAGTTAATTTATATCAATCGATTCATTAATAAATCTGTGACTGAAGTACTCGTACACAGATCTGGAAATATGTGGGAGGCACCATCTATCTGGTTATAAATTAACGGTAGGTTTTCCAATGATAATTCATCTAATTTTCCTTCAAATATTACAAGTGCCGTTTGTTCAATAAAAAACCTTATTAAAGCAACACCTTTCTGGAAATTTGGCCTCTTTCTGAAGCCGCAGATAGTCTCTAAACCAACATCTTGTATTATTCCAGTTGAAAACGTCCTTTACGTTGGCGCTGTTACTGGCTAAACCGGAAGTGCGGAATAGAAGGTTTATAATTAATTAAATATATGGAAGTTTCATCAACTAATAGATTATGGAATAATCTGTGGGACAAACGCCACGAGGCCTACTTCGCTTAGCTTGCTGTGGTTTTTATAATAAACTATTCAGAAAAGCGACCAGTTAGTTGAGGATACTTTAATTTCTGCCTCATGCCGACCAATCACGAAGAAGGGGCGAAGTTTACAATTGCGCCAAATTCAAAAATTTCAAATTTCAAAAATACGCCTACTGGTTAGGCAACCCAAGATGCACTTAAGTGTAGAAACAAGCCAGCATTTTTGTTTTTGCTTTAGCTTTGCACACACTATCAGTGAATGAATGCAACTTTGTTCTCGTATTTTTTCTTTAAACATATAACTGCTCTTAACCATAACCTCGGGTAGGCAGTAAAGACCAAAAACATTGTTTTAAAAAAAGCAGTACATAAAATTAAAAATAAAAGAAAAAACAAAGGCGGTGCCCGGAATTGAACGCAGACCCTCTGCCTTGCTGGACGGCGCGGCGTTTCACGCGTCTACACTACCGAGACTCGTTGCTAAAGCAGCCTTGAAATCGGTAAACAAGCTAGTACACTGTATGAGGTCATGCACGTGTCTGCTAATGCAAAGGTAGGAAATTCAGCTCGTTCTTCGTGATTGGTCGGCATGCGGCAGAAAGTAATGTATAGTAGTTGGTTGGGATGACTAGACGGTGGTAGTAAGGACATCGCGTTGCGTTGCCGCAAATCCGCTATTTGGTGTAAGTGAATTTGCCTATGTGACAAGGGGTAGTAGGGATATAGTACCTGCTCAGTTCGGTTAATTAAGTAATCAATGTGACTCGGTGCTTTTCTTTAGACCGCCCGTATATATTAAAAATAGACCAATAGGCCTTGGTTTTTTGAAAAGATCATTTAGTTTCGTGATATCAGATATTTTCTAATTGATATAACGCTCATCCGTTGAAATTTCAAAATCTTTTTTTACTTTCGTAGTTAGTCGTTTGTTGGCGATTACTTAGTTAAACTGTTCGGGTAAGCAACCAAAAGCAAACATCCCAAATAGTGTTGTTTCCAGAACCAGTTAAGACATTCACACAGAATTAGAAGCTAAAATTTCGAAATTTATGAAAAATCGATAAAGGGGTGTAAGGATATTGCGTTTGCAATGAAATGCTGTTTGGTATCAATAGCTGCGGGTAGCTGTCAAAACGTTCCGTGTGCATGTATACTATAGCCCTGGCATATTTTACGAGAAAATTTGGGCAAACACTATACCGAAACCAGGTACGCCATCAATTTTTTTTACAATTTTCACGATGATGAAATAAAACTTGGGCGTATTTAATTATTCGAAGGTGCGAAATTTATGACAATTTTCCTTTTGACCACTTCCGGTATAACCGGAAAATATATCAACTTTTTTTTCTTGAACAACATTTTATGTTTATTATTTATTACTTTATTATTTATTATAGAGCATTAAATTATCTATTCAGTAATGTATAAAAGTTACTAAAAGAGTTAAACGGGTTAGCTGGTAGAAGGCGTAACACTTTAAAAGCAAAAATTCAAGTAGAAAATGAATTTTATATTTGCTTGCTAAAACCTTTTCGAAACAGTGTCATTAAAATATTGAATGTTAGATGGAAAATTGTATTCACTTAAAACTTTTTCGATTGTTAGGTGAAAATTTTATCAAGAAAGGAATTGTAAGCCATTTTTTAGAGGTTTGCTTGGGTCTATTTTTAGAACCAATTGGTTATTATTTGCTTACGGGGTCTTTTACTTCTGCGTTTTATATCTTCAGTTTCTTTCTGTTTTTTTTTGTTCTAGTTCGAAGAGATTCAAAAGTCGCCCATTTTATTAATCTGTCTATACTTGTGTAGTATATTATTTTTCTACATCGTTGCAACTTTTTTCTCATATTCTGTTATTAGTCTCTGGTGTTTTCCTATGATTTCTTATATTTGGTTCTCTTTATTTCTTTTTTATACCTGTTCATATCTTTTTGAATATTTTTGTTTCTTATCATTTTTTGCGCTATGCACGGCATGCAACTTGCAGCCCATGTAACTCTTGGCCGAACAGTTTGCTCGGAAAGCAAAAACGTGATGTTTTATGATATAACTCCTTTTTGCCAGAGAAAAATAACAGAATTGTAAATTTTCAATTTTAGGGGTTGGGGGTACACTTAAGGATTCATTGGAACTTTTGCTAAAATAAACGGAACGATTCTCGTCTTTTTTATAAATTTCCAATTTTTAGTAGTTGGGGTGGGTGCTCTTAGGGGTGGATTGGATGGTTTACATTTACATCGTTTAGGAGTCGGGGTGCTCTTTATGGTGGTTTAGAGGTGTTGCTATAACTGAAGCACTGATTTTAGTAATTTTAATAAATTTTCATTTTTTCAGTGTTGGGGCTCCATTAAGGGTAGTTAGGAAATATTGCTTTAAAAAAGCGGCAATTGCCGTCAATTTTATACATTTTCAATTTTTAAGGGTTGGAGGGTGATATTTATAATTTGATTTAATTAAAGGAATGATTAAATTTGTTTAAACAACCCCAATAACGTGCACATTTTGATCTCTACACATGTAACAAAAGTTGTTTTGTTGATTATCTTTAGTTCTAAATGCGTATAAAAAGTTTCTCAAAACTAATTATCATTCAACTTTGATTTCAAGGAATTTTTTAGCATAAAACGCTTTAATTAAACTTATGGCAAAAGGTAGTTTTTAATTAAATTAAAAAAATATTTTTTGGATAATTAAAACTCGTTCCACGACAAGCATATCTTGCTAAAGAAGGGACAAGAACATCGACTCCACTTAAAATAGCCTGCAGCAAATTTCATTTGAAGTTTGTTACATAATGAATAAGAACTGTTACTAACAGGGAAACAATTACTGAATTTGTTTTTATTTTAACCGCATGTCTGGAACACAATCTAGATTATTCCAAAAGTATTTTATATCAATACAGAAATTTCATAATTCAGAAATGGTTATACACAAATTTATACTTTTTTATATACTTAAACAAAACGTACCTGCAACAATTTAATTAAGTACTCAAACACGTATTCCATAAATTAATGCAAATAACCCAAAAGGAAATATAGTTTACGTGACGACTTTTATCGCAGTTGTCAAAAGAAAATAAATTAGTTTTAGCTAGCTTTTAATTATTATTTAACATATACAAAAATAATGATATTAAAACCAAGTAGAATTAAATAAATTTTAAATGAACTTTGTCGATCTTTTATGAAAACTAAAAATATAAAACTTGAGCTTGTTAACAATTTTAACAGTTAACAGTGAGTACGACTGTCATTTTATAATTATAACTTATTAGATTAAAAACCAAACATTATTATTAATGCAGGAGTATGCGCTTCAACTGAAACAAAAGACGGAAAAATAAACTCTGTACCTACGCGAAATATAACTCAGAATACCTTTGTACATTACGTAAGTAGTAGAACTTCGCGTGTTCGAGAAATACGTGTTTCGTTTTACAAAGTAGTTAAAATTTAAAATTTTTCAGTATGTTAGGTTAATACTAATGATGTATCCAATGCCTGATAACTTCTAATGCGTTTGAAATACTATTAAATAAATGTATCAGCTAAGTAAATGTATGTTTTGTTTACGATGAGAGCGGAATTTTGTTTAAAATTGCCAAAAGTGAAAAGTGTTGAAAATAAAAGGTTTGGAATGGGTAACAAATTCATCAAAAAAACTTCCTATAAATGTTCTTTTAACCTAAACATTTTGACTAATAAGCAGGTTTTGGGCCTTGGGCGACCGATAACGCGAACGCTGCAGAGGTGTCTGACTGTGTGTGTGTCTGTATGTCTGTCTGTGTGTTTGCATACAATTTATAGTCCAGACGCCTTAACGCAGAAAAACCAAATTTAGCTCAGAGATTGATAATTGCAATAGAATGATACCGTAAAAAAATGAAGTTGGTCCGCCAAAAAAAGGGGGAGGGGAGGGGTTCTCTAGGTTAGATTAAACACGCTTAAACAAGAATCTTAAATTCGTATTCTACGCATGTGGAAAAGCTGATCCGCGCAAACCTGATTTCTATCACTTCTCGTTGTCCCCACCATTGAAATTTTTGTTTTTTTTTTAATCATTCGGCTTCAAAATCGATATGAACATGTTAAATGTCAAGATCAATCGTCCATTTAGGTACGTAGAACACAACGCATCTCTTATTTAGCCTAACTTGGAGACTTTATTAGTTGAAAACTATCACAGACGATCTATCCGCAAATTAAATTTGGTTGCTACATGTCTAGTAAAAATAGATATTTATATACGTATTCACGAAGTACGAGTTTGCGCACGATTAAGTTTTAATTATTTTTAGCTCAGTAAATAACTATTAAAACGATTCCGTAAAATTATATTTAAAAAAACAGTAAATATTGTATTTCCATTTTTTAAGAGTACACTTTTAGAATCTATAGCATTATAACATCCGCGACTATCTCAACTTTACGCGACAACAAAGCCTAAGATTCTTTAAAGCCCGAATGTATAATTCGATAAAATTCAAATTATTGATTTTAAATACTACTTCACGCCGACCTTGTTTTTTAAAAGTGCATCTTTTCTGATGTTTTATTAAAATTTTGAAAATGTTTGAAATTGTCCAAAATTTTTAAAGTTTAAAATTTTTTAATTTTTTAATTTATTAAAAATTTTGAAAATTTTTGAAAATTTTAAATGTTTTTGATAATTATTTTTAACAACTAAATAATTTAGAAAAGATATTTGTTTTTTTTATTAATTGTGTTAATTATAAACAATATTTACTTGTTGAAATCTAAAATCGATTTCATGAGTGATTTAGCGATTATCCAATTAAACTGTTGAGGTAAACGACTAAAAGAAAACCTGCTTTCTCGATGAAAGATTGTTGCTATTGTCATTTAACCGATCATCATACCGATTTTGGAGCCGAAATTCGTACATGTCTAAATCATAGAAAAACCGTTGGTGGGGGGATACTGGGGGTAGTAGGAAGATCAAGCTTGCGCATATCGGCTATTCGACATGTGTATAATACGAATCTAAGGGTAAGGTTTTTTCCGAGCGCACCTATTTTGCAGTAAGCACTCCCCCCCCCCCACGTTTTGAAGCAGTCGAGTGGTTTTATGATATTTTGTATTTTCTAGTTGCAACTAATGTTTATCCCTTGAAATCTCAAAATTGATTTTGTAATTTGGTGATAGCCGTTTTTTTTTGGTTATTACTCAATCACTCTGTTCAGGTAAGCAACCAAAAGGAAACCTCTTTTTTAAGGTGTTTTTTTAAACACGTCCATTTGGAAATATAGCACCACCACCCCTTTTTTTTGGCGAACCAACCTCATTTTCTTGCGGTGTCATCCTATTGCGATTACCAATTTTTGAGGCAAAATTAGTTTTTCTGCCTTAAGGCGTCTAGTTCTACATAACGCAATACCATCCCCTATAGCTAAACTTCGTACTGCAAGGAAGGTAAAAAATTGAATTTTCTGCGGTTGTAAGGAGAAAATGTTTTTGGACAGTATTGTAATTTTATAGTACTGTTGTGGCTTGAACTTCATGTTGTCAGATGTTTTTGAAAGTATAAAACGTAATAGTTTTTGAATAATGGAAAAGTAAATATTTCGTCCTTTTTAAGTTGAAGTTTAGCATTTTACAAAAGTGCGTTAGTTTTTTATACTTTCGCGCTATTGGTGATTTGTAGACATTTATTTCTTTTTGTGCACGCCTAGTGAACACTGTAAAGTAAAATCATATAAGCGTGAATTTTCATGTTATTTATAACTGGTAATATTGGTTAACTGCGTTTTTTAATCTTTCATAGTTCTGTAGTCTGGAACTTGAAAATTATTTTATTGGGCTTGTAACACATGCAGTCCAGTCGTCAGGTCAGAAAAAAGGAGTTTACCTAGATACAATTCAAAAATAAATGAAACCTGGTGCATTTGGTAGGGTTAGGGGCCTTAAATAACACATCTATTTTGCGACCTCGAAATTGGCGAGAAAATTTGTAAAAGTTTTAAAATGGCGGCCAAAAAACGGGTTTTGCAAAATATCTTGGTAGTGGTGCATCCTCGGCTTCATTTTTTTTGTCAAGTTGGTAGTTAAAGGTGCGACAGTGTAGTAAAAGTACTTTCCTCGCTCACTTGATAATTTATTTCTTTTGATAGACTCATAGACTCTTGGCCACTTTCTGTCGATTATTAGTACAATTATGAGTGAAAATTCTACAAAAAACAACAATCCTATAACTGTGCGCATTTTTCAGCATGAAAATCACTTCTTTTTATACTAACTTGCGGTAGAGTAAAAGGCGCGTTTTGTAAGGTGGTTTGCACAATAGACAAAATCCACAGAGCGAGTTTAATTGTTCTTTCTTTGCTGTTTACTTCTCGATGAACCAGGTTTTGCTGGGATCTTCAGCATATGAATGTTCATAGTCGCTCCATCATTACACTTCAGTTCGTTATCGTGATCTTACTTTAAAATAGTTTCCTTTTCCGTGGTTAGGGAAGGTGTCCTCTTCTTCGTTGCTACCATAAGAAGGCTCTTGTACAGTTTTGCAGAAGACACCATTGGCGCAACTGTAAATAGTGAAACATGTCAAGCCGGTTTCCCGCAGCCACACTCAGGTCCACAGCATTTTTTGCATTCACACGAAGTACACCCCACTAATTCCTCTGGATTGGGATATATATTAGTCCAATTTCACCTCTTTCAGCTAATATATTTATGGAAAATCTAGAAGATCAAATATTTGAATCAAATCATTCTGAGAAAGTTATATTTTGGTTTCGTTATGTTGATGACATTTTACCATGTTTTGATAGTTCATTTCAGTTAATCAATGAATTTTTGATTTTTATTGACAGCTTGCACCTAAAAATAACATGTACACTGGAAACTGAACAAAAATGAGTCTATCAACTTTTTAGATTTAAACATAAAAATTAATTCAAATAATAAACTTGAATATTCTGTTTATAGAAAACCTACACAAACAGACATTACAATACCACACGATTCGTGTCATCATAAAACACATAAATTAGCAGCATACAGGTCCATGATACATAGGGCTTTAATGGTTCCTATACGTGAAATTAGTTATAATAGAAAACTTTTGATTAATAAACAAATTGCATACAATAATGGTTATAATATTCAACTTATTGATACACTAATTAAAGAGAAAAATTATAAATTAGCTATTCAAAAAATGTATCCAACTACTTCATTAGATAAAATGAAATACGCCTCAATTCCATTTTTTGGCAATAAATCAAAGAAAATTGCCAAAATTTAAACAAAACAAATAAATGTAAAATAACTTTTGAAACAACAAAAAACATTTTAATCACTTTGTTGATTGCTAAAGAAAAAAACAGACAATTTACTAAAATCATGCATCTACAAATTAAATTGCTCGCACTGTAATTCGGTTTATATAGGACAAACAATTAGAAAGTTTAATATTAGGTACAAGGAACACGTACGTTGTTACAAGTTTAAACACCCCCATAAATCCAATTACGCTAAACACTTATTAGAACACAATCATTCAATGACATCTAATAACACTATAAAATTTTAACACATTTGTAATGACAAACGTAAATTGGATATACTAGAAGCATTTGAAATTCATAAATATTTAATATCTGTACCTTTAATGAATGAACAAATTGATCTCATAAATTCACCGTTATTAGACGTTTTGGAATGAGAAATCAAGTAATCTGGACGCAGATATAAAAAACCAAGATCACGTTATGAAGACTTATTGTTCCTATAGTTATACATAAACCTGTTAAAGTTAAGAATTGTTTTATTTACAATAAATTAAAATGAACTTCAACGAAGTAAAGCTCGAACTTATAAATTAATTTAATGAGTGTTTGAACTCTTCCCCAGTTGGTCGAAACAGTAGTTGTACCTTTCAAGTTACTTAACAGCAATAAGTTTGGAAATCTGTTGTTTACAAAGGTCGGAACGATACCGTTCTAAAGAAGATTGCAATACCAATACTGGATGCTTTTTTTTTTTTAATGTATAGCGATACCGATACTTGATACTCAAAAAGTAATAGAATACCTGTATCGCGATACTTCCGACCACTGACTGTTTAGCACATTCATTGTTTACAAACCATAACGCCACCTCAACGACCAATTTTATTAAACTAAAGACACACAATTGACTAAAATTCCGTACCTGATAATGTACAGAAGACAAAAATAAGTATTGAAAATACACTTAGTGTAGCCGTAGCTACAATTAACACAGTAAAAAGCAGCGAGCTAATAATTTTTTTTAAAGTAAAATTAAAAATTAAAATTAATTAACATTCCAGAAAATTAATTAATATTTAATTTCTGTTAAATACGGACTGTCATTACCTTTAAACCTGTTTCTAAAAATAAGAGCAATTTTTCATAAATCTGTTTAATGATGTAAATAATTCCTTGAGTTTCAAGTTGCATGAGCAAAGAGTGATTCTGTTTTGCTCAGTGCATTTGCAAATTAAATTTGATTTACCGACCACAATCCTTCAGCTGTTTAATTTGTTCGCATTGCTATTTTCCTTTATTTTTGCTTGCCAAGTGTAAAATGCACTATTAAATTAAAATGTTCTTTCGCGTCACGGTATCGTTACGCGAGGCGTGTTTAAAGCATAAATTAAGGTAACAACATCAAAACGAGCAAACAGAGTCACGTTTTTACGAAAAACCTACGTGTATTTTACAAACGCTTCTAATGTAATAGAAAATTATCGCAGGATGAAGAAAATTTCATCACGTTGCTACACAGAATAAAGTTAAATACGCTAACTAGTATATTTTTCCATTTTATACTTACACTTAATGTTATTTTTTGCATCGCAAGCTGTGCAGAGCGACAGATTCTGTAACAATAACAGTAATTTAGTATAATCATATTTGTATAATTGCGTTCAACTAAGAATATGTTTCCTCAACTCAGAATTTTACTACTCAAAAACGTCCCAATATACCGGGAGATCGAGAGGTTGTCCAAAAAAAACTACCTTCTAAGTAGTTATCAATGTTTCTTTCTAGTGTGATATTAGCCATACTGCGCAATACGTTTGTTCCGTCGTTTGTTTATGCTTGTTCCGTTTGTTTACGTTTCTTAATTTCACTTTATATTCTTGGACGCTGTTATTATTATACAAATAGTATTTTTCAATACTAATTAGGGATTGTTAAACGAAGTTTACAGTAAGTACAGTGTTTCCAATTAATTGAAAACAGTAATAATTGTTTGTAAATTTAAGGTTATGTATTCCGTTGAACACAACAAGTTTATTATTGAATCTTATTTCCGCAATGGCCAACGCAATGAAAATGATGGTGATGGAAATATTCAGTAAATTTGTGTGTAGATGAATTCGTTAATCGTTTCCCCGACGTCGACTTTGATTACGATAATCTAAGCAGGCATGTAAAGCGCATCGTACATCGTTTCCAAACAACGGGTAGTGTATATACACAAAAATCTCCTGGAAGACCAACCCTTTTAACTCAGGACACATTAGAGGATATACAGACGCGTATCGAACGCAGCCCTAAAAAACCATTACGACAGTTAGCGCAACCAACAGGTGTGCATTTTGTAAACTATAAATTTTTGCATATAAAATTTATTAAAATTTGTAATTGCAGGGTTAAGCTATGGAACGTGTCAAAAGGCAGTAAGACGAAAACTGCATTTACACCCATATAAAATTTCAGTAATGCAAGAATTACTTCGTCCCGATTATGAAAAACGTGTGCAGTTCTGCAATTGGTTTAACCAAAATTTAAATAACTATGAAATGCTGGATTCAAGTTTCTTTTCAGACGAAGCCTGGTTTCATCTCACCGGTTACGTAAATAAACAAAATTACAGGATTTGGTCTGCAGAGACCCCTGGTGAATTTTTACAAACTCCACTGCATCCGATAAAGATTGGCGTGTGGATTGCCATCTGCAGAAGACGCATAATTGGTCCCATTTTTTTTTAAGATACCGTAACAGCTGACCGCTACATCGGAATTCTAAACACATTTATAAATCAGCTTCACGATGATGAATTACGACAGGGATATTTTCAGCAGGATAATGCACCTGCACATACATCCCTTCGAACAAATCAATATATACACTTTTATGACGATCGTATCATTGCATTTCCCCCACGGTCACCCGATTTGACACCCCTGATTATTTTCTTTTTGGGCATTTAAAGAACACGATATATCAGACCCCCATGCACACACTTGAGCAACTGAAGGATGCTGTTAGTGCCGCTACTGCAAATATAACTGTGCAACAGCTACAAAATGTTTTTAACAGCATGAAAAGAAGAGTAGAGTGCTGTATCAACAATAATGGGGCTCATTTCGAACATGAACTGTAATTACTAATTACTAATTTTGTTAATTTATTTTTGTAAAATTTAATATTCTAATTAGTTAATAAAACAAATAATGTTCTGATTAATTCCATTATTAACCGTAATTAAAACTGATTGCAAATAACTTCTTATTTTCATAATTATTTTCCTCTTTTGAATCTACCAGAAATTGCTAACTTCATTTCATACATGACAGCACCATGACAGGTGGAGGATGTAAAGATTGATATACTCTCTGTAGAAAGTAGTTTTTTTCGGACAACCTTTCTCGATCTCCCGGTACATATGTACATATAAAATTTTCTAAGGTTTACCTCAATCAAACAATTTTGATAATGTCCTTTTAATGTTGGATATTGTTCATAGGTCACTCCGATAAACCTAAAATTGCGTCGTTTGCCCTGCACGACATTATAAAGGAAAACTTGTGCTGAATGAGCAAACTACCCTATATCTAAAGCATCAAATAGAAGAAAACAATTTTGTTCATATTTATAAAGTATACAACAGAATTCATCTAAAAGCAGTGGTAATAGACAAATTGGAGTACATAATTGTGCATCGCATCTTCGACTTCTGGCGCCGTGTCTTCATCGGTACGGGGGTTTTCGACGTTTCAACTCCGATTCCATTGGACATTTTCGAAAACCAGCTAAAATCGGGACGAAATGTTGAAAACACCTTAGCGATGCTGCACTGTTATTGGTCCACACCTATGCACCATGCACATTTTGCTGTGTCAGTAGCGCTGCCATTAGCATAAACAGCCGCTACCACCATGTGCACCATAAAAAAATGCACTATACAGTTTTAATGATTGCTCAATATTTATACTATTTTGTTGTGTTTATAGTGCAATGCTACTGTTAATACTTCCTGGGATGTTTTTAGCAATAATATCATAGCGCACAAGGTGCATTAGTGTGATTCAATAACAGAGCAGTATTAGTTATGATCAAGGCACAGATTTTACGCAAATTTTAATTTGCATGTTTTGCATATTTTGTTGTTTTGGAGCATATTTTTAGAATAAATTCATATTTAGATATATTTTTTAATATTCGCAAAACAAATCGTTAAATTTTAAAATATAAAAGGGGAGAAAATGAGAAATACATTAGGAATTTCAATAAGTGCGTACTGTTACTAGGTATTCTTGAGCAGATGTCCCGGTATCGGGTACTTCTTGAAAGTAGCAGATATTAGAGTCATTCTGTTTTTCGTGCCCACCACTTCACAAGAAATAGCAAAATAGTGGCTCACTTTGTGTGTGTTTTTGTCTATAAAAAAATGCCGAAAGTCAGCAACGTCCCCTTATTGTGGATAAAAAGTTATCCGGAACTAGTGCTACAGGAAAAAAAAGTGTTTTAAAAAGTCAGCAGCTAGACGGCGGCTAGACCATTCTTTGACTTTTTACAATGTAAAAATTTATGAAATAAGCATGTAGGCCCAAAATAACAAAGAATTTTTATCGTTCTAGATTTCATGCGATAAAAAATTCCAAGTGAATCAACATATGAAAACTGTTTACATGAAGGCAAATATCAAAAATCTCGGAACCTGCAAATGTCGATCCGCGAGGCCATTGCTGGAATTTCTAAATTAAGAGAAAAGAAAGAATTTGATTTCGATTTATGCAATGATTTAGTGAGTGCCAACATACCATTAACAAAATCAAACAATAATAATTTCAAGATATTCTTAGAAAAATATGATAGTAAACGTGTTTCAGACGAAAGTACTCTTAGGAAAAATGATATCAACGAAATGTATATAGCAACAACACGTAAAATTCGCGAAATTATAGAAATAAACTATATTTACTTTTCTGTTGGTGAAACTACGGTTACAAATTTAATTGTAGGGGTTTTCAATGTTGACATATCTAGTACATCTTATCTTATTAGCACGAAAGAACCAGATAAAACTAACAGTGCCACTATTCTAGATTCGTAATTGAAGGTCTTACAAAGTTTTTTTCGGCCGGAAACAGTTCATGCAGAAAAAATAATATTAATGCTATTTGATGAAATCAGGGTAAAATTTAAATATTTTTTTATCCAAATTTAATCCATACAACTTGTTTGGCTCATGGTGTATACAGAGTTGCGGAAGAAATTAGGAATCAGTTTTCCATTATCAACGATTTAATATAATGTAAAAATGATATTTGTAAAAGCGCTCCTGAGGGTGCAATTATGTAAAGAAAATTGCCAAATATTCCAGTGCTCTCTAAATCAGTGCTTACCAGATGGGGTACGTGGTTAGATGCTGCTCTTTATTGTTCAAATAACTTAGAAAACATAGAAAAATTTACTTTAAATTTTGAGACACTTCAAGTTCTATTATAGATTCTTCTTCTTCTTTCTCTAGTCCCTTGTAAAATTACGGCGTCGGGTATTTGGATGTTATCCAACTCCTCCAGTTTTTTCGATTGGCTGCTAATTCCTTCATTTGATCTTGTGTTGTGTCGAGTTTCTCTGCTATCTCTTCTATAATGTTGTTTAGTGTTTTCTCCGGTTAACATTCTGTTAACATGTCAAAAACCATGCTAATTGTTTTTCCTCTATCTTTATTGTGACTGGTTCTTGTTTAGGTTCCTTGTATAGTGCTTCATTCCTCCATCTATCTAATTTCGTTACTCCTTGTATCTTCCTCAGGTACTTCATTTCTATTGTGGTTATTTTCCTTTTGTGTTCTATGAGTGTAGGCAGTACTTCTATTGTATATGTTATTGATGGTATTAGCGTATTACTACTGTGTTATATATTTGCAGCTTTGTCTTCTTTCCTATTTCCGTTTGTCCTAAAAGCGTCCGGTTAATCGCGTAGTATATATTTGTTGCTTTCTTTATTTTATTGGCTATTTCTGGTTCTATCCTTCCGTCGCTACTTATGATCGTCCCCAGGTATTCAAAGTTCGTTACTGATTCTAACTTCTTTCCCTTGCATGTGAAATCTTGTGTGTTATTTCCATTATTTCTTTGTATTTGCATTGTCTTGGTTTTGCTCTCATTTATTGTCATTCCCATCGCTTCCACTTCTAATGTTGAAATGGGTATTAGTTTCTGCATCTTCTTTGCCTTGTCTGCTATGAGGACTATATCGTCCGCATACATTAGTGCTTCTATTTTTATTGGTTGTAGGTCTTTGTACCCTGCAGTTGCTTTGGGTGTCTTCTTCTCGATGCAATTCTTCATTATTCTGTCCATGTATATGATGAATAAAAGAGGGCTTAGTGAATCTCCTTGTTTAAGACCTATTTCCATTGGGAATGGTTCTGACTTTATCCTGTCTATCTGCACTATGCTTTGTACCCTTCTGTATATGCTCTTTATTGTGTTTATTGATTTTGGTGTTGTTTGGATTTGTTTGTTCCTTACTTTTCCCTTTACCTCTTCATTCCACCATCTGGTTCTTTTTGTGTATTGTGTTACTTTATTTACTTCACATGCTTTCCTCGCTTCTGTTTGTAGTATTTCTTTGAGTGCTACTCATTGCTCCTCTATTGTCATTTCCTTCTTTGCCTCGCTGAATTTGCTGAAGTTCCTCTTCTAACCTTCTTTGGTATTCTTCTTTTATTTCTCTATCTTTTAGCTTTCCTATCTTTGTTACCGTATAGTTTTTCGTGTTTTCTTTTTCTGGGAGGTTAATACTAATCTCTGCTGTTACTAATTTGTACTGTGTGTTTAGTTCAGCATTTTTATTTATTTGGACCCGTGGTACTAGTTATTCAATTTGTTTGGTATATATTATGTAGTCTATTAAACTTCTCGCATTTCTTTCTATTGCTTCAAATGTATGTTTGATGTCTTCTTCATACAACGTATTGCCTATTTCGAGGTCATTTGCTATCGTAAATTGTAATAGTTTCTCTCCGTTGCTATTTCTTTCCACTTCTCCTTTTTCTCCTATACTTCCTAGTCCCCTATTTTTGTCGTTTGCAACTCTAGCGTTGTAATCTCCCATTAATATTATATTTTCATTTGTTTCTCTATAATTGTCTAACGTTTCTTGTAGTTTGTTGTAGTATTTTTCCATTATTTTTCCTCTGTTCCTTGTATTGGGGCGTATGTTTGTATTATTATTATTTTATTTCCTATTTCTATTTCAGCTGCTATTATTCTTGAATTTATTGGGTTCCAACTCCTTATTCTTTGGTTAATTGCTTCTGGTACTGTTATTCCGACTCCCTCTATGGTTTTCTGTCCTCCTTCGTTTCCTGAGTAGTATAGTGTGTATCCTTCATTGAGTTGTTTGTATCCTTGTCCGTTTTTCTTGGTTCCACTTACTCCTAATATTTGTATTTTCCTCATCTTCGATTCTTCCATTAGTTCCTCTTCCTTCTCCTTTATTGTTGTTATGTTCCATGTAGCTATTTTTAACTGACTTTCTTTTTCCTTGTCTTTTATTTCGTCTGTTATGATGTTTCTCTTTTGTCCCTTTCCATTGCCCTTCGTTGTTGTCCTTACGTTCCAAATTCCTATATATTTTGCTTTTCTGGTTTCTAGTTCTTTCGTTGTCTGTGGGTTTTCTTCATTTTCTGTATTTTCCTGAAGTTTCCTTAGTCCTATTTCGTTGCTTTCCGTTATCTTCGTTATCTTCGTTATCTTCGTTTCCGTCCGTTTTTAGGTTTTGATAGTTTTTTGACTTTTGTGCGTGGCGGCTTCCCGTGTTCGTAATGCTTCTTAGGGTCTTATTTAAGGTATCTTCTTCTTTTGACGACATGTCGCTTGTGTTTTCTATTGTCTTTGTTTTCATCAAATCTTCCTTGTGTGGTACTAATAGGCTCTGTGTCCAGTATTTATTCTTTTTTGGGACTGCTTCTTTGTGGGTTGTCCTTGTAGAATTTTCTCCCTCTTCATCTGTAGATCTTCTTCTTCCTCTTTTCTTGGCCTCTTTGTTTTTTTTTACTATCCACGTTGTCTTTCTCGTACTCTTCCTCTTCCATATCTACTTCGGTTTGTTCCATCAATTCTTCAGCCTTCCATTCCTCTCCATTTATAATTAGCTTGTCTTTAATATCAACTGCTTTCACTCCTGTTTTTCTGGCTTCTATCATATGGGGAATTAGCCTTTTCCTTGTATCCCTTGTTGTTTTATCCATATCTTCTTTTATCCATACTTCTGATCCTTTTAGTTTGTTTAATTTTTTCAAAATTTCAATTTTTTTTATTTTTGTTGTTCGCCCTACTTTAATTAGCTTTGCTTTCGGATGCCTATTCTGTTTATGAAGTCTATTTCATGTTCTAGTATTTTTACTTTGATCTTTGCTGCTATTGTCAAGAATATATCCTTCAGTTTTTCTGAATTTTCATTTTCTTCTTATAGAATTCCGAAAATCATAAGATTCTTTTTCCTTACTTCATTTTCCAGCATCTGTATTCTTATTTCTTGTTGCTTTATGGTATTCCCCATTTTTTTTTATTTCGTCCTTTTGCTGTATAATACTGGCGTTCGTGTCGTCCATTTTCTTGTCCATTTGTATCAGTTTACGCATAATGTCCACGAGCGTTGGTTCTTCTCCATTTCCTTTCATGTTGTTAAACGCAACCAATTTCCTATTCCAAATCGGCGTGTTCTATAACTTTGAGTTTTGGAATGCACTTTATGTTGTGATGTATGTCCCGTTATATTTATTCTCAGATTTTTCCTTTGTTTTGATAATCACTGGCTTATACACTTATTCTGCCGTTCTGTGCTGTCGCTTACCTGCTTGGCACTTAAAACTATCTTTATATTCTTATTATTTATTCACAGCTTTGAAATAAGCACCACAGTATCAATGAGCCCACTACCACTTTCCCTATTATAGATTCTTCTTCTTCTTCTTCTTCTTAATTTAGGACTTAGTCCTGTTATTTCCAATTCTGCCTCTTAATCCTGGGACGCTGAGGTCCAACTTTCATGCCATCGTTTTGGGGGTCGTCCTTGGGGTCTCTTTGTGTTCGGCCTTTCCTTTCTCACAATTTTTGCTAGTCTGTTGTCGTCCATTCTATTTATATGGTCGTTCCAGTTGCGCCGTCGCGTTCTCACCCATCTCACCACATCTTGAATTTTGCAGGTTTCTCTGATGTTTTCGCTCCTTACTCTGTCGTGTAGGGTAACGCCTGCTATAGACCTTAGAGTTTTCATCTCTGTTGTTCGCATTATGCGTTTTGTTTTGGATGTTTCGGCTCTGGTTTCGGCGGCATAGGTTAAAATGGGCCTGACACAGGTTTTGTAAATACGCGTTTTACCTTCCACAGACATGTGTTTATTTTTCCATATCACATCTCGTAGGTAACCTGATATAGCTGCCGCCTTCATTGCTTGTGTTCGGACTTCCTCGTTTAGGTTTCTCGTGCTGGATGTATTTGCACCTAAGTAGTTAAAAGTCATAACCTGTTCTATTGTGTTATTATCGACAGATAATTTACTTCGAAGCGGTTCTTTCGAGATGGTTAATGATTTTGTCTTTTCTGTTGAGATTTTCATATTGAATTTTTCCGCTGTTGTTTTAAACCTAAACAGTAGTAGTTGCAAATCGTTTTCACTTTCTGCTAGCAGCACTGCATCATCGGCATAGCACACTATTTTTATTTCCTTATTCCCGATCCTATATCCCCTATCCGCTGTTTTTACACTGTCAATAATTTTATCCATTATTATGTTAAATAATGTGGGGCTTAGGCTGTCTCCTTGTCTAATTCCGATTGAAGTAGGGATTTCTTCGGTCAATTTGTTGTTTGTTTTTATCCTGGTTTTATTATTCGTATTTAGTGTTTTAATGATCTGTATTATTTTAGGACTTATTTGTTTTTCTTCTAGTACGTGTACAACGTCAGTTAACTTTATTCTATCAAATGCTTGTGTCAAGTCGACAAAGCATAGGAACGCTGGTTTGTCAAATTCGATTGATTTTTCGATAATCTGTCGTAAGATAAAGATTGCATCAACCGTTGATCGGTTTTGTCGAAAACCTTGTTGTTCCTCGCTAATGCCAATTTGATCGGTAATTTTTTCAGAGATAATTTTTGTTAATAATTTTGATATAGTACTTAACAGGCATAATCCTCGGTAGTTTTTAGGGTCTGTCTTGACTCCTTTTTTAAATATTGGAATGGTGATGCTTGTTTTCCATTGTTCGGGTATAATTCCTGTGTCTATTATCTTTTGGAAAAGAGTAGTTATTTCTCGATTCAATAGGTCACCTCCATATTTGATCATTTCATTTGAAATTTCGTCAATACCGGGGGATTTCCTGTTTTTTAGTTTTTTAATCCCTGCGTCCACTTCTGACTTAGTAATTTGGAGTTATAGATTCAAAAACTATAATAAACAAATCTCAACTTGCCAAACAATAAGCATATATTACCTTCAATTATAGTTTTTTTTAGTACAACACGCAATTAATTACAAAAGAAAGAAGTCTTGCTATCCAATTCAGTAGAACCACAGATAAGGGTTAACCTTATCTGTGGTAGAACTTATAAATACGTTTGAAAAATCAATTCATCAAGTTAAATGCAATATTAGAAAAACCGCAGAAACTAACACACGTATTAAATAAAAACGAAGGTTTCAAAACCTTTTTGAAGGTAAATGAGCTTTAACTGGCAATTTTAATGATAATGACATGCAACTAGACCTGGACATTATCACTAATTTCAAAAATGCGACAATCCCTCAAGTTAAAATGAGCTTTTCCGCTTATAAAAACATACTGTCTGATAAAAGGCAGTTGTTTCATGTTGATAATCTTAAAAATCATATTGTAATTCATTGCTATAATGCTATAAAATATAAAGATTGGGTATAAGCTTAAATTATTATACTATACCAATGCTAGTTTTTAATAATGACTTTTTTTAAATAATAGCTTCAAGTGTAATATTATGTTGTAAGGTTTTCCACAAACGCTTTTTTAAATAAACAATTTTTTAAAATCTAGTTCACTGATTTCACTTGCAAGTTTTGTATATACTGCTTGCATGTTGTGCATAAATTGGTGCATTACTTTGCAGATCATAGTGAATACTTTGTATATATTTGGTGCATATATGCGCATATTTTGACATTTTCGTGCATATAAATTCGCGCCTTGGTTATGACTGTCGTAGATATGTAAGGAATTGAAATATGTAACCAACAAGAAGCAGCTATCGTACTAAGGCTTATACATGAAATATCATACAAGCAAACAAGTCTAGGGTAATTTTATTACATGGAATACAAAATGGTATCTGACCTGCAATTAGCGCAACTAATACACAGAAGCGTTCTATCTGTTTTGTTAAAGTATCACTTCTATTTCGAGGCAACGTAACCCACTGTGGTAATCTACAGTACAGATATTCCAAAATATAATAAAAGAATCCTCATCGCATCTAAGTTCACTCAGCACCCAAGGGGCCACTTTTTTCTGTAATAAATCCACAAACTAGATAAGCTAACTTCGAAATAATACATAATGAAAGATTATCCCCGATAGCAAATAATATGGGATTAACACTATCCAACATTTCATAGCTCCATAAGTGTCGGCAGATACCAGATTTGTTCAAAGGCGATTTGCTTTACTTTTAATATTGTATGTAAGATTTAACAGGTATCTAATTAATCTAGTCCGTGTGTTGTGTTCCCTTCACGGGCTCCTGTATTAATATCGACTGACACCCCGACTTCAGTCGATATTAATATAGGAGGCCGTGATTCCCTTATATCTCCCGAACACTCCTATTTTGATGTAACTTGAAATCTGCGTATATATGAAAAATTCATCTGCAAATTACACTTCTCAGAAAATCAAAAAGCGGAAGTTATCTTTATCCTCACAAGTAAGCAGATTAGAATGAAATTTGGTATTACTCAAAAGCGACACAATATTATACACAGATATTTTTGTAATCATGGACACTGTGAAGAGCAAACAGTTTCAAGGTTTTGATAGTTTCCAAAAAAATATTACCCAAGAGCTGGAAAAACATATTTGGTTTAATTTAGTGGACTGATATACTTACAGATCAGCTACAATGTTCTTCTATGAATTTTTTAGGTTTGGAAAATAATTTTTTAATAAACAGTTCTAAACTTTGTTTAAGATGCAATAATTTTTCACGGCTTCTTTTTTTGGATGATAACTTTTTTCTGATCACTGCACTAATGTTTTTTATATCCATACAAGTTTTTAAAAGAAATCGATTATTTTTGCCTTTCTACGGCCGTATTGGCTGACGACTTTAAATGATCTTTTGTGGTAACTCGTAAACTTTGTACCAAAAGTTTTTGAAAATATTTCAGAAGTTTCAGAAATTCTAGACAAAATTCTTGTTTTCTTTCTTAATCGTTATCCTCATTTACCGAACCGGTGCAGGTGTAGAGGTAGTCCCATTCACTCGGAGTTTGGCTTATTGCTATGTTCCGGGGGGTAGTGGGGCTATTGAGCGTTTAACTACTATGCTCCCTCAGCTCACGCCAAACCCTTGGCATTACATTCGCTCGTTCATTTGCTCGTCCACCTATACTTTACGGGGGATTCCAACCCTTGTAACGGCTAACGCCTTAATGCGACATCCGGGGCCATCTATTTGCCTGCCATTCCGAGAGCACGAGGTGCCGCGACAATGATATATTGATGGATATATTAAATTTATTTAATATATAGATATATCAATATATAATCGTCTTATTCGATATATTGACATATTCGATGTAATCGATATATTCGATATTTTGATATATTTTATAGATATCAATATTATCGGTATGTTTTTAAATATAGCCCAGCCCTAGCGCCGGGTTAATACTTTCAAGAGCCAAAATAAAATGCTACGGGGTAAAAATAAATACATACTAATATGTGTCAAATAAGCAGGCATTATGATTAACGCATTACGACAGAGCAGGTCTGCAAATTGAAAATGTACAATCGTCTTTTTTTAGTTTTTAAAATAATATTCTTAAATTATACAGGGTGTTGATTTACATTTGAGATATAGAATTTTAGTGTGTAAAATTAAGCTGTTACAAATATTGGCTCCCTTAATTATTTTAGAGAAAAATGCTAATGAGATCATTTGCTCATCATTAAAAATTGCAATTTACTTTTTCAAATATTAACACCATTTCTTATAGAAATGAGGAAATACACTGTTCACATTATATGTGGCATTGAATATGTGACGCCAAAGTCAGAAATTATTATTCAAGAACCCCTTCGTCAAGTAAAGCACATGCTTTCAGCTTCAAAAATTGGAAAGCTTACCAAATTAGAAACAATTTATTTTCAAGTTAAAAGATGTTTAAATAAAGTGGAAATAATAGATGTTATTGGATGTGGGGCTTTGCAAGGAAACCCAAGTAAACTTTCAACAGCTGACATGTTTTGGATGGCTTGAAAATACTTGGAGATTCTAAACGTACGGGGATGGAGTGGTTTTATGCAAGGAATAACATAATGTATGCCTTTTGAGCAGTCTCAAATAGTCTTGTTGCCGCTCATTGATTTACTGGCTACTAATTGTGATAGTCTTCAAGTTGCTATATCTATGGCAGTTAAACAAATATCAGAAATAGGTCAAAAGACATGCTTCGCGACCTTTGACCAGCCATTGTACGTGGAAGCCAAAGACACAGTAAGTGCACCTCGAGAAATGGGAAAGCGTTTTCGCCTAATGTAGTAGGACGATTGAAGGGGATTTCACCTCTTAATGTCTTTTCTAGGATGTATTAGATACAAAATGGTTGGAAGTGGGTTTAAAGAGCTGTTAGGCATCATATATGCACCAAACACAGTTGACCAAAAGCTTGATGATCATGCGTTTGCGAGATTCATTAGAAGCCACCAAATGATGTATGTCGCTATTTAAAAACTAATATTTTCTCAAGTGGCTAAGGCACCAGGAAGACAAGGTCTCATAAACTAGGTAAAACAAATATTTAATGATGCTGCTCAAAATCTGCCAGTTTGTAAAACATTGAGACTAGAAGAAATTTGAAAAGCATGCTACGAAACATGTGGAAAAAGGTAAAACGTCAAAGCTGTGGCTGCCGTACTACCACATGGTAGTAAAAAAATTACCAAGACTGAAAGAATGGGCAAGTGGAATCTTCAACTCACATGCATGAAAGACATAATCTCTTACTTCCATGCTTGTGGGCATTTAGTTTATGCTAAATCTAGTCACCTGTATCTTTAGGATATGATTTTTCTGAAACAGTGTTTTGATGAACCACAATATACAAGGTTTATCAAGAGACGATTCTTTACTACTCGTCGAACAGAGAACATTTTGAAAAAAAACCATGGACTGATATGACCACAAAACAAATCCTCATGAAGTCCATGAAAAGCTTAGGAAACCAAGCACATGGCAGGGTAATGTCTGACAGTGTTAAGACAAGACGGATTCTTAAGATTTTTAGTGTATGCGGTGCCATTGAAACATTTACGAGAGTTTCCTTTGCCTCCCCTAGCCCAGCACTTTGAGATGAGGCAATTCCGCATTTAAAGAGATGACGAAGACGTAGCCAAAGTTTTCCAGTAGATCCCTAAACACCCTCCATGCGCAGATTAACAGTTGTTGATGTCAATTGCAACCGGTTTTGTAAGAGACGAAACAATAAACTGCACTCGCGCTTTTTAAGTTGGACGAACAATGTTGCTCATTAATAATGAGCAATATTGTTTGGAAAAAGGCAAAAAATATGAAAATGCAATGTTCTGATCGTGTTTTACCATTAGCTGCTATGCAGTCTGCAGTTAAGATTCTTGACACCAGCATACCTGTTCACCCTCTATTGCTGTTCCAGAAAATATTCATTATCAAAAAAAGTGGTCAAGAACTGCATGACTACTTTGACTATGAGCTGGCACTATATTAACTTTTAGTGTTTACTGAATGTGGAATGCGCAAGACACAAAAGTCTTCCTTGTACAAAATTTTTGGTACTGTAGACATAGAAAGTCTCAATCTAGCAAATACTATTCATATAATTAATGGTAGTTTCTTATGGTTATATATTGGTTATTGGTAATAGCACGGTTTTGTGAGTCCCTGAACAACCCGGCCAATAAGGCCTGTCGCGTTTCTCTGAATTGTGTTTTGATCTTAGGTGAACAGGTTAAGGCCCTTTACTAGGTTTAGTAGCCTGTGGACCAGATCTTTTTCCGGTATGCCTACCTGTGGGTCTATTTCGCCCAACAGGTTGTGACGTCGGCGGTTTAATGCTTCACATTCAAAGATTACATGAGAGGCAGTTTCTTCCTCTTCATTACAGAGTCTGCATATGGGTTCTTCTGTATATACGCCCATTCTGTGCATGTGTTTTCTTAGACTGCAATGACCGGTTAGTAGCCTCGTCGCAATTCTAAGATTCTTTCTGTTGAGTTTCAGTATTTCAGTTGTTAGAGTCTGAGATGGTCTTCCCATCATCAGTTTACTGTGTCTTTGTCCTTGCACGTGGTTCCAATATTGCTGGTGTTGTTGTTTGATCCACTCAGTTATTACCCCACGTGCTGTCGCCTTTGTGATACCTAGTACTGGTTCAGGACCAATAAAGGTTGCCTCAGATCCTTTCCTCGCTAGTTGGTCTGCTTTTTCATTGCCTGCTATGCCCTTGTGACCTGGTACCCACACCAGTGTTACTCGGTTGTGTTCTGCCAGGGTTTTCAGGTTTTGCAGGCATTCCCAGACTAGCTTGGATCTTATCTGCTTTGATACTAATGCCTTTAGGGTTGCCTGACTGTCAGTGAGTATGTGGATAGGTTTGCCTTCTCAAATTCTCACAGATACAGGTTCCCAGAGCAAATATTTCTGCTTGGAATACCGTGGTGTGTTGTTCTAGTGAGATATGCATGTTGTGCCTTGGGGTTTCGCCATGTATTCCAGCACCTGACCCGTTATCCATCTTGAACTTATCCGTGTACCAGATCAGCCCTCTTGACGGATTCTGTTCTTCCTTACGACGCCATTGATCCCAATCCATTTGGATTTCAAATTATTTGTCGTATAACATTTTTGGAATCATGGTGTCGCTACCCATGTTTAATAGAGGGTTTGCTATGTCATTTGTGATTCTGGTGTGCCCAAGGTTATTCTAGGTTTTCCAGTTTATGTTACATGTCAGCCTGTATGCTGCCATCCTGGCCTCTCCCCTGATGAAAATGTCGAGGGGGGTACGTGTGGTCAAATAGTTTAAAACCATTATTTTTAGGCCAAACCGTTACTCATATAAAAGAAAAACCTTATTTGTATAAAAAAAATTGTGTTCTTCATTTCTCTATTAGTGTATTTTTTCTGTAAATGCACCCGTTTTCGAGAGAATGCAAAAGAGTAATTTTCGGCCGCCATTTTCCAATATGGCGGACGAAGTCTCAGTTCGATCAGTGGGAACTTTTAGTATGTTGTTGAGGAAGATATTAGTAAGGTTTGTGCAATAATCCAGCTTATTACTATTTTGTTCCCCTAAAAATCCTTATTTCACTGGACTAATATTTAAATCGTAAAATATTACACTCATATATACTTATATTATTATCTGTGTTTCTGTCCTTTTTTCATTTATTGTATACTATGTATATATAATATGCAAACATATACCATTTTTCGTACGAAATTGGCATGCACCACACGCAAACATTTTGCTATATAGTTTATACCAGAAGCTACAAGCGTAAACTTATTGTTCCATTATTGAAATTGAACTTGAACCGTAAAACGTGTTAGTATCTTAAACGCGAAGATGACAAAAGTTAATCTCAAAGGTATAACCATTAGTAATTCACTAGAAGCTATGACAAGCAAGACGTAGTTTTAAAGAAATCATCTGAAAATGTAAAAAGTTTGTACATGCGACCTCCAGTCAATACTGAAGAGATTTTAGAGGAAACTGCCGATCCAAAATAATCTTAATTAAGTAAAAGCAGAGGGTAAAACTAATTAGCGTTTTAGAACTTCAATCTTTTATGGAAAAAATAAAAAAAATCTAAAATGTTCTCACGGCGAATATCAGCTTCAGTATTTTAGTTTTTATGGCTAACATTATTTATTTATAATAACAGACAAAGTAATGCAAATTATAGATTATTTTTAAGAAATGCATAAACTTATTTTTTATTGTTAGCGAACCAATTTCTTTGTTGGCAAACCAGTCTCATTTTCTTTTAGTTTTATGCGAGTGCTATTTTACAAGCTATAGTTTTCCTGCTGTCCGAACAGTCGGTTTAGGCGGTCTACAGAATTTTATTACATTACGTGATTGCTATAATATGAGTGAAATATAATCAAGTCGCGGGTGGGTTGGTAGTAATCTTAAAGTAGAGCACCCGTTTAATACTTCGAGGATCTCGAGTTTAATTCCCACAAAATTGTTTTATTAATTATTTTATTATTTTTTATTTATGTTCTTACTACACTGATTACTATACCTATTTGTTATTTATTAAATATGAAGTGCTTGTAGTATTTTTTAATTACTTGTTAATGTTGGTAATTTTTTTCTATTACGTTTTGTAAATACAACCGGCTTACGTTATAAAAATTGTGTGAACAATTTCAAATAATTTAAAAGATATTTCGATCACTTTGCAATTCATAAAAATGGCGTAAGAGCATAAATAAATAAAAAACTAGAAAACAGTTTTAAAAACTGAGCAAAGCATTTTGTTTGAACTTTCCTATACTTAAACAAAATAATTACTTTTATATATCTAATTCCCACAATTAACATCTAACTAAGAACTGTTTAGAGTTTTAGGGTATTTAAATGTGAACCCTTGCTAATCCGTTATTGCAGGAAGGACAAGTAACAATATAGTCATAACTAATAAATTACGTGAGTATACATTTCAGGGTGCCGTACGCAACGGTCAGCTTCTGCATATTATGATGTGATTCTACTATGTTCATCTCTTACGCACTACGTGTTTCGGTATCTACCTTGTCCGCTCTTAAGTTGTCATCCATGTTCCTATGCTGTTCCTATGTCTTTGAAAAGTAAATCGATTCCTCTTTCTTGAAAAAAGATTGCCTGCGGTTTAAAAAATATCAAAAACGTATGTACAAACTAGAAGGTGAAAAATTAAACTCCCTAAAAATTACTGCACCTAAAAATACAGTACTTGTTCTTGTTGTATTATTACTCATGAACAATTTAACTCAAACAGAAATTTTTATCGTCCCCCGTTCATTAAAGGGGTCGCTTAAATATTTTCAAAAATTTATACAAGGTGCCACAGAGAAATTAGCGGGCTAAGAGAACCAAATTGTAGCACATCTCAAGTTTTATAAGCTTACAAAATTTAAAAGAAATTGTGTTCAGTTTTTGAGCAATATTGTTTTGAAAATTACGTAAGTTTTGAAAATATATTACACTTCTTAGCTCTTAACTTTTCGAAAAAAATTTAAATTTGAACCCGGTTTCGCAAACTGGTTTTAGGTAATAAGGCGCCAAAGTCACAATATTCATAAAATTGTAGCGGTCGTCATTTCAGATGTTAGAAAGTTTAGAAAAAGCGTAAGATTTTCTCTTGAGTCTTTTATAAGACCTAGCCACCCACAGACGCACATTTTTTTTGGGTTCCTGGAGGTCAAAACGTGTATTTTCGGCAAAATCTTCAATTCAATTATTTGTATGAAATCAATACTTCCCTATACTGAGTCTAGCAAAGTAAAAAGGAAGGTAGGGAGAAGTGGCGTGCCTGCTGGTATTAGGAACTTGTGCACTTTTTCTGCTCACGCCCACTATCAAAGTGTTGATTCAGGGGGATCGCACTTTCCCACACCCGACGCTGTCAAGGTACCGGTCACTAGCATTAGACCAGTTACCGACCTATCTGGGCAATACGAAGTTGATACTACGACTAACCCAACGGGTAGACGCAGCTTTGGGTGTTCCGAAAAGTAATACCAGCGACTTTATTGACTGGTTCCACGGGAACCAAGTCCGAGCCAGCGGGGGAATAGCGACACCCGTCTTGGTTATGGGTCAGGACTCGTGGTGGCAGTGGTAAGCCTATGCAGATTAGAACTGCACTGTTCCGCAGAATCAGTAGATTTAGGTAATGTGCCCCACCAGTGAGCAATTGGGGCTCGCAGACTAAAGTCGTGATTGGTAGCTGGTTCTTGTTGAACCGTTGTTAACTTGGGAAAACGAGCAGATTGAGCGGAACTCAATCCAGTTTAAAGAAGGCCGTGGCGAATAAGACTCACGTGGGCTGCAGCCACCTAAATAGTCGAGGTTGGCTGTGACGGCCACCTTGCAGGGTAATGTAAACAAGCTACTTTAATTCTACCCAAATCACAATATTGTTAAAATGCTAACAGCAAAAAAAAACTAGAAAACAAATTCTAAACTGTACATATGCATATTCCAAACTGATATGTATATTTTATGTTGTAATGTAACTATTGTGGTAACAGTTCGAAGACACATAATTTAAAATATAAACAACAATACTTTGACTAATTTTTTAAACCAATCGTAAATTCTCAGATTATTGACAAGCGTTTTACTAAAAATAATTGCCGGACAACTTAATTTGACACGTGAGTAGACTATTATCGATTTTAAGACATATCTGACATCAGCAGTGCCAATTATATAAAGTTCTCTTTTCATCTGTAAAAGTGCATCATCCGTTAAAGTTTCAGATTCTGTATCTACGTTCTTTTACACGTTAATCTTTATTTAGTTAACTAAGTGTTTTGTACGCTTAAACATTGAAATACTTGCGGATACAAACACAATCTTGGTATTGAAATTTATGGCACCGAAAAAGATTCCCTTTAGTAAAATCTTTTCAAGTGTCATAAGTAAGAAAATTTCATTTCCATTTGCTTATCTCTTGCATAAAACTAAGTGTTTAATTAGTTTAACGAATATAATCGTACTTGGAACGAATTCTAAGCCTCTTATCCACTATTTTAGAGTTTTATGCTTGCAGAGAGCTTAAAAGTAAAGAAACTATTCCCGTTTGCTGTTGTGGAACATTAAAAACAATTAGATTCATTAAAACAACTTCAAAAATCCGAATTTTTCTATTATATATTAATAACACTAGTCAACAAAGGTTTTCTTTTCTTCCACTCTAATACGTGTACCGTATATACTATTTCATGCTAATTCTGAAAACATTTTCAATTTTTTTCTACCACTTCAGAATTTTGAGATTTTTTTAAGAATAATTTTCTCCTAAAATATATTAATTTTTTACTGGATTTGACATTTTCTGTTTAACCGCATTAATGTTAAATACTGAAAGAAATCTTGTGTTGCCTAACTTGTTTGAACGGGTCTGAACAAGTTTTGGTATGTTTTCTACGTCACAACCGTCTCGTCTCTCTTTACTTTAAAACCAATAATATTTCGAAAATTCGTAGATATGAGATTATATATATTTCTTATATTTTTTATATTGACAATGTCTTGTAAGTGTATAAAAGGTCCGAACAGTTTTTGTTATGTTTGGGGATTATAAACTATACAGCAGCTTAAGCAAAATATTACAACTACAATAGAAAATGCGTACTACTGCTACTACTTTGGTGTTAAAATTAAAAATCAAGACAAATCTTGGACTCCTAAAACTTGCTGTGCGCGTTGTGTTGTTACTCCAAGAAGCTGGGTAAATAATAACAGCACTGCTATGCCGTTTGCGGTTTCTACGATTTGGCATGGGCAAACGGAATATACGACGAACTGCGACTTTTCTGCACCAAAATATTCGGGTTTTCTACCAAAAATAAGAGGAAAATTGCTTATCCCAGTTTGCCTTCTGCTACTCATCTAATACCTCATTCGAGCCTTTCCGGTACCAACATGTCCAAACGTTTTGAAAGAAGAACAAGTTGATACAGAAACAGAAGGAGCAACCGAAGAAGTGTCAAACAATAATGAGGAATTTTTACCATCTCAAAAAGACAAACCTCATTTAATAACTCAATTAGAACTAAATGATCTGGTTTGAGATTCGAATTTATCAAAAACTCAACAGAGATACTAGGATCAAGATTACAAGGATGGAAGTTGTTAGCTTCAGATACGCGTATTTCAGTATACCGCAATCGTCGTAAATAATTGTCACAGTATTTCTCAACTGAAGAGGATTTTTCCTTCTGCAATAATATTGACAATCTATTGCTTGCCGTAGGCTATAAAACACAATGCAGAAGAATGGCGTCTATTCATCGATGCTTCGAAACTGAACTTAAAAACTGTTCTTTAACACATTGGAAATATTTACCCTTCAGTTCCTGATAGGCTGTTCACGTGAAGGAATTCTATAAAAATATGGTAGGTATGCCTTCTTGACAAAATTACTTACAAAAAGTATAAATGCTACATAAGTGTTGATTTAAAAGTTGTGGCAATTCTGCGTGGTTTACAACTTGGATACACGAAGCATTGTTGTTTCATTTGTTAGTGGGAGGCCGAGCAAGAAATTCTCATTATATTGTTAAACAATGACTACCAAGAGAGCAGCATATTCCTGGGCAAAATTACATATTCCATCCGGCACTAATTGAGCGTGACACCATTTTCTTACCACTATTGCATATAAAATTGGGTTTGATGAAAAATTTTGTCAAAGCCATCAACAAAAAAGGACAAGGATTTTAATATCTCATACAAAAATTTCCCGATATCACCGATGCAAAAATTTAAGAGGGTGTTTTTGTAAGACCCCAAATTAATCTATTAATAAGAGATACGGAATTTGACGAGGCTCTACGCGACGTAGAACGTTCTGCTTGGAATGCGTTTACAGAGGTAAAGCAGAGGTTTTTGGGAAAAACAAAATCTGAAAACTACAAAGAAGTTGTCGGTGATTTTCTTAGGAGTTATCAAGCATTAGGTTGTACCATGAGCTTTAAAATACACTTCTTAGATTACCACTTCAATTTTTTTCTTCCGAATCTTGGTGACACTAGTGATGAGCACGGAGAACGGTTTCATCAAGACATTTCCATTATCGAAAAACGTTGCCAAGGGAAGTGGAACGGCGAAATGCTTGCTGATTCCTGTTGAACACTGATATCAGAAAGTTCCACAGCTCCATACAAAGGAAAGTGAAAAGAAAAACATTCTAATTGTAATGCAATAGTGTACCTATCAGTTATTACGCGTAATATCTTTTATTCATTCTTTAAGTTAATCTTTCCAAAAGCCGACCTGCTAGATCTAGTTTCTTTTAGACATTGTTTTTAGAACTAGAAAACAAAAATCAATTTAATTATAAATTACAGATTTACTTCGTTAAAGTCCATATTTAATGAGTATATGTATATAAAATACTTAACTGCTTTAACAATATTTATTTATTTTAAGTCATAACAATACCACAAGATTTTTGTCATCATAAAACACATAAATTAGCAGCATACAGGTCCCTGATACATAGGGCTTTGACGGTTCCTTTAGATGAAATTAATTATAATAGAGAAATTTCAATTATTAAACAAATTGCATACAGTAATGGTTATAATACTAAACTTATGGATACATTAATTAAAGAAAAAGATTATAAATAAGCCATTCAAAAAATGTATCTAAATACCCTAACTTCGATACAATTAAATATGCTTCAATCCCATATTTTGGTGACAAATCAGAAAAAAATTGCTAAAATTATAAACAAAACAAATAAATATAAGGTTAGCTTTAAAACAACTAGAAACATCTTAAACACTTTGTTTAATGCAAAATCAAAAACAGACGATTTGCTAAAATCAGACATTTAAAAATTAAATTGTTCGCATTGTAATTCGGTTTATATAGGCCAGACAATTAGAAATTTTGATATTAGGTATAAAGAACACGTACGTTGTTACAAACACAAACACCCACACAAATCCAATTACGCTAAACACTTACTAGAACAAAATCATTCAATGACATCTAATAACACCATAAAATGTTTACAGTTTTGTGATGATAAACGTAAATTAGATATACTAGAAGCTTTTGAAATTCACAAACATTTTAAAAACTGCACCGTTAATAAATGAGCAAATTGATCTCTTAAATTCTCCTCTATTGGACATTTTGGAATAAGAAATCAAGTCATCTGCAGACGATTACCGAGATCAAGCCACCAAGATCGATTGCTATAACAACACTGTTTACTTTCTAACCTAACCTTTGACAATGGCATGTAAACATGCCGTAAAACGTATAAGGTTAAAATAAATTAATGTTGTTAAAGTAATTAAGTATTTTATATACAGATACTCATTAAAAATAAATTGTATACATATAGATAGTAAAGAAAAATAAAAAGTTAAAAATTTGTTGGCCAGTGTAATTATTCAACTTATTGTCTATTATTATTAACTACTGCTTCTAATAAATGCAGAAACGCTTTCATATAAAGCAAAAAAAAACTTCAGTTTAGTCGATATTAGCACAAATTTTTTTTAGGCTAAAGGGAGATTCAAGTGTGAGCAAGCAAGCAACTTTAATTTCCTTAGAAAAATTGCCATCTTATTACGTAGATGAACGCCGAGGGAACTTTCATTTTCTTTAGAAAGTCGCTCTTTCAGCTATCCCAATGATCTGTATCTCTATGTTAAAGTTTCAAAGTAAGTAATCCATTCAGCATTAAAACGCTCTCGCTGTAACTAACTAGATTTGCTTTCCTTTCATATTTGTGATATAAGCGAACATAAAGTAAACAAGCTTTATTTGGATCTAAAGATAACGGAAATAATGAAAGGAGCACTCAAACTTTGCAGTACCGGCTTCAAACTTTACATTTTAATGAACTCTAATTTTATGCCATTAATTTAATACTTAGCAGGAAAGATAAGAAGTTTAAACACTGCTAGATTCTTAGAGCGCAAAGTGCAATGATATCGTCAATATATGTGTACAAGTAAATTTATGTTTTACAACGTTTGTTTTTACGCTGAAACAAAACTGTTTCGAAAAAACATCCGAAAGGGGAAAAGGGTTTCGTATTTGAAGTACCTATTTAGCATGACGTTTTTGTATCGGCTGAACTGTTATGTACAGAAACTGCACCTAATTTCAATGTTCATAATTTTCTACTTTATAAATATCAAAAAATATTCACAGCACTGTATGTTATTTCTATATTTTACCATATACTTAAAATGACTTTTGTTAGACGTTGATACTGATAGTCAGTCTTATGTTATTTTTTTCACTACTAGTAATATAGCGTAGCATTTTGAAACATAACAGAATGCTGTGAAATTCAATTTCTCTACCGTTGCTCACTGACAGGTAACTAATTTTTCATTATTAACCACTGGTAAATAATGAACAAATTTATATTTTTTGATAATCCTGTGACAGTTTTAAAGAGAACGTTTTTATAGCACGATTTAATATAATGGAGAGATTCTATTTAATGGTATTTTATGCATAAAATAGTTGTTTAAAATGTCCAATAGAGGAGAATTTAAGAGATCAATTTGCTCATTCATTAACGGTACAGTTTTTAAATGTTTGTGAATTTCAAAAGCTTCTGGTATATCTAATTTACGTTTATCATCACAAAAGTGTAAACATTTTATAGTGTTATTATATCTTTCATTACTTGAGTATACGAAAATAAAGAGAAAAAAAAGACAAAAGGTTTACATACTATTGATTCGTCAATTAAAAATCGTCGACTAAAATTAATTCAACTGCATGATAACATTTCTTAGGAGTAACGTTTTTATTTCATTTTAGTATTTGTTAAAACTTAATTCTATAGTGTGACGAGGTAGCTAGTTAATCATTCTCATATCGCCATTTTGGATTTAGTAAGTCTATGTGCTAACAGGTCAACATTCCTTGTGCTATAGCTAAACATTAAGATAATCTAAATTTTTGAAGCAGCCTTGTAGATTTTGTTTAATGAACAGCAAACATGATCAGAAAAAGCGAAGTTTTTTTTTACTGAGAGTTATCCACAAAGCGTGGGAGGCAAAAGTAATTTCCGAAGACTGGGAGCTAGGTAGTGATGTCTTTATTCAGAAGAGGGAACAACCGAATGTGCGGAAATTAAAGGGGATTTCCCTGTGGAGTGTACTAGCAAAAATACATAAGCGCATACTGGTTATACATAATATAAGGTGCCCAAGCATAACTTTATAAACAAAACCAAATAAAGAAGTTAACGCCAATAACCGTGTGTAAATCAGTGCCCGTGCCAAATTTAATATAGAATCAATTCTAGGTCTTTATAGCAAGGCAAAGCAAGAGACTACAAACAGCAGAAAAGCAGAATTAAAAGCTACGAAATAAGAAGTAAACTAAAAGTTAAACTGTTTGAAAAAAAATATAACAGCAGCTAAGATGGTTCGGTTATGTAAATAGGATCAAGAACATGGGAAATCAAAATAGAACAAAGATGACAAAAAAGTAGATCGCGGGGAAAGTGAAACAAACGATCCAAAAAAAGAGATTTAAACAGTAAGGTGGCTGTACAACAGACAAAGGACAAATGAGAACAGAAACCGTTAACTGAGGAATTCTCAAATCCACAAGTTACACAAGTGCACGAAATTAAGTAAGTAAGTATGTTCGCATTTCTCAAGTGCTATCTTCCGGTTGACTTTGGACACTGTATCATTTAATTAAAACTAGCAAAGCCCATGGGCTACGCCCCAATGCTTTTTTGTACCTTTATACACGGCGCTTGCCGCTCCGAATGTTTCCTCCGCTGAGCCTGAATTGGTTTAAATATGAGTTGCACCCAGAAGTGATATTCGTGAAAAAAATCGAAACGAAGCCTGAAAAAACAGACTCGGAAAAAAAGCCCGAAAAAATTTTGAAAAAATATCAACCCCGTAAAATCTTCAGAAAAACATCCCTCAAAAAAATCCTATAATAGCCCCAGAAAATTCATTAAAGAGAAGCGGGAAACTCATTAGTTAAACTTATCACCTCGGTTGCAGGTAAGTGTCTTAACGGAGACTTCCCAAATGTTTATAAAAGTAATAAACACGCACTATAAATGTTGTTAGACATTAGCAGATACTTCAAAAATTCAATTCGTTTGTAATCATATAAATCAGAGATGTTAATGTTAATGTAGATTTCCCCGACATCGCGAGCTTCATAGTCCAATCACCCTACGTGATTTTAACTTAAAAGCGCGCCGCCGTGGCACCTTTTTGTTTTTGACGCTAGAGGCGCTAGTCATTCTAAATTTGAATTTAATTACTAATGGTTCTATTAAACATAAACAGGTAGCGTCACATGCGTTCTGTTGACATGCATATATTTTCCTTTACAGAACTGTACTAGCAGAATTATTGATTTCTGGCATAAAATCAATTCTCAGTATTACTTGCTCGTGGGCTTGTGTGCAATTAATCTCTTATTTATGTGCGAAATTTGTTAAAAGTTTTAAATTAACGCGCCAAATGCCTATCGCCGTAGCGCCATCCGTGCTGATTCCTACAAACTTTTATTCAAAAACATGGCTGACGTTCTCGCATCGAATTTTTAAATTTACTCAGGTGGCACATAGTTTAAATAATTGACAAAAATTTTAAACTGGTGTACCTATTATAACAGTATCTAGATGATCAGAGTAAATACAAATAAAGAATAGTGTTAAATTTATAGTTTTATGTTTGCTAAGAAAAGTAAGTTTTTTTTTACCTTATTTGCATGTTTCACAAGAAAATAATTACCTGAGCATCTAAGTTACTTTCTTAAATAACATCTATTAACTTGTTTCATTTCGTTTTCTTTTTAGTTAAGTCGCTGAGTACATATAAAAATGCCTATATGATGTCTATACTAGCGCCATCTGTGTCGTGTGCTTCGGCGCCGCGCGCTCTTAAATAGCAAAACCCACAAACGCAATAAATATCTAAGCTGTCTCGTGATTTAGGAAATGATAATAAATGTGTCAGTAAAAGTGTAGTTTCTACAGATGCATCTAGCTAGGATTTGTAGTAAACAAATTGGTAATACACAATTTTGTAGTAAACAAATTTGTAGTAAACAATTTGTAATACTAAGCGGAACTTAAATCTCATTCCAATTTATAGGGGTAGAATGGTGGACTTCTTCTGCTATGCATTTGTTTGTTGTCAGCCCGTTAAACACACATTTACGATTCGCTAGAATTACAGTGGCCATAAATAACCAAATGATACCAACAGAATTGACAGCAATGTAAAGTTTCATTGTAAACAATAATTAAACTTAGCCCCTCCCCGCATATAGTTAATCCAGCAGGCGTGATTCTTTAGATATACTGTTCAATAGCTGAAATTTCAAAGTCACGACGTATTTGTTTGTTTCTCAAAAACCACTGTGCTTCTATTCTTCTAATATAACAAAGAAAATTTTAATTTAAAAGATCTGTATTTTATTTAACTCCGTTCTAGAAGCGTTATTCCACACACTGTGTGCTTACGTCACAATGGGTAACGTGTCTGCAGGAGAAACGTTTATATTTAGTTAACAATATCACAAGCTAAACTGGATGAGGCACAGGGAATCTAGGAATGAAATGCCCTGACAAAAAACTAAAAAAAAACTGCCGAAAAAATTATTGTAGAAGTAGCTGAAATAAGACTATTTTTAAATTGTACAGTTGCCATCGTACGCAATGTTTACAATCAAAACCCGTTCTTGAGTTGTGTAATTATTTAGTCACCAAAAGTAAGTTAACTTCAGTTTCGTAAAAAAATTAAAAAATAGGTGATTTATATTGCTTGCTTTTGTCAGGGTTAGATTTTATAGTAAATAATTTATATACTAATTTTTAAATGTAACGTTTGTCTTAAATAAAATACACATAATATTCCACTGGCGCAACTAATTGGGAATTTGGGTCAAGACGACTTCGGTCAGAGAGGACAGACACATGCCTTAAGTAAGGGTCGTGAACACATGTGCTTGAACTGGGGTAGATCCGGAGATCGTTTTTGCATGCGAAGTGGTTTAGCATGCTTTTGTTCTGCTTTGCTTGAAACTAGGTAATTTATCTTTAAACTAATATAGTACACTAGTGGTTAATTATTAAATGATCAGTTCAATATTGTGGTATGTAGCAACAGTGATCTGTGTTGTTTGACAGGTGATAGCTCTTTTGGCCAGCTGTACTTGTACAAGTGTGGTTTAGCACGGGCTGGCAAAAGGAGTTGCTATTCAAGGCCTAAAAACCCTGGATCCTATGACATGATATGCAATTCTCGCGATGCCACTTGACTTAAGCGATCGGCTTCCTACTCCTATTGACCTTTTCGGAGGTGCAGCAGTGCAAATTGGTTTATAGGTGTTAATCTGAATAGTGACGAATAAGATTAATTGTCCAACGGCTTGCCGTTGGACAATTAATTAATTACTTGTAATGTGGAAGTAATTATCATTAAGATGTACCCAATCAAAGTGCAATGAGATGTCGAAAGTACTGTGAAGCATCCATTCTGTCAAGTTGTGAGGGGTGCCCCCCACCCCGTGAGTTAAACAACAGTATATCAGATAGCGACAGATTGATGAGTTACCCTAAAGGAGAAGGACAGAGGAAGAACGCAGGTAGCAACGATCAGTGTGGCAAAGGAGCACGCGAGAAACCTACTGAAGCAACAAAAAGTTAAAATAGGGTAGACAAGGTGCGGAGTGAATGAACTAATAAACCCAATTAGGTGCTATAAGTGTCACAAACATGGGCACACAGCCAAAACATGTGAACAAGAAGAAAGATATATGAGAGGGAAGTGTCTAAGGTGTGGACAGCAAGGCCACTTGATGAAAGACTGCGGTAATGAACGGCACTGCCATGAGTGCCAAAGAGGCAGACACCAAGCGGCCACTATGGCATGTCCTAACTACAGGAAAGCCGTAGCAGAAACGAGAAAAAGAAGAGCACAAGACGGGACCAAGACTGGACACAGTACTGTGGTAACACATACAGAAGGAAGCGATATTGCAAAGCAGCCCAAAAAATGAAAGTATTGCAAGCTAACCTAAACAGAAGAAGGCCTGCACAAGACCTGATACAGAAAACTGTGCAGGATTACAAGATAGATGTGGTAATAGCAAGCGAACCAAATAAAAATGCAACAAAAAACGGGCCATGGTTTACAAGTAAAGAAATAGATGTGGCAATAAGAGTACATGGAAGAGAAGTGGAAGTGAGAGAAGCCAGAAAGGGAGAAGGATTTGTGTGGATACGGACCGAAGAGTACGTAATCTACGGATGCTATGTGTCCCCTAACCTGGACATAGATACTTTTGAAAGCAGACTAAGCCAATTGAGAGACAGCATGAAGAAGCATGCAAGCGGCGATTATAGCCGGCAGCGACTTTAACTCCAAGTCACACGTTTGGGGATCCGCCGAAAATGACAGGAAAGGTAACATACTCGCGGAGTGATTGACAGAAGGGAATCTGGAAGTCATGAACACAGGAACGAAGCCCACGTTTATTAGAGGGGAAAGTCAATCAATAATAGATGTAACGTTTTGCACGGAAAATGCAATCCAAAACGTGGCAGGTTGGGATGTTATGGCTGAGGAGAACATGACCGACCATCAATACATTATATACGAAATGCGAGCTATAAGAAGACCACTCGATAAGCAAACAAGAAAATCAAAAAAAAAAGAAGAAAATGGAAGTTTGACGAAGGCAAAATGGGACAGCTGACGGAGGAAATGGATGCACAAATAAGGAAGGCAGGTGATAGAGGGACAGGCGAAGATAAGGCCGAAACATGTATGAAGCTAATAACAATGGCATGCGATAAGGTATTTAAAAAAAGAGGAGCATATGGAAACAGAAAATCTGTATATTGGTGGAACGAGCAAATAGCGGAAAAGAGAAGAAAATGCCATAAAAGCAAAAAAGCACTAGTAAGATGCAACGGTAAAAAAAAACTTCCACCATGCAAGAAAGGAACCAAATGCACGAGGAATGTGCCGAAAAGCGAAAGGAATTGAGGAAAGCGGTCCAGAAAGCGAAAGATGAAGCGTGGAGAGAGATATGCGAAGAAGTTGAAAATAACGTGTGGCGTGAAGGCTATAAAATAGGTACAAAAAAATTCCGCCGTGGACCTAAATTTGAATTAGACGAAGAGCAGAGGCTGGAAGAGGCCAAAAAGCTATTTCCAGCAGATGCGGAATACGATTGGGACGACATTATACCGAGGGAAGATATAAGGGAACCCGAAATATTCACGGAAGAAGAACTGCTGCAAGCAGCGCTGAAACTAAAAGCAAAGAAAGCCCCACGGCCAGATGGGATCCTCGCAGAGGTAGTGCGGATGATGGCACTAAAATATTCCGGATATTGCCTAAGGGTATTAAAAGGGTTGCTGCGAAGGAAATGCTTTCCAAACATTTGTAAGGGGGCAAGGTTAGTACTCCTAAAAAAGCCAAGGAAGAGCGAGGAAGCAAAGCAAGCATACAGACCGTTATGTATGTTGAACACAATGGCAAAACTGTACGAACAACTGCTGAGCCAAAGAATTAAAGTAGAACTGGAACAGAAATATGACCTCTCGGACAAGCAATATAGTTTCCGCAAAGGACGCAGCACCATAGATGCAATGAAAACAGTACAGACGATAGCCGAAGCGGTTAATACGGGCAGCTATAATAGCAGAGACATATGCGTGATGGTTACTTTAAACGTGGAAAATGCTTTTAACTCAGCTCTAACAACGGAATTATAAAAGAAATGTTACGAAGGAAAGTAATCCCGTACCTCGTCAGGATCATTGGTAGCTACATTGAGAACAGATGGTTGGAGGTGACCGAAGAAAAGAGCTTAAAGGTAACAAGGGGGGTGCCACAGGGCTCAGTACTAGGGCCCCTCCTGTGGAACATATACTATGACGAAGTACTACGGATACAGACGATAGAAGGTACAACAGAAGTCGGCTACGCCGATGATATAGTTCTAATTGTAAGAGGACGAAAAGCGGAAGTGCTAGAGACAGAACAAACCGCGCAGTGAAGAAAATAAGCGATTGGATGAACCGGAAGAAATTAAGGTTAGCACCACAAAAACCGAAGCGGTATTGATTATAGCCAGAAGGAAGATCGTGGAAATGTAAATAAAAGTAAACGATGTGGAAATTAAAACAATAGAGGCGCTAAAATACCTAGGTGTCTTATTCAACAGAAACATGACGATGACCAAACATGTTATATACATTGCGCAAAGAGCGGAAAACATGGCGCAACAACTCATGCGAATAATGCCCAAAAATACCGGTGCCAGAGCCAGCAGTAGGAAAGTACTTGCGAGCGTCGTATACTCAATAATACTGTACGCAGCCCCAGTATGGAAGAGAGCAATGGGGTTTAAGAAATATAAAACGATGTTGGAAAGGGTGCAAAGAAAAATCATGATATCCGTGGGTAGCGTATACCGCAAAGCGTCCACCGAAGCGATGCAAGTGATAACAGGAACAATCCCAATTGATCTAATGGTAGAGGAGCGAACCTGCATTTATAATAAAGAAGATAATAGAGAAGAGAGTGAAACACGGGAAATGATCTACACGAGATGGCAGGGGAGGTGGAAAACACTGGAAGGAAAGGCACAATGAACAAAGAAACTAATCCCGAATATACGCAGGTGGAGTGAAAGAAAGCACGGCGAAATAGATTTTCACACGACGCAAATACTGACGGGGCATGGCTGTTTTGTAGCGTATTTGAAACGTATTAGCAAGAGAGAAGAAGACACATGTTGGTTCTGTGAAGAAAGGGATACGGCGGAACATACAATGTTTAAATGCCCCAAGTGGGAACAAGAGAAAAGGGAAATTGCAGGAGAGGTTGGTGAAAATATTACACCAGAGAACCTGACGAGAATAATGCTGGAAAACGAGGATAAGTGGGAGCCAATAAGCCAGCGTATTAAAAGAATCATGAGACAAAAATAGGAAAGCGAAACACTAAACAACAACATAACAATAAAAAAACGGAGAAAGAGAACCCATGTTGAAGTAATGCTGTAGCGGTCCTGAGATGGTATTTGCAACTAGGGAGGGGTTTTATTGGGTACAAATCCCACAGTCCCCTGCGGAATTGATATCTTTTTTCCGCAGGGAACCTTTTGAAGGTTTCCCCTCCACAAAGAAAAAAAAAAGATTGATGAGTTATCTTCTTTGGTTTATGTTTCCAGATATGACGCCGATTCCTTGCGACCCTTGTTGGTCATTAGCGCCTGCACGACTCAATTCCAACACTCCACCCCCCGTTACACACAAGATATTTGTGAAACCTGGTTTTTGTTAAACGATCTTAGGTTAAACTAGCCTTACACGTGTTTTTGTTGTTGACAAAGAAAATTGATAATCGAAACCAGCTCTCTTAACACTTTTAAGAAACTATTAAATTAGTAGTGTTTAGCAGCGCATATCCAAAGTAAAAATGTTCCCTCTGAATTAATACCATTGCCATTCGTCTAGGTTTACAAGAAAAACAGAAAGGTGTATTATACACGTTAGACTGACTTTTGTTTTAAGTGAATCCTAGAAAATCAAACTGTATAACAAGACGGACAAGTTACGAGCTTTGTGTGGTTATTAGCTTCGCAGAATTCTTAATTTATTCGGCCTGTTACTTTCTAATAACTTAAAGACGTTGTATTACTCTTTGTCTGATTTTTCTGGGAAATCTAAAAGGCAAGGCCTTCTCTCGCTTTGAAGAATTATAATCACCCATTAATAATAATTAGCAAGTAGCTAATTTATTTAATAAAAAATTGGGGAAGCACTAATTTTAGTTACAAAAAATATTTTACAACATAGAAGAAGGGACGTGAACCGAACAAAAAATAACCAGCGATATACAAAAGGCCGCCAGCGTGTCATAGTGATAAATTTTTCAGATATGCAAGATTTAGTCGTGTTGCTATGGCGAGACAGTTACGAATTTAATATATAGATATCTGGTATGGCAGGAATCGCAGCGTTCATGGCCTACTAATACCTTAAAATTATTGAGATAACATCATTAGTGTTCTAAAATTGTGCTTAAATATATTAATTTCTATAAGTTATCTTATTATACATCATTCAAGCTTTTCAATTGATGAACGCAATATAAAAAATGGCGCCCATAAAAATAGAAAACTTTGCGTTTGTATCTCAAAAACAAATGAGGTTTTTGAGCATACTGTTGCGTGGTTTTAAAAAAGGGTCTAAATAATGTGCAAGTTTGGGTAAATAATAGAAAAAAATAAAGGAGTTATTAAGGAAAATAAAATTTCTATTTTTCAAAACATCCCAAAAACAAAGTGTTCTGTAAATTTGAAAACATATCTTAATACTACATAAAATAATGTACAATTTTCCCCATTTAACCGACTTTGTATCTCTTAGCGTTTCCGAGATCCCACTGTTGAGACTCGAATTTGGACACACTATACATATTCACCTAGTGGTATCTAATGGATAACGATGAAAGTTTTGGTTGCTGAAACTAAACTTAAAAATTTATTTTGGTCGTTGAGAAAATTCCATAACGATACCAATTTACAAGGGTTATATACAGGAAAAAATGTTATAACAAGTTAATTAAATCTACTAAAATGGATAATTTTGAAACATAATTATAAGCTCTGATAATCATAAAAAAAATTGAAAATTAAAGAGGCCAGGCAGAAAATTAGTGCGAAAATAAACAAAGCACTTTACTGAACTTCCTCATGCTTTCATTCTCCTAACATAATCATCTATAAAGGCAGCTGGTTAGTCTTCAACACACTCGTTTATTTTTGGATTACACTAAATTGCTTTTCTTACCCACAGAAAAAGTACGTCTTCATAATTTCCATTCCTTGATTTTATTGATACATAGTTCCTGTGCAGTAGAGTACTCAATTAAAAATTATTAATTTATCAAGCGTGGTATAAACTGCAACCACACAGTTTCCAACAGTCAAAGGATTCCGTGGCAAAAGTGCTTTTTGTAATAAACCGCTTTGAAAAATCATTATAATACTCAATTAGCGTTCAAACACTTTTTTGTTAGTCTGCGTTATTGCTGCTAACAGCAACAGAATATTTTTAATTTAGGATCGGCAAGAGATACAAAGCAATTTAAAATTGTTAAAATATGCAACACTAATAGCCGACCTTTTAACACCGTAAACTTCATGGTAAGATATTTTCTTTAAAAAAGCTATTACATTGTCTAAGAAAATATTCTACAGTTAGATTTAGTCAGAAATTGAGGCAGTACTAGAGTTACAAACTGAAGTAACTAATCCCCTATATTTAACAAGAGCTGGTACAACTGAGACCAGAAGTCAAATTATTATTGACTGTGTTCGTTTTATATGAATAAACACCAAATCAACTATTGTTACGTTCAAATACTTTCTTCGGGAAAATGCTGATTCAATGAAAATTTGCGATTTTGATTTCACAAAAAAAAACATACTTTAAGACTGATACAACCCAACCTTTACTCTTCGAAAATGTCTGTATATAGATATGTGCGATTGTTTGTTCACACGTTTCTAAATTAAATTGTCTAATTTGATTTTTATGCAAAACCCGTGTAGTGGCGCAGGAAACCAAAATAAAGTTTTTTTTTAACATATGTCTTCGTCGGCTTGCGGGTGCATTATTTCATTCGAGAAAAATATAATTACGGCACAAGGTGCCTCTAACCTTTGTAAAGATGCAGAGATGTTAACCTCGAACGATCCATAGGTGCGTAGTAGCAGCTATTACGGCAGCATGTTTGTGTCCTTTATCAAAACCATGGTAGACACAACGACGCAACATCAGATTTCCGTGCGGTACTCGAAAAAACCAGGCCAAAAATCAGTTAGCCAATACTGATGACTACATGGAAATGTTAATGCCCCTCGGAGAAGAAGTAATTCAAAAAAAAACCTGAGCTGTTTAGAGAAAACAAATAGATCCTGCAGAGGCATTGTAATCACAGCGCTAAGCATCTTAATATACCATAGCGTTAACTATATTATTATAAAATATAACACTTCATTATTTTTGAAGTAATGAGAAAGTCAAAACAACGTGCTTCGCTTACTTTTTATATGCATCAGTTAAAAATATATTTAAATATTGAGAATAAAATCTGATATATTAGTGTATTAGAATCAAATTTTATAATGATTTTTTTTTATATCGATACTGTCACGTGAGTCTCTAATCGTTTATGTAAAATAAACAACAATTTGTATATCGTTTGCTAATGCCTTAGGGTGAAACATAAGAATTACCAAAAATTAACAAAAACATATTTGGTTGGAAGTTCGACATCGTTATTTAAACTAAGATAAACTATTATATAGATAACAGTAGATTGGGCCAAAGGCCCGCCTATGCGAAAGGTGTAAGGGCGATAGCTCTTACTGGGAACGGTACAGTCAACTAACTCGTATGCCATGTGCAGTGTGCATTTAATCTAAGGTCAAACATATTCATTGATATTCAATACTGCATGGAATACACGTGAACGCAGCTCGGATGTTCTAAATATAAATCTGAGATGACTTGGATAAATACTTCGTGCATTGTGTAATAAAATGCAATCTTAATAATTTTAAGAATTAATTATAATAATAATGAATGTTTTGAATAAGCTTGTCACTTCGTGACAATACTGCGAGTACGCTTTGCACATTTTCAAAAACCAAATATGGAAGCTCTACACAATCTCTGACACACAGTTAACTATGAGCTGTAGATGACCACATTTTGTACCTGAAGGCTTTAATTTGCTATACTTCGTGGCAAACGTTGAATTTTAACAGCACCTGAAGAAGATTAAGTAAAGAATGATTATCATATATTCGGATTGTTCCTAGGATTCAGTCAATATTTCTATATTGTCCTTCAATGTATTTTTCGGTGCATTTATCCCATCCCAACTGCTATTTCTCTAAAACCTCTGACAAACCAGTTTTAGATAGATTATTTATTCAAGGAATCCGTTACTGCATAATTAGTTCCTTGTCGGAGGCAAAATGGGGACCTCTCAAACCCGTTATTTGCTTTAGAAAATAGAAAAATGTTTCGGGACCGGTGCGTGGGACCTCATTTCAACATTTAATTCTTCAAGTGAGTCTTGGTAAACCTTTGATCGGTGGACATGGGCGTTATTGTGTAGGAACATCTGGCAATGCTGCATTGGATTGGGTCGTTTTGTTAAAAACGTATTGCAGATTTAGTCCTTGTGATTTGGGAACGCAATGGTCCTAAAGTTTCACCAGCTTATAGAAGAAGAAATTAAGATGGATACCTTTTCCCACACACCCAGAAGTGTTCATCTTTTGAAGTCTTGGGCATCTATGATGTTTCCACTATATAATTTGAAACTTTATCTCTGGATCATATTGGTGGAACCAAGACTTATCACGGGTAACAACCCTGTCTAAAAACGTAGCATTTTATCTTGGAAAACCCGTTGTTTCCATTGTTGACAGATTTTCACACGACTTGTTTTGTGCCACCTGTTAACAAAACTAGAATCCACTTAGCTGCAATTCTCCGGTAACTTAAATCATTGTAGACAATGTCATGGACCTAACGGTAAGCTATTTGAGTAACTTCTTTTTTGTTCGTTATGAAACAGGTCGGCCGCTACGGGGTTAACGTTGATGGACTCACGCCCTTCGTTGAACATTTATGCTACTCGAGAACGTTGGTGTAAAATTTGCAATTATTGGCAATTGCAAATTCTAACATTTCTTAAGTTTCTGAGTCCGTTGTATTTAAACCAAACCATTTTGTCTAGGTTTCGTGACGAGTGCGTAAGTTGGTGAGTTGATTGTTGCGTAAAACATATGCTGTTCGGATAAGTTTTACACCTCTTACATACATAATCACAAACTTCGAAGCATCGATCATTCTTATACTTATATATAAAATAAACAGTTGTTTTTGTTAAATAAAAAATCAAAACTATTATTTCTGTATGCAGTGGATTCTAAGATAAGATAATATTAACATATCTACAACTTTAACAAATAATAATTAATTCATTGCTGTTAAGTTTGTACAGAGTTACTCTTGACAGTTGAACTTGAACCCATCTAAAGCAGCCGCAAAGTTTTAGTCACATATAAGCATAATAATATATTTAGCGGTCTTTAATAAATAACGCTCGGATTCGCTTTACTACCAAAACTTCCTTCGACATCTAAACTTTGCATTACAGGAGCTTAAAACAATACATCATTTCAAACTTGCCATCTACGAAATGTATTTAATTACTCATACATGCTGAAGGGAATTAATTAAAATTAAACGCTAATTACGATTAACAGAATTTTGGTGAATAGAATGTCTATAAACTAAGTTTAACAGACAAACTAAGATTCATTAGGGAAAATTCATCTACGAGTCACCAGCGTTAAATTATACATATTAAGGAGAACATCTTTGAAGTACGTGACAAACACATGTGCTACTGAATCCGAAAGCTTAAATCCAGAGCGAAGTCAGCTTCAAGTGAGACATTGGATTACTGTTTACCAGCCCTTGACACACGAAACTCGAGTTTACTTTATGTTACGCCTCGTTCCGTTGTCAGATAAGTGTACTTTCTAACAAGAGGATGTGTAAAGAAAACAGACTACTGAAACCACACACCAAATTTGATTGCTAGAACCAGCCAATCGGGATTTATCAAAAAAATACACAGAAAACATGTTTGAATCAATCAGTGCCCTTACTTCGCTATCAGTTCGGTCAGTAATAATAAAATTAAAAAACAAGGTGAATCAAAAAATGTATTCAAATATTTAAATATTTTACCGAACAGGCTTTGCAAACCAGTTCAATTAGCTAAAAAAACACAAATATGTTCGTATTTCAACAGCCATTCTTTTGAAAGCTCTTACAAAGCAATTGTTAAGCTTATTCCCACGACAACCGTTTGTTTCCAGTAATAAAGCTTTCAGAAAAAGCCGCTGTCAGAAAATAGCAAAAATAAAGAAGATTTAACGACCAGAAATTATTAAGCCGAGTAAGGCACAACGTGTTAAATTTCGTCTTTTCAAGCTGATTTTATTATTTCGCGCAAAAATTTAAATTAATGTAAATTTTTGTACTAATAACTAATCTGTAAACTGAATGTAACACTAAATATGATTATGATTCTTTTAGGTAGCAAAATATTTAGTAATTTAATGCAACACAGGCACCGTATCAACCTTGTATCAAATTAAATACTATATATTCTTTAGGGTTTTCGCGGTTTCTCAAACTGTCAATATTACAATTTACTTTTGGCTTAAACCGCGTCGTCATTTGAGAATAAAAGTTTGAGCAGTATTTGTTTGTAGGCCCGGCTGCCTAAACAAGGCCGTGTACTTACATTATTGTCCGAACCAAGGTGGTTGAAATAATCTAAGCACACGGCTCTATTTAGGTAGGCAGGGCCTACGAACAAATATTGCTCAAACTTTTCGAGCAAATGCTTGTAAAGGCAGACAAGCTAAAGGTCGGTCCTTACCTGATTATACTGGGCGTAGTGCCCAAATGACGACGCGGTCTAAGCCGAAAGTAAATTGTAATATTGACAAATTAAGTACTATCAGAATTCAGTATATAACAAACAATAAATATGCTCTTTGGCACGTTTCGCAGCAACGACATACTAACTCTGAGGAACAAAAACACGAAAAGCTCTAGTGTTTCACACTAGCACATACATCAAATACAATGTACAAACTTGTAGCCATTCTTAAATTCAAGTTGTAACTATCGGAAGCGGGGAGATAGATTTGTCCGAATTTATTAGCATTTTTTTTATAGTTACGTAACAGTATTAATTGTGTTTTCATCAATTTCTTGTTCAATGCGTTCTTGTTCTTCTTCTTCTTCTTACGGCGATACGGAAATCCGCTTCTGGTAGAGCTAGTAATTCCTCTGGTCCCGAAAAGGGGTTGCCCAGATGTCTCCGCCTCAATGCCAATAGTCTGGATCAATGGGCGAGAAAATAGAGGAAATACTTCTCATCTTCTTCACAAAACCTACACCTTGGGATATTGGCTACTACCACAGTGTCAGATTTTTGTTAAAAACACCACGATCAGTCAAAAAACCTCGATCCACGATCCTAATGTAAAGCGTAGAAGTTGATTGGAACGCTTCGGTGAACGTTCTCGAATGAGAAGCTTCGACTGTCGCAGTTCTGTATGCGAGTTACAGATGTTTTTAAACCGGGAACGAACTGACTTCTCAATCTCCCGTCTTTACAGTGGTCCTGGGGAGTCCGAGGGTCGCCTCCGGGCCGAGTGCGGGTTTTTGTGTACGTCTTGGCCAAGGCATCAGCCTTCTCATTTAAACTAATAATACTGTTTCCAGGTACCAAATGCCAATTGACCCAATTATGTAAGCCGAGTCTGCTTAGAGTTTGACGACAGTTCTCGACCAGCATGTATTTCGTCATTACATAATATATAAATACGTTTGTGGGAGTAATCTCTTCGAAAGTTTTCTCGAGCATTGGCAAAGATAGCCAAAATCCCTACCTGAAACATTGTGACAAACCTGCCAAAGGCAAGCAAAAACTTTACCTTTAGCCTTTATACTTTATTCTGCAGGCTGCCTTTCGATCCTCTGTCTCAGTCAATATATGAAGAAGCACAAGATCCAGAAGTGCCTGCAGAGCCGCAACACGAGCAGTGCGCATCGCTCCCACACCGTTGCTTCTAGACAAACCAGTCTTTGGAGCTGTGTTAAGCGTAGCTGGATGCGTAAGCATTGGGCTGAGGTTAATCACACCAGAGACACATACGTGCGTGACCATTGTTCTGACTATAGCGGAATAGATTTTGAGTTTAAAACTCAGGTTTTCACAAAAGTCCGTCTACGAAACCAGAGGGTTGGAGTGGCTTTTGTATTTACCTGTCGACATATTTCCTCTAAAATAACTATCAATCCAGAATAAGTCCTAGAGACTTGACCACTACAAAGTGCCGTAGTCTGGTTCCGAGAAGCTCCAGTTCGATGAAGTCTTCCACTCTTCTTCTCCTTCTGGTGAAAACGACTAACCGACCTTAGAAGGGTTAATTTAATACTCATTAAAAGATCATGTTCTTTATATTTTCGATTAGTTTCGATTTTCCAATACTTCATATTTATCTACTTTATATATTAAAAAATATATTTTTCACGCTACCGGCAATGTAAGTAGGCCTTACATCCATAGCTACAGGGATCGTAAGTGGCTGATAACATTCGTGTACTAGTTACCCTTGACGACGGAACTTAATAGTGTCACTTACGTTCCTAGGAAAATAATGTTGATTTTAACTGTTCGTTGATATGGTAACAAGCACAGACAACTTAGAATAATGGGGCTTTTAAAAAATAATTCCGATGACAGCTGTCAAAACGAACTTTTAAAAATATGATTAAATTTCTACCTGCAGGCCTACTTACATTGCCGGTAGCGTGAAAAATTTAATAAGTAGCACGGAATGTATCGACTAATAACATCTTCGGCAGGCGACAAGCTTCGGCTCCGCCTCAGCTCGTATTCGCCTACCTCGGATGTTATTACGTCCTTACATTCCTTGATACTTAAATAACTATTAATTTAAAAGCTGTAATATTTTATTACGTTATTCTCTAAAATGCCGCAGAGAGAAACCAAAAGCATAAGCATTAAATAATGCTAATAACTAATCAAACATCTCCGCTAAAAACGCTATTCGTACATAAACATACAACGACACAAAGCGCCCGTGAATATATTTAAACTGCGTAAAATATTACAGTTTTCAAATTTAGCAGTTTTTCCAAAACAAGCGCAACAATTAATTGCCTGGTAATAGGTAAAATTGCAAAATCTATATCAAACAAACAAACAGTGGTTATTGAAATTATTGACGAATGTCGTAAATGTCAACATCAGTCAGTGTTAAGGATTAAATGGATTAAATATGAATCGTTTACAAAATTGGTTAAAGTACTAACCTGGCAAATAATATTTACCAATTAAAAGCAGAATACTAGAGTGTTTAATTAATTTTCTAGAAACATATATGCCTGTGGTTGTTGAGACAAGCAGTTTTACTAAAGGTACTCAAAATTAGTTTCATATTGTATATTATACTATTTCTTTTGCCCTATTTGCCGGTATCCAAAGTACGAGGTGTGGCTATTTAGAAACGGTACTGCGCTCACGGTACGCACGGTAGGTGTCATAGCGAAAAGCGGGAGGTAAGATTGTTTTTCTTTCGAGCAGCGCGTTAACATGAAATTTTAGGTTAAACTAAAAAAATCTCTGGCGGAATGCTATCGTTTGTTAACGTAAGTCTACGGAGACAATTGTACGTCGCGAACTCAAGCGTTTGAGTGGCACAAAAGATTCAGCGACGGTCGGGAAGAAGCGGAAGAGGACAAACATCCGGGACAGTCGAGCACGTCGTAAACTGAGGAAAACGTCGAGAAAGTCGATCAAATCGTACACAAGGATCAACGTCTGAGCATCCGAATGATAGCAGACATAGTCAACATTGACAAAGAAACGGCACGGCAAATTTTGCGTAACTGATTAAACATGAGAAAGAACTGCGCGAAGATGGTTCCGAAAAACGTTAGGCAGGAACAGAAGGATAACCACAACGGCATTTGCTCTGACATCCTAGAACGCATCAAAGAGCCACCAGATTTGCTGGACAATGTCATCACATGTAACGCAACGTGGGTTTTCCAGTATGACTCAGAAACAAAGAGACAATTAATGCACTGGAAGACTCCCACTTCGCCGAGAATGAAGAAAAACGCGAATGAGCAAGTCACGACTGAAGGCAATGTTGATCGTTTTCTTTGACGTTAGGGGCGTGATTATGGTCGAGTGGGTGCCTTAGGTTCAGACGATTAATTAACAATACTATATCAAAGTCCTGACTAAGCTGAGAGAACGACTGAGAAAGAAACGGCCGGATTTGTGTAAGAACGACTTGTAGATTCTGCACCAAGACAACGCGCCAACTCATAACGCCGTTTCCGTCAAGCAGTCTTTGGCCGGTTAACGGATCTCGCTGCTCGAGCACCCGCCGTAATCTGCGGATTTGGGACCCTGTGACTTTTTGTTGTTCCCTAAAAAAGCGCGTTGAAGGGAAGCTATTTTAAGTCAGTGGAGGAGGTGAAAACCAAAACGGCACAATTGCTGAAGAGGCTGCCAGGTAATCAGCTGCAGCACTGCTTCAAGCAGTGGAAGACTCGTATGCAGCGGTGTATAGATAATGAAGGGGAGCATATTGAAGGTGATAAAAGTTAAGTTTTGAAACTTTTCCAATAAATCATTTTTTTGCATCAGTCCGTTTTTTAAATAGCCACCACCTTGTATACCTATAAGAAAGGAAAACTTTTGAAATCGATAAATGTGGCAATTTACTGTTGTATTGGAATCTCTTAATGTATAGTTGTTATTTTACCCTTTTAGATGACATAAGAGTGAGTTGTTACTGTTTATCTTATGGTAAGTTATGACTTGTACTAAACCATAAAATATCACTATTAACACTGTTACGATAGTATACAGTTTTTAAATTAGAAACATTTGACAACAATCATAAAAGTAGACTTTAAGTGCTTACAACAAGCAGCAGATACTGTAAAAATATTTCATTTCCGTGTACCTGCGCCTTAATTTGGTAGTTTGTTTAAGACATATTGTACCTTGTAAATCAGCCGCGAGACACTCTTCAAAATAATTAGGTCAGCTGTGACGACATCATCAAACTATCCGCTATACCAAATTATTTAAGGTCAAATATCTCAAGAATTAACGGATTTAAACGAACATGGTCTCATAGAGGTAAGTAAAACACAATAATTTTATATTATTTGCAACTATCTATCAAGTTTTGCCTGTGGAGGTAAGTTAAGGCGCTAAAAACACATGCTGTGAACAAAGCGAACGGTTCATTAAAAAATCTTTCAACAGCATGGTAATTCTCTCGAAGAGGATTAACGTCAACAATAGAATTGTTGTGAGTGAAGGAGCGATAAAACCGTCATAGACGCCCACAAGAAAGGACAGAAAAAGAACTCAGCATACATCAAATATCTTGAGATGTTGGGAATAATACCAATTCTTGATGTCATCAAACTGAATAGTATTTCATTGTTTTCCGATAAAAAAAGTTACCATCAAGTCCAAAGACAAACAAAACTCAGCAAACCTCAGAAAAGATTTCAATGTCTTTAGTCGACTTTATGTTCCAAATCAAGCTAGAAATGGAGACAGCCCATATCCAACGTCTATTTCAAAGTTTAGAAATGTCCAATTTATAATCTAGTAACTCAGATATTGTTTCTTGTGTTTTACAATCATGCAGTTTTACAAGGCAAGTTCTACAAACTCTAATGCATTTGTCGTTACCGATTGGGCTACTCTTGTTCATAAGTTCGCACGAGGAACAAGTACATTTCAGCAGTACACTGAACTGTATCGTGGTATACTACATAAAGATGAAATTGGAAACAGTTAGTCGAGTGAATATTGTATTTGGCACTATTTGAATGGAAGTTTGAAATTACAGACACGTCAATCTCGAGATTGTCGATAAAAATTAGCCGTTAATAGTGGGGTTCCGCCCCCCATTACAAAAAACTCATGACTAGATAAATATAAAGAGGAACTTTTCAACCTGTTGGTGAACGATCTAGTTGCAATACAAAGCCCTGGAAAACAAATATTCTGCACATACAACGGCAAAGTAATAGCCTCGGGTGATGTAAAAAGCGTAGCCTTCATTTCACTATTATCGCACAAGGCAGCAGATGCACACATCGGATGCAGCTATGACTGGTGACAACAAAAACGTTAATTCAGATGTAGTTATCATAGCATTTTTTGCATTTTCACGTATTGCAAAAGTCGAAGAACTGTGAATTAGGTATGGAATTAGAAAGTATTTACAGTATTATCTACCGATTTATGAATTATATTTTTAACTTCCTTGGTGTGTACCAAACCTAATTCTATTTTCTGTTTAATCGTTTTCTGGCATTGGAAAGAAAAGTGCCTTTATAAGAATATCCCACCCCACAACAACAGCAACACCTGATAATAGCTCATCTGTTTTCTGTACTTGGGCTTTTTGTGGTATTAATGTATCATACTACTGGTGCAGCAAAAAAATTTAACCAGGCGCGCAGGATACTTTTCATCCAAATACATTTAAAATTGCGCCAATAACGGATTGCACTACTACAACACCTAAAACTGGCCACTCTTTCAATGCAACATTTTGAAATATTGCCCGACTAGGAAACTTCAAGAACATGATTCATGCCAGTGGGAATAGAGAAAAGCTGGTTGAATGTTATACACTTCCGGATGTAAGCAAACACTATCAAGAATTAGTGTCCTGCAGGTGTACGGAACGGTGTACGAAATGGACTATGATGCACTCTTTTATGTTCATGTAAAGGCCATTTCTCAAGAATGAGTGATCATTAAAAACAGTATAAATTATAGTACTAATATTACGTCCATGTTAGATCTAAAAGAAATTTAATTCTATAAAAAAAGAAAGAAAAACGCTTAATTTGTATTAATTTGAAAATAAAATGAAACTGTTGAATTATTGAAGTTTCTTACCTTTATTTTAAGGCATTAACTTTCCTTTAAAATGGAGGCTTTTGAATTCAAATTAGTTCTTGACCTTGTTTGGCCTAATTTGTGTTTAGCTGACATTTTGATGATGTCATTACAGCTGACTTAATCGTTTTTGCAATTTTTCCCGGCTGCTTTACAAATTAAAACATGTCCAAAGCTAACCCCTAGATCTTGGTACTATAAGGGTGTAAATAAAATAGCGAAAAAGCAACACGTTACAGTAATCACCTGTCAATGATAATACCAAAACTGATAATAAAAAATTAGAAATTGCCTTCATTCTTAGGCAAAAGACCTCCAAACATAACACCTAACATTTGTAATTCTTACTAGCACGATAGTTTTTTGAGTACAAATGCAATACTGACCGCCATCTTAAAACGAGGCAAACTGCCCTTATTGCCTTTGGAGTCTCTACAATGAACTAAAACAATTTTTTAAAATGGCAATTCTTCGGCTCTATGTTTAGTTTACAATTTGACAACCATGCTTTTCGTTATTATGTTTTAAAAAATCACGTTAGGTGAATTCTGTGAATGTTTTACGAAACTTAAGTCAAAACGTCACTACCAAGTTGTCAGTAACTGGTATTGTAGTATTACTCTTAAAGTTATTTTTCTATTTCGGTTTTTTAAGGTTATTCTTAAAGCACTGTTTTAGCTAAAAAACAGTGTTTTAAGAGAGTCTTTTAAAGCATTGTTTTTAGTAAAATTTCACCAACAAAGGTTGGTATTCATGATATATTCATGATCAAATTTGGTAAATTTAGTATGTATGCCAACATATACATACTAAATTTACCAAATTTGATGGCAGCAATTTGAAACTTGCTGCCAACATATATATACCAAATTTACCAAATTTGATCGCAGCAATTTTTTATAACGTTTTTTCATTAATTCTCCTCAATAGAAAAAATAGTATAAAAAACTCGTTTCATAAGGCGTCTTGACGCACTCGTCCATTGAAAAACTCGGTCGCTACGCTCCTTCGTATTTCAATCTTGGACTCGTACGTTAAGACAATGCCTTATGCAACTTGTGTTTTAATATACTATTTTGTTACTGTTCGTTTTTGTGAGTTTGCCAGTTGTTTCATTAAATTTTGTTGTTTGACGTTTATTTTGGCTCGTGTTACATATTGTTTTTTTGTTGTTGTTTGTTCTTGTTTGCTGTTTACTCTTTATCATGAATTTTACCTTTGATGAGTACGCGGATATGTACCTCGTATTAGGCGAGAGTAGGGGAAATTTTGCAGGAGCAGCAAGATTGTATGCTGAAAGATATTCTCGAAGAAGGCATCCAACGAGAAACGTTATTCAAAGAATGGACCAAAAATTCAGAGAAACGGGAAGTATCATAGTTCGTAACATTGACAGAGGTCGACCCAGAACCATAAGAACACCTGCTCTAGAAGAACAGGTTGAAGAACAAGGAAGCGTTCTACACATACTACATAGATTTTATAGAGTTGTCAAAATATAAAAGAAATATAAGCGATAGTTGAAAGCAGATTGATACAGCCGCCACTTTAGATTAATGTCTACTACCAAGTAGGTAATAATGTGATCTAAAACTAGTAACACTACACTATAGCACGTTTGCATAACTAGCTGCCAGACTAACGCCACGAGATCCTTTTCACAACCGCCCCCGCTCTCTTTCGCCCGCAACGTCATCGCTATTTTCCCAGTTATTTGAATTTATCACATAACTATTTTTCTTTGTAAAAGTGCTGTTTATCACCTCGTCTATCATCTCTAATTTTTAATTTCTTCTACTGAAGTAAGGAAAGTATGATTTCAAGTAAATTTTCGAATATAATGTTTTAACGGAAACACGGCCTTTTTTTAATGTCTGCCTGTGGGTGGGAGGGTGGTTGGTGGGTGCGTGGGTTGCTGGGTGGGTGGGTAGGTGCGTGTGTAGGTGGGTGGGTGCGTTGTTGCGTTTTCCTTTATCTCCGGAACCTCTTAAGCGATATTTATAAGATTTGGTGTGTGGAAGTGTTTAATTGCAGGTAGTTCTTCGTAACATCGCTAATCAGAACTGGAAAGTAGACCTATTTTTTATAAAAATTATTTCCTAAACAGTCTTTCAAAATTATGAATGCATCGCGTTATACATCTAAAGACAAATCAAATGCTTTTCTTCCAAACGCCGTGTCTTCAAAATAAAGGCCACTACGAATTTTCAAAAATTTTAACTTTAATGACCGATTACTCAAAAACAAAATTTGGACATTTTCAAAAAATTAGGCCCACGCCACTTTTTTAACGTTTTTGTGCCGGTAAAGCTTACAATGAACTTCAAATTTGTTTTTTACTAATCTCCTAAATTTAACTGTGACGCCCTCCAGGGATTTTTGAATAATTTGAAATAGATTAATTTCTTATTCAAAAATGCAAACGCCAATTGTTATAAACATTAAACAGTTTAATAGCCTATTTAAAGTAGTTTATTAGGATTAGCAACAATTTTTAACCATATTAAGAATTAGGAAAAAACGATACTTTTTAATTTCAACAGGGTATTTTCGTGATTTTAACTACAGCTATCAATTAGAGCTAGTTATAAAATTTATTTTTCATTCTTTGCATATTTTTGATAACTCTTAAAATAAAGCTTTCACAGCGATTTTGGTCCGAAATCCGAAGCGCAATTAACTAACTGTAAGGCGCGGTAGGTTACCGTGCTGCTATCCTATGCAGCTTGCCACCGAAGTTATCATAGCACTATTCTTATACGGTAAACGATATCGTATTGCAGAGGCTGTCGCATGTTCAAATCACCGCTGGAGCGTTACTATTTTTTTTCTTGTTTTAATTTTTGCTAAAACTATGTTATCTACTCAGTTATTGGCGCGCGAACATTTAAAACGTAAAAGTATAAGGAAGTACCAGCGACCTATTTCGCCCATTTTTACTTTCCCATACTTCTACTGCAGTAAGGAAAGCTATGATTTCATGAAAATTTTCGAATTTCAGATTTTAAATTGTCATATTGTTTGAGAGCCCTTAGTAAATATAATCAAGTGATTTAAAAATATTTTTGGAAATATGAAGATTGTAAATATAAATTTTCATAAAATTAGTCCTCGAAAACTGCCCACACCCTTTTTAATTACTTTCTGAGCCTATAGAGCTTGCAATTAGCTACAAATTTGCTTTTTACTAATCTCTCAAATTTTACTCTGCCGCTCTACAAAAATTTTTGAAAATTTTGAAATTGACAAGTTTTCCGGAAATTACGTGATTTTAATTACGCCTATCAATTATTTGCCTCTAATAAAAAAATTTAATTTTCATTATTTGCATATTATTAATAACTCTATAAATAAAGTTGTTATAACCATTTTTGATCCGCGCATCATGCGAGAATATTGAAAATGTAAAACGTATAGGAAAGTACCAGCAATCTGTTTCCCCCATTTTCAGTAGATAAACCGAAGATTCAGATTTATGACGTTCTTTTAATGTCAAATATGATTGGCCGTTAAAAATCAATAACCAACCTTAACAAGAACTTGAAAAGAACAGACAATATAACAGCATTATTTTTAAAAAATGTAGTTGTCTGCAACAAGTTTTTGAAAATAACACAAAAAAAGCATAATGTGACAATTTGCGTAGTCAAATCGTCAATACATTAGATATTTACGATATAAGTATCGTAATAAATCATATTACGATATGAGATAGGAAAATTGTCAAACGAGGCCGTAAAGCCAAGTTTGATAACCTATCGAATATAATAGTAATATGATGTTACGATAAGAATATTGTACAACGTTTTATCTACTTTCATGAAATTTTAAATTTAAGAATAAATTTTATATTGTCATTGAGAAATGTCATTAGTGACATTTCATTAATATCCAGGTTTCATTTTTATTTTATCATCTGTCAGTTTGTGGCAAAATAATTACGTCGCTTGCACAAATTGAGATAAATTATTGGAAATGGATGATTCCGAAGACAGTCTGCCGTCAGATATTGAAGCACCAGCTAATGGGGCTAATTCAGTCCTGATTCCCGCAAAGTCAGAAACCAGGTATGAGGTAGAATATAAAAAATTTGAAGATTGGTGTAGCAAAAAAGAATTAAAGAATTATCAGGAAAGGTGTTACTCGTATATTTTTCTGGAAAACTGGGAAGTGAAAAACCGTCTACATTATGGACGCATTATTCAATGTTGAGGACAATCATTTCTGTGTGAAGAAGAATATTGATATCAGTAAATTTATTCAGTTAATAGCATATCTTAAAAAAGGTCTGAGGGATATAAACCCTAAAATTCAAACAATTGTTCAAGAGAATAGATATACATAATTTTTAATTGATGTAGATGATGAGCAGTTCTTGATGATGAAAGTGGTTTTGATTATTGGAGTTTTTGCTGCATGTAGCAGAGAAGAGTTTACTAAGTTAAGGCTTTCTGATATAGACGATCAGGATTCTTTTATTAACATAGTGATTCCAAATACGAAAACCAAGATTACATGAGAATTTGTTCGTTACAGAAGGTAATATTATTGGAATTAATTGTTTGCATATTTTCCGTAAATATGCTCGACTTCGTCCTGCAACTGTAAATCATGACCGATTCTTTGTTTCATACAGAAAAGGGAAATGTACATCGCAACCAGTTGGAATCAATACATTTGGACGTATTCCAAAAGCAATTGCTGTCAAACTTGGATTGTTGAATTCTGAACAGTACATGGGACATTGTTTTAGACGATCATCAGCAACGTTGTTAGCTGATGGAGGTGCAGACTTACAAACTTTAAAACGACACGGTGGTTGGAGATCTTCTACGGTTTGCGAAGGATACGTCGAGAGTTCTGTGGAAAACAAGAAGACTATTACCAAGAACATTATGGGAGAAAATGAGATATTGAAAGTTGATAATTCGAATATAAATTGTGTTGCCTCAACATCGACATCTGGATTGCAAATATCTAATCGTACAAAATGTATCATAAATGTGCACAACAAATAATTTGCTTGTGTTGTTAAAATATTTGTAATAAATAATTAATATTTCGTATCATACTGTTATTTTTATATTACAATTCATTATGGTGTCGTAATAGAAATTTGGGTATCGTAATAGAAATTCGGTATCGTAATAGAGCTCATTACGATACGCCTTTTAGTATTTTAATATTGATATTACCTAACGAAAGTAGATAAAGACATTTACATGAAAGAAGAGAAAGTAATTTTAGGATTTGAAACTGTTCGTGAAACCAGTACACTTTTCTGGTGCTTTCCACCTCTGTTTATTGACATTTTATTTTCCTCGTATGACTTGTTATTTGGCGAAATTAGTATTCTAATAGTAACTGATGTAGATAAACAGAAGTAGGTATATTGTACAACAGAGGTTTATGCGATATTAACAAACTAATACATAACTCTAAAGTCGTCTTTGATATCAAAGGCTTGTTTAATTGCTTCCACAACTGTTAACTACAACTGCAATCTGAAAATACCCACAATAGCTCAGAACTCTAATTAGTAAAATTTACTAAAAGCACCATTAACCATCGCTCCGATATATCTTGAGGAGGGTTTTGTCTGTGTAAAATTGCAAGTATCTAGACAAAGGATAATGTGCCGTAATTATACAAATTAATAATGCTTGTTAACCCTTACAGTCACGAAATTTCTCCCCTTTCGCACATAATACATAACAAGCGTAAAAAAGCTGTGAAAATAAAATGTTTTATAACGAACATTAACGCCAATTTTTTCAAATTATCTGAAGCCCGTAGCAGTCATAATTTTTATCGTTAGTTAATTAGAAAAATAAATGGTAGAGAGATATTTTTTAATAACGTTATGTTCTCGTAAAGCACTGCTATTAACATATTTTCATTTTTTACCTTCCTCGCTGTACGAAGTGTAGCTATAGAGGAACGTATTGTGATCATTATGTAGGATTTGAAGCGAACGCGTTCATTCGACAATTTTTTTTTCTGATCTGACCGATATACGAGTTATGCCTAATAGAAAGGTACTTTGATGCCAAACATTTTTAATCTAAACATTTTGACTAATAAGCGGGTTTTAGGGCCTTGGAAGACCAATAAAGCGGACGCTGCAGGTGTGTATGTCTGTGTGTATGTCTGCTGTGTGTCTGCCCGTGTGTCTGTATACACTTTATACTCCAGACACCTTAGCGTAGAAAAACCAAATTTGGCTCAAAGATTGCTAATTGCAATAGGATGACACCGCAAGAAAATAAGGTTGGTGCGCTAAAACAAGGAGGAGAGGGGAGGGATGCCTATTTCAAAACAGATGCGCTGCGAAAGAACCTATTCTATCTCGAGTAGCCGATCTGCGCAAGCACGATTTTCCTAATCCCCACCCCTCATTGTCCACCCAACGAATTTTCGATATTAATAAAATGTAGGCATTTCGGCTTCAACATCGGTATAAACATGTTAAATGGCAATAGGAATAATCTTCCATTGAGAAACCACCTCTGGGAAGTTTCGTTTTGGTCGTTTACCTGAACAGTTTAATTGGATAATCGCCAAAATAAAGACTATAACCAAATACTGAAATCGGTTTTAAGATTTCAACCAATAAATATTGTTTAGAATTAACAAATACTAATAACCAAAAAAATATCCACATTTTCGAGAAATTTTATAAAACTCAAAATTTACCACAGGTTTCAAAATTTTAAATTATTTCACAATTATCAAGATTTTCAAAAATTAATAGAATACAAAAATTTAAACTTAAATTATTTTTAATTTTGGAAATTTTTTTATTTTTGAAATTTTTTAATTTGTTCAAAAATACAAAAGTTGTTATAAATTTTCTAAAATTTTCATAACTTTACTAAATTTTCAATATTTTAAAAATTTTAAAATATACATATTTTTCAAAAATTATCATTTTCAAAAATTTTTAAAAATTTTCATATTTTTTATACTTCAAAACTCTTAAAAATTTTCAGAATTTCATAAAACTAATTTTCAAATTTTTAACAAAGTCCTAAATTTTCAAACTTGCAAATTTAGAAACTTCTAAAATTCCCGAAATATTTCAAATATATTTTATACCATGTTTAACAATGTTTTTATAAATTTTTGGAAAATGAAAATTTTGTTTTTGAAATAACTAAAAAGTTTGAAACTTTTGAAAATTTTTGAATACTTTGAAACTGTATTGTAACTTGAAAAACAAATTTTGAGAATTATTAAAATTTTTGAAAAAGTTTGAAATTATTTTAACATTTTTAAATTGTTTGAATTTTCAAACTTGCGAAAGTTGTCAAAATTTTCAAAAAATTACATATATTCAAAGATTTTAAATTCAAACCTTTTAAAAATTTTTAATTCCCGCAATTCTCAAAATTTTTCAAAAAATTTCAACTTTTAAATACTACATACACGTCAATAAATTATTAAAATTTTTGAATACTAAAAATATTTATATTTTCAAAAATTTTCATATCACAAAAATCGTAAAAATATAAAAAAAATTTGAAATTTTGTTAATTTTCAATTCTTTCAATACCATAATTTTTTTTAAATTTCATAGTATTCAAGATTATTTAAAATTTAAAATATTTTTAAAATCTACATAATTTTCAAAAACATTTAAAATTTTTGCTTTTTAAACTTTTCAAAATTTCATAAATTTTAATTTTATATATTAAAAAAATTTATAAATTTTCAAAAATTTTAAAAATTAAAAATATTTTACATCTTCAAAAATTTTCATAATTTACAAAAATCTAAAAATTTCACAATTTTTAACTTTTTGTAAAATTCACAATTCTTAAATTATTAAAAATTTTCAACTCTTTGAAACTTACATTTTTTAAAACATTTCATAGTACCTAATCAAAATTTTCCAAAAATTTTGAAAATAAAAAAATTTTTTAAAAATATTTTTTTGGAGAATATTAAAATATTCCAACCTTCTATAAAATTTTCAAAATAAATTAAAAGTTTTGAAAAACTTGCATAAATGCGGGAATGGTCTGTGGCGGTTGCCCGACAGCTTTTTTGAAATCACTTCACAAAATAATTTTAATGGCAATTTATAAACAGTGTGCAAAAGTGTTTACTATTTACAGTTTATATTATTCATATTAATTCATCAGGTAATTAATAATAATCTCCCTTTACAACAAATTGCTCTTTAAAATAAACCGCTGAAATTAAAATAATATACACTGCATTCAAATCCTTTGCAAAAGCTTTCTTTCAAGCCTAATATAAACTAAAACCTTTTAGTTTAAATAAAATTCAAATTTCACCTTTTCAATAGCAAAATTTCAAGCAATCAATTTGTGATTTGTGTGCAGCAATTTTAGAGCAATGTCGCCAATTTGAGTCAAACACAAAATTTGTGCTACGCCGCATGTGATAAAAGTAGGTATATAAGTTTCCTCTTTTAGGGTCGTGTTCGGTCAATAAAGCTGAAAAATGGCGACTTGATTACACTTTTGGACAAAACCCAACTGGCACTTAAGTTCGTGTAACTTTAAATGTTGCATATGATAATCTCTAAATTGACATAGCGTATAGTAGACGTTTCTTGGAGATTACATTACAGTTATTACTCAACCATAAGAAACCCAATGGAGCAGTTTTCTGGCAGAACTGCTAACATTAATAATACTGTTTTTGAAAGAAAACCTATGCCCAATTATTTTAACTCTTATTCAAATCATAATTAAAGGTCGGATTTTGTGCAAAATTCTTATTCTGTAATATTAATATGCTATTTAAATTAAAATGCTTTTGTTTCTATACAACTTACATTAATTGAAGTTAATGGACACTAATTTTGAACTACATTTTTGCAAAATGGTAATTTTAATTGTATGTAAAAATCTTCAAACAGTGAATTGAAAAACAACTCGGGAAAAATCACCTGAAATTTTTTACGTAGCAAAGAGTGTTACTTTTGCTTGAACAGTTTGACTACCTTACCCCGATTACTTTTTCAAATTCATGAGTTGCATATGGGTGTAATATATCGAATTGTCAAATTAACTGTAATTTTCAATTTAGCAAATAAAACAAACAAGCAGTTTGCTAAATTTATTCAAGATAAAATGCAAACGTCAAAAATTCCATTGCGACATTTGGTAAAACATTTTAATAGTCAAACAACCGGTCCTTAAGAACTTAAAAGAATACTTGGCAAAAAGTTAGATAACTGTGAAAATTTTCCAGTTGTAAAATTTAAACCAATCAACAATCAATCGTCCGATGATGGAGTTTAATAATTATGATTTTAACACAGACCAAAAATGTTCTGTATCTGTCGTGCAACCGCCACGGGAGCTTCCTCACATATATTTAAAAATCTTTAAAATATTTTTGTACGTTTGGAGATTTTATAGAAATTTTTTAAATATTTAAGAAATTTTGAAACAATATTTACAAAATTTTTAATCCTTTTAAGTTTTAAAGTTTTAAAATTTCAAAAATTTCTTAAATTTTTGAAAATTGCAACAAATTTTAAAAATTTTCTAAAAGTTTGCAAAATGGAAATTTAGAAAATTGTGATTATTTTGGAAATTTTTGAAAAATAGTGAAATTTTTGATAATTATTAAAGTTTTGAAAATTTTTGAAAGGTATAAAACTTTTTGGAAGTTATGTATAATTTTTGTATGTGTAAAATTCTTAGAATTTCTGAAAATTTATGAAATTTAAAAAATTCAAGTAAAAATTTTTAGAATAGTAGTTTGCTTTTTAATTTTATAGGACAGACTAAGATGGCGGACGGTGTGAACGTACAAACTGATGCAGTGTCTAATGTGTGTGGTTTGTGTAGTAAAAATACCTCTAAACAGCGTGTGTGGTGTATTAATTGCAAAGTGTACTTGCATAACAGTTGTGCAGCTAAAGATAAGTGGCACAACTCAATTGATGACGAGAAAACAAGCTGTAATACGAGTGAAGGCAAGGAGCTGACCGACATCGTGCAGCGGCTGGTGATTATCAAACAAAAGGGCGATAACTCTTCTTATAAGCTTGAAGATCATTATGATGTTTTAAAGACAGAAATAAAGTACTTAAAGTTAATTATAAATGAAAAATCCACCTTAATAGAAGAATTGAAGAACAGTAATCAGCTATTACAAAAAATTGTTCATTCAAAGCTGGACCTGGTTCTGCCATCTACCGAACCAAATCGTAAAGTTATTGTTGATAACAACTGCAATAATAAGGAGCCCGCATCTATAAACAAGGTTACAGATACCTATGCGCAGACTGTAAAATTTCGGCCAAATGTGGCAAACCGGGTATCCAATGCAAAAGATTGTTTACCCTCCCATAAGGTAAACAATTATAAGCAATTATCGAAACATTCGAACCAAGTAACTGAACAGTTGGTCTCAAACGCAGTTGAAGTTGCCTGTGCGAGCATCAAAATGAGGGAGCTTCAGGAGTTGGGCAAAACGGAAGTCTCAGTAACCCAAAAAGAAAAACCTAATATCGGTCAAGCGGTACCTCCTCAAATGCACCGAAAAATAATCGGCAGAAACACCTCGTCTGCTTTAAAAGCAGCGACTCCAAAAGAATGGATTTATGTAGCCAATCTGTGTGCTGAAACAACCGAAGAAATGATGACCAACTTTCTAATCTCTAACAAGTTCTCAAACACCGAGTGTCGCAAAATAAGTGGAGATCAATCTAGAACCAACGCATTTAAAGTGGGAATTGATGTGGAGGATATCGAGAAGATCTTGAACCCGGATATATGGCCAAAAAACGGAGTAGTGCGACCATTTGTTGAGTATAAGAAGAAGGTTTTTTACCCAGGAATTCGAGGGAGGAAAAGATATTAACCAAATTTAATATTTGCCATATCAATATCCAATCCGTCCGGAACAAACACCTGCAGCTTGAGGCTTTTATCGTGTCAAACGTGGTGAAGTTCGACATCCTCTGTTTCTCGGAACATTTTTTATATGAAGATGAAATTCACAGTTTTGTATTGGCTGGGTATAAATTAGCCTCCTACTATTGCAGAACACAAACAGAAAGAGGGGGTGTTTTGATACTGTGCAAACAGGCTGTGGAATCTGGGCCGCGTGATGACTTATCAAAATTATCGCAAGAAATTCATTGTGAAATAGCAGCAATTGAAATAAAACATTTAAATTTAATAATCATAACAGTGTATAGGTCACCCACGGGTGGCGAATTTATACAGTTTCTGGCAATATTTGACAAAATTCTAAACAGAATAAAAAATTGTAAATATGATATAATTATTAATGGTGATTTTAATGCCAGGTTTAATTTACAGGATAAAAAGCGTTCTGATTTCATTGATTTAATTAACTCTTTCTCTTTTAGGTTGACAATTACTGATAATACAAGGTAGAAAAACTGTATTGACAACATTCTGCTGAATTTTGATAAACCTTCTTGCACAGGTGTCTTTGACCCAGGATTGTCAGACCATAAAGCTTTATGAGCAGAATATACAGCATGTAATAAAGCGGGGCATACACGCTCGAACATGCTCGCCCAGCATGTTGGTGAAAGTAGTTGGTAAATGGCTCGGCGGACATGCTCGACAGTGTGTGTGTTGAACGAGCCTAATTGGCGGTTGGAATGCTCGGCTGGGGGTTCGGCTCGCGAACCCCTACGAACCCCCACCGCTCGCCGGACAAGTCTGAGCGTGTGTTGTAAACTGTCGAGCATGCTTGCTGATTACCACATAAAATTAAAATTTTGAGGAGTCATTACATACTTTTTAAAATTTTAAATATTCGTGTTTTCTCTTTTAGTTTTTTTAGTTATGTCATTCAGTGATAATAAAATTTTTTGGGCAGAATTCATTACTTTGTACAGAGACCAGAGGCCTCTTTGAGACGTGCGAAGCAAAGAATACTGCAATAAACATCAAGAGAGATTGCTACAGTAATCTTGTGGAAAAGGCGAAGGAAATATTCCCCGGCGCAGACGAAAAGTTTGTAAAGGGAAAAATTGAATCCTTGCGAGCTTCGTTTCGTAGGGAGTTAAAAAAAGTACAGGCTTCGAAAACTACAGGAACCTCGTCAGAGAGTGTATATGAGCCCACGTTGTGGTACTTTGACCTGTTACTGTTTACCAGCGACCAAGAAATCAAATCTTGAGGTTCGCTGGCAGCCATCTCTTTCAAAAGAGGCATATAGCTAAATTTGTTCCGCTGTTTAAGCCAATTCTTTGCCCACACGCGTCGCCGTTTTTTTCTTTTTACTGTGTCATCCAAACACACAAAACCACCCAAAATCGCTACCATCGTTTGGAGATCCATCGCGATGTGATGCTCGCGGTTGCAAAGATTCAACTGAATTGAATGGCCAATTTCGTTCGAACGTGTATGAGAGTCGACGAGCATGTTCGGCTCGGGGTTGGGCTTGAGGTACTTTCTTCCGAGCCGAGCATGTTCGAGCGTGTATGCCCCGCTTAAAGCGGTTAAAGTGTACCCGTCTTATCTCGTAGATTTGATGATCTTGGTTGGTTTTCTTTTCATTGCCAGATGAATCGAGTCAGCTGGCAATTTGTAGATGATAAACACACCGACATCAATGCAAAATTTTTCACATTCACGGATATTATAACTAAAAACATCGAGTTAGCTTTTCCTATCACCGAAAAGAAATCTGTTCATATTGTCACAAGCCAGAATGCACAGTAAGAAATAAATTCATATTTGAAAATATTATTCTAAAAACATTTCTAAATTTCATACAAATGTTACATAAATGAACAGAATTCTTATCAGAGGAAGTTGAATATTGAATAGGTCATAAAATGTTAATAGGTTTTGCAATATAAAGCCAAGGTTACCATTGTATAGAAACACACGTGGCTTAATCTGTCCACATGATGTGATTTTCTATATATAAGGGAAACCAGAACATTGGCAGAACAGTTAGAGTTAGAGTAAGAGTAGAGTCAAAGTCAGAGTCAGTTGCAGTCCCAGACTAGATTCAACGTTCAGCATTAGAACCAGATAGCATTCTGGTGGTGACAAGTACGTCATCATGAACCCTTTACATTCCTTAATGTAAGTAAAATTATAAGTTATTTTGTTGAACAATATTGTCCTGTTAGAAATTATTTCAATATATTAATATTAGAAATGGTTTGGTTATTTATTTGGGGTTGTGTCCAGACATTGAGCATGGTTTGATTTATTAAGAATAAATCGGATCGTGACAATATGGTATATAATTAACAAAAAAAATGGTCTACGTAATATTAGGGAGCGAGTGAGACTACTTTCTGAATTGCATCATAAGTACTCAAATTGTATTTTACAACAACGGTTACAATGTGCTAAAAGTGAATACAAGTTTTTGCTAAAACAGGCTAAACAAAATTTTTATAGTAAGCGGATAAATAACGCAGGGCACTCAAGTAAATCGTATTGGAGCGTAATAAATGAACAGCGGCCAAATAAAAAACATCGTGTAACATCAGACATTGATGTAAATGAATTAAATGACTACTTTATATCCATCGCTGACAAAATAAAGTCAACTTTACCTACACCGCCGGTTGGAATCGACGCGATTTATTCCTCAAGCATTGATCAACCCTGTTTTAAATTTTCTACTGTCAGCTTCAACGATCTAAGAAGCGTTGTTGATAATCTAAACAACAAGAAATGCCATGATCATTTTGGCATGTCTTCCAAATTAATAAAATGTATAAAAAATATTATTTTAATACCGATGACTAAGCTCATTAACATGTGTATTGAATTAAGTATTTATCCAGATACACTAAAAACATCTAAAATAATCCCATTACATAAAGGTGGTTCGACTAGTGACACTAATAATTTTCGCCCAATTGCAATAGTCCCCGTAATATCGAAGATCTTTGAAACTATACTGAAAATACAAATCACAAATCACCTTGAACAAAATAATTTATTTTGTCAAACTCAATTTGCCTTCCGCTCGGCTAAATCAACAACTGATGCAATCATACACTTGTTAAATAAAGTAACTGAAGGCCAGGAAGCAGGGGAATTTGTGGGGGTGACTTTTTGCGACCCCCAAAAAGCATTCGACTGCGTGTCAAACCAAATTTTAGGGAAAAAACTTAGGAATCTAAATTTTAATGATTCCAGCTGCCAGTTAATACAATCGTTTATATCCAATAATAGGCACCAGTACACATCTATTAATAATAAAACTTCAGGGACGGATCCTATTTCAAACGGCGTTCCCCAAGGGTCAATATTGGGCCCTATTTTGTTTTTAATCTATATTAATGATTTAGCTGTTCCGAGAGCTGAGACTATACCTTTTGCTGATGACACCACGATCGTGATTTCAAGTAAGAATTTAACATTAGCTATTACTTCTTTGAATGTGGCGCGCAGTTATGCCTTAAATTGGTTTTCAGCAAATGAACTCTCATTAAATGCTAATAAAACGATTGATATGTTTTTCACACATAGACCCCTAAATAATGTAAATAATCCGGAATCAGTCAAATTTCTAGGTATTCATTTGGATCCCATTCTTAGCCATATAAGCCCATGTATCTAAAATGATTGCCAAAAATATTTACGTGATGAGACGGCTTAAGGATCTTGTGTCCCTCAAAATGTTTATTAATTGCATATCATGCTTTGATAGTTTCGCAAATGTATGGTCTGATAGTCTGGGGTCATTCTTCCAAAATGCACCGAATTTTCGGTTTACAGAGAAAGGTCTTGCGAGTAATTACAAACCTAGGATTTAGAGACGACGTTAAGTTGAAATTTACCGAACTCAAACTGTTTACTCTGCCTTGTTTGTTTATATATCACTGCTTGTTGCACACGTTTAAAAATTTTAATATTTTTACATTACAAGAAGATGTTCATGATTATAATACTCGCTTCGCCAATGAGATCAGAGTGAACCGCTTTCGCCTGGCATCTAGCAAAAATGGTTTTAACTACTACAGCCCAAAGATTTTTAACAATTTACCTACAAATATCAAAAACCTGTCACTAGAAAAATTCAAGGCAGTAATAAAAGATGAATTGATAAAACATGCTTTTTACAGTATAGACGAAGTTGTTGATTTCAGATTTGGTAGATTGTGAGGACTGTTATATATGTATGTATATGTTAATGTTAATTTGAATTCATGTTAATTGTGTACACTGTAGTTTTATAAGTGATTATGTTGTCTTGGCGTGTTTATTACACCAGTTTGTACCTAAAACGAAATAAATACTATACTATACTATACAATATTTTTTAGTTGAAATCTAAAAACAATTTCATAATTTGATGATAGTTTTTCCTTGCGATCATCCAACTACACTGTTACGGTAAACCACTAAAAGGAAACCTCCCAGAGATGCTTCCTCAATGAAAAATTGTTTCTATTGTCATTTAACTGATCTTAAAGCCGAAAGGCGTACATTTTTGTAATATCCAGAAATCGTTAGTGCGGGGTGGTAGGAAAATCGAACTTGCGCAGATCGACCATTCGACATGTGTAGAATACGATTCTAAGGTTTTTTCACGAGCGCATCTGTTTTGAAGTAGAACACCACCCCCCATTTTTGACGCAGGCGCCCCAGACCCGTTTTATGATATTGTGTTTTAAAAAAACCTCAAAATCGTTTTAATAATTTGGCAATTTCTCAATTAATCTGTTCAGGTAAACGACTGAAAGAAAACCTTTGAGTGGTGGTTTCTTAATGGAAAGACGTTACTATTGTCATTTAACATGCTCATACCGATTTTGAAGCCGAAATTCGTAAATTTTTCAACATACAAAAAATCGATGGTGGGAAGCAGTGGGGGATGATGAGATCGCGTTGTGCGTAGATCAGCTACCTATTCGACATGCGCAGAATACAAATTTGAGGTTCTCTTTCGGCGCGTCTATTTTGAAATAGAATACCTCTACCCTCCCCACCTTTGTTTTGGCGAATCAACCTCATTTTCTTGCGGTGTCATTCTATTGCAATTACTAATCATTGGTTTTCCTGCGTTGAGGCGTCTGGACTTTAAGTGTAGGTATACAGACACACAGACAGCCAGACACACACATAGTTACCTCTGCAGGTCCGCTTTATCGGTCTCCCAAAGCGCTAAAACCTGGTTATTAGTCACAACGTTTAGGTTAAAATTGTTTGCCGTAAAAGTACCTGTTGTTTAGGCATAACTTGTATAGCAGCTAGTACACTTAAAAGCGATTTGCATTTGCTCCAAATCCAACCTGATGATCACAATACCTTCTTCTATAGCTATACTTGGTATAGCGAGAAAAATAAAAAAAAGTGATCTTTCTGCCTCTAAGCTCTATCACGCCAGATCACTAACAACTGCTAAAAGTTTAAGGCTTCACACTTCGAACGAAGCGCCGCGCCATCACAAAACCTTCTGATTTTGAAATGGCAACAGACTTAAAATTTCCTGGTTTTCAATACCCATACCCAATTGCGCACGACTTGTGACTGAAGCTTCTTCCGATGTCTCAATTCAACCAATCCCACACAAAGTGAGTTTAAGCTTTTTTACTTTTGAATTGCAATTTTGTAAATATGTTTTTGACTTTCTGTGTATTTTATGTTTTGTTACATTAAAAGTACAATTTTAGAAAGTATTTTTAATTTTTCTCTTTACTTTGTGTTCGTCTTCTATTATTACAGCTATGATTACTGCCTGATCATTACGAATCTTAAAACAACCTGAAACCATCTATCATAATCATAAATAATTTCTGTACACATAATATTATTTAAGGCCTATGGCCTTAAAATGTAAAATTTTTTTATTTATTTTTGAAAGCTTTTATTAAACCTGAAATACAGTCTTTTTATTGTTACGACAAACGCATTTTCAGAAAAAAGGAAACATTTTTTAATATTTAAGTGCCTTAAGATATTAAAATATATGTATAAATTAAATTTTCTAGGCACTTTGCCAAACGCCTTATTTTACTGCTATGGCTATTTTCAAAAATAATGTATTTAGTTCTTTTTGTTCCACCCTACTGCGCAAATTTCACAAAATCGATAATTTTACATTTTACATGCATATTTTGACATCCGGTGCATATAAATCTAAGTTATGTTTACGAAGGCACTTCACACCAAAACCAGAATATACGCAGTGACATAGTGAATGTAATGATCCGTGCAATTATTCACTATGCACATTACTCAACATACTCTACTATAAAGAGGAAACAATAGCACAACCGTTATCATGGAAACCATTTGCTTGTTATTCCACATGATCGATGAAAATGCCAACTGTACCGTAAAACAGCGCATTGTAATTTAATTGCTCGCCAAGATTTGTCGTTAAGGAAAATGTCAAACCGGCTAAAATTATACGCAGACTTAGCTCAGGGCAGCTCACACTATAATACATAACCGTTTACTTGGTCACTTGCTTGCAGACTCAGCTCACGTAAGTAATTCCAAGAAGCCTGAATTATTTGAATTGGCTAATCTAGGAGAAGGAAGTTCAACTGTTAACAAGAATTATTTCTGCCGTCATGAAACATATATTAAAGTTCTGATCAATGCAAATAGTTAAACAACTGTCTCTGAAATAGTGGAGAAAACCAACAGTACATTTAATAGCATCAGAAATGATTTTTGCTGCAGTTGAACCTCCTCTTCCTGGATTGTTACGGGCAGTCTTACGGCCGTTGTAAACCAGTTAAAACATTCCAATACTTGCAACTTCTTGAATTATATTTTCTTGAAACGTTGATAATAAATTTAAATGTATGATTTTTAGTTCGTATCACTTCTTAAACTTTCAGAATTTTTTTCTATTTCCAGCAATTTAGGAAACTATTTAGTATTTCAATTAAATATTTTACGATAGTTCTTGTTTCTTTGTGTTTAAAAAGAAACGACAAACATTAGGGTAGATTACACATCTTTCAATGAACAGTCAAAAGCTATGCCAACACACGTAAGCAACACAACCTAGTTTTCCTATAGTTTTCAAATATTCCTTACAAGCCTTAGGCGTCAATTTGCGTTCTGAAAATCACAGTTCACCTTTTCAAAGTATCGTAGCAACGCGCTCCACTTTTGATCTTTGATAACAATTCCGTCAGATAAAATTTCTACGTTAAAATAAACCTTTACACGCCAATTGTGATGCCATAATTCCTTGTTTCAGAATACAAAATGATTGGAAGTAATTGAAATTTTCCTGTAAAACCATATATTTAGATTGTAGAAAAGCATGTAATTTTTTAGTATTACACGTCAAAGGCACTATACCTAAAAGGTTTTGAATTCTAAATTGCTACCAACGCAACCAATATGAACCCTTAATACATTAAAATCGTGTAAGAATCCCACGGTTCTGCTTAATGGAAACAAACATTATAACGTGTTCAAATAGTTGGTACACCCTTCATCAAATCAGTTGATCACAATCTCTTTTATCTATACAACCCCTAAAAAAAGTAGAAAACGAAGAGGAGCGATGATGTCGCAATCTACAAGAAAAATCTATGGCATTAATTTTATAATAACTAGCCATCTCCCATAAAATAAAATTGTAAATTTAAATTATTTACTGTAAAAACAGTTAGCACAGTTTACATAACTAAATAATATAATTGACAGCAGAAAATGATAACTGTAATGTAAGTGCCAATTTACCAAAATTTACCGGGCCAGCGGATGGTCTAGTGGTTAGAGTCCAAACCTCTAGAACTAGACTCCCAACGACAGTAGGTCAAATCCTCTGCCGGCGGAAATTTTTCTGAATAAGTTAAATCCGGCGTGTCCATGGACGGTGTGTGTGGTGTGTATGTTGGGTTGCATGGCTTTCAGGGGTGGGGCATGTTAGACCTGTGTATAGCGCAAGTCCGCTGAGCCCGGGTAAGGGGGTGGGATGGGAATCATGGAGTCGTGGTCACGCACGGCCTCATGATTCTTAAAAAAAAAACAAATTCACCATACTGATTTTTTACTTTGGAGTTTCAACTGATTGGATAAAAAATGGGCAGAGTGCCATAGTGCATTCCTATAAAATTAATAGAATAGCAATGTTCTACCAAGAACTAGCTCTACATTTTACAATTAAATCTCTTACAGCATAGCGAGTGTCACAATCGAACTGGAGCTTTGGGAAATACATGTACGAGGTGTGGCTATTTAAAAACCGGCCTGCCCTCACTGTACGCTCGGTAGGTGTCGTAGAGGAAAGCGGCGAATAAGATTGTTTTCCTTGAACCTTCCCCCCACGTCATGTTGCCGGAATCATCTCGAGTTTAAAAATCGAGCAGCGCGTTAACATGCAATCTGAAAAAATCTCCGGCGGAAAGTTTTCGTTTGTTAACGAAAGTCTACGGAGATGATTGCATGTGACGTACTCAAGCGTTCGAATGGCACAAAACATTCAGCTATGGTTGGGAGGAAATAGAAGACGACGAACATCAGAGACGGCCGAGCACGTTGAGAAAGTCAATCAAACCGTACAGAAGGAACGACGTCTAAGCATCCGAATGATAGTACACATGGTCAGCAGTAACAAAGAAACGATACAGCAAATTTTGCATGACCATTTGAACACGAGGAAGATCTGCGCGAAAATAGTCTCAAAAAACTTCAATTAGGAACAAAAGGACAACAGCAAAGACATTTACTCTGAAATACTAAAACTCATCAAAGAACAACCAGATTTGCTGACAAATGTCATCATATGTGACGAAATGCGGATATTTCAGTATCACCCAGAAACAAAGAGACAATAAATGCACTGGAAGACTTCTACTTCGCTGAGAATGAAAAAAGCGCAAATGAGCAAGTCGAAAGTGGAGGCGATGCTGATTGTTTTCTTCGACATCGGGAGCGTGATTATGGTCGAATGGGTGTCTCAGGGTCAGACGGTTAATCAACAATACTACATCGAGGTCCTGATCAAGTTGAGAGAACGAGTGAGGAAGAAACGGCCGCATTTGTAGAAGAATGACTCGTGGATTCTGCACCAAGACAACGCGCTAGCTCATAACACCCTTTACGTCAAGCAATTTTTGACCAGCTAACGCAAAAGTAAAAGCAAAAACGGCAGACTTGCTGAAGAAGCTGTCAGCTGATAAATTGCAACACTGTTTCGAACAATGGAAAGCTCGTATGCAGCGGTGTATAGCTAGGGGAGGTTAGTATATTGAAGCTGATAAAAGTTGAGTGGTACAACTTTTCCAATAAACCATTTCATTCGCATCAGTCCGGTTTTTAAGTAGCGACACCTCGTACACTCTGACACATGTAAAACTGAAACTTAAAAGAAGCTATAATAGCCACAACTTTTCCTCAAAATTTACTAAATACCTATCATATAGGCAGAAACAGAAGACAAGGCTTGGCCATAAAAAACATAACTCTTGTCTGAGTCCATCTGTTAAGCCATACGATCTTTTTAGTTCCTACGATACCTAATAGCTTTTATACGTTTCGGATTACAGGCATACTTCAAAAAAACATTATCGAGAGAAAAGTTCTGGTCTGTCGATTATGCTGATGATTCAAAATGAGAAGGCTAAATAAAGCTTGCGGAACATTAGGCACAAAACATTCAATTTTAAGCTTTCGATCTGAAAAGGTTTGCAGTTTAAAATTAAGGAATGAAAAAATTAAATCGGTCTGCCAAACTGTTAGACGAAAGTTCTTTCCGTATGTTAACATTCCGAAAAAGTAACTTAAAAGTTGCATTCTGAAATCACCAAACGGCATAAGCTTGGATCACAATCGTTAATTATTACCTTCCTCGCTTACGAGGAAGGTATTGTTTTCGTCAAAATTTCGGTTGAGGTTTAACGCAAATGCACGTTTAGGTCTGGGAAAACCGAAAAATCTAGTTTCGCCATAGAGAAAATCTAATGTTGGTTAAATAGATACTCACACTGGGATGAAACCTAACAAAACGGGTTTGGTCCACCCAAAAAAGATCATCCCTCTGTAGAGGGATGTTATATATTTCAATATGGAAGCGCTCAATAAAATAGCTTAGACTTGTATTCTACGCATGGTGAATAGTCGATCTGCGCCAGCGCAGACCTTCTACCACTTTCAAAATGGATATTGACATGTTAAATGACTATAGAAACGATCTCCTATTGAGAAAAGACCTCCGCAATCATTTTTTTTTTTCAAACGTCTATGAATTTTTACTTCAAAATCGGAATGAACATGTTAAATGACCATACGAACAACCACCCCTTAAGAAAAGCCTGTTTCGTTTTAGACGTTTACCTGAACAGTGTAAATGAAGAATGTTCAAAAATATTGTTTTTATAAATTTGAAAACTTTTAAACAATTTCAAAACTGAAAATTTTGATAATTTCCAAAAAAATTTTAAAATTATAAAATTATAAAATTTTCAAAAATTTTCAAAAGTTCTAGATATTTTCACAATTTTCAAACATTTTTCAGAAATATCCGTTTTACAAAATTTCAAATTATTTAGAAAATTTTCAAATTTCTAAAATTTTCAAAGATTTTCAAACTTTGCAAAAGTTTCAAAAAACTATTTTTACGAAATATTTAAACAAAATTTCAAAATTTGAATATAGGCGAGGAAGGTCCCATGGCGGTTGCCCGACAGCTTATATTCTTCAATCGTAAATAAATAGCAATGTTTTTTAAAAATTTAAATATTCGTAAAAAAAGCATCACAGTGGAGTTAAGTATAGAAGTCATCCTTAGCTTCATTAACAAGTCTAAAGTGTACAATAAAAAAAAGTATTTTTTTAATAGTATCAAAACACAAAAACAGCAATTTTTATGTTTTAAGATTTATTCTAATATATTCAAATTATGTACATACACAGCTATTAAAAAATAACATTAGCGTCTACTAAGCCGCTTTTAAAAAACGCTCTCATTCATAAACACACATACTTTCATAAACCACCGTTTCGTCCATTTCAGAGAACCTAGCCAACGCACAGAAAAATACGAAGTAAATTGATAAGAACATTTAAACTACAAAATAAAAAACTCAGGTACGATTATTAATGGCAAATAAGGGCAAGGATTGTTAAGCACAGAAAAAGTGAAGTTGAAAGGGGGAATAAATTCAAATAAGCGTCCCATCAAAACACAACAACCGTCGGAAGGTTGACACGAAAGGATAACCAACAAAAAGAAAAAAACCACGGGGAAATTTGCGATGTTAACTTGAATTTAAGAGGAAGACGTCTTGAAATATGTCAGCAAGCAAAACTCAGCACATGGTTGTTAAATTTAAGGAGAAGTATAATTCCTTGAGAGGTAGAAGTAATGAGTTTAAAAAAAATTTAAATATAACAATAGAGACGCAACTAAAGCACCATAAAAGAAATATATCATAATTTAATAGTCATAAAATAAAAATTTGGTGTGCAGCATATAATAAAAATTAACTTCTAATGAAAACCGCCGTGTGGATTAAAAAATGCACTACTCCAGTAACGAATGGACGGTGTAAAAATTAAATAGCAACAGTACATTAATTAATTTTACTTATGTATGCTAATTAGCATTAAAAAGAGGTCGCATAGGCGCCGACTGTGGAGTTACTCGGGTGGTAAAGAACCTCTGAAAGCTGAATCAGGGGGGCTGAGCACCCCTGGGGAAAACTTCGATTGAATCAAACTTGAATTTCGTTTCTAACCTATAAAATCATCCAGAGCTACCATATATTTCTAAATCCCTAAATTAAAAAGCCCACTCTGATGTATTTTTTCCTATGCAATATTAATATAAATTTAAGCAAACTGCTCAATTGTTCTATTTCATAGTTTTGAAAATAAAATTAATTTGAATATTCCCATCGCACGGTAACAGCCAATGGCAGCGTTAATTTTGGGGCTGTTGATCAATTAGACCACAACTGGCCGCGATAATCCTTTCTTTATGAAGCTCCTGTGTTATCGGCTTTAAATAATCATAGCAACACGCCAACAAAATTTTTTTATTTTTGCGTGTAATTATATGTAAATATACGTTAATACGTTAGTGCATACAAAACAAATAATTATAATATATAATAAATTAATTTTTAGTTCGTGGAATATTCTAGAAAATACCATTCGTGAATTAAAAATTATCAGTAACTCTGTGTTTCATTGACGAACTTAATTGTGTTAAAGTACGGCAATATCACTCTTTCTGACTTGTATATTGCCTAGAAACAACACAATTTCGTTATCAATGAAGCGACAGAATTATCGAAATTTGTTATTCACTGGTGGTGTTGAAGAAATGAGAACGCTAAAAAATGAAAAATTATAGCTAAAAAGAATGTTAGAGCGCCAGGAAGAGAGAACTGATGTACTAGAAATAGAGATAAGAAAGAAAACGACAATACAAGGGGCAGAGGAAAAAGAGGAAGAAACAGAACAAGAAACGATAGAAAAGGTAACGCAAATCCTGGAAAAAAATTGAAGTAGAAGCTAACCCTTAAAGAGATCTGCTAAAAGTGTCAAGACTGGGTAAAAAAGTTGAAGATAAAATACGCCCAATTATGATAGAGGTGGGACCCTGGAACTGTAAAATAGAGTTACTGAAAACAGCGAAAAAACTAAAGGGAGCAAAGTTACGGATATCAGAAGATTACCCTAAAAAGAGAAGCGAAAAGGAGAAAGTCTAACACCATACATAGTACAGGCAAAAGAAATAGAGCATTTTTTAAATAAATGTCACGGATTGCACAGGGTTGATTGAAAACGTAGAGGAGCAGAGAGAAGATAACCAGAACAGTAAGAAAAACAACGCAAGGAAATACAGTAATCTATCTACCCCCAATTAATGAAATAAAAGAACGCACAAACCAAGCTATAAAATTCTCCAATACAAGCCGAATTACAAAAAACATCGAGAAACACCGCAATGAAAAAGAAAATGGAAAAATGGATGGAGTATTATATTATGTATACCGACGAGTAAGTACCTACAAAGTAATAGTTATTTAAGTAACAAGGAATGTAAAGACGTAATAACATTCGAGGTAGGTAAATACGAGCCGAGGCGAAGCCGAGGCTTGTGGCCTGCCGAGAATATTAATAGTCGATACATTCCGTGTTACTTATTAAATTTTTCACGCTACAGGTAGAAATTAAATCATATTTTTAAAAGTTCGTTTTGACTGCTGTCATCGGAATTATTTTTTAAAAGCCCCATTATTCTAAGATGCCTGTGCTTGTTACCATATCAACGAACAGTTAAAATTAACATTATTATTATCCTAGGAATGTAAATAACACTATTAAGTTCCGTAGTCAAGGGCAAAAAGTAAACAAATGTTGTTGGCCATTTACATCTTTTGTAGCTATGGATGTATCGTCTATTTACCTTGCCTTTAGCGTGAAAAAGTGCTTTTTTTTAGTAAGCGGTATGTTTTGCGTATTCCATAATAAATTGCTGGTAACTCGTTTTATAGGAAAATGGATATGTCCCTTTTCTCTAGTTAGCAATTCATAGACATAGACAAATATAACACAAATTTGATTTGTTTTTCACCATTTCATTAATTACACTTTTTGCAATTAATAAATTAATTATTCCCTTTTAACTGATGTATAAAAAGAATTATGCACGTAGGAATTATGCAAGAAAATATTTGAGCACTCCTGAGGATGTATAAAAGCCGGCGCCTATACCCTTAAGTCATGTACACTCGCTGGCGGCCTTGAAAAAAGACCTTAGGTCAGGATAGTTTAGTTTGTCATCTGTTAGTAATAGTCACCTGCGTACCCCGAAGTGAATTTTAATGGCACATTCAATTGTGAGATCGGGCGAGGCAAACTTTGGGGTTTACCCAACGCGGTTATGTCGCAGCGGTTTAGCCGCATATTTAAAAAAAAATGTAGTCTTATGGATACACCTCAACCACAACAGTATATGACATTGTTACATTAGAATACGTATGTTTTAAAGCTGCGGTTAAACCGCCGCGCCGCGGTAGAACAGGCGTGCTTAAACCACAGGTTTGTAGTCGGCCTAACGGAGCGTCGCGTCGCGGTCGTACGTTTTACCCGGCTAGGGTTATTTCGTCACTCTGTTTTATACCGATCTGCCAACTAATTTTTGAGTAAATAAGCTTCACAAAACTTTGGAAAATTGCATTCAATTTGACTTAACACCACCATCATATCCTACTATAAAAGGGTGTTTCGAATAAACATGGGCCTCCATTCAGAGTTCCTTACATAAAATTAATAAAACAAAAACTTCGTATAAGCATGTGACCGTAACAGCTTACTTTTCAAGTTACTGTTTTAAGTTTAGTTTTAATTTTTAATAATTTTTTCAAAAAAAATTTTAACGGCTTAGAATGTGTTCTATTGAAATTTCTCATGCCTTATAACGTTTTTGGATATAATTAAATTTCAAAAATGCCACCAGGGGCGTGTGGGTAATGAGGCCAACTTTTTCTAAAAATAAACATAAACACGCCACTGTATTTTAATTTTTAATTTGCTTTTTGAAAACCAGATTACAGATTCAGTCAGTGCAATGGCTGGTCAAAGAAAACTGAAAGAGATTAAATTTTATCAAAAGAAGAAGAATTTATACATTTCTTTCTGTTAGATAGATGACTAGATGGGCCGCACCAGAAGTAGTCTTGGACCTTTTGAGTTGCTCTTGTTCCCGTTCGTGTAAACTATACGTACCTGTTCGTGCTTACTAAATAAGCTGAAGTACATAGTACATAGAAAGTTATAGGATGTTTAATAATAAATTAAGAATACAATAAAGAGTAGGTAATAAACAAAATGAACTTATAGAAATTGTTGAAAATGATCGCTGCCAACTGCAATACAGGCTTCTGTCCTCCGTCGTACTGAATGGCGAACACGTTCAAAAATACCGGGGGTGTTCTGAATTGTCCCAAATGATGCAACAATACGATTTCTCAGTTCATCAACATTTTCAATGGAAGTCGTATAAACTAGTGATTTAAGGTGACCCCAGAGAAAATAATATAGAGAATTTAAGTCTGAAGACCGAGGAGGCCACGGTTGTGAACATCCTCGCCCTATCCACCAATTTGGATATGCACCGTCCAAAAACTCACGAGCAACTAAACTGAAATGTGCTGGAGCACCATCGTGCATAAAATACATTTGGAATCTTACTTGATAAGGGACTTCTTCCAACAGTAGTGGCAGTTCCTCTTCAAGAAAATGGCGGTATTTAACCTCATCGGCAAAAAATGTGGACCTATCAAGTGATCTCTAAAAATTCCGACCCACACATTAACAGAGAATTGGTGTTGATGACGGCTATCCATTGTTTCGTGGGGGTTTTCTTCGTCCCATATGTGATTATTATGGAAATTAATAATAGCGTTTCTAGAGAAAGTAGCCTCGTCGGTGTAGAATACTTGCGCCAAAAACAGAATTTTGTGCGATTTTATGTTGCATCCATTGACACAAAGCCACTCTTTGCGGTAAATCGGTTGGCAAAAGTGCCTGTACTCGTTGGATGTGATATGGATACTACTGTTGACGCTTCAATATCCTCCAAACTGTGGGCTAACTTATATTTAAGTCAGAAGCAATTTTTCTAGTGCTTGTAGTAGGATGTTCCTCGATTTCATTTAGCACCATTTCTTCCACTTGTGGTGTTCTAACTATGCGAGGGTGTCCGTTATCAGCCGTATGTTTTTTAAAACTTCCCGTTTCACTAAGACGTTGGTGAAGACGGGCAAATATCGAATGATGCTGGATTACACGGTTCGGGTATCGTTCTTCATAAAGACGTCTAGCTGCACGTGAATTGCCATTGGTAAGACCGTAAACATAATGCATATCGCACATCTCAGCATTTGTGTAATTTATTTTTAAGAGCAGAAGCTGGCAATAAAATTTAATAAACCAATGCTTTGACACAATAATATTGAAGTGACAAATCAATATTTTCACTTCAAAACGATTGTTTATGCTGAGCCAACTATGATATTAGATATACAAATTCTTAATTTATTATTAAACATCCTATAACTTTAAAACTAAGCCGTTTTGGACAGTTATTCATATGTACTTTTATGATCAAAATAACCCCTTAAACTACGTCGCATATATTTACAATCACCCTGTATATTTGCAAAAGTGTAAATTTTAAAACTATACCGTTGTACATTTTACAGACTGTTAGATTTCTAACAAAGCAAGCTATATAGGCAACCCTCCATTCCATCCATCCACATTCATGGAAAGCGCCACAGTGAAATTATAGCTTTCACAAAAAATCAAATTGTAGCCAATCTTCCGTTTTAATAGCCTACAAAATTTTGAAAATCGTGTCGGCAGTTTTTGAATAATATTTTTTTAATAATTTTCAAAATTTTGAAAAAGTGACATTGCGATTGATTTCAAATTTTAGAAATTAATTTTGTTTCATCCTATATACAGGCTGTTTCAAATTCGAGCCCCACCATGGGGATCTCGCTTATTTGAAGAGATAGAGAGTTGGTTAAATTAAGGCAAAGTTGCCAAATTTTATGCCTAACAATAATCTGTAAAGAAATTTAAAGTAGCCACTCTGGTTTTTCAGATATCTGAAAAAAACTGAAATTTTGTTTTTTTTTTATTTTCGGCTATAACGTATTTATTATTTATGCTACATATTTCTAGTTAACGCATTATTACGACACTTTTTTATGCTGAATCTAAATTTTGTCTCAGATTTAATGTAACTGTTATCATTTTTTATTTTCGACTGTCGACTTTTGTTTTCTTATGGTCGGTATTTTAAATTTTTTCATATTTGGATAGAGTTTTTAATTCTGATTTCAACGATGTGTCACACTTTGCATTTTGTTTAAGTTTTGAGCATTTTATTACAGAAAATGAAAATTTCATAAGAGTGCCATGGAAAGACCACGTCATTTAATTTATTTTGAAAACAATTCTAGTAGGCCTGATGGAAGTAAAACAAAACCTTGCTTTTATTTACTTTCACTTTTAGATACATTAAGTATGCGAAAATTTCAGAAACTTTGTTTTGAGCATGTGCAGCAGGTTAGGTTATTTCTTACAAAAACAAATGAATGAGTTTCTAACATACTCAATTTACTAAAATTCCACTTGCAGTTTTTATGTTTGTAACTGACATAACAAATTTGAATAACAAGTTAAATAAACACAACAAATAACACTAGAACTACACTAATACGAACAATTATTAAATAAATGTTCAAAACATTTGACACCTTTGTAAAACATGCTCAGAAGCTTGTCTAAAATGAACTTTCTAATATGCGTGTTAGTAACTGTGTCATTCATTTGTTTTTGTAAAAAATAACTTGACCTGCTGCCTACGCTCAAAACAAAGTTTCTTGAAATTTTCACATACTTAATGTATCTAAAAGTGAAAGTAAGTAAGAGAAGTGTTTTGTTTTCCTTCCATCAGTTCATGGCCTACTAGAATTTTTTCAATATAAATTAAATGACGTGGTCTTTCCATGGCACTCCTATGAAATTTCTATTTTCTGTAATAAAATGCTCAAAACTTAAACAAAATGCAAAGTGTGACACATCGTTGAAATCGGAATTAAAATCTCTATTCAAATATGAAAAAAAAAATTGAAATGCCGACTATAAGAAAAAAAAAGTTGACAGTCGAAAATGAACAACGGAAACAGTTACACAAAATATGATACAAAATTTAGATTCAGCATAAAAAAGTGTCCTAATAATGCGTTAACTAGAAATATGTAGCGTAAATGGTAAGTGCGTTATAGCCGAAAATAAAAAAAAAAACAAATTATCAGTTTCTTTGAGATATCTCAAAACCAGAGTGGCTACTTTAAATTTCTTTGCAGATTATTGTTAGGCATACAATTTGGCAACTTTGCCTCAATTTAACCAACTCTCTATCTCTTCAAATAAGCAAGATCCCCATGGTGGGGCTCGAATTTGAAACAGCCTGTATTCCACCCACAAAGGGCTCTCTCAAACAGACCCCCTGCTTTGCTAGACGGCGGTTCACGTCTCTACACTACCGAGGCTGGTTTCAAAAGCAGCCTTAAAATCGGTAAACATGCTAGTAATCTGTATGACGTCATGCACGTGTCCACAAAAACGAAATTCGCGTGCCCCCACTCACTTCGTTTTGAGTAAGTGGGCGTTAAAATCGAGATTTTCAAAAAGTTCTACCAAATGTCAGATTCCAAAAAAGCAACCCTACGATGTGGCATACCGCAGAAGAATGGTAAGAACGGAACCGCCAGCCTTATAGCTAATTTGATGCGCTTCAGATTTCGGACTAAAAGTCGATATTAATGGTTTGTTTAAAGAGTTTTTAACTGGGGCTAATTGATAGGCGTAGTTAAAATTACGCAAATGCCGAAAAACGCATTGTTATTAAAATACATCATTTTGTTTTCCTAATTTTTAAAATAACTGTAAACTCTTGCAAATGCTAATAAAGTACATCAAATAGTCCATCAAACTGATAAAAGTTGATAACGATCGGCGTTTGCGCTTTTGGACAAACAATTAATCAATTTCAATTTTTTCAAAATTTCCTGGAAGACGTCAGAGTAAAATTTGGAAGATTAGTAAAAAATAAATTTGTAGTTCACTGCAAGCTTTATCGGCTGAGAAAGTTAAATAAAATCGTGTGGGCAGTTTTTGAAAAGCATTTGTTTTGAAACTTTCAACGTACGCACGCACGCATACACACACACACACACACACATATTGATTAATTATTTATTTAAAAACGCAAACGCCGATCGTTATATACTTTTATCAGTTTGATAGACTATTTGAACTACTTTATTAGAATTTGCCAAAATTTTCAACTATTTTAAAAATTAAGAAAAAACGATACTTTTTAATATCAACAACGCGTTTTCCAGCATTTACGTTATTATAATTACGCCTATCAATTAGCTCTAGTTAAAAAATAAGTTTTTTTTATTTTTTGCATATTTTTGATCTCTTTAAATTAACCATTTATGTCGATTTTTAGTTCGAAATCTGAAGCGCATTTTATTAGCTGTAGGGCAGGCGGTTCCGTTCTTACTATTCTTATGCGGAATGCGACATCGTAGGGTTGCCTATATAAATTGTTTTTCTAGAAATTTAACATACGGTAAAATGCACAACGTTAAAATTATAAAATTTACACTTTTGCAAATACGGTAAATATTAATATCTAGTATGGGAAAGTCCACTTGAAGTTGACTTTAGCTTTTTTTAAATTAAATAGCAGAGGCCGAAATACGCCCGCTTATATGAATCTAACCGGACGCCATCTTTGACTTGACGCCATTTTGAAAAACTACCGTTTTAAGCAGGCCGTCATACTTTTTGGCCATCCTTAGGCACCAATATAACTGAGGTTTAAAGGAAAACTGGTACCCCCCAAGTTATAGTCGACCCATCTATGCTTGCACAGACTATAAATAAGTTTGCAATTATTTTAAACATAATTACAATGAATCATCAGGTAACCTATGACGGATTTTCCTAGGCTACCTGATGATTAAATGTCATTTTGGTAAAATGAATTGCCAATTAATTTATAGCATAATAAATTATTTCAATAAATGAATTTTCATCAGGTTAATAAAGGAGATTACTATTGATAATAACATTGACGATTTTCATTTTTTCCACTTAATTAGTTATAGAGATTTTCACAAAAATCGCTTTTTTTAATGATTTGTTATATAAGCATATGAAAATAACATATCATTTTATTAAAAAAATCTCTTTTCGATGGCATCTTTAAAAAAACTATTTGTAAATTAAACAAAAATATTAAAAACCAAATTTCATAATGGCGTACATTAAAAGCCCCCAATTCATTTTAAAGACTTTATTGTTGAGTAAAATTAAACGTCAACACTTAAAATATTCTGTAATCACCTTTAAAACCGCATCTCTTCAAATAAAAACGTCACCAGGCTAGATCAGTGGCGTAACAATCACTCCCGCAGCGCGTGGGGGAGGAGCCCAACAAGTTTGTTTGCAGAAATTCGTGGAACGTAGTGCACGGGCTCAGTTTATTAAATATTTCAAATATAATTGTGGTTTAATTTTAAAGTATGCATTAAATATAAATCTAGCTAAACCACTAAATGGCGCCTCAAAAAGAAAATTAAGCAAGGGACAATAAACTAAAAAAAAATCTACAAATTAGCAGTTTCTGAATCTAGTAGTAGAAGTAAATTTTCTGAATATGCTAGCGTCAGTGATGCGGAGAAACCAAATGAAATTGTTGAAGTACTAGATCACGCTGCAACAGAAAACATATATGGCTGTTTATCGAAATGCAGTAATTGACGGTGAAGTAATTGGAAAAAATACGCAATAGACAAAACTGGGTTTTTACCGCACAAGATTATCAATAACAAAAATAAGGTAAGCTTACCTGCTAAAGTGTTATAGTTTTAGTAATGTTTAAAATATTTAATAAAAATTCTGGTATGTGACTGTTAAACAAAGATATGTCCCTTTTTAATTTACCTATAACAAAACCAGAGGTAGGGTGGGAAACTGTTATAAAAGCTTGCAGAGGGGCCCTTACGCTTTGCGTTACTCAACTCGGCTAGAGCGTTTTGGCTGCGACACCCTGTATACCTTTACATATCAAATTTCATTTAATTCCGATAACTCGTTCGAGAAATAAAATGGGCGTGTGAATTCACTCTCAAGCCAAGTTGCTTTTATAGTAAATTCGTATTGCGAAAAATAGGACATAGTTTGCTCATTCCTCTTTCGATTTTTTTCTCCGTAACAACATTATGTTCTTCATACAACCAAACTTCCCAACTAGTTGAAAGAACTAATAAAATAAAAATAGCATTCCAGAACGTCTGTTTTTAAGTGCCGAACAGATGAAATTGACATTCAACATATGTAACTGAAATATTTCCACGAATCGGTACGCATTGTAAAACAATTAATCGGTTGTTGAAATATTCTCATGTGCCATTGTTTGAATACATTTTCAACGTACCAATCTGTTATGTGGTGATTTATTATCCTCTTCGTACATTAATTCACCGGGAACATGATTACAACCTTTTAATAACTTGAAAGGAAACAGATTTTTGTGTGAAAATTATTTGAGTAGTCGAACCAACGTTGTTTCAATGCGACGTAAAAATTGGTGTTTAAACTACACAAAAGCTGATTTAATTAACGGCTTATTCAAGAAGTTCGTAAACGCCAAAATACAATTAGAATTTTAATGCTGCATAAAGTTTAATTTTATATTATGTTCTCAAGAAGTTAAGAAGGTAAGTTAAAATGTAGCTTTGTAAAGAAACTACCCGTGCATTATTTATTACTGCTACTTATTAAGGCAAGTATTCTCCTGATTCGTACTGTCCAAGAACAATTTGGAATGAATCTAAGGGAAACATTTTACATTGAAAATTTTGCAGTCAATTCTTTAAACAATAAAGAGGCATTCACATCATCGGCAAGATTTATAAAAATTATAGAAAATAAATTAAAAGTATGATAGCTATAAAAGAACGGCAAGAGGGGACAGTTGCCATTATTGATGCGATCGAGATTTTTTTTATCGTACCTATTTCTTGCATTCATGCAATAGATAATTCTGTTTTCTCGTTTCGGTAATATAAAATTTCTATAGCCTTCTTCTTCTTCTTCTCACACCATCTCCCTTCGAAGGTTGGCGATCCAAATAGCCATCATTGTTTTAGACACTGCTGCACGGAAGATTTCAATTGATGTGCAGCCGAACCATCGACGTAGATCTTTCAGCCACGAGTTCTGCCGCCTTCCGACTGATCGTTTCCCCTGGATTTTGCCTTCAATAATAAGTTGGAGAAGTTCGTACCGACTCCCTCTCATGATGTGACCTAGATATTGAGTTTTCCTTTCCATAATTGTGAGCAGTAGTTCTTTTTGTTTCTTCATGCGATTGAGTACTACGATGTTAGTCACTCTTTGCATCCATGATATCTTGAGTATGCGTCTGTAGAGGTACATTTCGAAGGCTTCAATTCTTTTTTCCATGGAGGGGTTGAGGGTCCAGCTTTCGCACCCATAGAGGAGTACTGGTAACACATAGCATCTTAGCATGCGAATTCTCAATTCTAGGCTTAGGTCCGGTCTAACAAAGAAGTTTCTCATTGTAGTGAATATTTTTCTTGCCTGTTCGATTCTCGATTTTATTTCTTTTGTCTTGTCACAGTGTTGGTTCATGATGGTCCCCAGATACTTGAAATTGGTCACTTGTTCTATAATGTTGCCATTGATTGATATGGCAACGTTTATCGGTGTTTTTGACAATACCATTACTTTTGTCTTGGTTGTGTTCATAAATAAGCCGAATCTCTCACTATGATGAACTATATTGTCCATTATTTGTTGCAGGTCATTTGGATTGCTTGTTATGATGACTGTGTCGTCGGCATATCGAATATTGAATATTGTTTATTATTATTCCATAGCCTTACATAACAAAATTATTCAAAAAAAAAACACCAGAAGCTTCTTTATATTAGCAGGTTCTGAATTCAAACAAAAGCCTGTCACAATCGCAGTAGTGTGCTTGGAAATTCATTTGGTTTCTCTTAATAATCAAAATCAATTGAGATAACATAGTGCTAGTGCTGTCAACACAGTCTATTGATACAAACTTAAACTTTGCCATGGTGCAATTAGGTGCAAAGGAAAACATGGAAATTTTAATTATTGTTGGATATAACAATCGCCATTTTGTTATTTTAACTGTTTTGACTGTTAGAGACATCAAATGAATTTCCAAGCACATTACTGCGATTGTAACAGGCTTTTGTATGAATTCAAGGCCTTCTAGTATGAAGAAGCGTTGTACCGTTTTTTTTAAATTTTGATATACCGGTATACAAATTTTATGCTATTAACAAATAAAAATTTAAATGTGCAGAAAGGTAGAAAAAATTGGAATAAAAACTTTTATCTAAAGTATTTTTTTGTAAAATCAATATTTACGAACCTGAACTATTATTTCATAACACCCTGTATAGTAATATAAATTTACTCAACTGGGTAATGCAAAAGTTCCAATTCAATCAAAGTTATTCTTCCAAAGGCTTATTCGTTAACTAATAGTTATCATTTTCTGTTCCCTCAGCAACACGGTGTGTTAAGTCAACTTAAAAAATACAATCGGTAATTTAGTTCTGACTCCAACCACCAATGACGCTGATTGCAAAATATGTTTTGGTTGCTAAGATACGGTAAGTGAATTACTTGTCGACTTGTTGTTTTGGTATTCTCTGGCAGTTCTTTAGAAATTTGAAAATAATTTACACACAATTTAGATTATAGATATATTGCGTTTAAGTTAGACTATTTTATAACTACGGTGTTTAAATTTTGCGTTTTAAATTGTAAATTTACAAATATTGAGAAGAAAATGCATAATTTTCCAAGTAATTCCGATGTAAATTATTTTTCTACATTATCAGTTTTATGTAGTTTTCACAAACTTTTGTTAAAATAATTATTGTAAATTAATAGATTAACAAGAAGTGGATTGAGGCTGTAGGACAAAACATTGTTTTTGAGAAGAAACGGAATTTTTTAGTTTGCGATGTACATTTTAGCGAAGATATGAAATTTCAAGAACATCATAACAAGACCAATCTAAAATTTAATAGTTTTCTTACTTTACATTTACCAGAACATCTTCAGTTACCTGGGACATCTTCAGATAATTTGGATGCTTCCCAAATCTTACCCGAGATGGAAATACAAAAAACTCTACCACCAAAAATTCTAAAAATGAATGACCCCAATTTTATAAGCAGGAAATTTTCAGTAAAAACCTTAAGCAGATTTTTCTAAAAATTTACCAATTCAGAATATTTTCCTCCAGAAAACGTCACCCCACATCACTGAATATAGAATATAATATTATGTAACCGTAGCTGAACTGATATGGACATGTGTTTGCCAAAAGACCCTGTAATAACACCAGTAACTGTATTGTACGAATTTTAACTTATTTCGTAGGTCCTCATTTATAAATTTTCTCATATGGTATTAAAACGCTTTATTTCCGATATATTTGTGGTTTTACTAATACATTTAAATTGTATAATTTTACCTACAGTTTGAATTTCCCGCTGTACAATATTTAGCGCCATTTGGGATCATAGTCAGTACTATTTCATGTATTGTAGTATGTTTATAGAATTTCCTAAACGTGTTATATTTTTTATTTATGCTCAGCAACCCAATAGCTTGAAGCATGTTACTCTTGAGGTAATACCAAGGTAACCCCAAATTATCACTTCCATGATTTCCAATTGTCATATTGAAAACTTGTCCCGCTTCCTCTCTTCAAAAAATAGTTAACTGGCTATGTTTCTAGTGGAATAAATGCGTTATTATAACAAAGTTCGAAAGTTGCCCGACGACGTCGTAAACCGAGTCGTATAATCAAATGAGTGCTATAATAATGCATTATCCTACGTGTGACATACAACATTTTATCTACAATTGCTCAAAATTTGTTAAAAATCGAATTTTTTTTGCTTGAAATGATATTTGACATTTCGCATTAATTTATTTGCAAATGTCGAGTCACTTTTAAAATACTTTTGTTTTAAAATCAAAGGAACGAGATACATTCAATTGGTTCAATACTATGGCAACTAGCCAGTTTTCTTATAAACAAAGCTTCAGTTTTGTTTGTGTAATTAAAATGATTTAGGTAATGAATTCATTAATGATTATCTGTATATAAAACTTTAACGAAGTAAAGCTACAATTTATAAATAAATAATGAATTCATTACCTAACTCATTTTACATTAGTGCAATAACAAACTTAATTACCTAACCCAAATTAATGACATAATAAGTCCTTATCCAAGCAATCGTAGATAAAAATTATGTTTTCACTCACAATATAACAAGTGATATGATTGTTATCGATGATATTTTCGAGTTGCAATCCAGCTGCAGATTTAACGAGTGCGAACGCACGAGTTACATAAGCTGCTCGGTGTTAACGAGAATAAATCATCAATAATTAAAAACATGAGTTATATTTAGTAAGAGAATATAATGAATAAAACATTATGACTAACCAAGATTATTTTACGAAGTGTCATTTTATTGTAGTTGCTATGATCGTAAGGTTACCAATGCAACATACGTAAATAAGACAATAGGATTTTTTGTTTTTTATTACCGCTGTGATAAAATGTAACTAGGCTATTTTATGCATCTGATTGGTTTAAATAACGTCACCTGCCATGAATTATATTTTCAAGGTAATTTCAAGTTATTTCAAACTGAGTTCTACTGACTTTCCAATGGCACACAATCGTCTATTTCTGGAAACCAAACAGCTGAATAATAAACTTACTACCTAGCAGCATTTCCAACTTCAGGTTAAACTGTGTTTCTTTTTTTTTTTAATGTGAGTTCTCTACCCTCGGGGGAGCCTGGAAGCCCTAGAGGGCGCGTCCCCGGGTGACGGATAGGGGAAAGCTCGGTAGATATACCGTGTAGGAGGGAAATAAAATACCTCCCGCGGACCAACAGGCACCAAGGGGAACCTAGGTAGTAGTAAGCTGGCACAGCCAACGAGGGCTAGGCAACCATGACGTGGCTGAATGTGGGGTTACGTCGTAAGCATGGCCATAAACAAATGGATGGGCATGTTCGGTCTTAGTTAGTTAGATCACCACTAAGTCACCAAGACGCACGGCTGGCGTGGCGACTCATAGCCAATTCCTTCCAAAGATTGAATATGAAATGTTGAGTTCAAAAACAAAATTACTCCAGGTGGGTAGGGGAAACTCTCCAAAATCCCACACCGAAAAAACGGTCAGCCTCATGGATTCTGGGGAAGGCAAAAATCGATCCGCGAAAAAATGAAAAAACCACAGCATAAGCGCCTACACGAACATACAAACTTATTTGTGGGAACATATAATATCCGGTCAATGTTACAAGATGAAAAAGTCCCCGAACTGGAAGAAGAACTGAAAGAAATCAGGTAGGATATCTTAGGTATATCTGAAGTTAGAAGAAAAGGGGAACAACAGTTAAAATTACTATCTGGCAATATACTCTACTACAGAGGAAACAGCGACAACGTCTATGGTGGTACGGGTTTTTTAGTGAACAAAGAAATAGCACCGTACATAAAAGAGTACAGAAGTATCTCAGATAGAGTAATATACTTAATACTACAAATAAACAATAAATGTAAATTAAAAATCATTCAGGTGTATGCCCCAACATCATCCTACGAAGAGGAAACTGTGGATGCCTTTTACGAAGATATAACAAGTGCTCTAGAAGACAATGCCACCAAACTAACTATTGTTATGGGCGACTTTAACGCCAAAATCGGCAGAAAAAAAGAAAATGAAGAGCATAAAATTGGAAACTACGGCTACGGAAATATAAATGAAAGAGGCGAAAAACTTATTAATTATCTAGAACAACAAAGACTATATGCTATGAATACCTTCTTTAAAAAGAAAGAACAGCGGAAGTGGACATGGATGGCTCCAAATGGTTCAACAACAAACGAAATAAATTGCATTTTAACTACAGAGAAAGAAATCGTTAGAGATGTTACAGTGCTAAAATCGTTTACCACAGGAAGCGACCATCGTATGGTTAGAGCCAGAATCTCTATAAACCACAAATTGGAACGATTAAGAATGATGTAGAGAAGCGAACCAATAGATCCATACTCAATTAAAGAAAGAGGAGATGTATACAGAGATATATTAGAACTAGAAATTAATAAAGACGTGGATTTAATGCTCAGACACAAACGAGCTCTGTTACAACAGGGAAGAAGAAACACAATCGAATATATAGAAATTAATAAAACCATACGTAAAAAAGTAAAAGAAGATCTCAGAAAATATAACTAACAAAAAATAGAAAAGGCAATTGAGAATAACAGAGGAATGAAATGTCTTAGGCCCACATTGGGCAAAATACAAATAATACAACTCGTAGATCAAGAAGGTAAAGAACATAGAGGAAAGCACAATATAACTAAAGCCGCCGAAGTATTCTACAAAAATCTTTATGAATCAAAAAACTGCCCAACTGACGAAATAAAACAAAACCTAGAAAGGAAAATTATGAACCTAAACTCAGAGGACTTAGCAGATATAGAGGAATATGAAATAACAAATGCCCTAAAAGACATGAAAAACAACAAAGCCCCTGGCAAAGACCAGATATCAACAGAAATGATAAAAGAGGGAAAAGAAGTCTTACTAAAGGTTCTTAAACAGCTATTTAATGACTGCTTACACCAGGGAGAAATCCCGAAAGATTGGAATGAAAGTGTAACAATTCTATTATATAAAAAAGGGGATAAGAGGAATCTAAAGAATTACCGTCCCATCTCATTGCTATCCCAACTGTATAAACTATTCATTAAAATCATTACCAATCGTTTGACCACAAAACTAGATAATTACCAAGCAATAGAACAGGCAGGATTTCGCAAAGGCTTCAGCACCTCAGATCACCTCTTGACTGTCAGAACATTAATAGAAAAAGCTAATGAATATCATATACCCCTATATTTAGCGTATGTAGACTACGAAAAAGCCTTTGATACTGTAGAGATGTGGGCTGTAGAACAAGCATTAAATAACAGCAGAATTGATTATCGCTATAGAAAGTTAATACATAACATTTATGAGCACGCACAGATGGTAATTCAACTAGAAGAAGACACAAATGCGATACCAATTAGAAGAGGAGTTAGACAAGGCGATGTTATTTCGCCGAAACTATTTACACTTGCACTAGAGGACGTCTTTAGATCGTTGACATGGGAAGAAGTGAGCATCAACGTAAATGGAAAAAAATTAAACCAGCTAAGATTCGCTGATGATATTATCCTGATCTCAAACAAATATGAAGAATTACAAACAATGCTAGTAGAATTAGCAGAAGCTTCTGAAAACATCGGCCTAAAAATGAATATTGACAAAACAAAAATCATGACCAACACAGAGGACGAAAGAAATATAACAATTAAAGGACAAACGTTGGATAAAGTACAGCAAGTGCCATTTAACCTTGCAAAAAAAATGACGATAAGTTTAAAAGGCGAGAAGCCGTTACACTCTCAAGCAAAAGCAACGGTTTTTTATTACATTTCTAGTTTCTTTGCTGTATTTTTTATACGTAACCTAAATTATCGTTAATCCGTCCTCAAAGCAAACTGTTTCTAATCTTATGGCGCACGGCCTTTTAATTTGTCAAAAAATCCACAATTTTTCGTAAACCATAAATAAATTTACCTTCACTTTTTGGTAGAGTGTACCACACTGTCCCACAGCCAATTAGAGCTAGTTTAAGTTACGACTACCGACGAAACAAAGCGTAAGTAGTCGAATCAAAGCCCACTAAAATTTGCAAGGTTAGGTGGCACATGCTGTAAATAAATATGTATATCTGGGACAACAAATAAAAGCTAATAAAGAAAATCAACAGGCAGAAATTGTAAGGAGAACCCGTCTGACATGGGCGACATATGGAAAATTAAAATACATATTGAAAAACAAAAAGATTCCTCAATACTTAAAAACCAAAATTTTTAACCAGTGCATATTGCCAGTTATGACGTATGGTTCACAGACATGGACACTTACAAAAAACAACGTGGACAAAATCGTTAAAACTCAAAGGGCAATAGAAAGAAATATGTTGGACGTAAAACTAAAAGACAGGAAATCAAACATCTGGGTAAGAGAAAGAACGAAAGTAATAGACGTAGCAGAACATATAGCACGGTTGAAGTGGAGCTACGCTGGTCACGTTGCTAGACAGCAAGACGGACGATGGAATACCATACTACAACAATGGAGACCTTGGTTAGGGAAGAGAACACGCGGAAGACCACAGATGCGATGGACAGACGACCTGAAGAAGACGGCGAGTTTATGCTGGATGAGAAGTGCCCAAAACAGGGACCAATGGCGTCAGATGGGAGAAGCCTATGTTCAAGGATGGACAACAAAGGGCTAATGAAGAAGAAGAAGAGTTTTCTAACTGAGTCCTTTATTTAGGTGTTTACCCAGATATTTGGAATTGTCAGATCAAAGTACTGTCGCGCCATTTAATGTAACTGGTGGGCGTATGCTGCACTCTAGGTAAATGTAACATGCACAGACTTTGTCTAATTTATCTTTCTGTGTTAATTTTTAAGCCATTCATGTGTGAAATCTAGGTTATTTGTACGATGCTCTTCTTGGGTCTTTGTCCTTAGACGATATGGCAGTGTCATCAGCAAAGGTGGCTATTACGGCGTTTTCACTCGTTGGCAGGTCTGTTGTATATATACAAGGTATAAAATTTGCCCCAAAACATTTCCTTGTGGCGCTCCTGATTTTATCAACATCATATTGGTCAGTTCCTCCTCATATTTCACTAGAGTGTCTGCCGTGCAGGTATGGTTTTAAGATGAGGTAACAATTATGTTTTACATTGTTTAAAAGTCCTTTAACACAAACTTTGTCAAACGCTTGGCTCGCGTTGATAAACGCAACAACGCAGTATTTGTTTGCTTTTAAGACTGCATGATCTACCACACGAAGCATTGCTGTACTGATAAACGTTAATTTTTATAAGCAAATTTGTGATGCCGTATTTGTTATTTTTTCTGTAGAATTGATAATTAATCTCTCGAGGAGTAGATTTTCTAATAAATTCGATAAAATTGGTATGATGCTGTTTTTTCGGCGTTTTTGCGATATAACATTCAGCCGGGATATTGCCAGCATCGCATTGAACATATAAGTAATTCCTGCAAGGTGTTTTCTAAAGCTGCTTTAGCACTCGTCCTGTAATCAGGTTTTGACCTGGTGCTTTGATTGCAATCATGTTAGTAGTTACCATCGCTTTTATATCACTGGGAAAGAGAGCTTTGATTGGCAATCAGAGCTGTAGTGGCGTAGGAGTAGGATTTCTCTATGATCAACTTTTTGTGTTTCCGACAGAGGTTGCAAGACATTTTTTAGATGTTCTGCAAACACTTCAGATTTCTTTACAGCTGTTTTCTTCGAACTTGGTGGTACAGGTTGCTATGGCTTTTAAGGCGCTTAGTAGTTTTTCACAATGAATAGCCGCTGGCTTCAGTTGCCATTAAACCTTCTTAGAAATCTTTGACAGTTTTGTCTTTATACTCTTATTCGGCATTCCGCGTTTTATGATAATTTTATTATATGTTCGCATTTCTTTAGACTGACGTATATTTTACCGTTCCTTTCTTAAACTTGTTTATTATGCGATTTTCTGATGACGGCTGTGGAATAACTCTGCTTTATTGGTTGAGCTAAGGTTTTAGATGCTGTATCCTACTCTTCAGATTTTTCAACGGACATGCAATATCTTCAGCTGTTTTTAACGTACATTCAGGGAGAGGTTTTTATCTACTGCTCCGTAAAATTATTCGGTGGTCTACTTTTTACAAAAGATGAACCAGCTTATTCTAAGTATTACCGGGAGTGATCAGGGCTTATTTCATAACTTTCTCCCACTTTCAAGTTTGCACGAACGATTGCCCTAGTGGTAAAGAAATCTAAGCAGCAATCCGAAATTTTGGCTACATCAATTGGACCATAAGTTGGCATTCTTGTAGACAGTTGGTTGAGGCGTCTGTCATGCATGACGGTTTGTAGTACTTTGCCTCTATAAGAATACAATCTGCATCACCAGTGAGGGTGTTTGTTGTTGTATTTCCTCTCGCCCTGAGTGAATTTTTTACTTCGCGATTGAAAGTATTGCTACATCCCTTCTTTGTTTGGCCTAGTATTTGTGGGACAATAAACTGCCGTTATGGTTATTGGGTCATTCAAGTCCTCCACCATTATGGCGGTGACTTGTAAGTATTCTTTATTATACTTATTGGAAGAATGAAATTAAGACGTGTTCAAATAAGTTCTGAGTGAATTCGAAACTGTATAGTATATTTTATTTTATATATTTAAAAAAAGGATTGATAGAGCTGTAATACAGTACAAGTCTAAACATTGTCAACAGCAATACCAAAGACAATTAAAAATTATCAATAACTAGTGTTACCCCAGCGCACAATGCACTGACAGATAGCGTTGACAGAACCGGCGAAATGTCAAGTTACGTGATGCATTAGTTCCAATAATGACACGCGACGTTATTATAGAGGGCGCCCCAAGTGACGCGCTTCTAGCCGACCGTCATATATATTATAAATTAAAATAATTATTATTAAAAAATCGACGTAGAATAAAAATATAAAAATGTTTCATGTTCCATCTGTGGATAAAGACCTTTCATTTAAAAAAAATGGTCCAAATTGGTGAAGCGGTAGCCGCTGGAGGAAGGGGAGAAAAAAAACCTTTGTGCTTTTATATATGTATGGATTCTGTCGCTTCATTGACAACGAAATGGTTTTGTTCCTAGGCTATCGCTATCACGAGTCCCAAGGACGTGTGATATTACCGTGCTTCAACACAATTGAGTTCGTCAATTAAAAACAGAAAAACAGATAGTTTTTCAGTTACAAGTGGTATTTTTCAAATATTCCGTCAACGAAAAATTAATTTATTATTTATTATTCAAGTCCGGACTTTTAGTCCCAAAACAGCAAAAATGATAGAAGAAATGAAACATCGTGAAATGGGGGAAACAGTGGTATTGGATGAAAAAAGTAGATGAATTCAAATGATATATTTATAAAATTGTTTCGTGTAGTACTTTTAAAACTCGTAACAGATCATATTGTACGCTTATGAACCCTGTTACCATTTTACTGAAAATTATACAAGCATCAATTGCAACTGACCAAATAAATAATTAATAACTAAACGAGCTCAATAAGCTCGATATAATCACGTAGATAATTCGTTTAAACTTGCTTAGAAGCGACAGATATATATATTTACAGAAATTACGCGGGCATTTATTATAAATTTATTGCCTCATAATTTCAATATTGACTAAATACTAGACTAAAAGGCCAGACACTGTTAATTAAAAAATTTTTTATTGTGTTACTATAGTTACATACAACACCGATAACACCCAAAGAAGTTTTATTGCAACCAGCCATGGTCTTATTGGTTAAGAGCCTGAAAAAATCGGCTGTTACAATGCGAGTAGACTATTGATAGAAATAGTAGTAAACTAAGAATACAAAATATTACTACTCGCAATATTCTGTTAATTTAATAGAATCAAGTGACATTGGATTCCGTGTTAAAAAAATGGAGGAATTTAAAAAAATTATAAATAAACAAAGTAACGAATTTGATAAATTTTGAGAAAATACAGTTAACGCCGAGGAACATCTGCAACCCCAAAGAAAACAAACACGAACTGACAATGTTGGGAACGTTAAAACTTATACTAAACTAAATAATTTAAAATTTCTAGAACTATGTAATTTTAGTGAATTTAAAAACAAGCCTTTTCCGGAAAAGGCTCACAATCAATTCTTAATTGGCAGTTATGGAAACACTTTTGATATAATTGCATTGCGTTCTCAACTTACCGTAATATATGCTACTGAAGAATTAAAAACAAAAAAAGATAATAATAAATTACTGAACTTTATAAACGAGACAGGGTTAAATAAGGCGTATTTGGAAGTAATTAAATTGTACGAGTTACGCCACTAGTGCTTCAGTTGAACGTAGTTTTTCTGTACTAAAACGCATTACAAACTTCGTAATAAATTCAACAGGCCAAAATAGAAAAAAATCTCGCTAAGGAAACGTCTAAACATCCACGATTTTACGACAACGCAACGTTATTACTGAATCTGCTAAAAAAAAGACAGGAGGATCGAATTACAGTATAAATAAGTAAGTTTTTTAAATTTGCTTCCCTTTAAATCCCACCGCAGCTCAGGCCCCTCCTGTTAAATATTGTATCTATAGCAATACAACAATAAAAAATTGCATACCATTGACCAATTGTGCAAGCATGTACCTTCCCGTACGTATGCGGGGTATTTTACATACCCCAGTGTAGTTTTTTTCCTGTAGCTTATCAGGCTATTTTTTATAATATTCAGGTTCTAGGTATTCCTCGAGGTATAAAATGTCTTTATAATTCTAAAATTGTATTTAAGAAACTTAATAGTTAGTGCGTTAAAACAATTATTTTTCATCTGGTGAAATACCCCGCACCGGTCCGAATACAATAAATATTTTTTGAAATATTTTACCCGTTTTAGACAAAATCAGGTTGAAACTAGTTCGCGCATAGTTGTGCGCATGCGCGAGTTGAGTCGTGCAAAATTGTGGAATTACTGTTTCATTTCAGTTGTGGTTTTGACGTTGTTCGCAGTGCATAGTTATCGCGAAAGGTTATTATTATGGCACGAAAATACCTTACAGATGATGAGCTCCGCGAAATTTTGGAAAATGACAGTGATTTAGAATACGACAGCGATATAGACTTGGATGAAGATGATGCAGGGGAATTATCACCTGTTGAAGATAATGTTGAAGTAGAAGAAGAATATTCTGATACTGAAACTGCAAATTTAGACACAGAGGATCATGAGACGAGTGGTGACAATATCGGGGACCAAGATGAAACAAAGTTTACCACAAAATCAGGATTGGAATGGAGTGCATATCCCCCAAAAACCTCAAAGAGAAGACATCACAATATAATATCAAGTAAACCCGGTTTACAAAATGGGAGTGAAAACGTTACGTCTATTTTGGATTCTTTCTTGCTTTTCATTTCCAATGAGATGGTAGAAGAAATATGCACACAAACCAATTTATTCTGTGAAGAAACTAAAAACATCTGGAATGAAGCACATCCTGACAGACCAAGAAGTAATCCCAGTGTTACCACAACCGAATTATACGCTTTTATGGGTATACTTTTGGCAGCTGGTAGAAATCGTGACAGAAAGATGCAGCTGAAGGAGCTGTGGACTGAAAACCATATTTTTAGACAGCCGTTCTATACTGCTGCGATGTCACGTGATAGATTCCTTTATATATTTCGACACATAAGATTTGACAACCGTGCAACTAGAACTCAGCGCCTTGCTCTTACCAAAGACAAATTAGAAGCAATAAAAAGCGTATTTGACAAGTTTTCAAATGCATGTGTTCGTTATTATTCAGCTAATGAACATATATGTGTGGACGAGCGTTTAGCTACTTATCGAGGAAAGTGCCCCTTCCGTGTTTATATAAAAAGTAAGCCAGGTCGTTATGGAATAAAAATGTGGGTTGCTGCAGATTGTACAACTTCATATATACTAAATATACAGGTGTACACAGGAATGCTAGTACGTAAGAGAGAAGTAAACCAAGGAAAACGAGTTGTGCTTGATTTAGTTGTACCCTATTTTAATTCGTGGAAAGGAGTAACCATGGATAATTTTTTCACCTCCATTGATTTAACTGATGAACTATTTTCAAAAAAGCTAACAATAACTGGAACTCTAAGGGCCAATAAGAGAGAGATTCCAAAAGCTTTCCTTGCTAATCGCAATAGAGCAGAACATTCTTCAATATTTGGTTTTACAAAAAGCAAGACCCTAGTGTCATATGTTCCGAAAAAGAACAAATCAGTCGTATTAGTATCTACACAGTTCAACAGTGCCGATGTAGATGAAGAAAATAAAAAAAAAACGGAGATTATATTACATTATAATAGGACTAAAGCGGCGGTGGATACCGGAGACAAGATGACCAGAGAATATTCGTGTGTTCGAGCAACAAGGAGATGGCCATTTCGCATTTTTATGGAGATTTTAGACATGGCAGCCCTCAATGCATACATAATTTGGTTGGAGAAGAATCCTGATTGGAAGAAAAATGATAGAAGCCGTAGAAAATCTTTTCTCCGAGAATTGTCGACTGTTTTAGTGGAGCCGAACGTTATAGCTCGGAAAAACAGCAGTACACACTATCACCAATATCTAAAAGCAGCTCTTGATATGTTTCCCACGAAGAACAATCAAGAAGAAGCTGCAGTACTCCGGAACACCAGGCAAACACCAGCAGAAAATGCAATTTTTGTCCACGGGTTCGTGACAGGAAAACAAAATTTTCCTGTGTGACCTGTACCAAAGCAGTATGTACAGTGCACAGAACAACAGAAACTACAACATATTGCCCAAACTGCAAACCGAATTAAAATAAAAAACAATGAATTTTTTTGTATTATGTTTTTGTCTATATACCTACCTCATTGATTTAAATTTGTATTTTTCAATAAAATTTTGTCTTACAACTACTATATTGTATTTCTTTTATGATAAAAAACAATAACAAATTCAAAAAAAGTTATAGAATCGAAAAAACACTGGGGTATCTGAAATACCCCGCCTAGGTTCCAACGGAAGTTTTAGACCACAGGTACGGGAAGGTTAATGTGCCAGAAAACTCAATTCATAAACCTTTACAAGCCTTTGCAGTCTATAATCGTATGCAAAGTACACTTACTGTGTAAGTAATTCATTTGCTGTGCTACCCGGAACATTTACATCAGGTATATGTGCTAATTAACAAGTATTTTCAGCTTACGCAGGTGTATGTAAATATAAATATGATATCAAAGACTTTATTTAGTACAGTTTTCAAACAAGCGCTATAACATGCACATAACATAAAGAGACTATGCTTTAGAAATATTTTTCTTCACTGCACTGGTCAAGTTCCTCTAGGTCTTCTGTTGCCTTAAAATTAGGAATTTAAAACCATTAATTAAAATAAATTTACTCTTACGTATATAAAACTCACTTCTCTGGAGTTAGCACCAATACTGTAACAATGTAATTTTACAACGAATGACTTTGTTCCTTTTAATAAATTTACCCTAACTATTGGCCTATACGTGTTACGTGGTTTTAAAAAGAACGGTGTAAATGTCATTGGTGTATTTTTGCTTATGATATAAAATGCGGAGTGAAGTTTACATTTACAAAAAATTCATTCACAAACGGAAATGCGATATACCCGGCGACTTGGTCTATCTAAGAAAAGTGGGTAATTTAAAGAACATTTGTTAATTTAAAATATGTCAATAAAATTTTTGTCAGTACATCTGTGCTAGTCGTAAACTTATTTATGTTTTCAAAGCAAAACGTAGTTAGCAGGTGATTTGTTTTGCGTGACGTTTTAATTAAGACCCAATATATTTGGGAAACAGCTACACAGGTTATTTCTGTTTGCGTGATTGAAACGTTGAATATAAAGCTAATAATTTGCTGGCAAGAAAAGCAGTAGATTTATTTCCACGTTCCTGATACTTAAATGATTTCAGTTACTTCTCTGTACATATCTTATCCAAAATATGAACAAGAATGATATCAAACGCGTTTGTTTTTATGTCGTAACAATTTGATCTTATTTTCGTACTTTATACTGAAACTAATATGAACATGTAAACCATTGGCCTTAACCACACCACCTAAATTTATTGTACCACGACATACCCAGCAAACAACTATTCAAGTATCAAGCCCTTACGGCAAATGCAAAATAACTGCTACATTTCTGAAAAAAAAAAGAAATGGGCGAACCAGGTCGCTGGTACTTTCCCATACTTTTTACGTTTTAAATATTCTCGCGTCAAGAAGTGATTGAAATTTATACATCTGGTCACCTTCAGCCGGTACAAGCCACCCGCTGCAGATTCAAGACGTTGGTTACGTACGGGGCGCGCTCGCTGACTACATAAAAGCGATAGGTAATGCGCGGATTACAAATGCTTATAATAACTTTATTCATAGAGTTATCAGAAATATGAAACCAATGAAACATATTTTTTTTATTCGAGCTAATTGATAGGCGTAGTTAAAATCAGGTAACTTCCGGAAAACGCGTCAATTCCAAAATTTTCAAAAATTCCTGGAGGACAGCAGAGTGTAATTTGGGAAATTAGTAGAAAACAAATCTGTAATTCAATGCAAGCTCTATCGGCTAAAAAGTTTTTAAAAAATGGTGTAGTCAGTTTTTGTGAAAATTTTTACTGAAAATTTCCAAAACTTTGAGCCGCTAGTATATTTACAATTTTCATTTTTCCAAAAATATTTTTACATCGCTTTATTATACTTATTAAGAGCTATCAAATAAAATGATAATTTGTATTGATTGGTTATTTTGTTTTTGAGTAATCGGGCATTAAAATGAAAATCTTTTTAAATTCGTAGCGGCCTTCATTTTGAAGATAGAGCATTTTGAAAAAAAAACATTTGATTTATGTCTAGATGCACTACAACGCTATGTATTTAAAATTTTAAAAGAGTGTTTACAAAAAAAGCTATACCAAAAAAACAGGTCTAATTTCCGTTTCCGGTTCCGGTTCCGATAAACGACCTTACAAAGAACTACCTGCAGCTAAAAAACCTTACTTCAGTAGAACTATAGAAAAGTAAAAAAATGGGAGAAACAGGTCGCTGGTACTTTCCCATAATTTTTACGTTTTAAATATTTTCGTGTCAAGAAGTGATCAAAATTTACATCTAATCTAGCCAGTAAAAGCCCGCTGCAGACTCAAGGCGTTGGTTACGTTTACGTTACGTTTTAAATGTTTGTATACGCGTCAGCGTCAATTTGAACTTGCAACAGCCTGTGCAATACGATATCTTGTACCTTATTCTAAAGTATAGCGGTATAACTTCGGCTAGCCGCATAGGACAGTAGCACGGCAGCCGACCGCGTCTTACATTCGATTAAATGCGCTTCGGACTTCAGACTAACATCGTTGTAAAAGCTTTATTTTAAGCGTTATTAAAAGATCTGCAAAACATAAAAAGTAGTTTTCTTAAATAGAGCTTACTGATAGACGTAGTTAAAATAACGTAACCGCCGGAAAACACGTTGTTGATATTAAAAAGTATCGTTTTCTTTTCTTTTTTTTTAAATAATTAAAAATTCTTGCACATCCTAATAAAGTACTTCAAATAACCTATTATTATTATAAAAAAAATGATGTGGGCAGTTTTTGAGGAAATTTTTTGAAAATGTTTACAACTTTAAGTCGCTAGTATATTTACAATTTTCAAATTTTTTCAAATATTTTTACATCACTTGATTAAACTTATTAAGGGCTATCAAATAATATAATAATTTGTATTAATTGTATATTTTGTTTTTGAGTAATCGGGCATTAAAGGTAAAATTTAAAATATAGAGCATTTTGAAACTAAAACATTTGATTTATTCATCTCTAAATGCACTACAACGCCATCTTTATAAAATTCCAAAAAAATGTATTAGAAAAAAATCTATACCAAAAAAAGGGTCTAATTTCTGTTACCGGTTCCGGTTCCGATTAGCGACCTTACAAAGAACTACCTGCAACTAAAAAACTTCCACACACCAACCAATTCTTATAAAATCGGTAAAGGGGTTCCGGGGATATAGGGAAACGAACGCACCCACAGACAGACGGTTTTTAAAAAATACTTTTTTGGGTTCCATGGACCCCAAAACGCGAATTTTCGTTAAAATCGGAAATTCGAAAATTTGCATAAAATCATAACTTTCCTTACTTCAGTAGAAGTAGAAAGTAATGAGCAATTTCAGAAATATGAAAATGAAAATTGCGGCAATACAAGATTATTATCCTAAGATATAAAAGAATTATATTATTTATTATTAAAAACTATAGAGAAGCAATGAAATAATAGTGGAATTTATAAAACCCGATGAAAATTGATAAACATATAAGATGTTTCAGAAAAACATGTCATAAATTTCAGTGCTGTGTACTTTCGGTTTGTCCCCGTCATGGTACAGTCAAATGGATTATACTGGAACCAAAAGGACTGCGATAGTTCGCATTGAGCTACAGAAAAGTTCATTACGGTCAGCGATTTGATCGAGCGTCATTATAATACGTGTACTCACTTTAACAAAATTATATTTAAGCATAGTTTACTAAATATATACTGCTATGATATTCGGAGTTGTATGTATTGACCGGAGACTGGAAGGCAATTTTTTGGATGCTTGTTACAGTTCAATTTGTCATTGGAGGTTTGTGAAGACTGTAAGGTTTTGGTATTCGAACTTATAAACTCAGGGTTGCGTATTATGGCAATAATTTCTTGTTTTTAAAATTCAAATAATGTGGTTATCATTATATCGTTTGTATTTTCATATTTGTGAAGTTTTGTTTACACTGAAAGACAGAAGTACACAATCAAATTGATACGATTATTGTTTATGTTAATTTTAATTATTAAATAGTTCAGAATTGTTTTAAAAGGTTTAATTTATAAGAAGTTTTAGATTTACTTGTTTGTACATCGTAAAATGTCATTTGTGGGGGTTATGGATTTGAATGTCAATTTGACAAATGTATAAAAGAATACTCATTGTCATGAGATTTATTTGTTTTTTTCAAAAAATGGGAATCAAGAGAGAGGACAAAAGAATGGAAAATTTGTTTACTTAGTTACGGCTCGTCTTTGTAAACAAAGACAGAGAATTTTATATTCTCTGAATGAATAGAGAAGAAATACGAGTTTAAAGTAATGTAAAAGTGATTTTGAATTTAAAAGAACCTATTATAAAACAGATACAAATATTTATCAACGAATTGTGGAAAGTCCAGAAGAGTAATAAATATAAAGCGATCCAGAACGAGTTTCCAGTTGTGATGGTGAAAAAACCAAGTATAAATTAACATAAAAGCAGTCCAGAGGAGGATTCATACTAAAGGCGAGTGTTGTGGTTATTTGAGGAACCTGCAAACTAGAGAAGTGGGAGTTGGACATTCATCGTTAGTCGAGTGAAGGATATCTCAATAAGGAGACACAAAGATAAGTGTTCGGGTTTAGGAACAATAGTATTTAGTAGAAATTATTTGATTTTTCGAAAATTTAATCAAAGAATTGATTTATTGAATAAAACCTTTTGTAACGTTGATATTATTTTGTGTATTTTTCTTTTTGATTCATATTCAGTAATAACTGTACTTCCAAGCTTAATAACGACCCTGAGAAAGTTAATAAAGAGTCTCATAGAAAATATAATTTGGAATTGCGTGAATTACAGGCATTTAGGGAATTGTTTTTCTTGTAATACGAGAACACGCATATCATTGCAATACATTGTTTGTTACTATCATGTTGTGATTCTACATCAGAAGTAGTCAGTAAACCCGCGATATATGTGAATTCTCACAAAATTCCCTAACCGCCACCGCCAAACTCCAAAAAACGTGGACGACGTTCTTCATCGTCCTCGTCTTCTATGCCATCGGCCTCATTATCGTCATCAAAACGTGGCCTTGCCGTTAAGCTGTCCAAATCATGATTTTTACAAATCGAAGTAACATTTTATGGGTATGACATTTCTTTTAGTAAGGTTACTCCGAGCTAAGCAAAAATGTTTCATTGGTTTACTCGGCTACTTTTGCAAATTTATTCCAAATTTATTCCAGAACTAGTAGACTTGCCAACCTACTTAACAAGATGCTAAGCCTTTGTGGTCAAACGATGAGTCGCAAATTGTAGAGGACTTTGATATGTTCAGCACCAATATTGGTTATCGTCAACTCAAGTCTCCTGAGTATTGTGTACATGTACACACATGTTAGCGAGAAGGTTTTGATGCTATACTAGTACAAATGATAAAAGATGGCAAAAAAACGCTTACTTTAGTAAGCAAACAACAAAAGCAAAGAAAAATTAACATTTCTTGAGTTTGAACTTTAGGCAATCGTTAAAACACTAGCGCTATTAATTTTTCAATCATCATAGATTGCAATTCCATTAGAAATGCAATCACTAAACAGGCAATTGTTCTACAAATTGACCGATAAATACTCTTCCTTCAAGAGTTTATTTTTCAAATTTAAACACAAGTCCAATGTTTAAATGGAACACGCAAATGCGTTGAGCAAAAACTTTTCCCTGATGGACGACTACGTGGAAACTAAATTTAATTTTTGAGAACAACTGGTTGATAGCACAATTGTATAGGTTAACGGAAAACGATCGAAATTGGGGTAGTTCCGAAAAAATGCCGTTGGAAAATTGTAAAGAACAGTCACGATGATATTGAGCACTTTGCTTACGACAATATGATCAACAGGTTTAAAGACAAGTATTGGTTCCCTTAAATGCGGCGCTTCGTAAAAAAGTATATAAACTGCTGTTTAAACTTGTATCATAAGATACCAGGTGCAAAAAAGCCTGGATACCTACACTCCATTGAGTGTTGACCTTGCAGTTGATCTTCGAGTGAGAAGCCCCGAATTTTCTCAAGCTTCCAGTTCCGCAGTTGACCTTAAAGTGAGAAGCCTTGATTACTTCCCTACACGTTGATCATTTAGGACCATTTGTTCTTACTTTCAACAGTAATGAATATTTACTGGTAATAATAAATGCTTTTACTCTATTCTTATTTCTAAAAACTGTACCTGAAACCAACACACACCATGTCATACAAAATTTGACTACATCCGACAATTGGAATTCGTGTTTTATACAAGTTCACCAGAGTATCAGCAGTACCAAACATCGAATCACAGAAACACATCCAACTGAACTTCTATTTGGATATGTTCTTAGAACCAACAGCGATCGCTTTATTATAGACGATGATGCGCCATTCGATGTTACTGAACTGCACGCCAAAGCTTCAAAAAACTTAGAAGCAAGTCGTATGACTCAAAATAAAACTTTCAACAAGAAACAATGTGCACCAAAAATGTTTCGTATTGGTAATTTGGTTCTCACCAAAACCTCCAGCTTACCAGCCAATGCCAATAAAAGTAAAAAATTGCTTCTAAAGTACAAAGTTCCGTTTCGCGTAGTAGAACTTCTCTCAAATGATTGTTACAAAGTCAATGAAGTTCCATACGACCATATGAAGAAATTATGTCCCTAGAACACATAAAACCGTTTTCTATTCAAAGTTTGATAAGCTAAGGCACGTTTGTCTTCCTGATATCTGACCATACGTCACAGTTTGCCTTTCTGGCGTCACTATTGTCATGGTATCTGACGACCACACTTCACGGTACTATTTTCGTGTCACAGTTAGCCTTCTTGGCGTCGATAATGTCATGGTATCTGACCAAATATCACAGTTTGTCTTCACGGCGCCACTACGGTCATGGTATCTTACCTGCCACTATAACGCATTCGCATTCTCGGCGACGCGACGGTCCTTCCTCAAATAGACCATAGATACTTCTTTAGCGTTCACCGTTTTCCAGAGTTATGTGCAGCTCGAGGACGATCGGATGTCAGGATAATCGAATGTTGTGTACTTTCGTTATTTGCCCGTCTTGGTACAGTCGAATGGAATGATGCTAGAACGGAGAAGACTGCGACAGTTCGCCTCGAGCTATGGAAAGGTCCACCACGGTTAGCAATTGGATCCGACCGAGCGTTATTATAATACGTGTACTTACTCGGTAAGTATATCAAAATAGAACTACCAAAACAATTCGTTGGGCCCCTTTGTTTGCCCGTTCTTGTAAACAATTTTTTTTCAGTGTTTTATATCCTAACGTTGTAATTCCAATATTTGCTTTTTGGGCAATACTAATGACAAGTAGCTAGTCTTCACTCATTTACCATTTAAATTTGAACTACAAGAACACAAGAAGCAGTTAAAAGCTAAATATTTTCTCTATCCATAATACGAACAATCAATTTCTTTTTTATTTTTTGTAAAGAAATAGTTTTAGGGGTCACATCTAAAAAGTAAGTTCAAAATATCCCTGTGAAGTAGCTTATGCTGGGATTTTACATATTATTGTATTAATTTCCAAATTCCGAATTCATATTAAAATTAAAAAATGAACTCAAACACTTGATCTCTAGGTCTATTAGCCTACAAAACTTTAAAAAATTGTGTGGCTAAATAATACAATAATTTTTTGAAATTTTAGAAATTTCGACGGTTTCGAAAATATTTTTTATTACAACACTATTATAAGGTACCTTATACTTTTAAGATTTAACATAGGAAAATTAATGGTTGGTCAGTGTGACCAGTTTTAATATATTGAACACTGTACGGGTGTTGATTTAAAAAAAATTACAACACTTAACTACCTCCCATTAAAAAACGAATTTTACCATTTTCATCTTTTTGTATTTCAATCATTTCAACCTAAAACATCGTTTACCGCATATTCTAAAAAATTTTCCTGCAAAAAAAATTGAAATTTGAATCAAAAATCAGGGAAATAAAAAATATGTTTTTTTTTAAAGAATCATGAGGCCGTGCATGAGCACGACTCCATGATTCCCATCCCACCCCCTTACCCGGGTTCAGCACACTAAGTGCTATACACCGGTCTAACATGCCCCACCCCTAAAAGACATGGAACCCAACTACACCACACACAACATCCATGGACACGCCGGATTTATTGGTTATTGGTTATTGGTTGTAGCAATTGCAGAGCACGGTTTTGTGAGTCCCTGAACACCCCGGCCAATAAGGCCTATTGTGTTTCTCTGCCTTTGCGTTTTGATTTAGGCGAACAGGTTAAGACCCTTTACTAGGTTTAGTAGCCTGTGGACCAGATCTTTTTCCGGTATGCCTACCTGTGGGTCTATTTCGCCCAGCAGGTTGTGACGTCGGCGGTTTAATGCTTCACATTCAAAGATTACATGAGAGGCAGTTTCTTCCTCTTCATTACAGAGTCTGCATATGGGTTCTTCTGTATATACGCCCATTCTATGCATGTGTTTCCTTAGACTGCAATGACCGGTTAGTAGCCCCGTCGCAATTCTAAGATTATTTCTGTTGAGTTTCAGTATTTCAGTTGTTAGATTCTGAGATGGTCTTCCCATCATCAGTTTACTGTGTCTTTGTCCTTGCACGTGGTTCCAATATTGCTGGTGTTGTTGTTTGATCCACTCAGTTATTACCCCACGTGCTGTCGCCTTTGTGATACCTAGTACTGGTTCAGGACCAATAAAGGTTGCCTCAGATCCTTTCCTCGCTAGTTGGTCTGCTTTTTCATTGCCTGCTATGCCCTTATGGCCTGGCACCCACACCAGTGTTACTTGGTTGTGTTTTGCCAGGGTTTTCAGGTTTTGCAGGCATTCCCAGACTAGCTTGGATCTTATCTGCTTTGATGCTAATGCCTTTAGGGCTGCCTGACTGTCAGTGAGTATGTGGATAGGTTTGCCTTTGGTTTGCCTTCTCAAATTCTCACAGACACAGGTTCCCAGAGCAAATATCTCCGCTTGGAATACCGTGGTGTTTTGCCCCAGTGAGACATGCATGTTATGCCTTGGGGTTTCGCCGTGTATTCCAGCACCTGACCCGTTATCCATCTTAGATCCATCTGTGTACCAGATCAGCCCTCTTGACGGATTCTGTTCTTCCCTACGACGCCATTGGTCCCAGTCCATTTGGATTTCAAATGGTTTGTCGTATGAAATTTTTGGAATCATAGTGTCGCTACCCATGTTTAAAAGAGGGTTTGCGATATCATTTGTGATTCTGGTGTGCCCAAGGTTATTCTGGGTTTTCCCGTTCATGTTACATATCAGCCTGTATGCTGCCATCCTGGCCTCTCCCCTGATGAAAATGTCGAGGGGGGGTAGGTTTAGCATTATTTCCATGGCTGCCGTGGGTGAGCTTTTCATTGCTCCTGTTATGCATAGACATGCTAGCCTCTGAATTTTTGTGAGTTTTGCAATTGCCTGCTTTTGTTTGACCTTTGGCCACCAAACCAGGCAGCCGTAGGTTATCATGGGTCTTACCACTGCAATGTATAACCAGTGCACCATGTGTGGCTTTAATCCCCAGGTTTTTCCAACCGTTCTCCGGCACATCATTAATGCCGTTTTACTTTTGTTGGTTATGTTGTCTAGATGTTGATTCCAGGTCAACTTGGTGTCTAGGAACGCGCCCAAATATTTGACCTCTCCTCTCATCTGTACTACTTGGTTAAAGAGAGTTGGTAGCCGTAGCCCATCCAGCTTTCTTTTGTTAGTGAAGGGAACTAGTGTTGTTTTTGTAGGATTTACCTTTAGGTTTTCCTTTATGCACCACCCTTCAACAGTTTTTAGAGCTCTTTGCATGAGGGCTGATACTGTATTGGCATATTTCCCCACTATGAGTATGACGATATCATCCGCATACCCCTGTGTGTAGTAACCAGATTTGTTCAGTGAGACTAGTAGTTCGTCTACGACCAAGTCCCAGAGCAGGGGAGATAGGACTCCGCCTTGAGGGCATCCTCTGGCCACAGACACCTGTGCTGTCTCACCTGCCAATGTCGTCTGAATCTGTCTGCCTTGTAACATGGCTTTCATCCACCTGCATAGGGTGTCTTCAACTCCACGGTTACTAGCAGCTAGTATCATTGATTCAAATGAGGTGTTATCAAATGCACCCTCTATGTCAAGAAATACAGTTAATGCTATTTTTTGGTTGGTCAGTGCTGTCTCTATTTTTGAAGTTAGCTGATGTAATGCGCTTTCGCACGATTTTCCTGCTTGGTATGCATGCTGATTAGGGTGTAGTGGCCTTTCTATTACACAGGTTTCCCTAAGATGCTTTTCAAGCAGTTTCTCCATTGCTTTCAACACAAACGATGATAGGGATATAGGTCTATATGCCTTTGCCTGGGCGTATGAGTTCCGCCCAGGTTTTGGTATAAAGACGACCCTTACTTGGTTCCATGCTTTTGGCACATACCCTAGTGCCAAGCTGGCTCTATATATTTTACATAAAATTGGTGCTAGGTCCTGTTTGCCCTGCTGTGACAGAGCAGGGAATATCCCATCAGGACCAGGAGATTTATAGGCCTCAAATGAGTTAATTGCCCAGATGACCCTATCATATGTTATTACCCTATTGGCTATCCGCCAGCTATCCCTAGATGCTCTACGATAGAGTTGTTCTAGGTTTTGCTGGTCATTGATAGGCTCAAGGTTTACGTTCATCGAACCTGGAAAGTGCACTTGGAGTAGGACCTCCAGTGTTTCCTTACCATTGTTCGTATATTCCCCTGTGGGTTTTATAAGTGTCCCCAGTGGGTTTATCGGGTCCTTTGCCATGAGTTTGTAGAGTCTTGCTCCTTCAGATGTAGATTCTACATCTTCACAGAACTTCCTCCATGAATCTCTTTTGGCTTTTCTTAGTTCCCGATTGTATTCGGTGAGTGTTTTGGAATATTCCAGCCACTCATTCGTTTTTTTCGCTTTGTTGTATAATTTTCTAGTTTTCTGCCTTAACTGAGCAAGGTTATCATTCCACCAGTTTACTGTTCTGCTGGTGGTTCGCCTTACTTGAGGGCAGCTTTCATGATAAGAGGTTATTATTGCCTCTTGTACCTGTTGTGAGGCTACCTCAATTTCATAAGGATTTCTCAGACTTTGCATAACCTGTTTGATGTTATTGCTCAGTTCGCTCCTGTAACTCAGCCAGTTGGTTTTCCGTGGGTTTCTGTACATCTCCAATGTTTTATCGTCATTGACGATTTCCAGGAGTATATACCTGTGATCTGAGTGGGATGGCTCCTCGACACATACCACTTAGCCGTGCGTGAGCACGACTCCATGATTCCCATCCCACCCCCTTACCCGGGCTCAGCACACTAAGTGCTATACACCGGTCTAACATGCCCCACCCCTGAAAGACATGGAACCCAACTACACCACACACAACATCCATGGACACGCCGGATTTAACTTATTCAGAAAAATTTCCGGCAGGCAGAGGACTCGAACCTACTGCCGTTGAGAGTCTACTTTCAAAGCGTGGGACTTTAACCACTAGACCACCCGTTGGTCCAAAAAATATTTAAGAGCAACCCGTCGTATATTTCGGCATGCAAACATCGTATAATTCTTTAGGAACGTAAGATACGACAGAACTGAAGAATGGCAATTTATACAACTTCTCGCTGCCGAGGGTCTTGCAAAGAATCTTCAACAAACATTGCCATACTTTTAAACATTCAAAGGTAACATTTAAATTAAAATTCGCCGCTCAAAACTGCGAAATGTATAAAATGTAAAAAGGATCGAGTTCAATGTGGCAACAAAACCCTATTACAGAATACAAAAACTCATCGTGATCGTACAAAGTACCATAAATATGCAACGTTTAAGAAACCGAATCTTTGAAACTGCTTTAGTTTTTCTTTATATATGTATACATTTATTATTTATATTTTGTTCAAACAGCAATTTAGTGGCATGTTGACATCTACATGTTGAATAAATTTTACCAAATAAACACTGAAGTGGTGGATTAAAAAAATTATAAAACAAAAACTGCCACCAAGATTTTTTGAAACTTTGTAGGCTGTTAGAATGGAGGATTGTCTACAATTTGATTTTTCTCCAAGAGCTGTAATTTCACTGTGGCGCTTTCTATGAATTTGGATGGAAGAAATGGAGGGTTGCCTATATAGCTTGCTTTCTTAGAAATCTAACAGTCGATGAAATGTACAACATTATAATTATAAAATTTTTACTTTGCAAATACGATAAGTATTAATATCTAGTATGAGATAGTCCACCCGAAGTCCACACTTCAGTTTATTAACATAATGGTAATTGCTGGGCTAATGATTTAAAAATCATCTAAAGGTATTTGCATAAGCATTAGTTAATACAGAAATGACGTTGGGCCCTTATTACCTCTTACATCTATACTACAATGCATTGCTCATGCGCTGAAACTTAATACGAATACTGTGAGAAACGTAATCAAGCAGTGCGCTACTGAATTTAAGAATAAAGACTCCCGCATAAAAGCCACAGCCGTCTCTGTTTTTGGGCGTACGTTAAACAGAGATCGAAATAGTAAAAGTCTAAATAACTTACGTTCGTGCAGCATGTTCAAATTGTAACTACCACTGAATAAAAGGTAGATAAGATTTGAGTCGCCAATCATTTTTGCTACATAATTCGGTAGCCACATAAAAGTTTTGGACAGACAGACACACAAACTAAATAAAATAGTACAAGCAAATAAAGAAAAATTGAGGAAAAATTAGGGGAAAGTTGGGATGGCTTTCTGTATTGTATATACCAAGAAACCGTCGAGTCCCCCTCTACCGCTTGTTTTATCCGTCATTTTGAATCAAAGATGGCGGATTCGCCTAAACTTTATTACGCTATATCTCTGCGCCCAGCAGTCCGATTTTAATGATTTTTATAGTTTTGTAGTACAAATATTGAAAAATATTTTACTTTATTAATGTTTTTGTCGAAAATTTAGATGGAAAAAAGATTCGACTGGATTTCATATTCTAAACATTTTAATTTCAAATTCTTACGATAAAAATTAAACTAATAGATATATTGAACAACGGTTTTAATAAAAGATATATCCCTCTTTCTGTAAATAATTTTCCTTTTTTGACATTTAATTCTACCGGTTATTGAATAAATCGACTGAAACTGCCGGTAGTCACTCAGCCGCCTTACTCGTTGCGACAGTGTTGGTTTCTCTAGGATTTTTAAGTATATAATAATTAGAACCGATGCGATGTATGATACGAAGATAAATTCAAACATGATTCTGTTTTAATTTGTTTGTTATCTAAGCCCCGCGTGATACAAAAATCTATTGCATCTGGGATTTTTTTTGATCCTTTCGCCAGTGGGTTGGTTGTCTAGTCGCTAGCTGTTTTAGATTGTTTGTCTTGAAGACAAACATTTAAAATTGAAGTCAATCTGCCGCATCATGCCGCACAACACATAAGCATAAAATTTAAAATTTTCAAAGCGTTTTGTTTAAACGGATCCATATTTTAACAGTACATAATTTTACAGTTTCATCAGAGGAGCTGTACTTGGTGTGAAACAATGTTTCTGTAAAAAATGTTATAAAATATAAATGAATTTTAGCTTTCAACGAAGTACAATAAAATCAGTCTAACGCTAAGTATCTGTGTACTTTACGAGATACATATACCTTCAACATGAAGCCACCGGGTGATCGTAAAAAACATTTTTCAGAGCAGGCCATGACCAAAGTGTTAAAGTTGGCCATACTTAATATAAGCCAATTGTCAAATGTTGACAGCTGTAAAAATTTGTGGTTAGATACATTTAACTTACTATCTTACCAAAAATTTTTACAGCTGTCAACATTTGACAATTGGCTTATATTAAGTATTGCCAACTTTAACACTTCGGTCACGGCCTGCTCTGAAAGATGTTTTTTACGATCACCCGGTATTATTAAATCCCGTTTATTAATTATACTGCCACTAAAAACTACAAAACTTTTAGAGATTACCACATAGCAACTAAATTATATAAGAAAAACCGAATTATGTTATTCCTAATAACCCAAGTTTATCGTAAATTCAGGATCACTAGTTATACTTCTTTCGAAAATTGTATAGCCAATTTGAAAAAGTTTTAAAGGCAGCAATGTGTACAGTACATTTTACATCGCAGTAATCCAATAATCTCAAGTTTATATTGTATTAAACCAACGCTCGTGTTAAATCGTGTCGAAGCGGGTAAATTTGAAAGGATTTTATTTTTCCCGTGATTTCTTTATACACTTTAACAAATTAACAGTTTAGATTTGTTGACAACCATATCACCCGTTCTGCAATCGGAAAACATAAGGATATGAGCAAATAACGTTTTTGTTGGTTCCTAACACCAATCAAAACCTCGAAATCAATATTTGCCCGGAAGCATGATAAAAACAAAATTGTAACAAAGAGTAAAATGTACCTATCCAATTTCATAATTGGAATTCTCATATAATTCTTTATGCTTATATTTTTTCGTGGGCTAAGAGCAGCATTAGATACAAACGACAAAGTGAAGGCAGTTCACGTTCGATTTGTACAGCATAGGGAATTTATTCATACAAGCCCACGTGTTTGTAATGTAAACTTGGTGGGATTCAGTGTATCGAATAAAAGCTTTTTCTTTTGGTTATAATAAAAGCACCTTTTTATCTCAACATTTTTGCTATGCTTGTGATGTTTTTTCCCTGTAGTATATTACAAAAGACTGTTAAAAGGTAACGAATAAATACTTTTGGTTTTTATTCGTTACCTTTTAACAGTCTTACACACAAACTTCACTGAACTTTTTAATATAGTTAACAAAACCATTTTTGAAATATCTACATATTCGGCAATATCTAAAATTCTCTGCACTAACTATTTAAAAAGCGGCGAGAGTATGCAAGGAAGGTCTCGTGGCGGTTTGACCAAATACTTTTTACTTATTTTGATGCTTAGAATGCGTCATATGCGCGACTTTGGCGCAGTAACGTGTGTTTATTCGCTCCTAGTTTAGTTTGGTTTCAACTAATATCCTTTTATAACTGTCAAATTGTGCGCAGTCACTCTAAAATACCGATTCTGAAAGATCATTGTCTATGCGATAGAGCAGTAAATACAGACAAGGAATGCAACAAAGGTGCAGACAAAAATCGAGGAAGTGATCGATACCATAACTGGCAAAGCTGCTGAGATAACCCATGTAAGTCCTCTTTGCAAAAAGTCTGGTAATAATCCTAATTCTGTTAAAATCTCAAACGTGAACCTGATGGAATAGATGTACTCAAGGCTAAACATAATATCCCACTCCTTGCTGAACTAGAAAGTAGGGTAAGCAGCAGAGAAGAAAACATAAGATAAAGTATGTTAAAGGTGTTCCCACTATTGTCAAGATTGGTTAATGTCGGGTACATAATATAACTGTTAATAACTGAGCAATATTTTTATACATTCTGTAACTTAGTTAAATATAAAGTAACCCCTCTCTCCTTTTCAGATAAATTATTTTTTTAATTCTGTTATGCCTGTCTTAGCATCTAGAGAATAATTAATGTAGTAGGTATAAGTTTTTGTTATTCAATAAGTTTCTCAACATGTTAATATAGTATGGCGTTTAAAACTAAAGTCTACTAATATTTTATTTTTTATAATAAATAATTTCAAGTAAAATTTTCTGCTGTTGTTATATTATTAGTAATTAACCTATCCTTGTTTTAAATTCTTTGGTTATCTCTTTACCACACTAATGTTATTAATTTAAAGGCGTCTGTTGAATATTGCAGCGATCGAAGTCTGTTGGTTGTAAAATGTAGAAATAAGAATTTTCAGATTGTTTAAAACAATGCTTAGGACGTTATCTTAACATACTTTAGTCAAATAATTAACTACAGGAATTGAAAGGCGTGCCGGAACCCCGCAAACAAGTCACAAGTCCCATATAAAGTAACTTTATTTTATTTTACCGTCCCCGAGTGGCTTATTGCAAATTTAGAAGTTTTTTTATATTTTTACTAAAATTGGGAAAGGTTTGTTCACGTTGCTGGATTTGCTAATTTTTCATTACGGCTCTGTGTTAAACGATGCGAACTTAATATTAATATCACTTTGATTGAAACATCCATAATTATTTTGATTGAACAAACCACGCGAAAGCATTCTAAATGTAATGCTTTCTCACTTAAATAAAATTTTTAGATAAGCCCGCTTATCAGTTTTGCAGCGACCATAAATCAAGGTCGTTATACTCATTTATAAGTTAAAAATTTACTTACTTGAAATTTCTTTGAATTTAGTTCAAATCCTTGGAATTCGTATTTTTGATTACATGTTTATTTAATTTATGTTTAAATTTTTATAATTTAGCGTAATACCGCACCGTTCGGGTAATTCAACTAGGGCAGCTCCGCCGAAGACCGTTCCGAGGACTGATTGCATTTGATTCGCTATAATTTAGTGTAATATAGACCATGCCGAGGACCGACCAGGAAAGGTTTGAGTCGTCCGGCTTTCCTGTTATTTTGACTGGCCGCGAAGTCAGATTACGTTTTATTCCGCACCATTTTTAACACCAGAATTAATTTATTGTTTATGTTTTTGATTAGAATTAAGTTGTACATATTAGAATAATTTTCAAATACTTAAGTTGATTTTGTAAATAGTTAAAACCCATTATATTGTTTGATTTGAGGTGACCCTATAAAACTTACAATATCATTAGTTTTGTGGGAGAGTGGGTCTGTTTTATTAAATATTTAAATGTTGTTTACAGCTGTTTCGGCTTTCTTCAGAACTTTATTTATTGTTATAATTTGCAGAAATGGGCTTTATTGCGTTTGTCATTAAAAATCAATTATTTTAAGTACATATTAAAATAGATATAAAATAGATGAAAACACAAACAGAAGTTTGTTTGACATAATACAATAAACAGTTCATCTGTATTGTTTATTGTAATATGTTAAAAACTTTCTGTATGTGTTTTTATCTATTTTATATATATTTTAATATGTAATTAAATTAATTAATTTTTATTGACAAAAGCAATTAAGCCTAATTCTACCAATTACAACATTAAATAAAGTTCTGAAAAAGACCGAAACAGTTGTAAACAATATTTAAACCGTTAATTATTTAATAAAACAAACCCAATCTCCCACGAAAAAAAAGTTATTGTTTGGAGAACGAATGCTCGCTGTTGAAGATATAACTCTACACTTGGACACTGTTTACGCTGTTAGCTTTGCGCAACACCGAAGGACCCAGTGGTACACAACAAAACGTCGTACCAAGTAATTATTCTGTTCTGGAATTTAGGTTTTATTCAAACAGGAAAATTTCAGTGGCGACCCTGCTTTTGCAACCAGGACGTCGCAACGTCCACTAAATAAAAATTATATGAAACAATTACATAGCAAATCACAAAATCTCTATTATATCTAGTTATTTCATTTATTTTCAGTTGTATAGTTTTTAAATGTATACATTTTTGTTTACACTTTCTTTCGTATATGTCTTTTTTAATTATTAACTATTGCATTAATTTTTATATACGAGTCTCCTGATCCTGCAACCAGTTAATATTTTGTTTATCTTTAATGCTGGTAAGCACAATTTGTCCGGAGTTCAGTACATGGATTAACGATCCTTTTAGGTATTTAGCTGCCTTATTAAATTTGGTCCGCAGTTGGAGTGCGCCCAGCCTAACAGATTGATCGTTGAGCAAACGTGCGGTCATTTCAAGGTTATTCTATTGAGGGATAAAGTGGGACAAAGTTTCCCATTGGGTCTATTTTTAAATGGTCTATGATCACATTTTCAAATTCGCTGCGGTTACGTTTTTCTCAGCTTTGGGTTATTTTTGGCTGTGTGGATATTATATACAATTTTAAAACTATAACTATAATTTTTACAAAAATTGAAATTTGGTGATGTACTTCCCCCTCTACTGGACTGCAGTGTACTGCTCAAATTATTTTGATCAGTCACAAATGTGAACTAGACACGATTGTAATTCATCATTTGCATGAGTTACACGAAATAACGAAACCACGGTTATATTTTATACTCAACAAGCGCATAATTTTAAGAGAATTATGTGCATAAGATTACTATAAGAATATATCACGAGAATGCTAAGCCGTAGTTTTTGACGAAATTAGAAAACGACCAATTATATTTTTTTATATTGACAGTTCAGAAGAATAAAACTAAATATAAAGTTGAACAACATACAATTCCATTTGGTGTTTATGTGCAAGTTATAATACAATTTCAAATTGCTCTGCTTTATTCCAAGGCGTTCTTCATTAACCATTTATACAATAATACAATAATGTGCAGTTGATATTTGTAAAGTCTGAGCATATTGCCCCAAATGAAACCACGAAAAAGGTAAAAGCTTTATAAATTATGTAATCAATTGCGATGCTAAATAATTTATTTAATGTATATTTTTTCCAAATCATTGGTTTCATGTAATCTATCGAAATTTAAGTGTTCCTCTTATTCAATTATAGGCAACCAGCGTGTTTATTCCCGTGTTCCCTTCCATTTATTAAGAATTCTTCCGCTTCCGTTTTTTTTTTAAATTTTGAATCAAGTCACTCTGGATATCGAACTGTTTCATTCTATTTTCTTAGTGTTGCCCGTCCGCTTAAATATTATATTACTGTCAGATAGCTTCACAATGAGCTTTTTGCTACAATTTTATGTAAGGTAATAACTTCAACTTCTTAATAATTCCAATATTTATGTTGTTTATATTGCGTCCGTTCTATTTTCCATTTTCTTCCCGTAGCAACTTCTACATTTCTATGAAAAAGGGACTGCACCAAATTAACAACTTATCCCTCAATGTACCAAAACAAATTGCTTACAAAACTAGTAAAAAATAAGATTTACGTATTACACTAACATCCACATTTCTGCTACACCACTTAACCAAGATTAACGAACCGTGAGGAAGTCGCATGCAATCGTTTTTCGTTTACATAGCTTCAAAAGCTTTAAATCAATACAAAAAGCAACCTCTTATTATATTTAAAAGTCGAGGCTATGTCAGTTATAAATAATAAAAGAAAGTAGACCCTAAAAGCGTATTTCCCGAAAGCGCTCATCCCAAAAGTGCTAGCAGTAAAGCAATTTAAAATAAATGTTTACTTTTTATGATGTAAATCTATGCAGAAAACAATCAGTCTAAACTCGACCGAAAATTCAAAAATTCAATAAGAATTATGCACAAGCAGATTGTACATTTTGATAAGTGTCTACGTTTGTTAGAAAAAAAATGTGTTAAAAAGTGTTAAAAAGTGTTATTTTGATAAAATAGCAGCTCTGAAATACAGTGCTGTGACCATCAGAGTTTACAACTTTCGTGGACCGTGTTTAAACAAGGGCCACTTAAATTTAGGAAAATTGAGAACTTTAAAAACACGTTGTGCTCTAGCGCTACTTCTAGTTCGTAAAAATTTAAATCTCAGAAGGAATAACCCCCTTTTGACTTATGGGGGATAATTGTCAATATTACAATTTACTTTCGGAATAGACCGCGTCGTCATTTGGGAACTACACCCAGCATAAGCAAGTAAGAACTGACCTGTAGCTTGTCTGCCTTTACAAGCATTTGCTCTAGGAATTTGAGTCATAGTTGTTGGTAAGCTCTGTATGCCTAAACAGGGCCGCGTACTTAGGTTATTTGATCATTGGAAGGGACAAGAATTGGATCTTAATGTATCTTGCTTCTCAGAACAAGAAAACTTAATCGGCTTAGACTGCTCCGCATTGCTGATTGCTCTGTGAATTTCTGTGGCTGTATCAGCATTTTGTTGCAACGACATCAACTGATGTGTTTTCACTTGTAGGTGTTTTGAATATTAGATTCGGACTGCTTTGGTTAATAGAGTTTCTAGAACAGTGGTTTTCTGCATCAGATGGCGATGCGAGTTTGCATTTGAAAACTTGTCTGTATGTGTCTTCTTTCTGTATCTACAAGCTCCAGGCTACCATCTGGTTTACGTGTAACATGTACGTCTAAGAACAGAATACTACCATTTTCCTCTTCTTCCATGGTGAATTGGATATTGTTGTTAATTTAGTTTAGGTGTTCTAGGAAGTGTTTTAGTCTTTGGCGTTCGTGAGACCAAAAGACAAAAATATCGTCTACATATCTGAACCAGGATTAAGATCAGCTACTGCCAAAGCTTCGGTTTCAAAGTCTTCCATTTGCAATAACAGGTGATAGCGATGAACTTATAGCCGCTACTTCAACATGTTCATACAATTTGCCTCCCAACTGAAAAAGGTGTTTTCTAACATATTTCGACTAATTGGTTTAGATCTCTAGGTAGATTATCTCTTAGGATCTCTAGCACACCATCTACTGGTACCTTTGAGAAAAAAAAGACAACGTTGAAACTGACGAAACGCTAGTTAGTATGCGTTTACAAACAGCTAACAGGCATAAGCCGATTAAGTATTTTTGGCCCTGTTTGGGCAGGCGGGACCCACGAACAACTATGGCTCAAATTTCTAAAGCAAATGTTTGTAAAGACAGACAAGCAGTGTACACCGAAATTAAATTGTAGTATTGACATCTCGAAAACCCCAAAAGCCTCAAAGAATATATTATAGCGGGTAAGTCAATAAGGCAGTGGTGATTGATATGGGATATCTCTTTTACTATTTAAAAATACAAAAAAATGTTTGAAATAAAAGTTGTACGTTACCACGAAGACCACAAATAGTTTTTAATATAAAGTGAGTTCCTGGTATATGTTTGCATATTCTTATTATTTTTTTAATACATTTTCTGAATACGTTGTGTTTTTAAATATTATTGCCGCGTTTCCAAATTATTCAATTTTTTTCAAAACCTTTGACATTTGCAGACTTCACTAATACAGATGAAGCAATCCTTGTGTGTTAAATGTTATTCAAGATCAAGATCAAGTATTTTTCAGGTATTGAAAAGTTGCAAACATACCTAATGTAATGTGTCATAATTCAATTCTTTAAATAGAACACCCTGTATAATTTGACATAGTTACGTACAGATTATTGCACTTCAAATATTTTATTAAGCTGTAGTTATACCTAAAACGGTTTTTGAAACAATGAGATTGTAAACGTATTTCTGTTATTATTATTTTAGTTAGTAAAGGAGACCACCGTGACCGAAATTCACTCACCCTGTATATGTATCATACAAGCCTTAACAACTGCCCGTTTATACCGGCTAAATATTTAGTTGTCGCTTATGGTTAATTAAAATTATAATTTTTTTTAACTGTTTACTTTTCTAAAATACTACAATGAAAAATTTCGTATATTTGTTATTATCGACAAATTTAAAAAATTGTTTTTTGTTTTCTCGCAAAACTAAATTTTTAAGTTTTGTGTATGAATGGCCGAACATCTAGTGGGTAGGACTCGTATATGCAAAATATTCTTTTTGAATTTAACTAAAACTGTTTTTAATATAAATGTCATGGAAACTGCTGCAACTGAACACATGCGGAAGTTTAATTTTTATTAAATTAATCCATTAACCGTAGTTTTCTTCTCTCTGGTAAAAAAAAGGTTATAAATATATTTCATCATTAATATCTGAACGACATATTACTTTAGTTTTTGTCGATACCAGTCGAGAAAACATTCCGTTGTGTTTGTATTCATTTAAACATATTATGCAAATGTGAACAAATGTAAAAAAAAATTGGGAGAATGAATAATTTATTTACATATTTACCAAATAAAATAAGGATAAACTATGGAAAGCAAATGACATAAAATATTAGGTGCCATGAAGCTATTACTACAATAGGTTTTATTTGCTTTTATATGACATTCCTAATATTTCTAATGCATTTTGGTTCTCATGGACTGTTCTTATTTATTAATAAGTCCAAGCTCTACTTCGCGGAAGTTCATTATTAATATGAATTTAAAAATATTTGATCACTTTTACAGATATTTATTTTAAACGTATACGTATTTCCATGTATTTACATGCAATTATTAAAAGTAAGACTAACAGTAAACAGTGTTGCTATAGGAACAATAGAACTTGATGACTTAATCTTAGTTATCTATATCTGCAGATGACCTGATTTCTTATTCCAAAACATCCAGTAACGGTGAATTTAAAAAACATATTTGCCCATTTAGTGAAGGTACAAGTTTTAAACGTTTGTGAAATATAATTATCTAATTTACGTTTATCATCACAAAACTATAAAATTTGTATAGTCTTAATATGTGCGGAATTGCATTTATGTGGCTTTTTATAATTATAACAACGTACGCGTTCTTTGTATCTAATTTCAAAATTTCTAATTGTCTAGCCTATATAAACTGAACTACCTTGGGAGCAATTTAATTGAATTCCTGATTTTAGTGACTTGGTACCTGTTTTTTTCTTCAGCATTATACTGTGTTTCAAATGTTTTTAATTGTTTAAACAAATACTTTACATTTATTATTATAAATCAAGCACTTCAGTCCCTTGGTATATAATATACTATTCTCCATATGTTGCAAACATTTACGAGACGCTGTATAACACCGATTTACTTTTCAATTTCTAATGACAATATATTGCAGATACATTGCTAGTAGGGCACTATATAAGTCGGGTTATAATATTGGCAACTGAGTTGTTTAAAAATTTATTTAACTGCACTTATTTAGACTTGAATTTTTATAACAGTTCTACTCAGCTCTTGTGGTAAAAATATTGCTATGAAAACGCAGCTTTGATACCTCGAATACTGTGAAGTAAAAAAGTATCAAAAGTCACATTTTCCAAGAAATATTGCTCAAAAATTGGCTACATAATTTTTTTCTAATTTTGTAGGGCAGTAGAACTATTTAAGAGCAAAATTTGGTCGGTGACCCAACCCACTAATTTTTCTGTGATGCCTTTTATGAATTTGTAAAATCGAAAATTCATGCTCCTTTATTGAATAAACGGGGGCCGACAAAACGTTTCCGTTTAAGCTAAATTTCTCATGATTTATAGTAGCAACAGAATGTAATTTTAATAAATAGTAACAATATCGAATTTTACATTTAAACTGAGGTTTTACATGTATTCTTCTTAGAACACAGAATTTATTTGATAGTTTTTTAATATCAAAGCCCTGCTGTGTTCTTCTATCGAATATAATATAGAACATTTACTACACTGAACAATTCTGTACCACCTTACAGGTGCAACAAATAAGAGCATCCAATAATACCCGACGTTCGCGATTTCCTACGTATTCGATTTTCAAACGTAACATCAATAATTTACCACGAATTCGCCTAGTGCGGTACTTCTCAGCATAATGCATCGTACGGGTTGAAAAATAGGTTTAGTCAAAATGTAAGTTTTCTACAAGTTTCAAGAATCTTACCGCAAGGATCCATACAAACCTTTATGATTTTTATAACAAACTCAAATAAATCAGTTAAATAAACTTGGCAACGCTCACCGAAATACTTCAAAGTTAAACGACGTATACATAGAAACGCAAACACACTTTCGTCGAGTTGTTCGCGCCTCTTTTGACATGAATTTAGAAAAGTTTTGTACACGAAATGCTTTCTATAACAAACATGTTTGTTTATTTTGGTTACATATTTTCATGTCTTATTATATCAAAAATAGATTTCAAAGATTTTAATTTTATAATAATTTTAAAGTCTTCTGTATATTATTTTATAAGTTGCATTTTTTAAAAACAATATATGTTTTACGTTGAAAACTGTGAACACCCCATTATTTTAATAACATCAAAACTCATAGTCATAATGTTATAAACTGTTATTTAAAAATATTTTTCGCTTCACAGATGAACTAAGTTTCGACGAGAGTTTTATTTTTCATGAACAATTGTCCATACGCCAAGTAAGGGGGATAAAAAGCGTACCACCTGGGGATTCACGTATCCATGTGTACTTTTAACTAGAATCCATTTAAAATATAGCATGTATATGATATGATGAGTTAAAATACTTGTATTATGAAGTTGTTGATGATGTTATGATGACAAGAATCGTGTGGTATTGTAATGTCTGTTTGTGTAGGTTTTTTATAAACAGAATATTTAAGTTTATTATTTGAATTAATTTTTATGTTTAAATCTAAAAAATTAATAGACCTATTTTGTTCAGTTTCTGGTGTAAATCCAATTGCGCTAAACACTTATTAGAACACAATTATTTAAGAACATCTAATAACGCTATAAAATGTTTACAATTTTGGAGATGATAAACATTCAAAATCTGAACTTTTAATGAATGAACAGATTGATCTCTTAAATTCACCGTTATTGGACGTTTTGGAATGAGAAATCACATTATCTGGACGCAGATATAGAAAACCAAGATCAAGTTATGAAGATTTATTGTTCCTATAGCAACACCAACTGTTTACTTTTAATCTTCCCTTTGATAATGACGTGTAAACATGTCAAAACACGTATAAGGCTAAATTAAAAGACCCTTTTGAAGTTAAGAATTGTTTTATTTAGAATAAATTAATATGTTTTTATACTAATTCAAATAAACTGATATTATTAAAACTAAGAAAAAAAATAACACATGAACTTAGTTCTTTCTAGGTGGGAGCTGTTAGTGTAAACGCATCAGTTTATTACCAACGCGAACTCTTGCTGCCAATATTTGGGTCAAGTTTATTTACTGTTTATTAATTCTTAGCTTATTTATTTGTAACATGGGCGTACCATTGTCCACACACGATGAACAAATTCAAATCTGTTCACTCCATCGATAAAGCTTTCTCCACACTACCCCTATGGCAATAAGCAGTTCATCATCATGGAGCACGGTAAATGGTTTAACTAGCCTGCATTTATACAGGGTCATGACTTCAACAGTCGCATGTTTTTTTAGATAAAATGACCAAAAATCAAGAAAACTTAATATCAACCTAAATTAGTTGCAATGTACCTGTTAAATGTTTTTTTATTAAACAATGGTACACTTTTATATTTTTTATCGTCGTTATATTTATTTTAACTTTTAGTACTGTGTTATATTAAAGCGAAAACTATATTTGGGTACGCCGCTGGGTTGTTTTGTACTAGTTAAACATATAAGAGATTTATTATTGCGATATTCCCGTATGTGTTTATATGACACGTTTGAAGTATATGATATCATCCCAACCAACAAAAGGTAAACAATAAACAAACTCCATCGATTTATAATTATAAGTTTTAAATATTCTATTATTATATTAGTTTTTTTACACAGCACAACTTAATAAAAATCAAAGTAAATTTGCAATGCAGTTGCAGCGGGACCCGTTATGGAAAGGTGCCCAAGTAATTTTTATTAAATAATAAAAAACAAATGCAATGTTAATTATAATAATAATTTATTTTCTGTGAGGTCCCTTACTTTGGACAAAACCATTGTCAAAATACAGAACAGATAAGTAATACAAACGATGAACAAAGAATAATAAATTCATCATTTTTTTACAAACTTATACTATTCACTGATATCTTTAACCACCACAATTGTGAGAGGTAAAATCCCTGAGATTCGAGACTGGGTAGATATCCTTTAAACGCTGTTATAAATTTGTTGTTAGATAAAATGTTTAATATATACATTAGAAGATTGTTGTAGGCTTTAATTGCTCGGTAATGGCGGCCTCTTTCAAGAAACGTTATATTATGGGAATGTCTTCTGGGGCGAGTGCAGGCTCTGGTAGTCATACTATTAGAAACAGCAGCGTGACTTACAAACTTGCTTTTGTTATTTCTAATATGCATAATTAACTTATAGATGTACAATGATTGTAGGGTCATCACTCCGAGTCGTTTAAAATGACTTTTACAAGATTCTCGACCAGACAGATTTAATATACATCTAAGTACCATTTTCTGAGTCACGAAAACCCTTTCCCATTCGCAGGAGAAAAACCAAAATGAAATGATCTTGTACTACGCGTATGACGCAGCATGCTGAATTAAGCCTAGGAACTAGATTCGTTATATGGGTAGAGTAAAATAAATTAGAATTTAAGGTGATTCCAACGAATTTTATTTCCTCCTTTAAAGGGATAGATCTACCGTTAGCTGCAATATAAGGGGTAATCCAATACTTATGTTTTTATTGTCAAACAATAATTCTAGTTTTTTAGGATTCAATAATAGTGTATTGTTATTACACCAAAGCTCAATTTCTCAAAGAACACCTGTTGCCTTAAATGATAAATTTGGTATACTTTTATGACATATAATACACGGGGTATCATCTGCAAATTGAAAAACAGAGCTTTCATTGATATGGATATGTTCATCGAGGTCATTTGCGTAGAGAAGAAACAAAGTTGGTCCAAGAATGGATCCCTGTGGTGCCCCTTGTGTCACTAGCGTTTCACTTGAATAAGCTTGTATGATTTGCTTATTTACTGTTGCAGTAATGCATACCATTTGCGTTCTATTTCGTAAATAGGGCGTTATAAGATTCAATATTTTACTACGGAATTTTGAATTTTTTTCAAATAATATCTTATAACTGATAGTTGAACGCTTGCGACAAATCAAAATATAGACCCACGTATTAATTTGTTCTATCTACGTCTTTGATAATAGAATTTAGAGATTGGAACAATGTCGTTTTGATAGATTTAATTGGTACAAACCCATAGCGAAAATCTGATAAAAATTTTTGTTTGACTACGTGATTTTGAATTTTTATATACAGAGTGGTTTTGGGAACCGGGCCACTATTGCCAACTTTTTTATTTTTAAAGATGCAAAGTTGGTTAAATTAGGAAAAATACAATTCCGCATCGCGTTTTTGAGTTATTTGTTAACATAACCTTTTTTTAAACGGAATGCACTGTGTTTTTTTATATTTTTGAATTGAACATTTTATTCTCTTTAAAAAATCATAGGGTCAAACTATGATTAAATTAACAAATAATGCCATATTTTAACTTTTAATGGTTTAATAACATAATCGTAACAGTCGTTAAACAAAAGCTACTTGTTTTGTGGTATAGGTCAAAATATCACTAAATTAATATGTATAAGAGTAATTATTATAGTAACTGTTCAACTTGGACACTATCATTATCTAGACAGCAGTAAACTCTTGAACTACAGTATTCGAAACTCGACGTAGCATTCCGTGGTCAATGTTGACAATGCATTTGTATTGGATTTGCCTAAATCTCTACACTGTTGTATCTATCTCAATAAATATTATCCTGTTGACATCCCCAAAGAAAAAAATCTAGCGATTCACGTCAGGTGATTGTGGTGGCCAACGTACATGCCCATATGTTCCAAACCATTCAATTCCAACTGATTATTTAAGTAGGTACCTACTATACCAGCATTATGTAGGGGTGCACCGTTTTAATAGTAGAATTACAACGAAGGAAAAATTAAGATCTACAACGGCGTTGTGTTTTGAGTAAAATTGTTTATCTTAAAAATTTGATAAAATTAGCACAACGGTCATATGTCAAAATAGAAACAATAAAACAAGCAAATTCTACCTTTTGTTTCACGGCTGTTGCGATGATGTTATTAACGCATTAAAAGTTAAAATATGGCTGTCTAGATAATGGTGGTGCCCAATAAGAGCAGTTACTATAATAATTACTCTTGTACATATTAATTTAATGATATTTTGACCTATACCATAAAACAAGTAGCTTTTGTTTCACGGCTCTTACGGTTATGTTATTAAACCATTAAACGTTGAAATATGGCGTTATTTGTTAATTTAATCATAGTTTGACCCTATACTTTTTTTAAAGAGAATAAAATGTGCAACTCAAAAATATAACAAAATACAGAACGTATCGTTTAAAAAAAAAGTTCATTTTAACAAATAACTGCAAAACGCGATGCGCATAATTTAAATTTAACCAACATTGTTTCTTTAAAAATAAAAAAGTTGGCAATAGTGGCCCGGTTCCCAAATTCACCCTGTATACTGGTCATTCAGAAATCTTTGAAAATGGCGGTAATAATGACATGGATCTACAGCCTACCTTTTTTTTAATGGATATTATTTTAGATTTATTTAAAACGAAAAACTGTTAATTACATCTGAGAGGGGATTGCAAGTATATGAATCAGCTATCTTTTCGCCTTTGGAAAAATTAGGAGCTATTTACTTTATAATGTTTCGAACCTCCTTGGGATCCGTGAAATTAACAAACATTGTGTTAGATAGACACTTATCGCTGGTAGTACCAGCTGGACCTCAGTTGCCACCTGGGTTTAATGGGCAATGACAGACAAATCGCTAATTATGGTACCGTTTTCATTCAATTGAAAACGTCGTTTCGCCATTGTTTTATACACGCAGCTATTATTACACAGATGTTTTGTTTAAATTTAAATTACAAATTAATTGTTTTTAAATAAATACAAGATAAAAATAAAACAAATCATAGACATGGCAGATATGTCACGGGATTTGAACTGGGGTCACTAAATCACAAGCCCTCGCATTTACCGCTGAACCAAACAACCTTCTAAAATGTTTTTCCATTCTGTGTGTTTACAACTAACATCTTTTATGCACGTACTAAAAATAATAAATATTAAAAATAATTTACCATTAAAAATTAGGTGGGGGGAGACAATTAATCTCTTTATTTTTGCAACACCTAACAATTAACTTGTGAACTAGTATTACTTATGAGCATTTAATCTAAACAAAATTTTTACATCGCCTCACGTTTGGTAAACAAGGGGCATAAATTTCTGATTTAAAAAAATTCTAATTACTAAAAAACGTTAAATATGAGCAATTGCGTTAAACTAATAAACTGCGCAACTATTATAACAGCTCCACGAACTGCAAACTAATCATCGACATGACGTGCTTGCTTCACAGGCGACTGCCATTAAATTTTAATTTGATCGCTCTGTATAATCTATCTAATATAAAGACGAGTTAGTGTCTAAACGTTAGACTATAAAAATGGATTTTCGGAACCTGTATGTAAGCGCTATAATCGTATAATACTTTCCGCCAGTTAATTTTTCCATGAAAATAAGAAGCACAGATCGCTTTTTAACAAAGCACGCTTTATTAGTCTAAATGCAATTGTCTGAATGTCAAGACATCATTCACAGCCAGTCTAAACATTAACCTATATTTTTAATCCCTTAATGTTTACACTATAAATCGGCGGTTAGTAAACTGTCTATGTATTGACAAATATTCAGATTTGTTATGTCATTAAAAGTATTTTTGAATAAAATTTATAAAATTAAGCATGTTTAAGTTTAACCATTTTTGTTTGCTTATTACAGTAAGAAATAAAAGTGTCTCCGGCGTTCATGCAACTGTATGGCGAAGTTACATTACAAGCAATCATAAATAAATACCATCTGAAATTTACGAGATGAAATGAACCGAGTCGATTCTGGTTATCGCATTGACGATTAACGCAACAACAACAATAACAAACTAAAGATGCTGAGTGTACCAGCGCTGGCGGAACTAGCTGCACACTACGCCGTATGCGTTTTTGCCTTCTTATGCTTTTATTATGCTAAATTAGGAATTCGAGATATTGACAGAAATACATGCTTTGGACTTCCAGGAACCCAAAGAATTTGTTTTTAAAAATGGCTACCTGTGGGTGAGCATGTGTGTGATATGTGACGCGTCAAAACCACCCACTGGATAGTCCGATTTCGATGAGCCTCGGAATGTGGAGGTATTTCATGCATTTACGGACAAAATAAGCTTTTAAAAACGAAAACCGGTAGCGGAAGTTAGACATGTTGTGTTAAAGCATTTTTTGCAGAAACCGAATTTTTAAAATGAATAGAGAACTCTGATAGAATACCTTGGGGCAAAGTGAATGCTTTTTTTTGAACTTACTAACATTAACATGGCAGCCGCTACGAATTTTTAAAAATTTTGACTTTACTGCCATCAAATAAGTCAAAAACGAGTTAACAGATGCAGTTTGGTACTATTATAACTAGAGTTGGGCAAATGCATATTTGATTCTTTTTTCCTATTGATCATAAAATGTTAATTTTTCGTATATACACGTTTCGTGATGTTTAGAGTCATAAAAAGTAAATTTTATTTTGCATATTTGGCATACCTATATTACAACTTTACGGCATACGGCATATATTAGTGGATATTTTAGCTTTTAATGGCATGAAAATGCATATTCTAGCAAAAAAAATAAATTTTCAAATAAATTATCAAATAAATTATCAAATAAAATATTCGTAGTTCTTAGAAAAAATTGCACAATTTCTTCTAGTGAAACCACATGAACCCTAGACTTGCACTTTCTAAATTTCCAAGTAGGGGTAGAGGAAATAAAGGATTAACTGACAAAGGTTGTATTATTTGGGTAGGTCTTATTCCTTAGGTACAAATTTCTTTGGAAATAATATTTGGAAATTTTTCTTATACTTATTCTTAGAAATAGTTATTTATAATTTTAGTGCTTGACTAGTTCATTTGTTGCCTTGACAGAGAGCTGTAAAGTGTAATTGTCCAGTCTATACCCTGAAAATGCCTAAAGTTGCTAGTTCAAAAAACGATTAATTTAAGAAGTGGTTGAAGCCGTATACATGTTTTAAATACGATGGAAGTGTTGTGTTGTGCGTCATCTGTGAAAAAGAGGTATTTATCCGTTTATTTTAATTTTAATTAAAAAAAACTGTTTACTCTGTTTAAAGTTAAAAAACTTCAAACAAGTCAAAACAGCGAGTTAAAAATTTAATACTAATTTGTTATTTTATTTTGTAATTAAGCAAACAATTTAAGAATAAAATTAGAAAGTTTTTTTTTGTGATATTGCAAAGGATATGGCACAGGCCACAGGGCACATTCAATTATTTTCCTTTGTGTAAGCTGTAGTAAATTGTACTTAAATATTGTTTTTGCAGATAAACGTTAATAAAAAGTTTCAACTTGATCAGCACGTAGCCACCGGTCCGCATCAAAAAAGAAAAAATAATACAAACGAGCCAAAACAACAATTATTGCTGAACTGCTTAAATAAGAATGTCAACAATTTTAACGACGATTTGTGTAGAATGATGGTTTCATGCAACATTCCATTAAATAACATGGACGTTCCCGAATTTAGAAATTTCTTAGAAAAATATACAAATCAAAACGTCGTTACCGGAGAACAGCTTCCAGAACGTGCCTTCCAAAATTATACGAAGGAAATCTTCAAAAAATAAGAAACGTTGTTTCGAATAATTGTATTTGGTTTAGTGTTGACGAAACCACCGATGCTAAAGGAAGATATATAGCGAATTTTATTGTAGGTGTTTTAAACAGCAGTCCTTCTTCCAGTTGTTTAATTGCTGTTAAACAACTAGAAAAAACCAACAATTTGACAATTTCACGTTTTGTCAATGAAACCCTTTCGTTACTTTATTTGCCAAATCAAATACCACCAGAAAGGATTTTATACATGGTGACTGATGGTGCCGCATACATGGTAAAAGCAGGTCAAAATTTAAAAATCTTTTTCCCAAATTTAATTCATGTAACTTGTTTGGCCCATGCGATGAATAGGGTGGCCGAAGTGGTTAGAACTGAGTTTCCTTTAGTCAATAAATTAATTAATAACGAAAAAAAAGGTATTTTTAAAATCACCACTTCGCGTCGAAGTTTACAAAGACTTGCTTAAAGATGTGCCCTTACCTCCACAACCAATTCTCACTAGGTGGGGAACGTGGATAGAAGCCGCTCTATTTTACTGTGAAAATTACAGTGAATTTAAAAATGTTGTTAACACCTTTGATTCAACTTCTGCTCAGTCTATAGCAGATTGTCAAGATATTTTAAAGTGTCCGGAATTGCAACCTCGGTTGTCCTATAAAGGCTCATTTTTCGGAAATTCCTAGCATCATTAATAAATTAGAAACACAAAACCTGCTTCTCACTGAATCTTTAGAATTAATCGAAAAATTTCATTCAATTTTGAATAAAAATAAAAATAAAATATGCAAAAAAGTTAGCAGCAAAATGGACGATTTAATTCAGAAAAACAACGGACTTTCAACTCTGAATTCCATAAAAAATATTTTAAATGGAGATTTCTTAAGCAATGGCCACAATGACGAATGTTTTGCATTCACATTTATTTAAATATTGTCCAGTAACTTCTTGTGATGTAGAAAGAAGTTTTTCCAGCTACAAAAATATATTGGAAGTAAGCGGCAAAATTTTCTCGTTGACAATATTGAAAAGCACATAATTATTTATTGTAATAAATAGGTTGTGTTATTTATTGATTTTACTTCTACCTGTGTTTTTGTATATGCAAATAAAAAATGCAGTTTTAACTGAAAATAATAATGCGTTTCTATATTATGTAAGCCCTTTTGATTTTTTGAATGTTGAGTGTTTGTAACTAAAAATAATGAAAATCATTAATTGTATTTATCTTTTTCTTTCAACGAAAAATTACATTTGATGCAAAACGTGCTTTAACTCATATAATAATTACTAGTATTAAACTGTAGATTCAAATAGACATCAGATTTTCATATTAGGCACTAAATAAACAAACTAATTTTTTTAGTGCATATCGCAAAAGGTTACTGCATATTGTTGCATATATTGAAGGTTTTATGCGGCATATTTTAGTGCATATATTGACGGTTTTATGCGACATATGTTGGTGCATATATGCACTATCTTTACAGCATATTTGCCCAACTCTAATTATAACCGTAGGGAAGCACAATGCCACTATGTAAAAACATCTTTTATAAATGAAAATTTGTGGCGTGAAACTGTTCAAACAAATATTGCGGTTGATGAATTTTTTTAAATCGAAAAATTATGCTCATTTATGTAATACATTCCAACTAAAAACAAAAATCTTCAAAAAGTTTATACTATTATTTTTTTATTATACCTGCATCATAATCCTTGTAAAACAAACTAAAAAGCGTGCGTAAACCCAACATTAAAACACCCCGGTGTTTTAAAGTTGCTAAGCAACAATGACGTCATCAATTTTGAAGCAACAAATTACAAACACGCGAAAAAAAAATAATTGGAATTCACATAGCAACAAAGAATGCTAACCAATCTCCAGGTAAATGATATGACGTCACATCATAGACTGCTATGTAAGATGAATCAAAATCAAAATGCTGCTTCCTAGCTACATTCTTCTTATTTTCTAGATTATGATGCAGGTATAATAAAAAATAGCGTATAATACACGTGTATAAGAGCCTTTAAAGCACTGCTCCGTTAAAAGGCACTCGGCTTCGCGTCGTGCTTTTAAACCCGTCGCGCGTGCTGTAAAGGCTTGCTTATACACTTGTATTATAATATACTATTATGTGCAATAATCGGTATCATGTAGTGCGTTCTTATAATTATGCAGCTATGCTCTCGGTAGAGTAGTAAGAATGGTGGGATGCTATTGCAGTCAATATTGAGGCGTGAAACGTTAATAGCTGTACCATATGCAAAATGCATAGAAAGATATATTTATCAAGATTTAATGTCCCCAGAATACTTTGGCTAAGAATTTAAACTGCATTATTGTAATTAGCTCTTATTAGTGCCGTTTAATCAAAAAAATAATAATTTTTACATTTGAAATTATAAACTAAAATCTAAATAAATATTAATAAAATCAAAACAGTGTCGTTTTCATTCGAAAGTAATAGCAACGCTTGGCTCGGTAGTGTAGTGCTTAAGGTTAATGTCTTTTATGCAGAATTCCCGGGTTCTAATACTGGGTAGATCAAACATTTCAAATTTTTTTTTGTTATTTGTTTTATTTTAACGCCAGTTCTACAATCAATCAATCAAACATCAAAAGGAAAATTATGTGTACAGTAAATATTAATTTTAACACGCCAGGCAATGAAATAATTAAATTGCTCCCTATTTATTTTATAACATAATTAAACATTAAAACTTCAGTTCTGAGATGACGAAACAGTTCAAAACAAAAATATAACAAAAAATATTTAAAAAAATTGTTCTACCCAGGATTAGAACTCGGGAATTCTGCATAAAAAACCACCTTAAGCATGGCGCTATGGTGACAATAGAAAACTTTGTTATTATTTCGGATTAAAAGGACACGTGTTGAATTTATTAATATTTATTTTAATTTTTGCTTAATTTTAAATATAAAAAATATTTTTTTGTACTAGACCGTACTAATAACAGCTAATAACAATAATACAGTTTAAATTCATAGCCAAAATATCCTGCGGACATAAAATCTAGAAAAATATAATTTTCTATGCATTTTGCATATAGTATAACTTTCCTGAAACACCCCGTATAATTCATAAAACTGGGACTTTGATCCGCGGCCGCACACTACCTACTTAATTAACTTCTATATTATTAAAACAAACTGAAACAAAAACATCGTGGGGCATAGCCCACGGGTTCGGCTAGTTTAAATTGAAAACTGAAGACCGTCAATTTTCGCAAGAACTCGCGGACCACAGTTTGAAAAACAGTGACTTAAAGGATTGGAAAACATACAATTTTTAAAATTAATATGCTTGGGTTCTGAAGTATTTTAATTTTTTACACTTAAAACACCTTAAAAGAAGCGAAAAATCTCTATGTCATTTAGAAACACGAGTCATGTATTTTTCTCAAACAGATATTCAAGATTAACAAAATAATTTAAATAATTCAGTTATTTAAATTAATCAAGTTAAATCTTCGTACTCAGACAAATAATAAATTTGCCGGTACAGCCTTCCTTTTTACCTAAAATGTTTGTGACCCGCATGGACTTATTGATTAGCCACTTTGGCCCGCAGGTTAAAAAGGTTGCTCGTCCTTATGTTAGGTAATTTATTGTGATCTTAGATATTTCAACAAAAAATCCAGGGAAAGTCAACATTAAGGAGATCCACAGTTTTGAATTTTTTGTAGCAAAAAGGGAAAATTAGTGGAGTCTCTCAAATTTGGCACGTTTGTATTTAAGAAAAGGTTATAATGTATAATATTTTAAAATTTTACTGTTTGCAAACACTAAAACAGGCACTAAGAGTAAACAATAAACAAATGTTTAATTATCTGCATTTTTAAATAAAATAGAAAGTATACATTTTTAAATTATAAGTAGAGCAAACAATTAACTTAGAACAAGTCTAACTCGCTTGGTTTCGAAATGCACCCGTTGTGATTATTTTTAAATATCGACTTTAACGTCCATTTACACATAAACTTTAATATTAATTACAAAAATCCAAAATTTAACGCCACGCAGTTTTTCCTTTATTTTGTGTTATGAGTTGATAAGCTAAAGATGAATAGGAAGTGATTATTTCGCGACAACTCACAAACATAAAGGTAACGTAGCGTTAGGAATCACTTCTCCGTTTTTGAGCTTTTAGTTTTCTGTGATCTAAAAGTATTTTTTCTCTCTTTTCTAATATATGAAGTCGGACGGACTAGCCCGTATATCTGCACTGATATCTCTGCAAGTTATACTTGATAGTAAATGTCAATATTTGGATGAAATTGCCGATAAACCAAGTGTATTAAATAATAATAATAAATTTAAATATCGTTATATCGATAAATAGATGCATCGCTAGTTTCGTTATTTTTTCAGTATCGACTTTTCGAATTCGGATATCTATCCCGTCTAGTAACGGACTGACAAACAAAACTGACTAGATTGGTCTCAATTTAGTGATTCTGTTATTCTTATTATTTTGCGCAGACAAATAAAAAAAAATTAAATTTCTATATCTAATAAGCTTTTGGGGCGGAGAGGGGGTAAAAATATTTGATTTTGATTTTTTTAAATAAAAACAATTAACTGAAAATATTAAATCAGCAGTATTATGTACCACGAATATTGCTATTATTTAAAACTCGGTGTGATTTTTTACCGAGCATTATTAATTTCGTCAATGTTGCTATGTGTCAGTTAACCAAATTGCCTATCATCAACATGATTTTTGAAATGTATAAACAATTAAATAGCAATGATTTGGTATTCGAAATGGCTAAAATAAATGCATATGTCGGACGTGATTCAAAACTTTATTTTAATATTATATCCGTTTTGTTCTTTTACAAATAAATAGTTATGTAGTTGATCGTTTTTGGTTACCTTGTATAAATAACTCTTAATTATTATCAGGAAAAAAAATTATATCTACGAATATTTAGAATGTTTAGTTAGAGTAACGTTTTTAGCAACGTCTCACAGTGGTGGCCTACACAGCACACGCTCAAATTAGTTATTAATAAAGAATGTAATGTCTACTCGTAAATTCCGTAAATTCCATAAGAAGTTTTAACTTTCCGCAGACCAGGCAAGCAGAAACTCGAATGCTGTGAATTCTAAATACCGGAAACTGTAATATCGCACATATTTATTGGACGCAATACAGTGAACTGTATTACGACCTACTAGTTGCTTATTAAAATATTAGATGATACTACTTTTTATCACCAGTTATGCAATTGTTTGATGAAGATGTAGCTCGAAGAGCTAACTTCGTAATACATTGCTATGCTTTTCAAGCATGCCATTGATTCTTTAAAGATAATTTTTGAAACCTTGGTCTTGAATTACGTTCAGGTTTAAATCCCAGGGCTGAAACGTGAATTACGTAACCAAACATTCAGACCGATTTGAAGCTGAAAAAAATGTTTACGAAACACACATTACAACATTTTTTAGAGTTTTAATTTTCTAGCTTATTAATTTGTATAAAACCTTAGAATATTAACAGCTATTTAGATTTATTAGTTTATAGTGCATACAATGAAATATTCATGTATTTCTGTTAATATAAAGGCAAAGGCGCATTTTCAAAATTTTCAATGAATTTACATTTTATAAGCTTATATTATAAAACATTCTTCAAATTGTTTAAGGTTGACTGGCAAACTAGCTACGTTTTTAAAAAAGATAAAACCTCGAACGCATCAGTACTTACTATAAGGTAAAACGTTTCGCAAAACCGGCCGAAACATTTTAAAAATGGCTTTTCAAAATGTTAGTCGTATTTTCATTTTATATTTTCGTCTTGAAATTATTACAAAGCTACATAAAGTTAATATTAAACTCCTCTAGGTTAAGAAGACAAACTTTTAATGTTCAACATATTGCTATTCTTTAAAAATTATGAATAAAGTATTTAGATAGTTTGTACTTCTGATTTCATTTATTTATGAAATTTTAACTATATTGGAGTCTCGCTTATTAGAAAAGATACGAGGACAGTTATATTAGAGCAAAGTTTCCATATTTTATCCTCACTAAGAATCTAAAAATAAATTTTAATAATATTGCATGGTTTTTGTAAGAACTGCAAAAACTGAAATTTTGAATTTTCCGTCGTATTGTGTATTTGACAATTTTTTCAATGTTCCTTGCTAGCGCATTATTAATATATTTTTACTTTCCTATACTATCAGTATAAGAAAGTATTGATTTTATGAAAATTTTCGAAATCAATAGTTTGGCGGAAATATATGTTTTGGACCGCCTGGAACCGAAAAAATTGGATTTTAATAAAGTCTGTCTGTTGGTGGGTGTGAGTGTGTGTGCGCGCTCCATAACTCCCAAACGCATGGTTCAATTTTGATGAGCTTTGGAATGTGGGCGTATTTGAAAAATTCATCGGGGAAATAGGCTTTTTAAAAAATCCGGAAGCGGAAGTTAGAAATGTTTTATGTAGCAATTTGTATAAATTAAAAACGGAATCCGATAAAAGACTTTAGGGCAAATCCAACGCTTTTTTATAAATTTTCTAGCTTCAAACTGGAGGCGGCTACGGTTTTTTGAAAATTTTAAATTTAGCGCCGTATTACTCAAATAAACGTTGACAGATCCGGTTCAAATATTTTATCTTAACAGCCGTATAGAACCACAATGTTGCTGTGAACAAACATTCTCGAAAAGTTGAAAGTTATTAAAGTGAAAAAAATTCTAAAATTTTGAAAATTTTCAATTACATATTGTCCAAAAACTGGCCACGCAATTGAATTTAAATTTTGTGAAAATTAGCTGGAATTTTGTTTGTGTCCCAGCTCGCAAATTTCTCTCTGGCGCCTTCTATAAGTTTGTGAAAATTTGAGTTTTAACGCATATTTACTCAGAAACGAGTGATCAGATCGGGATGAAATATTAATATTGGAAATTCTCTAAGAGTACACAATGCTACTAGATCTTTTTTGGAACTACTAAAATTGTGAAGTAAAGAAATATCAAAATTTTGACTGCTCGGACTGCTCAAAAACTGGTCACACGATTTTTTTTTAATTTTGTAGTCTTATAGAGCCATGGATCTGCTACCATTTGGCTTGCGTCCCAGTCCGCTAACTGTTTTGTGACACCTTCTATGAATTTTTGAAAATAGAAAATCCTACCCTCTTATTTAATAAACAGGGGCCGATAAAAAATTCTGTTTAGGCTAAGGCTTTAGGTGATTCCTCATTAGTGATAGTAGAATAAAAGTCTCAAGTTAATTTTTACATACGGTATTATTTTCTACTTCCTACACAATTTGTGGGTGAATTTGTTCAAAATTTTTCGGCGCGTGACTGACGTACACACACACACACAACTCTCTTTTTGTAGTCAGCAGTTGAATAAATGAAAAGATTCTCACTAAGTTTATACTATTATTTGTATATGAAAGCTTAGTATCATGCAGTATGTTCTTATATTATTACTATTATGCAGCTATGCTTTCGGCGCAGTGCAGTGGTAAGAGTAGATAGATGTTATTGTAGTCATTGTTGGGGCGCAACACATTAATAAGAAGATACTTTTGAATATATGATAACTAACAATATCTAAAGTATAGGAAAGTCCAGGTAAAACAATTCGCTCATTTTTTATGCTGAATATCTAATTCTTTTATCACTTTTGACATAGCTGCTACCACCGCTGATTTTAGACTTTTTCCTTGCGGTGTTGTAAATTTTTTGTTATTCGAGTAATTTTTATTTTGAATTCAAAATCTTGTTTAAGTCAGGTAAGACCACGTCATTTAATTTATTAAACAGTTACACACAACATATAAAACAAAACGCTATTTATATTTACTTGGACGTTTAGATCCTCACTTAAAAAAATGTTAGCATACAAATGTCGAAGAACAGAAAGGCATGTTGCATATTTATAATTTAAAACAATTGTGTAATTTCGGCGGATTGATGCTTAGGTCAACAATGTACAGAAAGGCGCAATCTAGCATTGTATTACCAAATCTGCAGGTTTTGAATTTATTTTGTATGACGATTGTACAATTGGTTATTTGCAAAACAAAGAAAAAATAAAAAAAAAATGTTTAAGAAAATTTCATATTTCTAGGTTTCAACTAAATTAGATTTGGTGTTATTGACATCTTATAGCCAAACGAATCCATATAATGCTTATGTAAAATCACTGCTCTAATGTTCTAGAATCGCAAAATATGTATTCGGGTTAAAATTTAGGAACGATCAAAAAATGAAACTTAAACAGTCAACACAGACAGAAAATTATATAATTGTAAATAATCTCATTTGCATAAATTATACCTGGTATAACAGTTACTAGCAATCTTGAATAAGCACTTCATTCAATCACTTCGATAATGTTGAAAGCTTCGGGAAGTCAAATTACGTATTAATAACACATAATTTCGGAAGTTCTGAACTGAAATTATTGTAGACCCAATTCCCAGGGTCAATACAACAAATACAAACAAAGTATTAATTGCCTATTTTATACGATCGCCTAATTTGTAACGATAAGTTTTCCATACGATATTAACCCTCATTAATGTCATAACTATGTATTTATAAAGTTATACGATAAAAACTACGCCCACTATAAGTGTGTCAGCAAAAAGCAATTTAGTAAAAAAATCCTCCAATAAAATATTCTGGAAAACGGATTAATGTTGCGATATTTGAAAACGATAGAAATTAATAAGTAAAACTACAAAATATCATATAACAAACAAGATGGAATTGTGAAAATATGGAAATTGCAAGCAAACCTAACATGAGCAGTAGAATGCATAATCGTGTATAGGGCGCCAAGTGTAAAGTGAAATTTTGCTGTGCATTTCACGGTATTTAAGGCAATTTGTCCCAATATTTATTATATATATACACACATTTAGCTAATTGCTTTTTATTTTAATAAATCGTTGTAGATTTAAATAAACCCTTAAACATTTGGTTTAAATATTTCAACATTTAATAAAGCATTAGAGGTTTAAATAAATCTTAAAACATTTACTTTAAATTTTTAAATATTTAGTAAAGTTTTATGTATTTAGATAAATCTGCACATTTGTTTTAAATCTTTCAATATTTAATAAATATTCGCAGATTTAAATAAATCTTTACCGATATAAATAAATCCTTGCAGATTAAAATAAATATTTCAACATTATTCATGCAATGATAGTTTCCTTAACATTCCCTTGAAAATCTAATTTTCAGTCTGTTTTGTTTAAGCTTCGAACGCTCTCACCATGGCCCTGTCTTGCGACTTACTACCGGTACAAACGGTCTTGGTGTCCTAAGTCGGCTGGGCTCACAAAGGTCAAATATGACAGGTTAACATTAAATGTGACAGCTTAGAATTAAATGTTGAAAAATTTATTTAAATCTGTACGCATTTATTTATATCGGTAAAAATTTATTTAAATCTGCGAATATTTATTAAATATTGAAAGATTTAAAACAAATATGTGCAGATTTGGCTAAATACATAAAGGTTTACTAAATATTTGAAAAATTAATATAAATGTTTTAGGATTTATTTAAATCTCTAATGCTTTATTAAATATTGGAATATTTAAACCAAATTTTTAAGAAATTATTTGAATTTAGAATGATTTATTAAAATACAAAGCATTTAGCTAAATGTGTATATATATATAATAATTATTGGGACAAACTGCCTTAAATACCGTAAGATGCACAGCAAATTGTCACTTTACACTTGGCGCCCCATAATCGTGAAGCCTGACAGCAAAATTGAACATTTTTGCTGGAAACTCGTACCTAAATTTAACAACAGAAATTTAATAACAAAATTCAACAGCTTAGCGTTGTTTTCGAATAACAATAATTAAAATAAAAATATCTTTTTAATTTTGTAAACAAATTAGTACTCTTGTTTGGAAATTTACAAAAACACTTGTGTTCTGTTTGTTAGCGTGTGCTCATTCCACAAATATTAATATGGATTTTCACTTCTAGTTATTACCCTCTCATATAATATAATAGATTGATATGGATTGACTTGTTGCCTAACAAAGCATGCCCTTTATTAGGTTTCAGGTTTAATATTTCGTAAATGTGTTGTGGTTATAATCTTATAAAGGTCCAAGCTTTTCGAGTAAGGATTAAAATGAAATCATGAAGGCTTTAATAGCGACGCTTTTAGTATTATATTGAAAATGAATTTTTAAGCTATCAAATTTAAGAAATGTTTTTACTAAATTCCTAGAAAATTACTAACGACGGGAAAAAATCAAAGATATCCTTATTAAGTAAGTAATGATAGGCATTAAAAATATAAGAAAATAGTTGATGTGCGAAAATGCATTAAACTATCTAAGTGAGATTAAAATAAATAAGGTAGGTGTAAGTTTTCCTGTAAGTATGATGGCATCAGTAATCAGTGCTTGTTGCACATCAAATATCGCTATGCTGTTTTTGCCGTTTCTTAATACCACTTTTCGTTTCTCTAATATTTCAAAATATGTCTTAAATCTGCATATGAAAGAGCAATTAAAACAATTAGCTTAAAATATAATAAGTAATTTTTATGCATCAATAAAACGAAATTGCTCGGCTTATTACGCGGGCGGTCTTTGTAATTTCGCTGAAACTGATGCTGAATTTAAACTTCCCGTTTCATTCAAACAGTTAAAGGCCACTAAATTATTCATTAAGGTACTTAATAACTTCCCGAAGTTTTTCTACCTCGTTAAAGCCTACTGTATTTCACAAACGTCAAAAGTATTTTAAATAGAACCGGATGTAAACACAAGCGTCCTTTAAACTAAATAGCGCTTTTGTAATAAATATAACGTAAGATTTAAATAAATTAAAATTGTGGAATTGCATATTTTTTGTTGATTTAAATACAAATTTAATTTTTTTATATCAAATTCTAACAAAAAATGCAATGAAGATACAGGAAATGTTTTCATTTTTTCTGTTTATCGGTCATGTGTAATGAGCATGTTTTTGAGAAGAAAAGAATGGTACATAACTCTTCAATTTATAAATCACCTGTACAATACAAAACTCTACCTAACACTGGTAACTTACTTTAATAATTCACTGATCACGTATTTAACATCCCCAAATCAAACGTAACCAGGACACAGAAACCCCGACCGCTAAACGTGCACTAAGAGGGAACCGGTAAAGTTTTGGTGAGGTAGATTCGCACAGGCGCGATATCCTCTTCCTACATAGTTCAAACAATTCACCGCCGTGTCTACAGGAAGTTAACAAACGTATCATCCGTAATCATGGTTTCTAGTTAGAAAGTTGGAAGATGATCTTAATTACGTGGTTACTTTAACCTTCGGAAATGTTTAGGGTGGTAAATTGCCTCGTCTTGTAATACACCTATTGTCTATAATCTTAGAAATACCTAAATTTCGAAACATCAAGGATTGAGTGAATCAGAAGCAGCCACAAATGGTGGCAGCGCGCAATCGGCTGTATCTAATAGTTGGCTCTAATACTACTCGAGCAATAGCAATATACTTCACCGTGGACAATAAACTTGAATTTAGAAAGTGGATACGATTGAAATGGCTTCGATATATTTGAAACTAAAAATAGTGCTTTCATTTCAAAACTAGCCAGCTTCAATAACTATCGAGTTTAAGTAAATTTGATTTAAACAAAAAACACGTCGATTTAAATATGGAGGGGAAAGTTTAAAATCAATATTGATTAAATTTTAGATTTCACCTCTTTTCCACCAGCTACTCCTACTTTGAATTTTCAAATAGCACCCCCTAACTTGCAATACATAATTTTAAAGGTAAAAAAATTCTCATCTACCCACGTTACAAAAATTGGATTCAATCGATCCCTTTACCAGATATATTTAAAAATATTTTATTCTCAAAAATATTCCATAGCACCCCCTACCTTGCGATACATAATTTTTAAGGTGGGAAAAATCCTCATCTCAAAAATTTGAATTTAATCAATCCGTTCATGAGTGAATTTTCAAAAATTGTAATATTGCTGAAAATAAATTATTTGTGGCCTCATCTTACGATTTTTGACCCTAACTCGTAAACGGATCGACTGAACCCAAATTTCAAGGATTTTTCCCACCCCAAAAATGATGTATCACAAGTTAGGAGAGAGGTGCTATTGAATATTTTTGGAAATGAAATATTTTTAATTCTATCTGGTGTGGATCGACTGAATCCAATTTGTTTAACATTGGTAGATGAGGATTTCTCCACGTGTAAAATTATGTATCACAAGATAGGGGGTGCTATTTAAAATTTCGAAATAGGGGTGGCTGGGGGTAAGAGGCTGAATCTTAAAATTCAATCAATATTGGTTTTAAACTTCCCCCTTTATATCTAAATCGACGAATTTTGTGTTTAAATCAAATTTATTTTAAACTGCGTCAGTATTTCGTATACGTAATTCTAGATTTCTCTGGGCAGTACGGAATCTAAAAATAAAGCGATTTAAGCGATGTAAACGATAAAGTCACTTAAAAATTGACATTGAAAAACGTGTCTTAAAAGGAGAGACCAGGAAAAGTGCATTATAAATATTTCTTTTTTTTTGTTATTCTAATATTGATCGTTTTCAATAAAATTAAAAGCCTTGTGCTCTTTCCATTTCGGGCATACTTCGATTATGCACAAGTCTTTTTACTTCTTGTAAAACCTTTCCTCGTTCAATTCTTATGTCTTCTCACGTACATCTCGGTCTTTTTCTTCGTATTGGTTTCGGTTATAATTCTAACACTTTTCCAGGACTTCCTATTTGACTTTATTCTACTTCTAGTTTAAGTTACTTCACTGTAGGAATCAGTTTCAAAATTTGAACCAAAAACAGCAACTGTTTTAAGTCCCAAAGCGGTTTTTACAAAGGCTTATTTGTTGGTACAGTAATATTTAAGAAAGCCCCACTTAACTTTTACTTTCTCATACTTCTACTAAAGCATGGAAAGTTATGACTTCGTGTACATTTTCGGATATCAGATTTTAATGGAAATACGTGTTTTGGAGTCCAAGAAACCCAAAAGGTGTTTTTTAAAAAATATCTGCCTGTGGGTGGGTGGGTGCGTTCGTACTCTTATATCTCCGGAACTTCTTGACCGATTTTTTTAAATTAAGGTTTCATTTGCAATTGTAGTTTGACATAAATAAAGCATATATGGAAACGTTACTTTTATACAGTCAAATTAAATAGCAATACACAGTTCATGATCCACTAATTATTAAATTCTGTTTCACACATTCAATATTTTCAATATACAGGGTAATTCAAAAATAAGGAATGAAATTCGTATTTCTGTAGCGAGGTGGTTTTTGAAAAAATGCTCGGACACTTAAATTGACTTAAATATAACTGCATCTTTATGTGATATCTTTTTCACGCTACCGGCAGTGTAAGTAGGCCTTACATCCATAGCTACAGGGATCGTAAGTGGCTGATAACATTCGTGTACTAGTTACCCTTGACGACGGAACTTAATAGTGTCACTTACGTTCCTAGGAAAATAATGTTGATTTTAACTGTTCGTTGATATGGTAACAAACACAGACAACTTAGAATAATGGAGCTTTTAAAAAATAATTCCGATGACAGCTGTCAAAACGAACTTTTAAAAATATGATTAAATTTCTACCTGTAGGCCTACTTACATTGCCGGTAGCGTGAAAAATTTAATAAGTAACACGGAATGTATCGACTAATAACATCCTCGGCAGGCGACAAGCTTCGGCTCCGCCTCAGCTCGTATTCGCCTACCTCGGATGTTATTACGTCCTTACATTCCTTGATACTTAAATAACTATTATTTTACAACGTCAACCTCCGCATCCGCAGCTACCTTGACTTAATGTTTTTAAATGCGACCTATACTTTGTGTGGGCTCGTTGGAAAGCGTGCAAAAAACTGCATTCAAATCTAGTATCATAAATTAACTAGGATAGTTAGAAAAAATGCAGCTGAACTATTAAACCTACACGGATGGGAATAAAAATTTGTTATATAAATCGTACTTGAGGTATTTAGTAAAAATATTTATAAATTGTTTGAGGGTCCGGAAAGAGTATTTGGGGAGGGGGGGTTCTCGATATTTTTAAATACGAAGGTGGGTCAACTTTTACCTCATTTAAAAGGTCTTTTTAAACCCAACAACTTGAAAAAAAGAAAATGTCGCTAGCGTAAACCGTTTTAAAATGGCGGCTAATTATAACCAAAGAGCGGCCATTACTTAAACCTTTTCTCAACCGCACATAAACTATTTTAACAAGAAAATTAGTAGTGATTTTAAAGTCCATTAAATTAGCTTTCCAACAATGTACCACATGAAGACAACAACTAAATGTTAGTACCCCTCCTCATCAAAAGAGCGGGAACATTCAAAAGACATTATCTCAAAAATCTTAAAAAGAGCGAGGGGTCAAGTGATACTTCATTTTAAAGGTCCCATTAAATGGAACAATTTTTGTATTTAATGTTTTTCGATATCTCTCACCGTTACAAAATGGCGGCTTAATTTATAAAAAATTACTCCCATTCATCGGATGAATCGTTCCCTCTGCCGCATCTAAGGCAATGAAACAGAAATGTTTGTGCTGATTTATAAAATGTATAAATCCACGTGCGAGTTGGAGTTGGACATTTCAACATCGCACTCGCACTAAACCTTTATTACACCCAGTGCAGTGGCGTAACTTCCATGGGGCAGAGGGGGCAACGGCCTCCGGACCCGAGGCCTAAAGGGGCCCTGCCACGAGCCACAAGTTTTCATTTTTTTTTAATTCTCTATTACGAAGTTTTTTCAATAAAAATTTTTGATTATCGACGGTCCCTATTTTTATATTCAACAAAAAAAATTTTAAATTCCTTGTAAGGAAGTACGTACTTATACAATGAAAAATACTGAAGATTATATTTAGTAATAACACAACACCCACACTTTTTGGTACCGACCCAGACACATAACTTCAGAAAATTTAAGATTTGCTTATCTTAATTAGACACGGTTTAATATATTTATTTTCATTTACTAGACTGCAAATAATTTTTTTCCTATAGAAGAAATTGTTCTTATTATCAATTACTTTAGTATAGAAGTTTTTTTGAGAATGGGGCCAGGACCCATCAGGTTTCTTGCCCCCGGGCACAAAATCTGAAGTTACGCTACTGATCCAGTGTAAAACTATTAATGCGTGTGTTGGTGTTTTTGGCGAATAGGATGTGCACCGTGTCGTGATTGTTTTAAATGTAAAATGGAGAGGCGGGTGATGGTGGTATCACAACTTGTTAGTCGGAAGGTAAAAAGAAGAGTACGTGGTTGAAACAGAAAAGTACAGGGTGTAATAAAAGTTTAGTGCGAGTACGATGTTGAAACGGCCAAGTCCAACTCGCACGTGGATTTAAATGTTATGTGAATAGACTTTATTAAATCGGCAAAAACATTTTTGTTTCACTGCCTTCGATGCGGTAGAGAGAGCGATTCGTTGTGACTATAGGAAGTAAATTTTTATAAATTGAGCCGCCATACTGTAACGGTGAGAGATATCGAAAAACTTTAAATGCAAAAATTGTTCAGTTTAATGGGACCTTTAAAATGAGGTATTACTGGACTTCTCGTCCTATTTAAGAATTTTTAAATAATAGTTTTTGAATGTTCCTTTTGAGAAGGAGAAGGGGTACTAACATTTAGTTTCATGTGGTACATCGTTAGAAAGCTAATTTAACGGACTTTAAAAATCACTACTAATTTTCTTGGTACAATAGTTCATGAGCGGTTGGGAAAAGCTTTATGTAATAGCCGCTTTTTGATATAACCGGCCGCCATTTTGTAACCGTTTGAGCTAGTAATATTTTCTTTTTTAACCGACTTCAAAAAAAGGAGGAGGTTCTCAATTCGTCTGCATATATTTTTTTAATGTATTGCTATGATATTTGGAGGTGTATGTTTTTACTGGGGTATTGTAGTTCCTGGAAGGCAATTTTTTGGGATGCTTGCTACAATTTAATTTGAGATTGGAGGTTTGTGAAGGCTGTAAGGTTTTGATATTCTAACTTTTAAACTCAGGGTTGCGTATTATTGCTGTAAGTTCTTGTTATAAATTCTAATAATTTATATTTTTCATATTTGTGAGGTTTGTTTTTACTGAAAGAAAAGAAAAACACAATCAGATTGATACGATTTTTATTTATGTTAGTTTTAATTATAATTTAGTTCAGAATTGTTCAAACGGTTTAATTTATAAGAAGTTTTAGACTTACTTGTTTTGTGCATCGATTAATGTCATTATGGATGTCAGTGTCAATGTCACAAACGTATAAAAGAATACTCATTGTCATGAGATTTATTTGTTTGTTCAAAAAAATGGGAATCAAGAAGAAGACAAAAGAATGGAAAATTTGTTTAGTGAGCTACGACTCGTCTTTGTAAACAAAGACAGAGACTTTTATATCCTCTGGATGAATGAAGAGGAAAAACGAGTTTAAAAGTAATGTAAAAGTCATTGTGGATATAAAAGAAGAAAATACAACTAATTATCAACGAATTGTAAAAAGTCCAGAAGAATAACAAGTATAAAGCGATCCAGAAAGTTTTTCCAGTTGTGATGGTTGTAAAACCAAGTTTAAAATAATATAAAAACAGACCAGAGGAAGATTCAAACTAAAGGCGAGTGTTTGTGGTTACTTGAGGAACCTGCAAACTAGTGAAGTAGAAGTTGGACATTCATCGTTTGCTCGAGTGAAGGATATCCCAATAAGGAGACGTTAATATAAGTGTTCTCTTTTTAAAGGACGATAGTATTTAGTAAAATTTATTTGATTTTTCGCAAATTTCATTAGAAAATTGATTTATTAAATAAAACCTTTTTTTTGTAACGTTGATATTGTTTTGTGTTTATCCTATCTCAAATTTATTTATTAATAACTTGTCTTACAACCTAATAAAGACCCTGAGAAAGCTAATAAAGAGTCTCATAGAAAATATAATTTAGAATTGCGTGAATTGCGGGCATTTAGGGAATTGTTTTCTAGTAGGTACATTCACACGCATATCATTGCAGTATGTTCGGGCATAACTTCTTTGTTTCTGAACCGATTTTAATGATTCTTTTTGCGTTGGGTTCAGTATAGTTCAATTTTAATTTCATTGGTATTGGACCTTGAACTTCGAAGATATACCAGGGAACTCCTCAAAAGTCAAATAGGAAATGTATAGTGATTGAGGTATTGTTAGGGTTATGATTGTGGCAATCCCAGAACAAGGTAGGTACCTAACTATGGTCAAGGACGTGCTTCGCGCTCCTGTGGACTTTCATTCATAATTGTTTCAATATTTCTGATTTTATTTTTTTTCTAAGCGTTTCCGTCTTTCATCTTCCGTTTCAACTAGCCGTCGTTTCCTCATTCGAGAAGCATCCTTACCAGGTCTACCCATCACTTAAAATTGTAAAATAATTAACTTAAAAAAAAAAGAAAACCGACTTTGAAATAAAAACACAAAAGTGACATAAGTTAACTAAAAAGCAAAAAATAAATGTTTTTTATACAACAGTTAAATACTTATTTGTTGTTCCGTTTAATGTAATTAAGAAATTATTGTTTATTATATAATTATTAATTGTTTTATAATTTTGAAGTCGGTGCCAAGTAAAACATAAAAATTATAAAAATTCGAATCTAATTTGTTATTGTAGCAAGGTATATAATTTTTATGTTTTACTTGGCACCGACTTCTAAATTATAAAACAATTAATAATTATATAATAAACAATAATTTATTAATTACTTTAAACGGAACAACAAATAAGTATTAAATTGTTGTATAAAAAACATTTATTTTGTGTGTTTTTATTTGAAGTCGGTTTTTTTAAAGTTAATTATTTTAAATTGTTGGGTTTAAAAAGACCTTTTAAATGAGGTATAAGTTGACCCATCTTCGTATATAAAATTCTCGAGATTCCCACCTAGCCCCCCCCCCCCCCCCAAAAAAAACTACCCTTTCCAGAGCCTCGAAAAAATTTATAAATATTTTTACTGAATACCTCGGGTACTATTTATATAACAAATTTTGTATCCCATCCGTGTAGGTTTAATGGTTTAGCCGTAAAACATAGTGCGTGGGTGCGTCTGTTACACCCTGTACAAATAGAATAGGTAACAAATAATCAAAGATGATACTGTTAGGTAATACGTCATATACGTTATACAGGGTGTTCTGAAATTCGCGGATACGAATTGGACGGTATTCAACAAAAAAATTTCTCCATCATTTTTGGACACTTACATTTGAGTTTGATGATTTTTTGATAATATTTTCAGATATTTAAAAACTTTATCAACTCCAAAAATATTGGTCAAATACGATTTTTATTTTAATTATAATAAATACCTATTGTTTTATTAATAGCTTTACTAAAGGCTAATAAAATAACACATTTTATCATTCCAATAATGAAAAAAGTTTCCATTGTGGTTGTTTCACATACTTTCATTTTTACCAGTTTTTTGAATGTATAGATTATACAAACTGTAATTTGATTTTGAAAAATAATAATAATAATAATGTTTATTCATCAACAGGCGTTGCCCAATTACAGATGAATATAATTTTAATACATAAAATAATATTTATACCCGCGGCGCATAATTATATACTATAACAAAAAAATTAACAAATAATAACTTACCTAATCCTTACTACAATGCCATAAAATGAACACTTAAAAATTAATTAATTAGTTAATAATAATTAAACAATAATTTTGGAGGTAACATGTATATAACCAACAAGTTGCACTAAATCACCGACTGCTGTTTTTAACTGATTTAAAGACATATAAAAAATATCTATCAATATCTGTAAATTATTAAATGCATCACAAATTCTTTGAAGTGGGTAATTTTTAAAATAATTGGTTTTCGGCCTTTTTAATCTAAAATGCTTAATAAGTTAGAACCTTTGATAATATTGTTTACAATTTTGTATGAAAAGATATGTTATTGTACACGCCTTCTATTATCTAATGTTTCAGTGTTGAAGATATGTAGTAATTCTATATAATCGCCTTCAAATTTATTACCATATTGTTTAAAATAACATGTTCTCAGCATTTTCTTTTGTAATCTTTCAATTCCTAGATTTTGATAAGTGTAATACGGGCACCAGATGACCGCCGCGTATTTAAGTTTAGTTCTTATGAGTGTGTTAAATATGTATTTTATTGTTGCTGCATTTTTAAAATCTTCAGAAATTTTTTTTTGTAATATTAATTGATTACCTTTATATTTATATATAATTTTAGAATTTTTCCTTGAGTAACTTATTACTGAGCATTTACTAATATTAAAAGCAAGTTGATTTGTTATAAACCAGTTATGTATAGCACAAATATCTTTTAGGAGATTAGTACAATCCTCCACTTGTTTAACTGTTCTAAATCGCTTAAAATCATCTGCAAATATAAGGTATTTGAAATACTTAACACACTTACCTATATCATTAATAAATACCAAGAATAGAAGCGGGTCTAGGTTTGACCCTTGAGCAACACCTGAAGTTGCTAAGAATTCGCTTGATTTATACCCTTTACATTCAACATATTGTTTTTTGTTAAATAAGTAACTAGAGGAAAGTGTTATTAAGTTGTTATTTATAGCAATGGCGGATAATTTATCTAAACGAATCAAATGATTAACTTTATCGAAAGCCTTAGAAAAGTCTGTGTAAACAGTATCAACTTGATAACCCTGGTATATCGCTTCCAATACAAGTTGTACAAAGTTACATAAATTTGTTGCTGTTGATTTTCCCCTCATGAAGCCATGCTGATTATCACTGATATTATTATTATTTTATTATATATAATATAAAATATTATTGTTTTAAATATTTTTGCAAAACTTCATAGTAGAGACACTGGCCTGTAATTTTTGATTAGTGGTTTTTTACCTTGTTTATGTACTGGACAGATCTTAGATACCAGGCTTTGCGAAAGGCGCATCGTTTCAGATACATATTAAATATTATGTAAAGAGGATCTATCAGATACTCTGCACAGCCCTTTACAATGTATACTGGTATTTCATCCGGTCCAACAGATTTTTTGTTTTTTAACTTTTTGATTGCTTTCTTGTTATGTGGTTTAGTTCTATAAAATTAACAGTTGATTGTGTAACATTGTTCCTATGCCTAATATTTGTACTCCTTGGTTGATTTTGAGAAGTGTTGCCACTTTCATATGCTGGATTCTGGATTTGGAATTGGGAGTGTGAGTTACCTCACGCGCACTTAGGCCACAATAGGTGGGCCCATTGTACTACCTCCCCAGCAGCTCTCCACATTGGACGTCACCCAAGCCATCCAACCTTTTGGATGTACTTGAGGACATCCGCATTTGGAGTGTTGCTGATTTCGGCCATGTTAGGCCAGAAGCCCACTTTCATATACATTTGTGATTATTTACCGTACTTGAGTTCACACTTTCTTTTACATTTAAACTAAAGGACAATCCTAGAGGTGGATTATGTAAGTCCTCTGCTACAATTGCCTCTCCCTCGCCTTTGACTTATATTAAGAAATTCGACAGTACTATATCCAAAATTCGACCATTGCAAATTGCCAATTGACCGAAATGCAATTGAAATCGTAGATACTCGTATTTTCTTAATTCCTTGATAATATAGAACAAGAAGTTGATGCAACTGCATTACAAGAATTAAATGAGGCAGCAGTGAAAGAGCTGATTCCAAAGATGGGGTCGAAAGAAAAATTTTAAAAAAAATATGTTCTACCAATCATTACATAAAATGGACATACTTTTAGTGACAGCTGATGGCAGCTTGATTTGTGCACCCACCAAAATATATTTGGAGCCTATTTAAATTTAGTTATTTATTTTCTAAACTCCTTGTTCAAACTTGAGTAGTGAAAGAGATCATTCATTAACTGGTTTTAAAAACTAGCGAAGGAGATAATACTTTTGCCGCAAATAGTAGCAAAGCGGACAACGCTACAGAGGGTAAAATTATTTTCTAATTAATAATTATTTCATAGTCACTATTGTTGATTTTTATTACTGTAAACTACTTGCAAACAAATGCCGCAGTATTGAAATCATTTAAAGGTGCTACTAGCCCACCATACGCGTTTTGTGGTAAAGACATGTTTGAAACTGCTTGCAGAACATCATACAGTGTAGATTTGGAAATATTTTTTAAGTCAACTAACGCAGGAAAATTTGTTCTGTCGCCATACAAGAAAGAAAAAATGCTTAGAAGACAGACTAGAAATAGTTTAGTAGATCTTCTAAATAACGGACTCGTGTCCGAAACTTCTGGGTAGGTGTAGTTTCAGCTTTAAAACTAGCCTTTCATTTAGTTACATTTTCAGACACTCGCTGAACATCTGGCAAAAGTTTTCTAGACTTTCCCATCAGAGACACTACAGGAAGAAGAAGACATCATCACTTCATTCGTAGAGACACCATACCAAATAGCTCCTCCCAAAAAAGCCATAAAAGTATGTGAAGTAAAAGAAACTATAAAGAGAAACTTGAATTTAAAGAAGGCACCAGGCTTTGACCTCATAACACGATATGTCATAAAACAATTGCCAAAGAAAGCCTTGCGTACATTAGCGCATATGTTATAGTAAAGAAACGTAAAGTTTTCTTTTACTTTCATCAGTTCATGGTCAACTAGATGTTTTTCAAAATAAGTTGAATGACGTGGTCTTTCCATGGCACTCTTATAAAAATTTATTTCTGTAATAAAATGCTTAATACTTCAACAAAATGCAAAGTGTGACACATCCCATCGTCGTATCTCTTCAAATAAGCGAGATCCCCATAGTTAACACGCAATTCGATATATTATTCTGTGTATATTAATTTTTCAAAAATTTTTAAAAATAACGGCAATAATGATAACGGTTTACAGTTATTTAAATCATCTATTGTACCTTTTTTGTAAACTGGTACTATTTTAAATATTTTTTAAGGGATCAGGGAATACCCCGCTAACGAAACAACTGTTAATTATCTCTGAAATAGGATTGCAAATATGATCAGCCTCCTTTGTAATTACAGCAAACGGAATATTAGCCACGCCTAGCCTGTAGCAAATTTAGGAGCTATTTGCTTTATAATCTTTGGATCTTCTCGGGATCCGTGAAATTAACATATATTGTGTTGGATGAACACTTATCACTGGTAGTGCCAGCTGGACTTAAGTTGCCACTTGGGTTAAATGTAAAATTAAATTGATTACCAAACCTTTGGGCAATAACAGATGTATCGCTAATTATGGTGCCGTTTTCATTCAAAACGATTTGCTTATTGTATTTTTTGTCTGCTTTAATATTATTAAATATCTTAAAAATGCTTTTTACTTTATGTTTTTGAACTGTTTACAGCGTTTTCATTTTGTTTTAATTTATGGTTTTAAAATATGTATTTTAAGAATTGAGCTCGTTGTATCTTATATTTCTCTAGGAATTTACTGCATTTCGTTTCTAGCTAAATTTTGTAACAATGTTGAACCTGGGCTGAACGTTGTCTAATTTCAGAATCTTGATACCTCTTTTTTTTAGCAATGATATACTCGTGATTTAATGACTGGGAATGAATTGTTGAAATGATAATTGAATATATTATAAAATGCCTGAAACTTAATTTTGCATCGGTATTGCTATAGACGTCATGCCAATTTTTAGCTCATAAATATACAAAAAAAAATTATCAAAATTAGCATCAGTAAAATGTCGTTTCCTAATATATACAAAATTAGTCTGCTGGAGTTCAACACGAATATTAAGAATCTGAGCGTAATGGTCTGATATGTGAGCTGTAAAAACGCTACAGTCAATTAAATTTAGAGGAACGTTACTGAAAATATTGTGAAAATATTGAAAACATAAGAGTAGCAGTGTCCCCCCTTACCCTAGTCAGTTGCTGAACATGAGGCACTAGTTCATAGCAGCTACAAAGATCTACAACTCTCCTTGCATCTGAGCTAATTACCTTATGCGGATCAAAGTTCACATGAAAGTCTCCGCACACTACCAGGCGACAAAAGGATCTTCAAGGCTACACTCAGAACAGACCACTTCCCGTCACAATGGAAAGTTGCACTAGCACATAAGTTTGGAAAACCGGCAGAAAAAGCAACATGGTACAGGCCAATCAGTCTTTTGCCCATCATATCCAAACTCTTTGAGGAAATATTTCTAAAGAGGCTGCAGCCACAGCTTGTTTTGTCAACAGCATTCCACGACTGAGCAGATGCATAGGGTAATTGAAATTCTAAACTAGACATTTGAAAGGAAAAAATACTGTTCAGCCGCTTTCTTAGGCATTTCCCAAGCTTTCGATAAAATACGGCACCAGGGGCTACTATACAAGTTAAAAACCAAGCTACCTGCTACTTTCTACCAGGTTCTACTATCTTATCTTACTGACAAATACTTCCTAGTGACATACCAGGATGATAGCACTGAAATATACCCAATCCAGGCGTTCCACTGGGTAGTGTCCTGGGACCAAATCTATACCTGACTTACACCGCAGACATACCATTTACACGAAACACTGATACGGCCTGGTATGCTGATGACACGGCCGTACTAGCAACAAGTGAAGTACCTGACTACGCCTCAGAAAATCTCCAAGCAGCCCTGGATAACCTCCAGGACTGGCTCTAGAAATGGCAAATTAAAGCCAATGAAGCTAAATTCCAGCATGTCACATTTACACTGCGCAAGGAGACATGCCCCAGTGTTACCCTTAACGGACAGCAACTTCTCCAATCTGAGAGTGCGAAATACCTTGGCATGCATCTGGACAGACGGCTAAATTGGAAACACTATCTATTCGCCAAACGCAAACAACTTGAACTAAAGTTCACTAAGCTATACTGACTAATCGGTAGAAAGTCAAAACTTTTATTAACCGGCAATCTCATCGTATACATATAAAGCAATACTCAAACCAGTGTGGACAGTTGCCAAACTTGTTGCTTCCTGGCTCTTTCTGTGTTTTTAGTAGTCATTCCTTGCATCACGTAAAAACAGAATTTAAAAAAAAATATGTACAGGCATTTTCACAATTCACTCGTATTAATTGTTGCAAAATTACACGTTGGAGGAGAAAGAATTTCTGATTAAATTTTTTTTTCGCAAGAGACGTAACGTGGGTGAAGTTTGGACATATTCCGTACATGACTGCCTGAAAGAAGATAGAGTCCAATTTCCATAAGTTGCTTTAAACAACAGTTTGAACATACTTTGCATCGGTGTGTTAAACTTTTTTGTGAGGCGGGAAGCATCGGAACACAACTGGGTAGCGGTCGACCACCAAAACTTAGTGAAGAAACCATCCATGCTGTTAGAGAAGTTATGAAAAATGAGCCTAAAACCTATTCGTCGCTTATCGGAACAACTGGAGCATTCTGTGGGATCATACAATACAAAAAAAAATATTGAAGAAGAATCTGCATTTACTTCCCGATCAACTGCTTGTGGTTCATAAAGTTGGTTTTTAAACACGCTAAATAATGATGATGATACATTATAGAATTTTTTTATGAATGAGGCGTGGTTTTGTCTCTAATCTGACAAAATATGAGAACTTGAAATACTAAAAAACTTTATCAGTTTGTTGATCGGTCTTTGCATCCTGAAAAAGTTAATGTTTGGGTAGCCTTAGCGGAAGGAGATTAATCGGGTATGTTGTTTTTTTTTGAAGGTAATAAAACATTCTATACAACCAAACTTTTATATTAAAATATGCGCTTGTGATCTCTCTGTGATCGTACTCATTGTAATTGAGGTACTTTGTACTTAACACTTCTATATGTTATTTTATCTACTTAAATGTTATTTGCTATACAACATGCATGTGTGAGCGATAAACATTAGAATATACCATGTTTTTAAAATACAAAAGTCGGAATTTTTAAAACATGCTTCAGTCAAAACACTTTTCATCGGTGTTGAATAAATTCAACAGTTAACTTACACACGGCAGTTATAAAAATTAAAAAATGCATTGTATTATATTCTTTCAGGCTTTCGCGGTTTCTCGAACTGTCAATATTACAATTTACTTTCGGCTTAGACCGCGTCGTCATTTGGGAACTACACCCAGCATAATCAGGTATGGACCAACCTGTAACTTGTCTGCCTTTACAAGTATTTGAAGGAAGAAAACACATACAGACAGGTATCTAAATGCAAATTCGCATCATCACCCGATGCAGAAAGCAACTGTGCTAAAAACTCTAACAACCAGAGCAGTCCGAATATCAGATGCAGAACACCTACAACAAGAGAAAACTCACCTCTTGATGTCGTTACAACAAAACGGTTATACAGCCACAGAAATTCACAGAGCAATCCGCAATGCGGAACAGCCCAAGGCTAAGGAGGAACGGGCACCTCCGGAAGGCTTAGCTTTGTTACCTTACAGTAAAGGCATTACTGATAAGATTGGGCATGTTCTTAGAAGGTACAGCATAAAAACAGTCTTTAGGACTAATGAAACTTTGGGAAACGGTTTCAGATCCGCAAAGGATCAAATATTAAATTTAAAATCAGCCGGGATCTACAACATCCCTTGCTCATGTGGCTCAAACTACATCGGACAAACTGGTCGTTCCATTGAGTTAAGATTGCGAGAGCACAAAGGTGATTGCAAACACAAACGCATCACAAAATCTGCGGTGGCTGAACATACTGGTTTAACTGGGCATACGATGGACTTTGACAATGCTCGGGTACTCGCCAGAGTACCTCATTACTTCCCTCGTATCATACGTGAAGCAATTGAAATTGAGAAACAACCTGACAACATAAACAGGGAGGATGGTCTTAGACTCAGTAAGGCTTGGACTCCGGTAGTTTATCCTCTCAGGACTCCTAAGCATCATCGATCTCACGATCACGCTCCACCGGATCCGTCTTTGCCCAACGGTGACAGCCAACCAGAACTCCGCCGTTCTGCTCGACTGGCTCAAAGAGGTTTAAATACCTCCGCTTCCCGGATTTGAATTTAGTGTTCTATTCACTCTGAAGATGCAAGCTGCAATGTCTTGCGAAACGTTAGTTTGTATGGGTTCACAAACAGCTAACAGGCATAAGCCGATTAAGTATTATTGTCTTGGCAAACAAAATACATTAAGATCAAATCCTTGTCCGCCCCAAGGTTTAAATAAACTAAGCACACGGCCCTGTTTAGGCAGGCAGGGCCTACGAACAAATATTGCTCAGACTTCTAGAGCAAATGCTTGTAAAGGCAGACAAGTTACAGGTTGGTCCTTACCTGGATTATGCTGGGTGTAGTTCCCAAATGACGACGCGGTCTAAGCCGAAAGTAAATTGTAATAATGCATTGTATACTACTAAACAAATTAATTGACGGGTACTTAAAATAGAATTGCAATTCTCTGAGGCATTGAGTGAACGTAAAATATTTCAAGTTCTATTAGTAAGCGCAACTGAACTTAATTTAAATTGCAATTTGTTTTGTGCGCAACCAACAAATGCTAGAGAAAAGTCCAGTTTGTTCGTTTAAATCAAAATATAAATAAACCATTAACAACTATAGAGGTACTGTCAAATTCGCAGCCGCCAGAACAAAGCATGGGCTCAGAAAGGTTATTTCAAGTAAGCGTTGCAAGCGTGCACGTTAGTTTTGGGATTCTCTCACATAACGCAGTGCAGATTAAACACTTGCTGACACAACTCCGGAAAACGGATTCCACCCCTAAGTCAAATTAAACAGAAGGGACTTCAAATTTCCTGAAGTTGATTGTGAACGATGCTTAGTATACAATATGGGGCAGGGATATGTGAGATGTATATTTACATTTACAGAAATTGAGAAATAAATTAACTTTTAACCCAAACTATAAAGGTACTATTTATTCTCTATATAACGGAAGTTATTTTAATTTTATTACCAACATGTTTTCCACTCTTAGATATATGCATTTCGACAAACTGTAATAAAGTTAAATTAAAGTGGCGGGAGTGTTACTTTATACAAGTATTGTAATTAAACAAAATTAGCAATCAAAATAAAGAGAGCTTTAAAATGATATGTAACTGGACCCTCTTTGCTTCTTAAACTGTTTGTGTCAGTTAATGTAATTTGAGTGTTCATAGTCTCATCTTCATCAATTGAGTTTCACAAAATTTAGCGGGAGGATGGGTTACTTTATGGATGCACTACATACAGGGTGTTATTGAATTGTAGGGACAAACTTCTAGGGCTTGCAAAACACAACAAAGCAAACAACGTTTGTTAATAAATGTGGGGTCAAAAGTGTATCCTTTAGAAAATAGAGCTTCTTAAAGATTTTTAAGAAGTATCTGAATAGGCAACCCAAATTGTATTTTCAATTATTTTGCACAGGTCACACGGAATTTGGAAGAAAAGGAAACGATCTAAACATGCATGCATTCAAATAACGTCAATTTTGACACAATTCGATATTTTTGTGATATTTTTTACTTTTCTTGCATTCGTTTCTTTCTGTGCCTTTTATAATTCGTTTTTTTCGTTCTGTGATTTTTGATAATTATTTTCTTCGTTATTTTCGTTCTGTGTTTCGTGTTTTTGTGTTATGGCGAATTATACTTTTGCCGAACAGCATGACATGATGTTCATGTATGGAGCTGCTTGGGGTAACGCACGCGAAGCTGCTCGCCTGTACCAAGAACATTTTCCAAATAGGAATCATCCATCGTACAAGGCCTTTAGTGTAGTTTCACGTCGGCTGCGGGAGGAAGGTACATTCGTTGTCAACAGACACAACTGTGGAGCTACCAGAACAAGGCAAACGGTGGATTTTGAGGAAGAAGTTTTGCTTAGTTTTAAACATTTTGTTAATTAATTGATTTTAAATTTAATTTGAATTTGAAAAGTGGGAACGAGGGCTTTATTTTTCCTGTATTAATTTCCGTCGTTATGGAAACAAACAGTAGGTAGTAAATTGAATTGCCTACATTTACGCGCTTCTTAAAGAATCTTTGAGAAGCTCTATCCCTGAAAGGAAACACTTTTGACCACACATACAAACAAAAGTTGTTTGCTTTGTTGTGTTTTGCAAGCCCTAGAAGTTTGTCCCTACAATTCCTTAACACCCTGTATAATAATCGTAAACAAGCAATAAGTCTAAATCAGCGAACTAAAAGCAGTTTTTAAACCAAAAAATTTGCAGTTTTTTTATTTGTTTGATTGTTTTCCGTTTATTAAAACTAAGAAAAAGCGTATTTGGTTTTAATTTAATTTCCTTTATTATTTTATCGTTTATATTAGAACTGATTTAATTCACACAAGCGGAACTCATGGGCTATGCCTCACGCTTATTGAAGTAGGTAGTAGAGCGACCTTCGCATCGAAGTTATAGTTTTAGGAATTCTACGGAAATTGATGCAATTCTACATATTTATTCCGGATCCCTTTGACCTGTTTTGAGAGGAATGCGGGTGCAACTGAAATTATACAACCCAAACGGCGCACAACGGTCTCATTTTTTGCAAAGTTACCAACAAAACCGTAGGACGTAGCCCACGGGTACAGTTATTTTTTCTGAAGTGCGAGCTGTGTTACTAACACGTCTATTATTGTAACACTTAAATTGGTTCAATACGTGCCTTAACTAAATCCTTATTGGCCGTATTTATTTTAGAAGTTATTAACACAGATCGCTTGTAATATAATTGTTTAATATCTATTTATACAATTTCTGTTTTAAGTTGTACATATTTCTGTGCTTCGGATGGGCACGTTAAGCCGTCGGTCCCGGTTGTCATACTAACATCTTTGGCAATCGTAAACCATTTAGTTGAACTTCTCCTTTCAACGGGCAAGGCCAGCCTCCTGCGCGGCATACGTGCGAAGAGGGCTCACAGAACCCGCACTAGTTGCGGGTAATAAACAAGCCATTGGCCTCTAACAAGATGAAGAAGAAGAAGATATTTCTGTATACAGGGTTGGGCAATTATTTATTTATATTCAAAGATGTAGAAAAAATCATTAAGTATTTATTTTATAAGGGGTAAGTGGTAATTTTTACATTATTCTGTATTTATTTTTATATGCAATATTATATTATAACATGTTATTGTTACTAATGGTTTTTATTTATTTATTTATTAACTTTCTCTTTCAGAATTACAGGTTATAGGGCTGTTACAATTTAATGTATCACAACGTATAATAATAATTTAAACTAATTTTTAATCTTCTCTCCCTTTAGGTTCTTTTACGTACTCTAAAATCCTTCTCCAAAAGTTATTATCAACAATATTATTATTATATTTTCAAATTGTTACATTTTTTTTAGATCCAATCCGATTCGATACTTATTTTATTGCTTATATTAGTTATTGCCTATTCTACCGAAGAATGATCCGACCCACTTTCTTTTTCTTCTTCCTCTTATTATAGACCAACGGCCTGTTTAGTACCCGCTTCTATTGCGGGTTCTGTGAGCCCTCTTCGCACGTATACCGGGCAGGAGGTTGGCTTTACCCGTCGAAAGGGAAAGAAGTTCCACTAAACGATTTATGATTGCCAAACATGTTAGTATGGCAACAGGGACCGGCGCTTTAACGTGCCCTCCTGTTGGATATACCCCTATATTAAGCCACTCATCCTAGTAGGGACCAGAGCGGATAATGCTCGGAATACCGTGTGACCGGCATCTACAGTTCTCCGCCATGCAACCAACGACGGCCCACTTTAAAAACCCAAATCAATCCGATATCCGACCCTGACCGATACTGGATTCAATCCGATTCTTTATTAAATCCGTGCTGAAATTCAATCGAATTGAAGATGTCCAACTAGTAATTTTGTAGATCTTTTTGAATGCAAAATATCGTTGTTACAAATACAAACACCCACATAAATCCAATTACGTTAAACACTTACTAGAACACAATCATTCAATGACATCTAATAACACTATAAAATGTTTACACTTTTGTGATAATAAACGTAAATAAGATATACTAGAAGCTTTTGAAATTCACAAACATTTAAAAACTGTACCGTTAATGAATGAGCAAATTGATCTCTTAAATTGTCCTTTATTGGCCATTTTGGAATAAGAAATCAAGTCATCTGCAGACGATTACCGAGATCAAGTCACCAAGTTCTATTCCTATAACAACACTAACTGTTTACTTTCTAATATAACCTCTGACAATGCCATGTAAACATGTCGAAATACGTATGAGGTTAAAATAAATAAATATTGTTAAAGTAATTAAGTATTTTATATACAGATAATCATTAAAATAGAATTAGGTTTGTTATTGCTTTCATGCTGATTCATCTCACAATTTCTAACCTTAACTGGCTGATTTGAATCAGCATCATTCACTTTAGTCTCTAGCAGTTTTTATTCTCTTTATTTTTATTATTTATTAGCTGAATAAATTTATTATTAGTAACTCTACTTTTCTCTTTAACCTATTGCCTTAAATGACGAATGTTAATTCGATTTCTTCTAAAGGAAAGGTAATCTCATCTTCAGGTTCTACTTCATACGATGCCAGGGTGGTTTCCATTGAACATGCTTTTGTTTGAGTCTTGTTCTACGGTTCTTAATGATAATTATGTTTATTAAAACTCAAATTTACAGCTTACGGCAGTTCTACAAATTACATTAATATAAAAATACACTACAAACAATCTTTGTACGTACGTATAAAATTACAAAACCCCGAAGTGTTATAAAATGCATTGTTTAATAAAGTCTCTCTTAGTTTTCTTTTGGTCTAGTGGTTAAAGTCCCAGGCTGTAAAACTAGATTCCCAACGGCAGTAGGTTCGAGTCCTCTGCCCGTCGGAAATTTTTCTGAGGGTCCATATCACAACGCCAACTGTTCACAACGCCAACCGATGATTTTGAGTGTTCATAACGCCAACCGTGATCATAAAGCCAACTATCAACCTCTGATCATAACGCCAACCGTGATCACAACGCCCAAAGAAGTGCGTTGATCCTAACGCTCACTGCTAAAAGTGTCTGCTCAAAATTTATTAATTTATTATACAGGGTGACCATGGGAACTTTGTTGTTTTTCAAGATGCAGGGTCGGTTAAGTTAGCAAAGAATTGTAACTTTTTCTTCTGATTGCAACGGTGAATTCAAAAAGCAATTGAATATCGCGTTCTGGAGTTATTTGCTCAAGCAGTTTTTCTAAAAATATAACATCTTTCATATTTTTAAATATTCTCTAAAAAAATTAATTCGGAATGTAAAAGTTTTAAGAACACTAATAGCCTAAAACGAATAATAGAAAAATTATCAATGATTATTTATGTCATGTTGCAAGAAATTATGTAAAATTGTGTATAATTTCTTGCAAAACGACGTAAATAATCACGAATAATTTGTTTAAGATCATTTTAGCTTTATTAGTGTATGGAACTGTTATATTTAGAATTTAATTATCTTTCAGAATATTTAAAAATAACAGATGTTCTATTTGGAAAAATTATTTTAACCATATAACTCGAGACCGCGATACTAATTGACTTTTTGTTTTTTCCATCGTAATCTGAAGAAAAAGCTACAATTCTTTGCAAATTTAACTGACTTTGTATCTTTAAAAATAACAGAGTTAGCAATAGTTGCCCGTTCCCATAATCACCCTGTATTACATTATACAGGGTCATTAGAAAACGTCCGGTCACAATTTAAGCACGAGTTCTCTGGACAAAATTAAGTTGATTTAACTTAATTAACCTATATACAAAAACGCATCGTTACGAGAGACACAGCCCTTTAAAGATGGTGCAGTTAAACCACGTTTTAATTTATATCTTTGCTGTAAATTGACGTATTTGATTCAAGGTTTGTACAGATATTTTACTTTTAATTGTGTACATTTTCACTTGTTTTTATTTAAATCTATTAACCAGGGGCGTAGATGTAGGGGTTGTTCGAAGCATTTCTTAATGTTACTTTTAGACCCTTGAGAATTATTAATTTTTGACTTCAAAATCGTATATATAGGTAAATTGGGTTAAATCGACATATTTTGGTCTTGAAATGTGTAATTAGAGAAACAGTTTTTGTAAATACTTACAAGATTAGAGGATTACCAAGCATGATTTATTGTCGGTTAACACGTTGACAACCGCAGTAAGCATGGCATTCCGTACCCAGAAACCGAAGTTAGATGTTTACAATTTCCTACCAGTTTCGGTACCATTAGTTCATCTGATGGTACTAGGATACATTTTTTCGGAAATTTTTCGAAAAAACACACGTCCAGTATACTGGACGTCGGTACAGAGAAAGGATTTTTCTGTCGGTGGACCACCGTCCAGTATACTGGACCCTTAGTATCTGGTAGCTTGTATCCTACATTTTTCCAAAAAATACAACTTTTGTTTACAAAATTTTATTTTAAGTCTTACATGTATGTAGAATAATAAAACGAACAAAAATATTTTATTATAGCATTCCAATAAAAATAAAAGTTATTTCAATAGTTCATTGTTTTCATTTCTGAAGAATGTTTTCATGCCATGTCTTGAAACAGGGGTATACACATAGGCCTGGCTCCTCAGGGCAAACCGGACAAAAGTATCTTGTTTTATGGCTGACTTTGTGTTTAGTACATTCCCGACATCTTTTCATTGGCGATTTATCTTTTGGGGTTTGTTTTACTGGCTCTAGATAATGAAAGTCCACTAGCGGCTCAACTTTTCTGACATTTTCTTGACCTTTTAAATCCAGCATTTGTTTCATAACTTGTTCTCTGAATACCAAAAGTTTTGTATTAGCAGTGTTTTTTCTATAAACATAGAATGAATTCCAGAGTGCGATGTCTATAATATGTAAAAATATTTTTCGATACCACCTTATTGTTTTTCTGGGAATTGAATAATAAGCCATCATCTGATCGGCTGGTTTACCAGAAAAAGGTATATCTGGAGGATCTGCATCAGTGTCTGTCCAATCGTTTTCATTCTGCGCATTAAGGGTAGTAGGAGGGACTAAACTTGCAGAATTTTCAGTTTCTATTATTTCTTCTTCAGACGAAATGTTGTGGTTCAGTTTTTCCCTATATACCGGTACTAAGAATATATGCTTGATTTCTAGCCCGCAATAAGTTTGCTTTCCATTGAGAAGCACGTATTTGAACGTCCAGTAAACTGGACGCATACCTGCGACAAAACCTCAATGTCCAGTATACTGGACGCCGGTCGTCAAAGTGTTAACAAATGTTATAAACTGGTGTTAATTAGGATTATTGAAACTAGTCATTACAGTACATAATCCTGGCGATTTGCATGTATTTGGCGTTGTGATCACGGTTGGCGTTATGATCAGAGGTTGATAGTTGGCTTTATAATCACGGTTGCCATTATGAAAACTCAAAATAATCGGTTGGCGTTGTGATCGCGGTTGGCGTTATGATCAGAGGTTGATAGTTGGCTTTATGATCACGGTTGACGTTATGAACAGAGGTTCATAGTTGGCTTTATGATCACTGTTGGCGTTATAAAAACTAAAAATAATCAGTTAGCATTCTGATCAGTTGGCGTTGTGATCACGGTTGGCGTTATGACCAGAACTCGATTGTTGGCTTTATGATCACGGTTGGCGTTGTGATCAGAGGTTGATAGTTGGCTTTATGATCACGGTTGGCCTTATGAACAGCAGCGTATAGTTGGCTTTATGATCACGGTTGGCGTTATGAACACACAAAATCATCGGTTGGCGTTGTGAACAGTTGGCGTTGTGATCAGGTCCCTTTTCTGAATGAGTTAAATCCGGCGTGTCAATGGATGGTGTGTGTGGTGTGTATGTTGGGTTGCATGTCTTTCAGGGGTGGGGCATGTTAGACCGGTGAATAGCGCTAAGTGCGCTGAGACCGGGTAAGGGGGTGGGATGGGAATCATGGAGTCGTGCTCACGCCCGGCCTCATGATTCTTAAAAAAAGTTTTCAATTAATTTTTGCAGCTTTTGCTATCTTGTTAGATAATAAAATCATATATATGTTGTCCCAAATTTACATGGCTGGTAGTATTTAGTCTTTAGAACGGTACGTTTATTTTGTTTTTGTCGAGTATCACGCCCGTGCAAATCACGTCTGTATTGGAAGTTTCCACTTTTTGTTTTAGCGTCACAAATCACATGTAAGATATAACACGAAGATAATGTTAAAATTCTAAAGTTCACGAAAAGCGGTACACAATGCTCAGTTTGTCGTACTCCGGCAAGAACCCGCACTGCCTTTTTCTGGCAGATGCATGCCTTTTCCGCGTGTGCCGAGTGACCCCAACCTTCCATGGCGTATGTCATAATAAAATGAAAGAATGCAAAACACACAGTTCTGGCCGCATCGCTATTAACTACCGTTTTTATTCTTCTGATTACGAATAAACTTCTTAGTTTTGTGCACAGTTGATCAATATGTGGTTTCCAGGTAAATAGTTTGTTCATAATAACTCCCGAATATGTAGCTTCTTCGTGCTGATTGTCTTGATATATACGATTTGTTGTAAATACTAATTTCAAAGTTTTGTTCTGACTTAACAGTAACCTGTTTGCTGCAGACCAGTCCTGTCCCTTTAAAAGTGTGTTTTTATCACACGATTAATTGGATTGGTTTATCAGATAATATAAACTCAGCATCTAGAATAGAAATACATATTTACGGGTAGGTCATTTACGAAAATTACAAAAAATAAGGGCCCCAGTGTGCTTCCTTGCGGTATTCCTGTTTCTACTGTGGCTGTTGAACTGGTTACAAATTGCTTTCTGTTTTGCAGATACGAAGTTATGAGCTTTTTCGGAATTCCTTAACTCGTGTATCTCCAACTTTTTCAAAAATTGTTTGTGATCCATGGAGTCAAACGCTTTACTAATATCACACAATACAATGCTGCAATATTCTTTTTCTTCAAACGCCTCGTAAATGTATCTTAACAGTTTAAAAATTGCATCCGTTGTATTTAGATTTTTTTTAATCCTATCTGCTGTAAAGATAAGTAAAAACCTGGTAAATCTAATAGTTATTACCTCCTCTAAACTTTTTGAAAAGGTTGGAAGTACGTAAATAGAACGGTAATTGGTAACGTCTGCAGTATCGCCCTTTTTATAAATTCATAGAATTTTTGCTATTTTCATCTTATCAAGGTAAACTCCAGTACTTATTGGTCGGTTTATGATATCAGAAAGAGGATATTTTATCTGAAATTTTACTTTTTTTAGTAGTTTAGTGTTGATATCGAACACGTCCAATGTGAATTTAGATTTTAGATTTCTTACTACATCAACTACCTCATCAAAGGTGGTTGGATTTAAAAATATTAAATTTCCACTGATCACTATTACTCGTTTATATTGTTTGGCAGGACGGCCAAACTGGATAAATGATTTAAAGAGAGGAGGTGTTGCTAGTATGGGTACCTACCACCTTAACGGCAGCGCATCCTCTGTAACGGGATCTTCGCTTTCTTGCTGTAACTATAAATTTGCCTGCGTCCCAGTCACTATGTTCAGGTGACCCTTGGGGTTATAAATTTTCCTATGTGATATACTGGGTAGTTAGTTGGAGACCGACTGACGCGGCTGCTGGCATTAGGGACTTGGGCCCTAGGGGTGAGGTGCACTTTGCTTGCTTACGCCCACTATCAAAGTGTCGACCCAGGGAGTTTGTGCTTATGGACACCTGAAGTTGTTAAGGTACTGGTTATATTAGACCGGGTACCGATTCGCTGGGCAGTGCGTAGTCGACCAGTACTAAGGGTTGCGAGTAGCCTAAACCGATATGGGTAGCACTGCTTTCGGCAGGTGTTTGTTCCAAAAAGTCTAACCAGTGACTTTGACAGGTACCACGGGGACCGAATGCGAGGCCGCGGGGAAATAGCAGCCCCCGTCATGGTCATGGTGTAGAACTCATGGTGGCAGTGGTTAGTCTATGCAGGCTAGGGTCTTCTTGGTGCGGTTTGACGAGTGAGCTGCGCTTTCAGCTCAGGCACTGGTCTGCAGAATCAGTAAAGATTTAGGTAACATCCCCCGACCAGTGGAGACTTAGGGTTCGCAGCCTGATGTCAAGACTGGTAGCTTGTTCTCGTTGAACTGTTGTTAACTTGAGCAGGCGCCTTAATTGATCGTACCTCAATCCGGCGCAAAGAAGGACGTGGCGCATAAGGTTTACGCTAGGTGCCGCCACGTTAAACTAAAAAGATAGAGTGTAATGGCCGCCTCACATTGGCTGGTCACTATTGCGGACAAATAGTTTCCAAACTGGTTGTTTCGGGTAAATTATTTGTTGTCTTTTTACCAGCTGATGCAAAAAAGTGGTTGAGGCCGTGTCCAGTTGAGAAATATACAATTTTTTATGATCGTCGTATTCTGCCTTAATCTGCTCATTCCCAGTTTTTTTATATGTACTGTATAAGATATTAGTTAGTTTTTTAATTTGTTTAGATGGTCATTTTGAAAAAAACGCTAATTTCCCTTTCATGGGTGAATTTTGGAAATGTATGAGGTAATAAATTTTAAAAATTTACCGGTTTTATATTTGGATCTGTTTCGTGTTAAATGGCTTACCAGTCTGCTGATGCCCAGATCAGTTAGAAATTGTTTATGGTTATTTTGAGTAAACATTCTAATTTTTATTCTCAAGGGAGTTATCGGGTTTGCTTCGACTTCGATAGTTTGGACTTGGTGATCGGATACGTACATCGGAGATAAATAAGCTTTAAAAAGAAGTTAGTGAAAATGTTATCAATACACGAACCACTATTTCTGTGAGAGCGACTTATGTTAAATATTGTATGTTGAAGTCCATATTCGTTTAAACGGTTAGTCAGCTTGTTTTTCTGGCAGTTGATGTCAATCATGTTTATATTGAAATCTCCAGCAACTACAATTTTATTGCCGGTCTTCTAATTTTAGAAAATGTACGCACCACGTTGTTCTATTGTTATTAAAAAATATCCAAATCGCTGTATGGCGACCTGTACACAGATAAAATAATTATGTTGTTGAGCTTTGATAGACCGTGGCTAGTTTGCACGGTCTCTCGATGGTGAGTGAAGTTAATTCAGGGATATTCAGTCTTTTTATGTTGTTTTTCAAATATACAGGGTGTTTGTAAATCGCTTTACAGGCTTTACCTTTCTTATTAATAAAGATATCGAATTAAACTTTTTTTGTTTTAAATAGGAGAATGTATAGCACAAAATGTCGTAAGCCAATATTAAACAGCGCCTACTGTTTTTGCACTACGGCATATAACTTTTGTTTTTTAAATGTAATACTCTATATATTTTTGGATATTTGGAATCGGCGCTAAAAATACTTTGTGGTGGTACAATTAAATTGAAATTTTAGTAAAGAAAAAAAAAAGAAAAATACATTTTGTTGTTTTTGTTTTTTCAAAGGCTAATTTTCACCAATAAGGGAAGTATGGCATATCATTGTAAAGCTGTTTTATTGTAGATTTCAACTCTCTGATGCAAGTCATATGGTTCCATAAAAAAATTACGTTTTCAGTTGTTTTAATGAAGTTCGGTGTGGTAATTCGGCTATGGTGCATTTTTAAAGGCAAGTGGCGTTTGTTTTACCTTCCTTGAGCATTTGTTAGTGATTTTACATGTCATGGCCTACTTTAACAAAATAAATTTATTTTATTTAAACAAATATGCACTCTAAAATTTTGATTTAAGCGTACCACCATAAAGTATTTTTAGTGCTGATTCCAAATATTCAAAAATATACAGGGTGTTTTATTTAAAAAACAAAAGTTATATGCCGTTGTGCAAAAACAGTAGGCGTTGTTTAACATTGGCATGCGGCATTTTATGCTATACATTCTCCCATTTAAAACAAAACAAAGTTTATTTTAATATCTTTATTAATAACAAAGTTACAGGCTGTAAAGCGATTTACAAACACGCTGTATAGCTGTGCCGCCGTTTTTACTTTGACGCCTGCAAAAGATTCTAAAATTTGTATAGTTAGCAAACTATATCTATACCCTTATCTATTAGTTGTTGTTCTAAAACGGTTAATTTGTTTCTAATGCGCTGTATGTTTATGTGCAAAATTTTTAATCTAAGTATACGTCTGCATTGCTAGAAAAGTGTTGTGCTTGGTGGTATATTTTTATTGTTTGGCATAAAATGTATTTATTCAATGACGGGGGATTTTATTTGCTATTTATAATTGTTGTTCAGGGCACTAACATGAAAATTTTTGCTTGACGATAAGGTGTGATTATTGTGTATTGTGGCCAAACATAAACTTAAAGAATTCGTAGGTACATAACTTTTGTATATGTTTGCTGTAGGCTGTTTTAATACTGGGAGTTGCGGATGCATGTAGTTGCGACGAATTGGTTCATTTAAAGATTAATGACATTGAAGATGTTGAGTCAGCTTTATTGGTAAAAATTCCCAATAATAAAACCAACAAAGCTCGACTATTTACGGTTATAGGAGAAAATTGTTTGAGTATTTACGGAAAATACGTTGCCCTATTACGACTCGATGAACCTAGTACAAGTAACAGTATAACCTCTACCATTAACAATAATTTTTATGAAAGTTGTTTAAACTGTACTATCAATATCAGAACTAATAATTTTATACATTTATGTAATCATTAAATGTTGTGTGAATTGTTTAGTTTTGGATTGTAAAACTTTGTATTATAAATTAAAATAAAGCTGTTCTTAAACCACGTTAGTAATTATTACTTTTCTATATTTACATTTACATTTACATTTTTATATTAGTAACAAAAACGTCAACTTTAATGACAAATAGTAGTATTAAAATCAGGGTCTTGATAGAGCTGGAGAAAAAAGTAAATTCTAATTTCTACTTTTTAAGAAGGTCAACGAGAAATAAATTTTATTATTAATGTTTTTTTCATACAAGACAAAGTAAATTAAATAAAATATATGGCATCAGCAAAACTGACTTTAGTGTGTTGCGGTCGTAAATACGAGTAGATATAGAAAACGAAACGAGGAGTTTAAGAGATTAATTTTGGAAATGAAAATTATATTAAAAGGTTCTTTACGTATACGCTTATGATATAAACGTAATTGGAAGAGCTTTTACGCTTATTAGGACCAAGATTGCCAAAGCACTGTATTAGAAAACCACTTATGTAGTCCAAGTCAACGGACTGCTTATTATATTAGCTTTGTATTTCACTTACGCATACAGGATTGTCTTACGATTTGAGATCCATAGCTTCAGGACTTATTAATTAGGTAATTTGGAGTAAAAAATGTCGAATAAACATATACCCGAAAATTAACCTTTATAAATTTATGCGTAGTACAAGTTTAGCAAATTGAAATCATCACACCTACGGTACACCTTCAAAAGATGAACTGTTTTGTAATCTACAATTTTTAAACAAACAATGGATTCTGATAAACATTTGCCTGAAACATCTTTCGTAATTAAATCACACCAAGCATAAACGTTGAATGATTTCGAACGGGTTATGGAAAAGAAACTACAATAAAACTACTTACGATACAACAAGTACCTCCTTGTGGTAATAATATCGGAAAAAACTATCTGCAGAGCTTCAATACCTCTACGCCAGATATTCCTAAAGAAAATCCTGCGAGAAACCGAAGTCTTTTCTCCTTTACTTCGCTACTTCTGTCAGTTCATACACAACGAATGAACTTTTTTTAATTAGTATCATTTTATTCTCGAGGTATTTTGACGACAACTGTTTTTATTTAAAAGTGATAATAATTCATATTTATTATGAGATAAAAATTAGCCAATAGCTTTACTTCGTCTACTTACAAAGTCCATATTTATTGAGTACAAAGAAAATTATTTTTACTTCAACAATATTTATTTATTTTAACGCTATACTTATTTCGACATGGGTGGGTGGGTGCGTTCGTTTTCCTATATCTCCGGAACCCCTTGCCTGATTTTTGTAAGATTTGACATCTGGAAGTTTTCTAGTTCTTTGTAATCGGAACCGGAAACGGAAATAATCTTGTTTTTTTGTGTAGATATTTTCTAAACACTTTTTTAAATTTTGAATACATAGCGTTGTAGAGTGCATCTAAAGACAAATCAAATCTGTATCTTCAAAATGAAGGCCGTTACCAATTTTAGAAAATTTTAACTTTAATGCCCGATTACTCAAAAACAAACTATCCTACCAATACATACATATTGTTTGATAGCCTCTAATAAGTATAATAAAATGATCTTAAAATATTTTTGAAAATGTGAATATTGTAAATGTACTAGTGGCTCAAAATTATGAACATTTTCAAAACATTATTTCTGAAAAACTGCCCACGGTATTTTCTTAACTTTCTGAACCGATAGCAGCTGAGCTGAGCTTGCAATGAACTACAAGTTTGTTTTTTTACTAATGTCCCAAATTTTACTCTGACGCCCTCCATGAATTTCTGAAGAATTTGAAAAAATTAATTTTTCATTTAAAAACGCAAAAGCCAATTGGTATAAACTTTAAACAGTTCAATAAACCATTTGAAGTAGTTTATTAGCATTTACAATCATTTTCAACTATATTAAAAATTAAGAAAAGAAAAGAAACTTTTTAATATCAACAACACGTTTTCCGGAAGTTAGGCGATTTTAATTACGGCGATCAATTATCAAAAATAGTTTTCATTATTTGCATATTTTTGATAACTCTATAAATAAAGTTGTTATAACCATTTTTGATCCGAGATCGTGAGCGCATTACCTATCTAGCCGGCGCGCGGTACGTAACAGACGCCTTGGGTCTGGAGCGGCGGCTTATACCGGCTGGAGATGACTACATGTAAATTTTAATCACTTCCTGACGCGAGAATATTTAAATCGTAAAAAGTTTGGCAGAGTACCAACGACTCCATTTTTAATATAACCTTTGATAATGGCATGTAAACTTGTCGAATTACGTATAAGATTAAAATAAATAAATATTTTTGAAGTATAAGGTTTCTTCGTGGCCCTCTATAAACTTTTTATTTTTTGTAAACTTAAACAAAATGCAAAGTGTGACACATCGTTGAAATCAGAATAAGAAACTCTATGTAAATATAAAAAAAGAAATAAAATGCGGTCCAAAAGAAAAACAAAAGTTGACAGTCGATAATGAACAATGGTAGTAGTTAGTAGTTATACCAGTTCCAATAAAAATTAGGTTTAGCATAAAAAAGTGTCCTAATAATGCGTTCACTATAAATATGTAATACAAATGAGAAATGGGTTATGGCCAAAAACGAAACATCCAAAATTTTAGTTTTTTTTCAGTTCTTTCAGAAACTAAGCATGATAACACCAATATCTTCTTAGATTATTAGTGGGCATAAAAGTTCACAACTTTTCTCTAATTTAACCGTATCTCTTTAAATAAGCGAGGTCTCAATAGTTAACACGCAATTTGATACATACTGTATGTTTTAGCCATGTAGTTGATGAAAACTTTTAAAGAACCGTTTGTTCTACAAAATGGCGATCTGAAAAGGTTTCACCTGAAGTGAATCTACATTTTCTTCTTCAAACTGGAATGTTATATTTTTGGCATTAGTTAGAAAGAAGATGTTTTTCTTATTTCAGTAATACGAGGGTGGGTTGAAAAGTTTGTGAGATGACGGATAGATGGCGCTGTTTCAGACAGTTTTTGTGGCGTGCTGGCAAGTTCACTCCTTCAGACCGTCAACCGTCTACTTTCAGATCGCTGCGTTCATTAGTTTCGTTCTGACATCTGTTTAATTAAGAGCGTGTCAGAGTTTTTGACAAAATAGATAGTGTTGAAATTCGTGCTGTCATTAGGTACTTCTTCTTAAAAGGCTTATCAGCAACCGACATTCCTGACGAGATGAAGGATCGTCTGAAGGACGCGTCTTCTTCGTTTTCCACTGTTAATAAATGAGTTCGTGTGTTCAAACGTGGTCGTACAAGTGTTCAAGGTGCACCCCGTAGTGGACGCTCAAAATCTGCCACTACGCCAGAAATTGTTGAAAAAGTGCATGCTATGATGTTAAAAGACCGTCGGTTGAAGACATCTGATATAACGGAGGCTGTAAACATCTCCAAAGACCGCGCAACGTACATTTTGAAGAGTTGCCCATGAAGAAGCTGCCCGCGAGGAGTATGCCGCGACTTCTCAGTGTTGATCAAAAATTGGTGCGGATGCAAATTTCTCGTGAGTGTTTGGAGCGTTTTCGAAGCAACAAAGTGGATTTTATTAGCCGATTTATCACCACAGCTGAAACTTAGGTTCATCATTATACGCCGGAAACAAAACAACAATCTAAACAGTGGCGGCACAATGGTTCTCCTCCTCCAAAGAAGGCAAAGGCTGTTGCATCTGCAGGAAAGTAATGACTTCCATTTTTTGGGACGCAAAAAGTATTCTTCTGCTTGATTACCTTCTAAAAGGCCAAACCATCACAGGCGTAGACTACACAAGTCTTTTGGACAAATTAAAGCAAAAAGTTAATGAAAAGCGTCCTGGTTTAGCCAAGAAAAAAATCACTTTTTACCAGGACAATGCACGGCTCCACACGAATGTTATTGCTATGGCAAAAATTGACGAGTTAGGCTTCGATTTGCTGCCACACCCGCCTTATTCGCCAGACTTAGCACCGTCGGACTACCACCTGTTTCCACGTCTGATAAAATATCTAGCAGGCCAAAAATTTTCAACAGACGACGTTGTTAAAGCTACTGTGTATGCCTATTTTGAAGAACTTGGCAGTTCTGAATTTTATCAAGGCATAGAGACTTTGGATTACCGCTGGTCCAAATGTGTCGAGGTGTTAGGGGATTATGTTGAAAAATAAACGTAATTTCAAACCGCAAAGTTCTGTTTTTCATTTTCATTCCACAGGCTTTTGAGCCTATCCTCGTATGTCGAAAGTGTAGACTTACATTTAAAAGAAAAGGGCGAAGCAATTAGCCTGTATTTTCCCATACTTTAACATCTTTAACCAAGAACTACACATTTCAGGCAATAAATTGGAGGGAGGGAAGGGTTAGCTCCCAAATATTAAATAGTGTAAAACTTACAGTACATGTGACCAGTTTCGAAGAGAAACTTTTTGAAAATGTCAACAATTTTGAAAATTCTTTCACTTCCCTATTGTCATGTTTCTAGAAATAATCCCAGATAATAACATTGAGCACCCCCAAGGCTATCACAACAACCCAAGTATATGCCGATCTAGCAACTCATTTGTGACTAATAGGCGTTTAAACTCAGAAGTTCAAAAATTCGTGTCACAAAGAAATAAGGGGATTAGGATACCAACCAAATTGTAGCTCATTTCTAGGTTTTTAAAAATTTACCAAATTTCTAAAAAATTTACTTTAAAATTTTGGCCGGTTAGCTTTTAGTTACACGGTTTTTTCATAGTGTACCTTTACGGCTACTATAAAAATCTAGGTTTGTACCAATCGGGCAAGTCATTTTTGACGAAATGGTCGTTAAAACCAAATTTTAGTTAAATTTTAAGCGGGCGCCTTTTTAAAACTAGAGTGTAGGATAAAAAAAGCAAGGTATACCAAAGGCTCATAAAGGTGGGGATAAGCTACAATTTGGGAGGTGTTGTAGCTCTATAATTTTTTTGTGATGTTTTTTATAAATTTTCTAAATATTTTGGTATTAACGCCTATTTACTCAAAACGAATTATTAGATCAAAATAAAATTTGGTATTGTAAATGTCCTGGGGGTACACAATGTTATAAACTAGGAGAATTTTTAAAACTGCTAAAACTGCGAAGTTAGAAAAAATTTCAAACTTTAGACATTTTAAAAAAAGCACTGTCCACTCGATTGTTAATTTTAAAGGGATTATCTAAAAATGTGGTTCGTGTCGCAGTCAGCTAATTACACTGTGATGTCTTATATGAATTTTTAAAAAAATTAAAACATTCATGCTTCTTTATTTAATAAACGAGGATCAAATTTTTTTTTAAATTGCTCATGAGTGGTAGCAGAATAAAATTCGCAACTTAATTTTTAGGTGCAGCAATATTCAGAGGGATTAAGCTTACTCCCCCAAATTTTTGGCGGACGAATTTGTTCTTCCGTTTTTGGTTTTCTTTAACTCTAAGGAATCTATTCCCAATATATAAAAATTTATATGATTCTTTACAAAAAAAATAAAATGAAATAATGAAATAAATGCTCATAAAACGTTATTACAAAAAAAATACTTGTACTTGTATATTATTTTTAATTGTTGCAAATTTACAACTGTCATAATATAATGTAACCTGGCAATAACAGCAACTTTATTAATTATTAGTTTTTATTGAATAACGTATGAACTATACTTTTTTTATTAGACGACGGCTATATCGCATCGATGAGTCATATGAGAATGCCGCGATATTTAAGACAGTATGCTTGTGTTTGTTGTGCAATTAGTTGAATTTTTTTTTAATTAATTTTATCTATTGTTAATATTTTGAATTGATTGTGTGGTAGGCACATGGTGAAACATTATTAATAAATATTTAACTATTAAAAATTAATAGTTTATTAACAAAATAAAACGCTTTGTAATTGTTTCACAATTTGTTGGTTTTTTATTTACTCAACTCGAGTTTCAACCATCACGGTCATCGTCAGGAGTTTACAAACACAACTAAAACTAAAAACCTACAGATGTACAATACTACTCATTCTGTCGTCGCCGATTTTAAGTGTTAACACGTGTTTTTATGATGCTTTGTATACTGCAGGTCCAGGAATTACCTAAATCGGTGTGGTCGTTTACTATATTTTTATTATTATTTATTGCCTTTTTATTTCTAAATTTTTCAATTTATTCAAACGTTTGCCCTTGTTTTCTACGTGTAAAAGTTTTGTACCTGTGTGTTTGAAAAAATGATTGTTTGTAATACAATGTTGGGAGATGCCGGTTGATTTATGATTGTATGCAATATATATCTGACAAACTGGCCGCAGTTTTAATACAAGTATTAAGGAACACATCAGATCAATAAAATACAATCATAAATCACCCGGCATTTCCCAACATTGTATTACAAACAATCATTTTTTCAAACACACAGATACAAAAATTTTACACGTACAAAACAAGGGCAAACGTTTGAATAAATTGGAAAATTTAGAAATAAAAAGGCAATAAATAATAATAAAAATATAGTAAACGACCACACCGATTTAGGTAATTCCTGGACCTGCAGTATACAAAGCATCATAAAAACACGTGTTAACACTTAAAATCGGCGACGACAGAATGAGTAGTATTGTACATCTGTAGGTTTTTAGTTTTAGTTGTGTTTGTAAACTCCTGACGATGACCGTGATGGTTGAAACTCGAGTTGAGTAAATAAAAAACCAACAAATTGTGAAACAATTACCAAGCGTTTTATTTTATTAATAAACTATTAATTTTTAATAGTTAAATATTTATTATCTATTGTTGATATCAAAGTTACTTCACATGCACCTAAACTACTACAACAATTTAGCTTAGAATTTTAAAATACGAGCGATTTTGACAAGCACAATAGATGTGAAAAGGGTTACTATTTCCAAAGCATTACAGTTGAGCTATTTATTGCTTTGGGGATAGAAAACCACTTTAGGTAAAATGCTGAAAAGTTCCAAAGATAGCTATTGAACGCAATCATGTGACGTCAGTTACTGAAACTATTCTCTTAGAATTTACATTCTCAAAAAACGTATACGTGCCTTAAATATAACAACAATTATTTATTAATAATAAACAGCCATCTATTGATGAAGTTTAGTTTCAATTACATTTCCATCGTGAAGCAGTAATAGTTTTAGCACGTAAAAAATTAATCGCTTATTATGGCATAATGCAGACTGAGTGAGCGGATACACCTTTTTTTTATTGTGATGTGTGTATCTTTTAAAAAAACAATTTAGCCATAAAGTTACGTTTTTAAGTGCCCTCTACATTATTGACAGGTTGAAATTTTGATTTAACGTCAACTTTATTTTTAAATACAACAATAATAAAATAACACTCAAATTTTTTTTAGCTTGTCACTATTCCACTTTATTAAATAGTCACAAGGTAAAAAAAAATTATTGTTATTTTATTTTAATATGAACTTCCACAAAGTAACAACGGCATCTGTTACATATTTACAACAATAATGTTATGTTTGGTTAATTTGAACGTTCTACATATTCTACATACTTAACAGTAAACTTTTTTCCAGTTTTTAGTTTTTATTATTTTTAGGGTGAAAAAATATTTATTTAAAAGATAGGCTGTGCGTGTTCTCGTAACAAAATTTTGCTATCAAATTTAGTTAGTAGGAGGTCACAATAACAAACAAGTATACGTTATTAATTTATTTTGGACATTACGTGCTCAAGTTAAAAATTGATTTCTTCTTCATACTCCGGGTTATCTCCAAGGCTATGGCCATGACTATGACTATAATTTATATAAATGAACGATACTAACAAACTTTAAAAAACTACACTAATAATGGTACTATAAAAACAAATGTGTAATGACATTTACTTTCATTGTTTTAGTTTGTTGCAATCTGTGGCAACTTGATTTTTTCGTAAAAAAAAAGAAGCACAGCCTATACTATTATTTTTTTTAATGTATTCCCACCTTAAAAATAAAAAAATATAAAAACATTTGCGGGTATTATGTGGAACACAGAGTACGTCCGAAATAACGATAAATAAATATGGTTCTATTGAAGAAAAAACATCGTTGAACATCATGTCTTTAACATTTCGGGTCAAATCCAAATTCCAACGCGTTCATGTTGTACAGGGCACTCAAAAACATAACGTCATGGCCAACTTTTTTTCTAAAAGCTACACAAGAAAAAAAGGCGTATCCGCTGACTCACGCTGTATAATTACTTCCAAACTAATGTCTCTCTACCTAACGATGTTTCCAACAGTGGCGTTTTCTCTTAAGCTGCGCAGGTGCGCGCGCACCTCCATGTAATTATTAATTTATAAAAATATATTAAATTTTATATTAATTCCAATTTCTAGACTTGCACTTATCTCTATACTAAAACTTCGTTCCTATCTACAGTAAAAATATGATTTGATATTCGCGGGTCAGCAGATTTTTATCATCGTTGTGTAGGCTTTTATACTAGCGGTGCTTGAAACTTTAAATAAATAAACGTATTGTACACAAATCGTACATGCACATTTTGTATTTGTTACTTATTTTGAACTTTGATCCCGTGTGCTCACTGTAAAACCGCGATATATGACGTCACGAAGCGTGTACTTTTTCAATGAAACCGAAGGCGCTATTATTTAGTCATGTAAGGTGTTTTGTGATTTAGGCTCGCTGATATCCCGACGAGTAAAGGCCAGTCGTTTTACATTAATTACTATAATGGCGAACTCTGTACAAAATTTTGTTGCATAATCCATTTGGTTCTTCACCCTTGCTATAAAAAACTTGGGTAGGCCTACGCCGGAAATAAATTTACAATTTCAAGTAAAAACTAAAAATAGACAATACACTAGGAAATTTAATAAAAACGTATTTGATAAGCATGAGTGGCTTTCTTCGTGTGATATTAAAGCGCCAGTGTTTTGTTTTCCTTGTTTATTGTACGGAAGTGACCTGTCTTGGACAAAAATTGGCGTAAAGGATTTAAATCATCTAAATGTGAAAATTAAAAAACATGAAACCTCTGCCGTACATTAGAATAATACCTTGAATTTGATCATGCTGGGCACGGTAAGTATTGCAACTATGCTAGATTCTGCGTACCTGTAGAAGAACTATAGCACTTCACAACGAAAAAGTAGCCAACAACAGATATGTATTGAACATTATTATCAATTGTATACGTTTTTGCGCTAGTTTTGAGTTAGCATTAAGGGGTCACGATAAATCTAAATCTTCAGTAAACGCTGATGTCTTTCGCGGTATGGTAAACTTTAGTGCCGGCGTAGATAATGCTTTAAAAGGACACTTAGAAAAAGAGACTGTTTTTAAGGGAATATCTAACACTATTAGCGCCTACGAGCTACTGCTGTGCATGCTCGATGTATGTCAGAATGAGATTTCGGTTGAAATTAAAAATTCAAATTATTTAGCTGTAATTGCTGATGAAACAACCGATATATCAGCAGTTTTTCAGATGGTAATAGTTTATCGTTATATATTAAATGGTAAACCTATCGAAAGATTTTGGAGCTTCTTAAATCCGGCCCGACACGATGCACACACTTTGGCATTATGCATAAAAAATGAAGTTGATCGCCATCTCGGAAAAGAGCCGTTCAAACTTATAGCGCAAACTTACGATGGCGCAAATGTGATGAGCAGATCGACAAATGGAGTTCAAGCCAAAATAAAAGAAAGCTACCCTAATTTTTAATATGTTCACTGCCGCGCGCACCAATTAAATTTAATTATGTCAAATGCATCTTCAATAAATCATAATGTTCGTGTATGTTTTGCTACTTTGGGGGGCTTTTGTACATTTTTTAGCAATTCACCACAACAAACGGCTATTCTTGACAAAGTTGTTGGTAAACGTTTGCTACGATCAATGCCTACGAAGTGGAATTTTCATACAGAGAAGAATTAATAGAACGCATGAAAACTATTGAAACTGACCATGAAATTAAGAACTGATCAACTATTGTACAAGCTTCTGGGCTGAAAATAACTTTAGAAGACGACCATTTTATATTTTGACTAGAATTTTTTCACAAAATTATGCCACATGTGGATGTTTTATATAATGAGCTACAAAAAAGAGAAACAGGTCCAGTTTATGTGAAGAGAAGCATAGAAAGCTTTGTTCAAGAAATCAGCAAAACCAGAAATGAAGTCGATACCGTAAAACGGGGTTACATTGAACGGTTTTTCAGTTTAAAAATACATATCTCAATAAGTTACTGAACAAAAATGTTGAAAAAATTATATGTTACGGGCGTCAGTTAGTGCTCTACACTGACAAAAAATCGTGTTTCAATTGACCAACTAAATTTTTTATTTTTAAAAAAAACTAGATGTTCAAAGTTACCCCACAGTCGGGGTTACTTTGAACGTGGGTTTTAAAACCACATAAGTTCAATGAAAACTCTCTTATAGTGTTTCTTTGAACTCCTTAAAACTAAAAATTACGTGTTTTTATTTAAAAAAAAAATAAAGAAAAGAGGCAATTGGCACAAAATACTTTATTTTATTTTTAACAGCTTTAAAACCAAACTAATAAACTTTTTCTCAAAATACATACTAAAGTAACATAGTAGAAAAGTAGGTATAGGTACCTATAAAATATGAATTCAACAAAACTAAACAAATATTTGGCAATAATGGCACGGTTTTATAAAAAAATAGGTACTTAAAGAAAAAAGTAGGTAACAGTATTCTTTATGAAATTTAATGTAAACTTTTCAAGTAAGGGCGTAGTTCTTTTGCCCCAAATACAAAGGCCCCCCTTCTATCTGTTTTGGGGTCTGGCAGAACTGTTAATAATTCAGATGTACGTATAATTCCCTCGTCATTAACCTGTGGCCAAGTAAATTTATAATTCACTTTCTGTGACATTCTCAAAAAAGCAACTTCAACGTTGTTGTTTCCTAGGTCATCAATGGAAATAACTTTTCCTACATAGTGACGAACTAGATTTTTCACTTTAAATTGAACCACATAAAATTTATCTGTTTCTACTGCTCCAACGTATTCTGGGGGTGCTTCTTCTATATCCGACTCCAATTCGTCTGCTAGTTGTTCAAGCTCTTCATGATCCGTTTCTTCTTCTACTATTTCTTCTTCAGCTTCTTCATCCTCAGTTTCTATAAGATCATGTAGAGATATGCTTTTTCCAGGTGGAATATTAATTTTCTTTTTCCTTTGTCTAGTCGTAGGCTCATTAACCCCGCGAAAATCTTTCAACACCTCAATTACAGCCAATGACACATGTTCTTGCACAGGTTTTTCAGGTTCATAGTCCGGTAAACGTTTTAGGGGATGCTCGGGGTCAAAAGGATAAATCCCACACGCCTTAAAGCCAGCTTGCATATTTTCTGATACTTCATTTTTTTCTGGAAACAACTTGCTGTGTAACTTTAAAAGTAACTTTGGAAATTCCTCTTTGGTTAATGTTTGTGATTTACGTCGCACAGTCATCTTCCATTCATCTAATATCTGACGCCAATAGCGTTTTAAGGGGCCATAAAAACTGACATCCAGGGGTTGGAGTAAATGTGTTGAATTGGCCGGCAGGCAACAGAACTTAATGTCGTTTTTTTCACATTCGGATAAGACTAACTCCGTGAAGTGGCTGGATAAATTATCACCAATTAAAACTTTAGTTCCTGGCAATTTCTTAGCTGTGGGTAAAAAAAGTGTAATGAACCAGTCTTCAAACGCACAGGCATCGAACCACCCGCTCTTTGTTCTGCCATATCGAGTTCTTAAAGGACCACCTTCCATCCATGTTGTCCACAAATTTTCGGATTTGTAAACCACGTAAGCAGGTAACATTTGCCCCATGGCATTTCCACAAAACATGATTGAGGTGGCACTTTTGGAAAAATCCCTGATCCTTTCGGGATATTTTACCCCACGTTTAAAGAGACATTTTTTGATTCCTGGGTTGTCCGAAAGGTTGGTCTCATCGTAGTTAAAGATATTTGTTCCTGCAACTCCCTGAGTTGTCTCTTTCAAATGTACAAAAAATTCCTCCACCATCTTTGCTGAAACAGCAGATCTATTTTTTTTTATATTTTGGCAATTTCGTAGAGTTATATGCTGCTTGTGTCTCTTTAAAAAACCCAGTGCCCAGTCCTTAGATGGATAATTATTTTTAAACTGGGAAATATTTTTTCCAGCCTTCGACAAGTAATAGAAGATCAGTTTCCTTGTGTCTCTTAAATCTAATGGAAATCCCCACTCTCCCAAGGTCTGTGCATTTTTTACAATTAGCATTTCCTCACTTTCGGTGAGAGCAAGGGGATGACCAAACTTGTTATTATATTTGCCTCGTAATTTGTGGCTTAATGTGCCTAATGATATTTTATATTGTTTGCTTGCTTCACGCAATGACTTCCTTTTTGATCGTACTTCACGAAGGGCTTCCTCTAAAATTTCAGGGGTGTAGTCAGCATATTTTCTTGTGCCAGGTCTTCTGTTGTATGTGCGGACCATTTTCTGCAAGAAATAACAAAGTTAATTTGTGACCCGAGGCTTCTTTGAACATGTTCAAAGTAACCCCAAAATTACGGTCCACGTGCTACATAACAAAAAAAAATTACAAATAAAAAGTTCGTCGAAATATTTTAAATTTTTTTAACTTACCTTTGTTGGAACACTGTACTGTTATAATAACTAAATTTTGAACACTGTAATGCAATTTATTATTGCTACAGCCATAAAAGTTTACACACCACAAGAAACTTCACATTTACAGGTAAAGTACTAAATATCCATGTTGCCAACCCTACACCAAACATTTTAGTACCAATACTGCTCCACCATTCTAAAATGTGTGATGAATTTAGTAAAAGATACTAGATGTCGCTAAGCCTCGTAATTGTTTCACAATTATTCAAAATAACAAATTTTAAATTTTGTTCAAAGTATCCACACGGTTTCAAAGTAACCCCATTCTACGGTACTATAAACGTATTCTATTTTTTATTTGTGGTCGATACCGTGGACAATCAAGAAAATGGTGACATGTCAAAAAAAATAAAACGTGTAGAAAGTTCCAACAAAACCAGAGAAGCAAAGGAGGTGTGTGATGTGATCATATGCCAGGCTAGGGATAGATTTAGTTTCACTGGACATTTAGTGGCAGCAAATTTTTTTCTACCAGAAAAATTTTCAGAATATTCGTACAGTTTTCCAGTCAATTACTTACAGCGCACTGTAGAAGCTTACCCATATTTCGATGCAAAAAAAGCTGCGTACCGAGTTGGAGGTTATCTACAAGAGAATATAATTCAGAAAAATTAGTGGAGCTTCGACGCTTTTTTCTTTTTTTTTATTTAAACAATTTACAAAATATGTTTGAAGAGACTGTGAAATTGTTGGAGATAATTATTACCATCCCCATGTCTACGGCAGAAGCTGAACGGTGTTTTTCTACATTAAAACGTGTAAAAACCTTCCTGAGAAACACTATGTTACAAAAAAGATTATCTGCACTGGCTATGCTGTCTATCGAAAAAGACTTTATTACAAATATCGCGAATTATAATAATAAAGTGATTGAAGAATTTGCACAACCCAAACGTAGACGTATAGAGTAAGTGGACAGAAGAAATTAGGTAAGTTTTTATTTTGTAGTTTGATTTTCGCTATATAAGTGCACCCCCTAATGCTATAGTCACGAAACGCCACTGAAATAAATACATTTAATAGATAGTTAATGCAGTCAAACTTAGAAAAATGTTAATTTATTTACACTTTATAACACTATTAAGAGTTGTAATTTTTTCGGTCTATTTTGTCTAATATTGCTTAAAATTCAATTTTCTTTCATATAAGTATCACGGTTTTTTTCAAATAGTTCTCTGTCACGCAATTTCTGTTGTTTGAAAATACGTTACCCTCTGCAAAAGGCGTGCCTAAATCTTTTTATTTCTGATGTGCTTATTTTCCATTGCTGCAAAGTGTTTTCTTATTATTATATTTCTTTGCAATTTACTGTTTTTGTTTGTTATTTTTATTTCTTTAACTGTATACAACTTTCTTTTCATAAAACTCTTGTTATCAAGTGCCTGTTTTTTTTTCAGTGTAGCAATGATCATCAGAATTTATCTCTTGTGTAGGTTGAGCAAGTTTACTACGGTAATTACTGTTTAGAGTTTTAGACACAAAGGCTGGTTTGATTTGAACAGATAAGCATTTTAATTAACAAGAGTGTGTTGGTAAAAATAAACGTAAAATGTTACTAAAGCATATTTATTCCGCACATGTATCATCACCGTAAATTAAAAAAAAAAGTGTTCGCACTTAGCTTAAATGGTTTACCCAAGCATCTGTGGCATACAAAATTAAACCGATTCGAGATCACACTTTAAAAGACGAATATCGTGAAAAATATCAAATAAAACCATTTGAATTTCAAATGAGTGTAGTCAAGTTACTTTTTTATTGTAATTTTCTACAATTCTGTCGCCACAATGAGCAAGGAACACAGAAATGAGGGAACGTAGAAATGAGGTTGATATTGTTGAATTGGAAAAGTTTGTCGCGTTTATTAAATTTGAAAATAATAAAATAACCCCTTATGAAACGTTATTACCTCGTAATTGCTAGTTTCGCTTCGTTAAATTGGTTGATTTTTCATTTCCTTCTATATATTTCCATTGTACACACACCACCGGAAGTTTTCTTTACAAGGAATTGCATTATTATATTGATTAAGTTAGTTTAACCCCGTATTACCGTTAAATGCTGTACAAATTTTCTATTTCAACCTTTATTTGAAACAGGAACAAAATCTCTCAAATTGAGAAAAACGTTTCAAAAATCACATTTTTATTTTCTCTTATCAAAACATGGCGGACGACCATCAAGTGCAGTGCAGAAAATGCGAATTAGTTATTGAAATACATCATGTAATAAAAAAAGTGTACTGGTTTGTGTAATAGCAAATTGCATGGACGATGTTCTGGATTAAAAGATTCTGATATTCGGTCAATTAATTCCAATATTTTGAAAAATCTTGGACTAGTGTGGATGTGCGACGCATGCCGAGTTTTAATAGGCGATAGTGATAATATTTTTAATCTAATATATAAAATGTAAGACAATATCAATGACAATACAGCTGCCATCAAAACCCAAGGTGAGCTAATTAACAATTTGCTATCTTTGAATTCTAACCAAAACAATTTAAACAATAAACTCAATGCAAATATACATAGTAACGACACCTATAGTCAAAAAGTCTAAGTGAAATTTAACAGAAGCACATTTGGTCAAACTGCATTGAATGATAATAAGAAGGCAGATAAAAAAAGCGTAGGTAAAAACAATCAAACAGGTATTCAACCAAGCAGTATTGGTATACAACAAAAACCAATAACAACGGAACAGCTATCACATTCAATAAAAGCAGCAATGAATACAATTAAGCCGGATGCTTCCGAAATTCATAATATAAATAACCCTGATGATTTTACTCTTGTAACAAATAAACGCAGGAAAAGACAAATAATTATTGGCAGTGACACCACGACAACTGAGCAGTTCAAAGCTGTCGAAATTGAAAAAAAGTGCTGGCTTCATGTTGCAAGATACCCTCTATCAACAAACGCTATTGACTTAAAAACGCATCTCGATAATAAATTCAACAGGAAAGGCTTCCTAGTTGAAAAAATGACTACTCAACACCCAAACCTAACTTTTATAGAAATTCTTTCACCCATGTGCAAACCACCAACAAATTAAATGTAATAGATCTAAATATACAATCAGTTAAACAAAAAACCAATGAACTTGATGCGCTGTTACAAGACAACGACCGTGATGGGTATAAAATTGTCTGCTTATCAGAACATTGGCTTTCTGCCGAAGAAGCCGATTTATTAAAAGTCGGTGAAATGTCTGTAATTGCACAATTTTCACGACGAATATTTAAATGTGGTGGAGTAGCAATTCTAGCAAAGCTTAAGATTAAATTTAAACAACTTGACTTATCAAACCTTTCAATTGAGAAACATTTTGAGTGCGCTGGAATATATAAAACTGACCTTCGCACTATTATTATTGTTGTCTATCGCTCACCTACAGGTGACTTCAATATTTTTCTTGAGAAACTTGCGCTTTTATTTACTAAAACTGATTATCTAAATAAAAACGTGATCATCGGCGGAGATTTCAATGTTTGGTTTAATCGAGAAGATCCAAGGAAACAGCATCTTAGCAACTTATTAAAAAGTTACGTATAAAAAAGACCATAAATGTTCCCACCAGAAATGAAAACTATATTGATAATATTTACACAAATCTGTCAGAGTTTACTGTCGGCCTTATTCCTACCTACTTCTCTGACCATAGTGACGTATATCTTAAAAAATCGTACTTACCGATTTCAAATTCCACAAAAGAAAGAAAATATCGTCCAATTACAGTAGCAGGAAAATTTAAATACTTCCAACTACTCGATCAGATTAATTGGAATTTCACAAAAAATAACCAACGAGATATTAATGAGAAATTTGAACACCTAATCCAAATCCTGCAATCAAATTACAATATCGCTTTTATAGAAAAAACGTTTAAAAAAGTAAATGGGAGACGATCAACAGTAGATGGTTTGATGAAAACCTAAAAGTAATGAGAAAGAACTTGAACCTGTTATATGAAATATGCAAGAATGGCAGACTCGAATGCAATTCATCTACGAAATGAATACAGAAGATAATACAGATATAAAATCAAAGAATCTAAAATAAGAAATAATAACTCAATTATTGAGAAATCAACCAACAGCTCCAAAACTATGTGGGACATAATCAACTTGAAACGTTCTAAATATCGAGCAAAAGACAGCACTTGCAACATACCCTCAGAAGCGATCAATCAATTTTTCATCCAGGTGGCTGACCGTATTATCACTGATTTACCACAACCAACAGAAGATCCTATATACAGCATGAGTAAAACTATGCTCAACGTAAACGGTGCTATTTTCAAATTCAATGAAGTTTCCAGTGTAGAAGTGCGTGACGTTATTTGTGAATTAAAAAATAGCAAAAGCAAAGATGTGTTTAACTTATCTGTCGAGCTTATAAAAACAATTAGTAATATTATTATACAACCACTTACATGCCTAATAAACGAGTGTATTAGAACAAGCATCTTTATTGGTCGCTCAAGTTATACCAGTCTTTAAAAAAGGCGATACCCTCGATTGTAATAACTATCGACCGATTTCTTTACTACCGATTCTCTCAAAAATTTTGGAAAAAATGCTTACAAACCAACTCACTAATTTTTTTGAAAATCATGATTTATTCTCAGAGGAGCAATTCGGTTTTAGACGAGGTCGGTCAACTACAGATGCAATTTTAAAATATCTTGAAAATGTTACAGATGGTTTTGAAATGAAAGAATATGTAATGGCTTCTTTTCTAGATCTAAGCAAAGCGTTTGATTGTGTCTCACACTCAATTTTATTAAGAAAACTTTATGTCTATAACTTACATCCTGTGTCATGTAAATTGATTGTATCGTATCTAAAACACCGAAAACAAAGAGTTAAAATTAAAGAATCATTCTCAACCTTTCTTACTATCAGTTATGGCGTACCTCAAGGATCTATTTTGGACCGCTTTTATTTTTGATGTATATCAATGACTTAACTTATTGTATGGAAAATACTTCCATGATATTGTTTGCGGATGATACAACTTTAACTCGTAGGGGAGAAACAGTTGAGATGGTTACTCGCCTTAATGTAAATGCCATGTTGAATGCACAAAATTGGTTCAGCAATAACAGGCTCAGTTTAAATACCAATAAAACACAGAATATAAGATTTTCTACAAACCAATCGAGTTTTCCAGATACGGTGCAAAATGCTAAATTTCTAGGTCTATATATTGCAATGATATGCGTGGTCTTGTGACTACTAGAAAACAATTCCCTAAAATGTTTGCAATTCACGCAATTAAATTAAACTTTCTACGAGACTCTTCTAACTTTCTCAGGGTCGTTATTTAGCTTGTCAAATAAGTTATTTAAATTAATAGAAATAAACACACACAACGATATTAACTTTACAAAATAAGGTTTTATTAAATAACTGAATTTTTAAATGTGTTTTCCGAAAAATTAAATGAGTTTTATTAATTACAATCGTCTTTTTTTAAAAAGAAACACTTATCTTAGCGTCTCCTTATTAGGATATTCTTCGCTCGAGCAAAACGCTGAGTGTCCAACTTCTATTTCGCTCTGCTGGTTTCTCAAGTAACCACAGATACTCGCCTTTACTCTGAATCTTCTTCTGCTCTGTTTTATTTTATTTCCAAATTGGTTTTACCACCATCACAAACGAACAAACTTCCTCGATGGCCTTTAACTTGTAATACTTCTGGTTTTTTTATAATTCGTTGTTACTTCTTTGTATTTTTCTCTTTTATTCTCGTAATTACTTTTATATAACTTTTAGACCCGTTTTTCCTCTTTTTTCTTTCAGAGGATCTCAATTCTCTGTATTTATTTACACAGACGAGCCGTAACTAACTAAACAAAATCTCTCTTTTTTTTCTTCCTCCTTTGATTTTCATTTGTATAACAAACAAATAAATCTCAAGTCCATGAGTATACTATTCTTTAGCACGTTTGTGAAACTTGACACTGACATGCAAACTGACATTTATCAACGCACAAATCAAGTAACTCTAAAACTTCTTACAAAATAAACCTTTTGAACAATTCTAAACTAAATTATAATTACAATTAACATAAATAAATTTCGTATCAATCTGTTGTGTTTTTCTTTTCTTTCAGTACAAACAAACCATATGAAAAATAACAATTATTAGAATTTATAACAAGAATTATAGCAAAAATACGCAACCCTGAGTTTAAAAGTTAGAGTATCAAAACCTTACAGTGTTCATAAAACTCCAATCACAAATAGAATTGCAGAAAGCATTTCAAAAACTGCTCTCCAGGAATCACAATACTCCAGACAAATCGAACACCTCTAAATATCATAGCAATATAGACGAAAATCTAACATGGCAAACATTAGCTAATAAATTATCCACTAGCACATACGTCTTATGTAATTTGTCTAATATTGTATCGCAAACTGTTTTACGAACGGCCTACTTTGCCATCTTCCACAGCCATTTGCAATATGGTTTAGTGTTGTGGGGGCACTCGGCCTCTGGTCAAAGAATATTTAAACTGCAAAGGTGAGGCGTTAGAATTGTGGCTAACGTCGGCTATAGGGAAGATGTTAAACAATCTTTCATTTCATTAGGGATACTAACGTTGCCCTGCCAATACATACACTATTGCCTTGTGAACACAAAAAGAAACTTAAATGACCTGCCTACGCATGTTGACATTTATGACTATAACACGCGTAACAAAAATAATATTTATCCACACTTTCATAGAATTAACAAAAGCAGAATGGATGTGTATTACGGTTGAAAATTTTTTAATATGCTGACGCTTAATGTAAAGCAATTACCACTTAATAAATTTAAAATTAAGATAAAAAACTATTTATTAAATCATGCTTTCTACAACTTAAATGAGTTTGCTCATCAAATTAATTTATAAAAGCACCGATATATAGATTACACTGTATGTACTATAATACTATATCCTTTTGACTTATGTAAGATTTTATGTAATCACAAACAACAATAAATTATCTTATCTTATCTTATCTCTTGGGTTTCAATCACAATACCGGATTAATACGTTTCTAAAGAAAATTTTAAATTCTATCTGGAAGTTTAATGTAAAAGTAGGTTTCTAAGAATTTGATGACCACTAACAAAATTCAAAAAACGTTTATTAAAATTCACACTGTACTCCCAGATAGACGCCTGAATAATACTGGAGTCTACAATTTCAGAAGCAAAAAAGGTTGTTGAAAATAGGAAGTCTTGAAACTCGAGACTAAATTCCCACTAATAATTATTATTTATAATTGAAATCAGTAAGTATACCAAAATTTAAAAAAAAATATGTTAAATAATGAGATTCAGGATGAGATGAAAGCTCTTTAGCATCTTAAGAATTGAAATTAAACGGACAAACGATGCATACGAAGATTAAATTAAAAATTAAAATTAGGGAAAGGTGTCACTCAACTTTCCCATACTTCAGAAATTTTTTCTTACCTACCTTATTTTCAAGTATTTTTATATCAACGTTCTAGCCCCAAACTGTTACCATGAGATCACAATATTTCTACCTAATACTGCAGCACCTATCAATCAACTGCAGGGGCCCGTTTAATGTGGTTACAACTGTATTCTGAGTTTCTCGTGAACCGCGGACCGATACGGTTGTGAAGGTAACGAGCACTGTTTAACCAAGTGATTATATTAAATTGTGTAGTGTATTACTGTGATCGCCTAATACATTTCACCATCTGTATTGAAGTTCAACCGCATACCGCGCGCCTGCGGGCGTGCGATAGTGCTTATCTAAAAACTAAAAAATTTCGTACTTACGCGAATTATCGGCAGATTTAATAGAAAATAGACGTAAACTTAATAATAACAACAGTGAAACTACATTTAACAGAAAAATGAGTTTTACAAGTGATCAAATCATCACAGCAGATAGCCACATCGAACCTGAAGTAACAGTTATTTACAGAGGCGACTTATCGCAAAACACGCAAATTTCTCAAAACCAAAACCACCTTAAGCGCCCCATCCAATCACCACCACCTCAAGATTCCAATAAACGCTATGTTTTGGACACTAACCAATTATTAAAAGAAAACAAATATTATCTTCCCCCGCAAAAAGAAAAAAGTCTCACCGTTAACGAAGACAAAGCTCAAGAACCTAAACCCATAAAAATCCCTCCAATATTTATTCACAACGCTAATAATTATCAACAACTTATATCAGACATACAATCAAATATTAAAGAAGAATTCACAGTAACCAACAAAGGTTCGCAAATCAAAATTAATCTAAATACAATAGAAGATTTTCGTACTCTCACGTCATATTTTGATAAAGAAAAGAATGTAAATTATCACACGTACCAGAATCCAGACACGTCTAACAAAGTTTCTGTAATTATACGAAATGTACCAGTTTCAATTACAAACGACGAAATAAAGCAAGAATTACTTGCTAAAAAGTACCCTGTAATAAGTGTCACGCGCTTGCAGAGCAAAGATAAACTGCCAATACCGGTTTGTGCTGTATTGTTAAACAAGCAGGAGAATGTAAATTCTATATTCGATTTGAAATACGTATACTATTGTAAAGTAACAGTCGAGCCAAGACGAAACGGGAAGGACATACCACAGTGTACCCGTTGCCAACGATACTCGCACACAAAAAATTACTGTAAGCTGACTCCCAGGTGTGTAAAATGCTTGGGGGATCACCACTATTCGCAGTGCACTAAAACCAAGGAAGAGAAACCCAGATGTGTTAACTGCCATGGAGAGCACACTGCAAACTACAAAGGCTGTGAGTATTACAAAAAATTGACAGCGAAACGACCAAATCCTGATAGATACACATCCCCTTATTATAAATATGCAGATGCAATTAGAGGCGAATCAACTAGTCAAACCAAGAATGATAAAAATAGTAATGATAAAAAAACTAATGAATCAAGTTCACTTATAGAGCAAATAATACATTCACTCATACAAATCATCATGCCTCATATAGGCAAACTCAAAGAATTCCTTCTCCCGTTAATCCCAACCCTATTACAAAATGTCAGCAAATAAAATAAAGAAAACCTACACTAACCTAATCATCACAAATTGGAATGCAAACGGAATTACAAGACAACGATCATTACTTATCGCGTTTTTGGAAAGACATAATGTAGATATATTATGTGTCACCGAAACACATTTATTAACAAATCAAAAGTTGAACATACCGGGTTATAATGTTTTTCGAAAAGATAGGCCAGGAAACACAGCCGCAGGGGGGGTTGCAATAATTTCTAAAAAGTCTCTTAGTATTTACCAGATCGAAACTGAAACAGCCGGAAATATAGAAACAACTGCAGTAATGATAGAAATTCAAAATAGTAGAAAATTAAAGATTATCTGCGCATACAAGCAACCGAATAAACGTATTTCTGCGAACGACCTGGAGAACGCGTTTAACGACAACACGCCAACTCTACTCGTAGGGGACCTTAATTGCAAAAACACAGTCTGGGGATGTAGAGTGTCCAACCCAGATGGTACTAAGCTTCATGAACTATTAACAAAACATGGTATTCAGATTACCCCACCTACCGAAACGACTTACATACCATACCGAATTGACCATCAACCTGATATTCTTGATGTCATCCTACATAAGAACTTCTCAAACCCAATTAGTCAGATAGTGTTGCCTGAACTAGATTCGGATCACTTACCGATTATTTTAAATTTTGATAATCAACCTAAGGTTGCTGATAAAACCCCGAAACTAATCAACGGAAAAATTGATTGGAAAATGTTTAGTCAGACTCTGCAGCAAAATCTAAAATGCCCAGCAGCTATAAACAGCAACAGCGACATCAATAATTCCATAGATAAATTATTAAGTGCAGTCAAAGACTCAGTTGCAGCTTCTACTATCATTCAGAAACCAAGACGCGCAATGAACTTCGCGAGACCACCTGCTAGCATACAACAATTAATCAAAGAAAAACACAAAACTCGAAGATTGTGGATTAGATCAAGAGACCCATCAGTTAAATCACACTTAAATTATTTAATACGCAAAATACAAAGACAACTCGAACAGAATAGAATTGATAGTTATCAGACATACATCCAAGAGCTTCAACCACAAGACCCGACAATGTGGAGGGCAACCAAGCGCATCTTACAGAAGCATCATAATATATCCACCATAAAAGCGAATAACGCATCCTACTCATCTGATGAGGAAAAATGCTCATTGTTCGCCAGCCACTTGGCCAATACATTTACAACTACTGATGAGTCTCCCAACAAAAAACACACCAACAAGGTCGAAAGGGAGCTGCAGAATGGGTCCCCTCATCACCCAAATGAAATATCACCGATAACGCCATATGAAATCAAAACAATAATAAATAAATTACCATCAAAAAAAGCACCGGGTCATGATTTAATCACAAACCTCCTATTAAAAAACTTACCTAAAAAGGGGGTAGTATACGTGACATCAGTGTTCAATGCCTGTTTAAGAGTTGGATACTTCCCTGATACATGGAAGTATGCCCATATTTTATTATTTCATAAGCCAGGGAAGAATTCTCATGACATTAATGGATATAGACCAATAAGCTTATTACCGACCCTATCGAAGGTGTTTGAAAAGGCAATATATGTGCGCCTGCTAGAATACATCCACAAAAATAAAGTTTTGCCGAATTTTCAATTTGGATTTAGGAGCCACCACTCCACGATTCATCAACTAAATCGCGTCACAGAGATCATTGAACGTGGATTCGAACAAAAGTATTATTCAGCTGCCATATTCCTCGATATCAAACAAGCATTTGATACTGTGTGGCATAAAGGGCTCTTGTATAAGCTTATGAAGATTAAATTGCCTCCCTACCTCCAATGTATCATCAAATCATTTTTAGAAAACCGCACGTTCTCTGTTGCAATAAACTCCAAAATATCCGAAGTAAAAATGGCTAACGCTGGAGTGCCCCAAGGATCTATACTGGGGCCCATCTTGTTCAATGTATACGTGCACGATATTCCTCAACTGGAAAAGTCCGCTTTGGTCATGTTCGCAGATGACACTGCCATCATCAGCCAAAACAACGATATCAACACGGCCATCACACAGTTACAGGAGAATGTAAACATAATTAGCGATTGGCTTAACAAATGGCGCTTACAACTTAATGTCACTAAAACTGAAGCTAAGATATTTTCACTGCGGCGTAAAGGCAATCCACCTAACATAGTGCTACAAAACAAAGCGATCCCGTGGAAGAGAGATGATGAAGCCGTAAAATACCTGGGTATCTACTTGGATAACAGACTTACGTGGGGTTATCATATTAATAAAAAACTCAATGAAGCCCACTCAAGACTAGTGCAATTATATCCATTAATAAATAAAAAATCTCATCTTAAAATCAAGTGCGGAACACTTATTTACTTGTCTATTATTCGCCCCGTGATCATGTATGGATGCCCTGTATGGGGTAGTGCCAGCGAGACCCAATTAAAGAAGCTACAAACTTTTCAAAATAAAGTTCTGCGAATAGTCTTAAATGCCCAATGGTTTGTTCGAAACAACCAGATTCACAGAGAAGCGGGAGTGGATACTATCAAAGAAGCAATCAAAAAAATTTGCAAACGCCACTTTAATAACATTCGCGAATGCCCAGCAACTGACGTTTATTCTATCGGGGAAAAGAAAATTCACGCGAGATTAAAAAGAAAGCTACCGCAAGATTTATATTTATCGAACTCAGATGATAGTGAATAAAACCTAAATTGTAGTGAGGAGGTGATTTTAGTACCTTCATAGTGCTGTTACAGTGATAAGACCTACATCATCACAGCCATGAATAGCAACACTAAGTGCTGAACTGGCTTAAATCAAAAAAAAAAAAAAAAAAAAAAAAACTGTATTCTATCAAAAAACGACCTATCTTTTGTGTGGGCTCGCCGAAAAGCTTGCAAACACCTGCATTTAAATCTACCATCATAAACGAACTGGAATAGTTGATTTTTAAGTTACCTATAGCGATTGAAAAAAAAATACACTTTTTTCATATTTTTCATTAAGACATTAATATCAAGTAACCAAAGACATAACAACTTATAGCAAATGTTGGAACTGTCTTTCTTGCATAATTTGACATCAATCTTTCTATAAAAATCTTGGACCGAGTTTTATATAATTTGGGATGATAAATTATTAACTTATAATCTAATACGTTGTTTTTGATCTTCAACGTCATCACATTTATTTTGGTATACTCTTGCTTTCAAGTAGCCCCAAAGTAAATAATCCAACGAAGTGAAGTCCAGAGATCTAGGTGGCTATTAAATAAATTCAATCAAAAAATATGGCCCCAACACTCGATCATGATTATGCCATCCACACATTTATATGCTTCTAGTATCCAGTAGTGGTAGTAGTAATAGTATCTTCTTTTGACCAGCGATGGAAAAGTGTGACGGCAATGAAAAGTTTATCAAAAACATAAAAAGCAACAATTTATCTAAGTACAGTTGTTAATAGTCACAATTATCGCTTCTGGTCCAAAGGAGATACTACATCTTCTTTTGACCAGAAGCGATAATTGTGACTATTAACAACTCCACTTAGATAAATTGTTGCTTCATATGTTTTTGTTTTTGATAAACTTTACATTGCCGTCACACTTTTTCATCGCTTCTTCAGAAAACTGAAGACGTCTATCAGGATCATCTTCCAATAACTCTTGAACAACATCAACTTTATATGGGTAAAATTGATCGTGTTTTCAAAATTTCCACGCAGGACTTTGGCTAGCCTCATTCTCTCGGGCAATTGTATTAGTTGACACGTGTGGATTTTCAATAACTGATAATGCTACATTCAGTTTTTCATTTTCTGTTGGGGCTTTTGGTCGACCACTTTTAAATAAATCACGTACAGTATCGGTTTCTTCAAGCCTATGAAAAATCTTACAGTTGAATTAATGTGTAATCAAGGTATTTCTCATTAAACAACGCACACATTTTAGCACGACTTCTAATTCTGTCACCATATCTCAACATCATCAAAATTTCAATTTTTTGCTTTTTTGATAGTCGATGCTTTTTATTTTTTTGTTAGACTTCGCTAAATTGAAACGTTACAACTGGTCATATTTGGCAAAAACAAATGAACAATACTTGATAAACAACATGACATAATCCACCTTAGAAATTATTGTTATGTTTTTGGTTACTTGATATTAATGTTTTAATAAAAAAAATATGGAATTTCAATCGCTGTAACTTAAAACCAATGATCCCAGTTCATTTATGATAGTAGATTTAAATACAGTTTTTGCCAGCTTTTCAAAAGTCCACACAGAGGATTGGTCGCTATTTAAAAAAATTAAGTCAAGGTGGCTCTCGGTGCGGAGGTTGGCGTTGGAAAACATAAGATAGCACATAAAGATGCAGTTATATTTAAATCAATTTAAGTGTTCGTGCTTTTTTTCAAAAAAACCAACGCTTCACAGAAATGCGCATTTTATTCCTTACTTTTGAAAAACCCTGTATATATAATTTAAAATAGCAAGTGAAAATTTAGAATAGAGATTAAAACGACAAATTTTTACTAATTTTCAAATATGATGCGAACCAGGCGGTTTCTAAAAGTGCTAGCTGTAAGTGGTTTCAAAACTTCCGGCAATGAGTTATAAACACTACTAATATTATACGAAAAAAATCTTTCAAACAACTGAGATTTATGAATTGGAGGTGTGATTAGACTTTTCTTTCTTATATTAACATTGTGGATATTATGCCCAAATTTTATTAAATTAAAAAGATAAGGTGGCTGTTTTGTTATTATAATTTTTTGAAATAAAATTTAGCATGCAGTGTTCTTCTATTACTCATGTTAAGCCAGTTGGCGTCTGTTAATTTATGAGAAATATGATCAAACTTTCTAATACCATTATATATACCGTCTGTCTATAAAGTAGCCTCCCCCCTAACTAACTTTTGAACGACTTGATATTTTACCACAATATTTGGTGTGCTTTAATGGGAAATTAAATACTATTTTTTAGCCAAAAATTAAATTTTGTATCATTCAAAATGGCGACTGGGCGCCATTTTGAAATTTTTGCTTAAATAGAAAGGGGGGCCGACACCTCATTTGAAAGGTCTTTTAGTTCTGCGTCTGATCCTAGAATTTCAAAGAAAAATATTGAGCCATAACCAAATGGCAGATTGTAAACAAATGGAATTGTTTTGATTTTCTTATCCAGTAGTCCACTTTTTCATTTTCAGGACTAAATTTTCCCAGAAATATCTCAGGTGGCTGGAAATAATATTGAAAACGTTATGTTCCAACAGCACGGTGCGCCGCCTCATTATTATAGGCCTGTTTCTGACTTTCTCAACGGACGTTTTCATGGAAGATGGATTGGTAGGTGGGGGCCTCTAGAATAGCCGGCTCACTCCCCAGATTTAACTTCCTCAGATATTTTTTTTGGGAATATCTGAAATCGAAAGTGTACAGAACCCGTCCAGAAACAATTTAAGAACTGGAGCAACGCATTACAGAAGTTTGCAGAAATATCACTCCAGAAACTTATGAAAATGTAAGGCAGGAATTTCATAACCGACTTTTTATGTGCCAAGAAGTGAATGGTAAACATTTCGAACACTTAATTTAATTAATTTAAGCTTTAATCCTTAGTTTTTTTTAAGAGACTTCTTTATCTTCAAACATTGTCATTTTGTTATGGCAGAACTAAAAGACCCTTCACTCGACCCCCTTTCTATTTAAAAAAAATTCAAAATGGCGCCAAGTCGCCATTTTGGATGATACAAAATTTTAATATGGTCTGAAGAATAGTATTTAATTTCCCATTACAGCACACCAAATTTTGTAGAAAAATATCAAGTCGTTCAAAAGTTAGTTGGGGGGGGGGTTACTTTATAGACACAGTGTATATTATAAAAGTCGAAGGCAAGAAAACATCGAAATAATTAAAATGCGACAGTACGAGAAATTCACACATTAGCACTTTATGTTTTCTATTTAAACAAAATCTTTGTTCTAATACCAATTTAAGATTAACATAAATAAGCTTTTCGCAACATATGAGCAATGTGTTGTGAAAATTTTAAACCTTCATCAATAATCAACCCAAGATTCTTAGCAGTTTCCTTTAGAGGCAGGACCGTATCTCCAACTTTAACGACTACATACTTTTTAATTAAATTTCTTGGTTACTTTTGACAAACACCATAACTACAGATTTTTTTGCGTTAATCCGTAGACGGTGTTTTTCTGAAATTTTTACAAGATAAGCAATATCCGTATTAAGTTGATGATTTGCTAGAATAACATGTTCAGGATTAAAACCGAGCTGTAGTTGTGTATCGTCGGCATATAAGTGATATCCTCAACATAATTTTTGATGATGGATGTATACAGCGAATAGAGGAGCGGGCTCAAACTTAGGCCACAACAGGTAGGCCCATTGTGCTACCTCCCCAGCAGCTCTTCACATTAGGCATCACTCAAGCTATAATTTTTTGATATTATTTATTTATATTTGCGAGTAAATAATTCTACATAAAATTTTCAGTACATCCTTGCTTTACATAAAATTATTCAATACATCATTGTTGACGTTTCTCGCATGCCCTTTTCCATACCTCTCGGTCCCTCCAATCTTCTTCATTTAATTCTCTATTTTCCATAGCTTCTCTCACGCCTTGCATCCATGTTGTTTTTGGTCGCCCACGCTTTCTTCTTCTGTTTGGGATCCATTCTAGCATCTTCTTTGGCCATCTTTCATCCGGCATTCTCTTTAAGTGACCATACCATTTCAGTTTTTTTCGTTCTATTGCCTCTACCAAGGTTTCCTCCACTTCCATCCTTCTTCTGATTTCGGCATTTGGAATCCGGTCCATCCTTCGTCAAACTACAGCTGCGTCTCCAATATTCCATTTCAGTAGCGCTAATAGTTTTAGCTTGTCTTTTTGTCACTTCCCATACCTCTGCATTATAAGTCGCTATGCTTTGGACCATTGTGCTGTATATTTGCTTTTTTGTTTTTACTGATAATTTGTTTCCCCATATTATTGGGTGCAGTTGCCTAACAGCCGTCCTCGTTAAGTTCATTCTCCTCTTTATTTCATCTTCACTTCCTCCTAAATTTGTAAAATTTGTGCCTAGGTACGTATACTTTTCCACGCATTTTAGTGTGCCATCCTCCAAAACCAAATCTTCACCTTTACCTCCTACTACCATATATTGTGTCTTGTCGATGTTGATCTGAAGCCCCCATTTGGCGTATTCCTGCTTTAACTGTTTAAACATATAGCTTATGTCAATGTCATCTTCTGCACAGATAACCTGGTCATCTGCGTAATGCAATGTGTGGATAAAGTCATCATCCACTTTTATCCCCATATTTCTGCAATGCCGTTTCCAGTTTGCCAACGCCTGTTTTATATATATCTTAAATAATGTCGGCGCTAAACAGCACCCTTGTCTCAAACCTTTTGTGACGGCGAAAGACTGTTTTGATATCTTTGCCCCTGTCTTTATTTGGCATCGCATGTCGGTATATAATACTCTTACGGCATTTATGTATGTTGTCGGTATGTTTTCAGTTAGCATTTCTTCCCACAGTTTTTTTTGGGGTACGCTGTCATATGCTTTGCTTATATCGATGAACACCAGATGGGTCTGCAGGCCACGTGCAAGTCTCTTGTCTACGAGTTGACGCAGCGTAAAGGTGTTATCTGCACAAGATCTCCCCGCTCTAAATCCACTTTGATCCTCATCTTCCTTTAACTTTAACTTTTTGGATGTACTTGCTTATTTCGGCCATGTCAAGCCAGTAGTCCTCCAACATGGATCTCCTGATTGTTGCGAGAGCTGAGCAGTGACATAGAACGTGTTCTGCAGTCTCGTGGTCCTCGTTGAGTGCACCACAATTTGGGCTGTCCACCAGTCTCATCCTGTGATAAGATAAGATACCCACAACTAGTCGCAAGTTCTTTCGGGACAGTTGCACGCAGTATTTGGCTTCTTTGGCGAGGATGCAGAAACAGCAGCCTTTGCTTTGAGTGTTAAGCCATCTTCGTGTGAAGCTTTTTAAGGTTTCTTGGTATAGCATAAAGATTAATGTCAGGGATATAGGAATTACGGGTTCTGGCCCCCAGAGAGGTTGTTCGAAGGCCAGTCTTACAATCTCGTTAAGTTGGCGTGATGTTCTTTCACCAAGAGATGCATTCGCATAAACACTAAACTGTCTACTAAAGGCATATTGTAAAGGAAGGTAGTCCACCATAGCGTCTAGAAGAGTCTTGACGATTGACTCATTCAGGATGCGGGTATGTCTGCCTCCCTTACCTGCTGTGTGCTACAGCCCCTTATGGCGCAGCCTCAAAGCAGTCCTCACAGCTACTTTCTCCACAAAAAGAGCAAGTGGTGGAAGCATAAGATCACCGATAAGGCGGTCGTGGGGGTTGAGCGTATAGCACCTGTAGAACTAAGACAAGCGAGACGTTGCACGTGTCTTAGTTTAGTTGCTGTCGTAGCTTGTCTGACCCTGGGCCACCAGACAAGTGCTCCATAGCATAGCATGGGCTTAATTACGGCAGTATACAGCCACAATGTAATTCTGGGAGAGAAGCCTCGGGATTTACGTAGAGCGCGGCGACACTGCCAAACAACCATGCGTGCTTTTTAGTTTCAGCTTTCAAGTGTTTTTCCCAGTTCAGCTGTTTGTCAAAAATAACTCCCAGGTGTTTGACATTGTCTGAGAAACTGAAAGAAGTGTTAAATAGAAGAAGCGTACGTTAGAATACAACCTTCTTTTTCTTGGTGAAAAGTACCATTTCTGTCTTCAAGGGGTTGATAGAGAGCGACTGTTCATTACACCATTTTTTCTGTTATTCGAAAAGCCACCATTAAAGTGCAGAGCGTGCCCTCAAACTTCCCTGTGATGAGGATGGTGATTTCATCCGCATGTCCAGTAGTATAGAACCCAGCATCATTGAGTTAGCTTAAAAGGCTGTCCACCACTGTACCTATTCCATAACAGTGGAGACAGAACCCCGCCTTGTGGACAGGCCGTTTATCACAACACCTCTAATAGAGCTGTTTTCTAAATTTATTGCACTGCTCTCGTTGCAAGCATGTGATTTATCCACTCACAGAGAGTAGGTGCAACACCATGTCTGCGTAAGGCAGAATGTATACTTTCAAATGAAGCCTTGTCAAAGGCTCCTTCAATATCAAGGAAAACGCCCAGAGTAGACGTTTTATTGTCTAACGATCTCTCGATCCAATTTGGTACAGCGTGTAGCGCCGATTAGGTAAATCTCCCTAGGGTGTAAGCGCGTTGGTTCAGGTGTAGTGGGTGTGGAACAAACACCTTCTCCCTTATTTCTCTGCCACAAAGTTTTTTAAGCTTTTTTAGTAAGAAGGATGTAAGACTAATGGGACGATATGATTTGGTCAGGGTATAGTGGGCAGGCCCTGGTTTAGTTATAAAAATTACTTTCCCTTCTCTCTAGCTCTCCGGCATATATCGAAGGGCGACACGTGTCTGGTAGATGCGCACCTGGTGAGCAGGTATCAGGTACCCATTGTAATAGAGCTGGGAAGATACCGTCCACTCCTGGCGACTTCAAGGAGAGAAAGGAGTTTATAGCCAGGTTACCTTGTCGCCCCGTATGACCTGGTCCGCCACTTCCCAATCCTCCTTGATGGGAGGTGGGCTGTCGGGTCTTGGCCATATACAGTCAGGTGTCAGCAACCGTATAGTTGATTACTAGACACTGATTTTGTGAAATTAGAATTAGTTTTAAAATAGTTTTGCTCGATCAGTTGTCATTGCCGCCTGCTACACACTCGTGATCTCTACAACAAAGATTATCGGGAAAATCAATGTCACTCGTGGTATTATACATGAAAAACTAATAAAAATTAAATTGTTAATAAGAAAATTGTGCTGCAACAGAAATTTTATTCATATACCATCTGTCTATAAAGTAACCCCCACCCCCACCCCCTAACTAACTTTTGACGACTTGATATTTTACCACAAAATTTGGTGTGCTTTAATGGGAAACTAAATACTATTTTTTAGCCAAAAATTAAATTTTGTATCATTCAAAATGGCGACTGGGCGCCATTTTGATTTTTTTTTAATAGAAAGGGGGGTCGAGTGACACCTCATTTGAAAGGTATTTTAATTCTGCGTCTGATCCTAGAGTTTCAAAGAAAAATATTTAGCCATAATAAAATGGCGGATTTTAAACAAATGGACTCACTCAATTCAAAATTGTTTTGATTTGTTTATCCAGGGTCGAGTGACACCTCATTTGAAAGGTCTTTTAGTTCTGCGTCTGATCCTAGAGTTCCAAAGAAAAATATTAAGCCATAACAAAATGGCGGATTTTAAACAAATGGACTCATTCAATTCAAAATTGTTTTGATTTTTTTATCCAGTAGTCCACTTTTTCATTTGCAGTACAAAATTTTCCCAGAAATATCTCAGGTGGCTGGAAATAATAATTGAAAACGTTATCTTCCAACAAGACGGTGCGCCGCCTCATTATTATAGGCCTGTTTCTGACTTTCTCAACGGACATTTTCTTGAAAGATGGATTGGTAGGCGGAGGGCTGTAGAATAGCAGGCTCGCTCCAAAAATTTAACTTTCTTAGATTTTTTTTCTATGGAAATATCTGAAATCGAAAGTGTATAGAACCCGTCCAGAAACAATTGAAGAACTGGAGCAACGCATTATAGAAGTTTGCTGAAATATCACTCCAGAAACTTATGAAAATGTAAGACAGGAATTTCATAACCGACTTTTTATGTGCCAAGAAGTGAATGGTAAACATTTCGAACACTTAATTTAAGCTTTAGTTCTTAGTTTTTTTTAAATAGACTTCTTTATCTTCAAACATTGTCATTTTGTTATGGCTGAATATTTTTCTTTGAAACTCTAGGATCAGACGCAGAACTAAAAGACCTTTCCAATGAGGTGTCACTCGACCCCCCTTTCTATTTAAAAAAAATCAAAATGGCGCCCAATCGCCATTTTGGATGATACAAAATTTTAATATGGGCTAAAAAATAGTATTTTATTTCCCATTACAGCACACCAAATTTTGTGGAAAAATATGAAGTCGTTCAAAAGTTAGTTGGAGGGGGGGTTACTTTATAGACACAGTGTATATGCACTTTATCAAATTATTTTAAAAATCACTGAACTAACTTTTTTCGGTACTGTAGACTGACTAAATATTTTGCCTTTTCCAGATTGGAAGCCAGGACGTGCCATATTATATCAAACAAAAGTTTTCATTTTATGATCTGGTTGCAGTGCTTGTTTCAATGGATTCTTCTAAGAAATGTATAGAAAGCCAGTGCACATTTAATTTATAAATAAAATAGTTTATTACTTCGGCAGGTATAATTATTTATTTATAAACTAATATGATCTTAAATGAAGTAGGGGACGTGAGACAGTTTCGGACATGGGGCAAATTCGGACAATTTAAATTTACTGCTCTCTAAAATACTCAGAAATGCGCGGTCTCTTTAAAATGTAGTTTGCGTTTATTGTACTGTAATGTTTAGTGAAGGTCAATGCAACGGTTTAAAGATTTTTAATAGAAGGCCTATTTCTGCCTGAAAAGTAAGTATTAAGGATTTGTATTAGTAACATGACACAGTTGTCTATATCACATTTAATGAAACTTACTACATTCTACCTGAAACAGTAACGCATTCTGCACAACGTACGCTCTGTAGGGCGTACCTGTATAATGTTGAAATATTTTATTTTGAAGCACTCGGTATAACTATTGGTATGGGCCTCATGCGGACAAATTTTATGAGATATCTTCAAAGAGAAATGTAATAGATTATATAGGAAAGTTGGATGACTATTGACTTATCTGACTACAATGAATTTGTGGTGACGTTCTTGAAAAGAAAGAAGAAATATGGTTTTCATTTTCCGGAAGTGAAGAAAAGTGATATTTTTACTATTTCAAAGCAGGACGTTGTGTCCAAACTTCCCAAACCAAAAGCAATGAAGAGAACATTAATTTGGCATCTTATTTAAAATTTAGTATTCACTTCTTTGATTATAACGTGCAATTAAATAACAAAGTTCTTATGTTTTAATATTCAAACTAATTTTTGTTTTAATAATCAATAAAATCATGCAGTTTTAATGTCTTTAAGTAATTTGGAGTGTTAAAACTCAAGCGTCCGATTTACCCCACCCATGTCCAAAAGTACCCCACCATGGGGCACATTCGGACAAAACCTTTATTTATTTTTTTTACAAAAATGTAAAATATGTCTGGTGCTAAGATACGTTGTAAAATCCTCTATTTAGACAAGTAGGCAACGTGCACACTCCGCCGTGTGAAAGATCGTCTACCTAAAATTGCTGTAAAATCCAGAGTTGTAGGCATTTAAAAAAAACGGCCGAATCTGGTTTTCAATGTTTAACTGCCCTGCCTAAAAGTGTTTTCTTCTGTTACAAATTTTTATTGCAAATTGAAGCTATGTATAACATCTAATAGCTTTTATTTATTACAAACTAAATGTTTGTTGTGGTCACCACCCTAAAAAAACCTGTCGTTTCATTCGAACTACCACTGTCAAACCTGTGATCACCTAAAAGCAGCTGTTTAGTTACTATCCCACTCACCGTGGCTCGTCACGTGACCAGCCATAGGCAGAAGCCTCGCGCCGTTAACTATAGCACCGACATCCATAGTCACGCTCACGTGGACGTGCTTTTTATAAGTACATTATGAATTGGAGTTCTTTGCTTATTGCTTAAATGCTTATTGCAACTATATTTTGACTGCTACTTGATTTATGTGAAAATTCGTGGAAAATGGAACTAAAAAATTACGCAAATTGCGTTTAATTACAAACTCCAAGAATTTCACCAATACTTTAGGTCGCGAGCCGCCACTGACTAGTACATGTTTAGTTTTGTCTTCTCTTAATGCTTTTGATATATCTTCATAACATTTTTTTTGTTCCTAATAAATGTTACTTTGGGTAAAATCCTCAATTTGGAACTTGGTGCAAGTTAAAAGTTAAAATTACGAAATACTTGATTTTGAGATAAACGCCCCGAAAGTTTTAATAATGCATAATGTTCAATGCTTTAATTCAACTTTCATCGAAAGTTTTTACCCTTGACAATTTTTAGTACATCACAGTGTTATATGAGTTTACTTTTATTCCGGACCTGTGCCTTCTAGAACGTTCTAGAACATTTGGGAACCACGTGACCGTTTTCAGACCGTCCAAATCACGGTAGCGCACGCACACTTGACTACCAGTCGTCGTAACGTGTAGTCGTATTATATACCGACACGCTCTCGTCCATCGTCATGTGAATTAACCAATTTTACAGCCGGGAATAATTGTACAGTTCTTCGTGGGTGACTTGCTCATTGTTTAGTTGTAACACCTCAAATTATCGCTATTTGCACCCGACTTGGTCGGTATCTTCACGCAAAATTGACGTGCTTCGCTATCACAAAGAAAAGGGGCTACATTCTGAATTCCGACTGCCGTTTCCTGCTCGCATTCTATCGTCTAAGACGGATCCAAAGTCACTACAAGTTCCAAGCTTGATTTCCCGGGCTGCCTACATTTTTACCGCCTGCTACCTACCGTTGATTACCGCTTCGTTACTGTCTGCCATCCCGTTCTAGCTGCTCCAAGATACCTGTTGAAACCAACGAGTTACGCCTGGAAGTACGTCATCTCCCACGGCCTTAACATCAATAAACAAAGGCCAATTTTTCCACCAGGTGAACAACATTACTGTAAGTAACTTTGTACTTTACTGATTCTCGCCTGTGTTCGTGCTACGTGAAGAAGTCAGCCGTTTTGGACTCAATATTATAACTTGTTGCATGCGTGATAAATTAATTTAGAATTACAGTTTTTCTTTGTTCTCGAGGTCCGGGCCAATAAGCAAATACCTTGTTTTGTTAAGGGAAAGCTTGTCGGCTTGGAACGTCGAAAAATTACGCAACGTTGCCACATTACTTGTGCTTGTATTTAATTACTTGTTTTACGATTTGCGTTGATATACGTTGTTTCCAATGTTTTGATTCTACGATATTTTATTCAACCTTTTTTTATACATATAACTTGATTGTTCAATATATTTAACTTTGTGAACTATCGCACTGTGATTTATTCATTATCAACGTAATTAAGCTTTAATCCTACTTTGTAAGCATATATTGTGTTGCCGATCTAGTGGGAAAAGGCCTAAGGTAAGTCACGCCAAGATCAACGAGCCGCCCAGGGAGGATTTCCTGCTTCTCAGCCCCGGGACTAAGAACCGCTCGCTCCCTTCCCCTTACCTCAACCATCAGAGCAGGTGGCGCCCTTATAAATACCTCAATCTCGACTTTTACAATCCCCCCTACTCCGGCTACGAGTTAGCTGCCAGGCACACCTTTTGTTGCGGTGTCGAAATACCACCCGAAGCCCGTAACAACAGAAGGCAAAGTATATAAAAGTATGCCGCAATTACTACCAACACATGCAATTATTCAAAAAGTTTTTTTCATTCAGTTAGTTTTTCTCCTCGGAGGGGGGGGGGTTGATTCCTTTGACAACAACACACCTACTTTTTTATTTTACTTATTTTCTGCTATTCTAAACTCTACTATAACTGAAGTAAGATCAACAACCCCACTGACCTTAATCCGGACAAGATGTGTACTGTACTAACAGGGAAAGGTAGAAAACTTGTATTATTTAATGCCATCTTAAAATTGGACTATTTTCCGATCAATGGAAAATTTTCAAAAATCAATAATTTTCCTATACCTTTGCTGACCTAGGAAATCGAACATAAGCAGGAACTAGTTTTCACGTTCCCATACTTCTAGTATAGAAATGTATTGCAATCGCGAAAACTTTCATTTCCGAGATTTTGACAGAAATACATACTTTGGATCCAAAAATGTTTTATAAAATGTTGATATGCGCGTGTGCGATGTTTGGAAATACGTGCGTGTGTCTGAGCACGCGTATTCGTGCGTGGATTAGTGGTGGGTATGTGTAACACAAAATCTCATGATTTTTATTGGATCCAGTTTTTTGAAAATTTTAGCGTTTAGCTTTTTTATTAAAAAGAATTTTCAGATCGACATAAACTATGGTTATTATAATGTCCCTAGGGGTACACAATATCACCATCTGAGAGCATTTTAGAACCTATCGGCCACACAATTTTTGAATGACAAATTTAGTCGTTGGTTCTTTAATTCCAAATAAATCTTTTTCAATAAAATCAAAAACCCGATTTTTCCTTGGCTTTGCCAATTTTTACTACTTCACTAATGTTTTACTTTTTTACAATAATACACGGGACAACACGGATATCTTTCTAACCTGATGGTTGATAAATTATAAAAAAATATACACTTTCATTTCCACTAACTGTGGTACTTTTTTTTTCACCACTAGATGACATTTTTAGCGGTTACATACCAATCGAATCTTTGCTACTACTTCTCCATATGCCTTCACAATATCTTCAAGAAAATAGAACTAGTCTTGTTATAAGTAAAATATATATTTTATTTCTATAAGGTATAAATATAGAAACATGTAAATTTTATTTTCAGAGTAATAAAAGTTAATAGTAGATAACAAATTATTGACGGTATACACATTCACCCGCAATCCAAGTACTTAATACATCTAAATTTTCATCCAATAGTAAAAAATCGGCATCACCTTCAAAATTTAGTGTACCTTTTACACTAGAAATACCTAGTGCCAATGCAGGATGTAAACTTGCAGCTTCTAAAGCATATTCAACAGAACATCCTAAAATTATACGTAAGTATTTAAAAATTATTATTCAAGATAAGATTTTATATGCATTGCCATACTGGCTCAGAAATGGATCTACAACCAATATTGTAGTTTTGGTAGATTTTTTTTAAGTTAATAAAAAACTTGTAATGAATGCTATTTCATAATGTAGAATAATGTTAAACAATTAAAAACTAAACTGAGCCAGTTCAACATTGTTCATGACAAAATTTAGTTAGACATACCTGTTGCTTCTTGAAATAATTTAACACATGCATTCATAGTAGCAATGCTACCACACAATGTATTTGTTCCAGCTATAAATGCTTTCTTTTCTCTTATTTCTACAGCTAGTTGTCCAATATTATGTTTGCCTTCTTCTAATCCCATTGCTGAAATGGCATCAGTAACTAAAATCAAACCTGGAAAAAATAAGAAAAATTAATATTTACAAAAACATTTGTACCTACAAATTACGAAATTGCTTATTTTATATTTCAAAACAGTGTTTCCTGTTATTCATGTTCTCCTATAGCTCTTTCCACAATTTTTTTCCCAACTGAAAAGCAGTTAGGAAAACTACATCAAAGTTCTATAATTTTGTAACGCCACTGGAAATTGACACCGCCAGTTACGAAACTTGGTTTCAAGTGTTTAGTAATTAAATCAAACCACGTCCATTGATAAGAAAACTAATAAAATGATATGTGTCGCGAATCTAAGTATTCATTATTATACTGTCTCAACCCCGCTGTTCCCTGTCTAAATAAAATATAGAAAATTTGAAATTAAAGCCCTTTTGGAAACCTTTTTGTATTAACAAATTTACAGAGATAACCTAAAGTAGTTTCTGAAATGCAACAACCATTGAACACAAACATTGAGAAAGCGCGAAAAGTAGACCCCGATTATTGGAATAAACAACTGGGATCTCCAAACATTGAGCAACCCCAGCAGCAGTAGCAGCTCCACTACTACTACTCTACTACAACAGATTCCTAAATCTAATGATGAACCCTACTACTTTAATAAAACATCTAAGACGAGCAACAACCATAGTAGACCAATTTACTGTCCTTGAATTTTACGATAAATGTACAAGAATTAACACAGTCTTATTAATATAGTTACAGGCAAACAAAGATAATAATGAGATCAGACTAATTAAACAGCGAAATGATATTGCACTCGCGAAGAATCAATTCTTCTCGGGTTTAAATGAGTATGGACAAATCATTCGTACCATAAACCCTGCCACTATGGAAAAATCATTAAAAGTAACTAAAATAGAAGTGGATTTAAAAGGAAGTAAATGCGTGCATCTATTTCATCAAAAAATAAACAATAGCAGCAACCAATTGCTTTTCAAAGTTTAGAAGAAATGCCAGACAATACTGATGAAGAATAAGAACCCGGAAATTTTTAAATACCTGCCTCGGAATTCAAAATATTTTCATTAATAATACCCCTATTATTGAATTACCATATATAATTACTACACAAACTGATGAAAAATTACTAATTGACACAAACAGTTCAAGAACACTATTAAAACCGGAATTTGTAGAAAAACATTTTCCAGAACAAATATTTTAAAAACCGTTTGCTATTACTACAAGTCGTGGAACAGCATACCACCAATATCAAGCCTTTAACCAATAAAATCTCTTTTTGGAAAACAAAAATAAATTTAAAACAATACAACTATTTGATTCCTGTTTATGTTTTGAATTAGTAGGAAGCTGAAATGGGAGCAAACATTGATTATAGAAATAAAATTATAATAACAAATTCCATTTTATTATCCAGCTAATGAAAAAATAGAAACTTCAATGAATAAAAAAACGTTAAATTATATTTATACAATTAAAATGCCAGCTAGAACGGAGATAATAATTGAATTACCTACAACACATGAAGATGATGTTTAGATATGTTCTAAAACAAAAATTGGACCTCTAATATTTCCTGAGGCTTTAGAGTAAAAAATAAACAATTTAAAACAACCATATTGAACACCTCAGATATCAGTCAAATTCTAAAAATAGAAGAACCAATACAGTTGGAACCTTCTTATGGAAGTCACTAATATAAATAATATACAAATACAAGACAAGAAACAATTTACTAAAATACTCAATGAAAATCTAAAAAACCTTAGATTGAATAATCTAAATGAAAAGGAAAAAACATTATTATCTGGATTGTATTATTAATATAAAGATATATTTTATCACAAACATATTCCACTTACGTCAACAAATCTTATAAAGCATAGAATTGGAACGAAGACTGAAGAACCTATATTCTCTACAACTTATATATACAGTGAGTTTTTCTTTTTTATATACATATCAGCTACGTATACTTTTATAAAAAAACATGTCAATGGATGGTTTTACTGAAGTCTATAGGCAACCAACTGTACGCAAAATAATAGAAAGAGAGAGGGAGGTTATTCCTCATAGTGTGAGGTTATGATGTTCAATAAGTATCATGAGTATGTTTGAATAAAACGCAAAATTATTTGAATATCAAAAATTTGTTAATGAAACTATTATTTTAAAAACAAGATATCAACAATACTCAAATTTTATGGTAAATTCAAAAAATCAAAACTAATTGCTATTAATTTGACATTAAACAATTTGATTACTGTTTCCACAGCAGACTTTTCTGTACAAAAATTGAAGCTTTGAAATGTAGTGTATAGTTGGTTGCCTATATATTGTATACAAAAAAGAAAAACTCACTGTATATCCACAAGTTCATTGTAAAGAAGTTCAAAAACAAATTAATAAAATGGTACAAGAAAATATTATAGTCCTCAGTGAATCTCCATGCAATGCACCCATCTGGATTGTACCGAAAAAACAAGATGCAAGTAAAGAACATAAACAGAGAATACTTATATAGACTAGAGAAAACCTAATGAAATAACAATTGAAGACAAATTTTCCATACCGAACATAGAAACAACACTTGACAGTTTAAGAAGATCCAAATATTTCACATCTTTACACTTTACTAGTGATTTTCATCAAATAAAAATTGAAGAAAAAGATCAAGAAAAAGCAGCGTTTAGTACAAAGGGTGGACATTATCAATTCAAAAGAATGCCCTTTGGACTTACAAATGCATCAGCAATGTTCCAAAGATTAATGAACACTAAGATAGTAAGAAAGAGAGATTTGGTTTCAATTATAGCTAGAATAGATCACTACATGCATGTTTCGTTTTTATTGAAACTCATCAGGTGAACATCTCTCTTTCTTACTATCTTAATTTTATTTACTACACGGGCTACCGTGTTTTAAGAATTGTGCCCAGAGGACGGTACGGTCGTGTCACCTATTTATGGTTCCGATCTAAACTGGCCGGTTATATGCGTGCATTGCTTTGCTTTGCAACGTTTCCTCGCTGCATTATAGAGGGCTTTACTGTTGTAATTCGCCTTTAACTTTATATCTACTAGCATTTATATATGCTTATTTGTTTGGTTTCAATTATGGTTAGAATTATGTTCACCTGATGAGTTTCAATAAAAACAAAACATGCATGTAGTGATCTATTCTAGCTATAATTGAAACCAAATCTCTCTTTCTTACTATCTTAATTTTATTTACTACACGGGCTACCGTGTTTTAAGAATTGTGCCCAGAGGACGGTACGGTCGTGTCACCTATTTATGGTTCCGATCTAAACTGGCCGGTTATATGCGTGCATTGCTATGCTTTGCAACGTTTCCTCGCTGCATTATAGAGGGCTTTACTGTTGTAATTCGCCTTTAACTTTAATGAACACTATTTTATCTGGGTTAACACCTCAAAAATGTCTAGTTTACATGGATAACATAGTAATTTTCTCGGTATCATCAATCTTCGCCTATTAAAAGCAGTTATTGAACGTCTAAGAAAAACAAATGTTAAAGTTCAGTTAGATAAGAGTGACTTTCTTAGTCAAGAATTAAAATATCTTGGACATCACAAGGTATAAAACCAAGTCATCTTCAAATTAATTGCATAAAGAAAATCCCTGTTCCTACAATCGACTAGGAAATTAAATCATTGCTGGGTTATTACGTAGATTCATTAAAAATTTCGGGTTATTACCGTAGATTCATTAAAAATTTCGCAAAAATAACGAAACCGTTGACTCAATGTGTTAGAAAAGGAAACAAAATAAATTACAATGAAGAATTTCTACTAGGATTTGATAACGCAAAATAAATACTAATTATTATTATTAAAATATTATATCCAAATTTTGACAAACCACTTGAACAGTAGATGCCTCCAATGTAGCACTAGGAGCCATCCTTAGCCAAAATAATGAACCAGTAGCCTATGCTAGTAGAACACTTAATACAACATAAGAAAAATATTCAACCATCGAAAAGGAACTTTTTTCTACAGACGTCAAAAAATGATGACATTTTTACATTAATCTCAGTATGCAAAAATACCACATTGGAGTTGTTTATCTTGACAACGCGCACGAAGTATTTCGCGCACTAGAGCGAAAAATATTTCGTGCATGACGACAATGATACATTTTTAAAAAGAACGCCGACCAAACTTCTTTAGGAAAAAATAACTGACAAATAACAATATTTGTCAAATTTTGTTTCCGTAGTAACAAAGAAACAGACTAGATTGCAATAGAATAAATCTTTATTTTTGTATTTTTATATGATTTAACTTCATATTTTTCATGATTTCAGTAAGTCTGTAGAAAAAATGTTGTATACAACTCGTGCGCGAAATTTCTTTGATGCTTTCGAATGACCAAAGTATAATTTCGCGCACTAGATACATAAATAACTATTAGGCATGATCTGGGCTACTAAACATTTTAGACCTTATATATTTGGACGACATTTCACATAATATACTGAGCATAAACTATTACTACGGTTACAAAACTTACAAAAGAACCGAATTCGATTTTAATATTCAGTATAAAAAAAGAATCAAGTCGCTGACGCCTTATCAAGAATTGTAATTAACTCCATAAGTGCTGAAGATAATGAATCATACATAGTTACCCCGATCGAGAATTAGAAAAATTATTTAAAAAGGAAAGAGGCCAATAACTCCACCTGATTATGACGATCTAATTAACATTACAGTAATCACATTAGACAGGAATGCACCTGAGATTGTACAAGAAAATTTAGAAACGAAAGTAACGCAACATTGACAATTAGAATCAGATATAATAATTCCTATTTGCGAAACACCATTACAATTGCATAAAAACCAAATTTTGTTGTATTAAAATAAAAACACCAAGAAAAAGTTTGGAAACTCAAATCAATTAAAAGTCTCATTAACAATTAAAAACCAGAAAGAACAACTAAATAAACTAATAACAGAATATCTAGTACCTAAAACAACATATTACTGTTATTTTCCAAAAGATGAATATTACGAATACTTCTGTAATTATATCTTGAAAATACATAATAATCAGACGCCTACATTTATTAGATGTACTCAACAAGTCATTTATGTAACAAAAGAAGAAGAAGAAAACATCAACAAGTTATACAATATCATGAAGGAAAAACAAATCATAGAGGAGCACAAGAAACCTATGAAAGAATAAAACGAAGATACTACTGGCCATCAATGTTAAAAGATATACAAAATTATTTATATAAATAATTGCCATGTCTGCAAAATAATCAAATATAATAGAAACTCCAAAAGTGCACCAACAGAAACTTTTAAAAAACCATTCCAAAAGATTCATATTGATTTGTTCTTCATCGACAACAAAATTTATTTAACGATTATTGAAGGCTTCACAAGATTTATACAATTACAAAAATTATTATTCACAAACGCTACTAATATCGCAAATGGAGTAATTAAATGTAAGTAAGTGTTATTGCATATAACATGTCCATACATTCAACTACAGGATATACACCTCGTTAATTATTCTTTGGACATGCAGAATTGAGATCCTAATGATGTAGATTGTGCCACTATTACTATGAAAATTATGTGCAAACTCATTAGTAATACAATGCGAAGAATATATGAACAAAAATATGTTAAACAACAACAAAAGGAAACAAACATAATTAATAAAAGAAATTAAAATCTAACTCAAAAAAAACCTATCAGTTAGAATGACAGGTTATCTTAAAAAGCTGACGGGTTAACTTCGAGTAGACTTTCCCATGCTAGATATTAATACTTATCGTATTTGCAAAAGTGTAATGTTTTATAATTATAACGTTGTGAACCACCGACTATTAGAGTTATAAGAAAACAAGCAGCGCGAATTTAAACTTGCGATAGCCTGTGCAATTGATTTCCGTACTGTAACTGTACGAATAGGGACAGCGACTAAACTGCACGAAAGCAAGGTAAGCCCTACAAATTCCGCTTCGGATGTCGGACAAAAATTGCTATAATAGCTTTATTTAAAGGGTTCTTAAAAATATACAAAGAATAAAAAATATATTCTTTAACTAGAGCTAATTGGTAGGCTTAGTTAAAATCACGTAACTGCTGGAAAACGCGTTGTTGATATTAAAAAGTATCGTTTTCTTTTTCTTAATTTTTAAAATATCCTAATAAAGTACTTCAAATAGTCTATCGAATTGATAAAAGTTTATAACGATCGGCGTTTGCGTTTTCAATTTCAAATTTTTCAATAATTCCTGGAAGGCGTCAAAGTAAAATTTGGGAAATTAGTAAAAAACAAATTTGTAATTCACTTCAAGTTTTATTGGCTCAGAAAGTTTTAAAGAAATTGTGTGGGCAGTTATTAAAAAATATCTTTTTCTTTACACAACTTTTCTCTAATTTAACCATCGTCGAATCTTTTCACATAAGCGAGATCCCCATAGTTAACACGCAATTTGATACATTTTGTATAACTTTCAGCCACTGCAGTAGACTTCCACCCTCCGTGTCTTTTAAGGCTTGTGATATCTGCACCCGCATCGACCAGGATTTTGGCCGATGACCTTCAGAAGCATAACACAGGATTTTGTAGATAGAAGTAGCTAGCAATTACTTTCAGTATACTGCAAAATTTATTAACACCTACTGGTTGTCTGGTACACTTTTCTTGTTGCAAATTTAGGAAAAAACGGCACTCATTTACTTTTGATACGTTTGAAATTTCATAGAATTCTACAGATATATCTACTAGTTCATGTATGAAACGAAGAGTGAAAAAATAAAAGTTCAAAAATCTTACCATCGGCATGGGTTCTATAAGCAATTCGTAAAGCTGAAGGATGTGTATGAATACCATCGGCTATAATACCAAAATACACAGTCTTATTTTCAGGAATGCGATTTGAAGCAAGGAGACCAACTAACCCAGGATCCCGATGATGAAACTACAAATAAGAAAAAAAAGATCAATACCAAAATTTAAATGATAAATAATACATACTGGCAGCATGGCATTAAATAAATGTGTAATAAGAGTAGCTCCACTATGGACAGAATTTTCTCCATCTTTTAAGTTACCCATAGAATGTCCTGCCATAAAAAATTATTATAACAAACTTTATTTTTTATAAAGAAATTAAAATCGCAACTAAAATGTCAATACATATTGCATAAGTACTCACCTACAGAAACAGCTATATCCAAAGATGTTAACCATTTTATAACTTTATCTGCATTTTTCAGTTCTGGAGCCAAAGTTACTATCTTTATATTATCCAGATGGCCATAAGTGTCTTCTACAGAAGCTAAACCCTTGAAGCATGAAAATCAAATTATAACGACGATTTAAAATCTGCAAGTATACTAGGAGGTACCTGTTCAAAATTTCGAATATATTCCTGGGGATGAGCACCTTTTTTCTCTTCATTGATAAAAGGGCCTTCAACGTGAATTCCTAATATTGTTGCACCATGTTTTCCACCATCACGCTTAGGAATTTTTGGTAACACAGTATGATACACCTCCTTTGGAGATGTAACAATGGTAGGGCAAAAAGATGTCACGCCATGGGCTAGTATACCTTTAGCAACATAAAGAACACCTTCCTCTACTTTCTCAGTATTGTACGAGAAGTCTATACCAAAGGCACCTGCAAAATGAGATGAAATAAAACTATAAACCTGCCAAATAGATCAAAAGGCAACAATCCTTAAAAAATCTTCAAAATTTCATTCTAGTTAATAACTACAAAACATAAAATGAACGTTCCAAGTCTCCTGGACTTTCCTATACTTTAAAAACATTTATTATAGTATTTCCAAAAGTTATACTGCACAGCGTTGTAGTACAAACGTCTCGTCTAGGGTTCCTAATGTTGAGCGGCTAAAACAATTAAAAAACTAATTTTGCACTATTTCAAAACTTTATGACTATGTCTTTATAATAAACAAACAATTAAAACAAGACATAAAATAATATAATGTAACATGTTAGTTGCAGCAAATACAACGCCAATTGCCACCAATGAAACAGTAATGTGAAATTATACAGCAGTAAGTGCCGAAAACTCCCACTCAAAAGCTATTATGCCATAACAGTATTTACCTCTGCACCGGACAGATAATTCAGCCATGTTACTATAGTTACCCGATCGGCCCCGCGTTGTCTGACAATTTAGAAAACCAAATTTATTATGAAACAAAAAACTAAAGTTACAGATCTTTTTGCAAACACATTCCCTGAAATTAATGAAAGTGTCACTCACGTGTGTCAGAAACGACACACAAATTCATTAGCCAAAAAAGGGGATGGACTCCCCTCCTCTAAATATTGGTGCACCTAAAAATTAAGCTTGAATAGAAATTGTTTATCATCCCCGTTTATTAAATAAAAGGGCATAAATTTTCGATTTTCAAAAATTCATAGATGGCGTCACAAAGAGATTAGCGGGCTGGGACCCAAATCAAATTGTACTTCATCCCCAACTGTATGAGCCTACAAAAATAAAGAACATTGTGTGGCTAGTTTGTTATCAATTTTTTTTTATTTCCAAAACTTAGAAATAACTTTGACTTGACAGTTTTCATGCGTTTAAAAATTCTGGTAAGCAGTAATATTGTGTCCCACTAGAACTACTACAGTGCCAATTTTGAACCCGATCTATCAACTCGTTTTTGACTAATAAGGCGTTAAAATCATAATTTTCAAAAAATCGTAGCAGCTGCCATTTTGAAGCTAGAATGTTTAGAGAAAACGCGTTAAATTTGCCGCAAGGTCTTCCATCAGATTCCGTTTTCAGATTTAAAAAAAATAATTTCTTAACAAAACGCTGCCAAAAACATGTTTAACTTCCGCTTCTGGTTTAGGATTTTTTTTAAACTTATTTTGTCCGTGAATTTTTGATATACCCTCACATTCCAAAGATCATCGAAATCGGACCATCCATTCGAATACGAGATTTCGACGGAAATACATGTTTTGCGCTCCATAACTCTCAAACGGATGGTCTGATTTCAATAAGCTTTGGAATGTGGGGGTGTATCAAAAACTTTTAAAAATCCATGTTTTTTGCAGCCTTTTTCCGATACAGAATTTTTTAAATATAAACATGGAGGCTTTTATTCCGAACTTTCTAACCTTAACATGGCGGTCGCTACAATTGTTTGTAAATTTTCTTTTTAGTGTCTTATTACTCAAAAACGAGTTGAAAAACCGAGTTCAAATTTTCTATCGTAATAGCCCTATACAGACGCACTGTTACTGTACTGTTGAAAAGATACAAACTATGAAGTGAAAATAAAATATTATCAACATTATGAAAATTTCCAAAAAAATATTATTCAAAAACCGACCACACACTTTTTTTTTAATTTTGTAGGCTCGTAGAGCCATGGATGAGCTACAGTTTGGTTCATCTCCCAGTCCGCTAATTTCCCTGTGACATCTTGTGCGAATTTTTGAAAATCGAAAATTCCTACCTCTTTATTTAAAAACGGGGGACAATAAAAATCTTTAGACTAAATTGGTCATGAGTGATAGTAGAATAAAGTCTACAGCTTAATTTTTAGGTACGTACAGCAATATATTTGAGGAGGGGTAATTTTCGCCCTCCCACTCCATTTTTGACCAGCAAATTTTTCTTTCTTTTTTGGTTTTCTTTTAACCCCAAGGAATCTTTTTCCAAAAATAATAAAAACTATTAACTTTCGGTTTTAACTTACTCAGGTATACTGAGCAGGTTATTAATCAGACACTTAAGGTTGCGGTTATAATGGTATGCAGGCCAAGCAGAGCTATTGATCCAGGTGAAGTATTCACTATTTACCAGCCTGTTTGCATACAGCAGGGGTACAAATTATAGCAAGTGGATTGGCCTCCGTTGAAATTCTAGATTTTACTTTTTGGTCACAGTGCGTCGCCGCCAACTGCCCTGGGAAGAAACCGACCTACGGGATCTGCACAGCCAGCCACACCACCACCTTGTGCAAGCCCGGAACGGAAGCCAAGTGTGGAAACTACAAGGGAAACCATGGGCCTTCGCTCTGCGATGTCCCACACGTCCTAAAGAAACTGCCGCCACCGAAGCCACCACTCCACTCAAGGATGTTTCCGCCGTAATACCAACAGAAGAAAAAAAAAGCCGATTGGCTAAGGTTCCCTATTACCACCCTCCTTAACCTTAACCTTGGACAGTTTAACGTTATACAAATCTATACTTTTGCAAATACGGTGAGTAACATCAGCGCCCGACCGGTGTCTCCCTGCAATTGAACAAAAAAAAACGTCTTGTGTACACAACTAGTTCTAATCAGAGTGCGGACCTGAATGTATTTTTTTGTAACTTGTTACTACTTGCTCCCTACAGAGTGGGCCACGAAATGATGAACGATCTTTTGTTTTATGCAAATGTCAACAAACAGTTTGAAAAGCATTACAATAGCAAAATGTAGATTACTCGCTGAAAACATTTATACCTATAATTTTTGATATGATTAGCAAGATAGAACACAAAACACAAAAACACAATTAAAAATGAGCGAAACACTTCGCCTGGACTTTCCTATACATTTAAATACATTGTTTTATATTTTCCAACACTTTCGATATACACCTGTCTAGACACGACTAGTTAAAGTAAATAGTTCTTATAAGTTGTAACATCTTGAAGCGGTTGAAGAAAGACCGACCGCTGCGCTGCAAGCATAAGGTTGGGTAAAATATTCGGACTAAATCAACGGAAGCGCGTAAATTGATATTTGAAAGTATATTAATAACTCGAGAAATATTATTTTTAGCAAGAAATTACTCTTATTAATTTGTATTTAGCATTTCAAAACCTTTCTGATTATAAAGCCAAAATGCCACGTTTCCATTTAAAAAAAAGTTATTTTTTACCGTGGCCGCCATATTAAAATTGGAAACTCAAGTTTTTTTCTTAAATACAATCGAGAAGAATTTGCCCTACAACTTTGCTCTTGGGTTTGCGAGTCTATCTATTAAAATAAAAAAGTTAGCCTACACATTAAACGACTAGAATACAACTGCTGTAGAAAGTATGTGAAAGGACAAGGACAAAAAGATTATTAAGGGGCAAAAAATTCGATTTTTTGATTTTTTATAACAAGATTCTCCTAGAGCAAACAAAAGAAGAAATTAATGTTTTAATTTTGTAGCGAAAATTTTAGGGAGGAGGGGGAACAGTAGCCCCCCTAAATATTGAAGTATCAAAAAAATATTATGATATTCGGATTTTGCTTCCAATGATGAGCTATATTGCTTTAACAGAAATATGTTATTGACCCCCGTTAAATAAATAAAAGGGTACCAATTTTCAATTTTCAAAAATTCATAGAGGGCGTCACAGTGAAATTATAGCAATGCGCTAAAAAAAATTGTAAAAGATTCCCAGCTCTATAAGCTTAAAAAGTTTAAACAAAAACGTGTGGGCAATTTTTGAGAAATATTTTTTTGAAAAATTCCAAAATTTTGGAGTGATGTCATTGCGATCGTTTTTATATTTTCAAAACTAATTGTATTTCATGGTATAGTACCCTTGAAGGGCTACCAAACAAGATGTAGTTGATTCCAATCAGATAACTGGTTTTTGAGTAAATGGGCGTTAAATTTTCAATTTTCAAAAATTCATAAAGGGCGTCACTGTGAAATTATAGCAATGCGCAAAAAAACAAATTGTAGAAGATTCCCAGCTCTATCAGCTAAAAAGTTTAAACAAAAACGTGTGGACAGTTTTTGAGAAATATTTTTTTGAAAAATTCCAAAATTTTGGAGTGATGTCATTGCGATCGTTATTATATTTTCAAATTTAATTATATTTCATGGTACAGTACCCTTGAAGGGCTACCAAACAAGATGTAGTTGATTCGAATCAGATAACTGGTTTTTGAGTAAATGGGCGTTAAAGTCGAAATGTTCAAAAATTCGTAGCGGCCGCCATTTTAAAGCTAGAGAGTTCGGTAAAAAATCGTTTGATTTGTCCTAAGGGCTTCTTTAATCTCCACTATTAAAATTTCCAAAATTCAGTTTCTGAAAATATGCTACCAAAAAAACATGTCTAACTTCCGCTTCCGGTTTCGGTTTTTTTTAACGCTTATTTTGTCGGTGAATTTTTGATATAACCCCTAACTCCAAAGCACATCAAAATCGGTCCAGCCGTTGCGGAGATATGGAGCGTAACGCAATAGTGCAACTGTATTGCTGAAGATCTTTGCTAAAGAGTAGTCAATAAATTATAGTAGATCGATAGGTAGAGAGAGTAGTAATATTGAGACGGTAGAAATATTGAACATGCAATTCATTATTAAGTATTTTCCAAGCAAGGTTTTAATAAGGTCTTATTGTTAAAAATATTGGGTTAATTTATTTGTGTTGTATAATTTAGAAGAAAATCGTTCATCATCCCGTAGCCCAAGCTGTAGATAGCGCGAAATGACTCAGGAACAGTAGAATACGGGAGGAAGCCCAGACAATTTAGTACAATTACAAACAATTCGTTGTTGCCCCATTACGTGTGGGTAGACAAACCAATCATTGACTTAATCCAGGCAATATATTCTTATTTTAAAACCGTGCACTTAAATTTATTTTAAAATGTTACGGGATAAGTTCTATAATTTCACTGTAGCGCTTTCTATAAATTTTTGAAAATTAAAAACGGGGACTTTTTTATAAGTATGTTAAACGGAATTTTTTTTCTAGAGTAGAATTGCTCACCATGATTGAACTAAAATCTAATGCTAGTTTTTAAATACTTTCACCCTTTGTGCGGCTACTGTAAAAAATGTACATTCTAAAAATATTTAAAATTTTCAGATTAATATTTCTCAAAAACTGGCCATACGTTGCTTTTTAAACTTTACAGTCTTATAGAGGCAAACGCGAACTGCAATTTGTTTTTTGCTGAATATCATAATTCCACTGTGACATCCTCTATGAATTTTTGAAAATCAAAAATTGACACCCCTTTATTTATTAAACAGGAAACAATAGTGGATATTTATAAAAAGAAGTTTACCTTTTGCTTGGAAAAAATGAAGCAATTGCTTCAGGTTATATGCATAAAAAAATGAAGGAAAAGGTTTTGCTTCGAGGCAAGAAGTTGCGCTTCAAAATAAAAGGTTTCACTTTTTACGTATTTATAAAAAGATGCATTTGCTTCAGAACTGAAGGATTTGCTTCTAAAAAAACGTATCTAGTCAACAGCAACTTTTTTTGCGAGAATCTCACGTTTTTCACTAGTTAGCCAGCCCATACAGCGTGTATGGGGAAGGTGGTGTATGTTTAGGTGTACTAAAGTTAGTGGTTTTGACGTGTTAAAGTCTGAAAGTGTTTGTATAAGTTGAACTTTCAAATTTGGGTGGGTGGTTACAGTGGTGTGTTTGCTATGGCTCATATGGTGCATTTACGTGCAAGGAAATATTATAAACCAAGACATACACCTCGTGAATCAGATTTCAAAACGTTATTCAGATTTGAAGAAGTCAATGTGGTGTGGTTGGCTGGCCACATTCTGGGAGAGGATACAGAAACTCGTGGAGCAGCCCTGTCACCTGTGCACAAAATGAAAGTATTTCTGCGTTATTGTGCGGACCCTGGATTCGAGAGCGGAATTGGTGAAGAATTGGGATGTACGCAACCCTTAGTGTCCAGAATATTTCATGAGGTGCTTGAGCGTGTTGTAGAAAAGGCCGGCGAATGGATTCGGTTTCCAACAACAGAAAATCCAATCATGCAGGGCAAGGAGAAATGGTTGACCAAGTTCCATTTCCCATCAGCGATTGGAGTTGTTGACTGCACGCATATTCGTATTGAAAAGCCAGCCCAATTTGGAGACGAATATGTTAATAGAAAAGGATTTACCAGTATTAATGTGCAGGCCACATGCGACGCGAATTATGTTATAACCAGTATTGATGCAAGATGGCCTGGATCAGTTCATGATTCTCGCATATGGAAGAATTCAGCAGTGCGTGAAGTCATAAAAAGGACAACAAACACTGTTCTGCTAAGGGACAGTGGGTATGGCATAATGGCATGTCTCATGACTCCTTATCCCAACCCCCAGGAGGAATATCAGAAAGCCTTCAACAGGCTGTTTACATCAGAGCGAGTTGTGATTGAGCATACATTTGGACAACTGAAACGGCGATTCCCTATTCTGAAGTATGGATGCAGAGTGAAATATCCCAGTATTCCAAAAGTTATAATTGCATGTGCCGTGTTACACAACATAGCCAAGTACCTAGGACATGCAGATATTGAAGGTGAAGAAGAGGAAGAACAGGACTTGCCACATAGAGAGGGAATGAACGAGGAATCTGTTCGCACACAAGGGCAAAGACGGCGAGAAGAATTGGCTCATCTTATTTATAATAACAACGTTAGTATCACAGCTGTATATTTACACACACGTTCGCTTTAAAATGACCACAAAAATGAATAACTAATCTATTTCTTATAGGACCTTGAACACAACTTACATCTACCTAATATATAATATAATCATTTAATATCCTGCATTACAATTATAAAAAAAATATATTATAAAAATACTGTATTTTGTATCTTTTGAAATAAAACTGCTTTGAGTTACATACATACTTCATTATTAAAGATTACAGTAAGTTTTATCTCCCATGACAGCACACATGTTGGAAGGTTCTTTGTTCCCTGTTTTATTTTTATCTGTTTTCTTTTTACGTCGTGTTTTCATATTGTTCACCTTCTTCATGAAAGCTTTAATCTCAATCTCTTTACCAAAGACCGTCACATATTCTTCAGCGATTTTATGTAAAGCACCACTGGGACTTGAGATTTTTCCAGAATTTCTGGATGTGCGCGGACTTTTTCAGCAATAAACGTCAGCTCTTGAGTGACATCTTCACTACCCCCTTGTTCACTTTCAGTGTCAGACATTTTAAAAAGGAAAAAACTTTCAACTATCCAAAAATACTGCACAAGTATCAATCATACAACAACATCTCTATTCACTTCTGAATAAACAAATCAACTGTACAACTCCGCTGAACCCACACCCACAGTGCACAGTGTGCAAGTTCAAACTTGCACACTGCAAATTTGAACTTGTAGCTTGTCTGAAATCGCGAATCTTCTGTACCCTTTACCTCATTTATCTGAAGTATTTGCTTGCAAGGAAAAGGTAAGGATTATGAATACGAATTGAAGCAAAACCTTTTACTTCTACCTTTTACTTCTTGGTGCTACCTTTTACTTCTACCTTTTACTTCAAAGTAAATGCTTTATTTTTATAAATGCCCACTATTAAATAACTTCTGCTTAAGAAGACTTACTCATCTTGACTAGTAGAATCAAAACCTAATGTTAGTCAGAAAATTTTATATTTGATAGGGCTACACGTCCCCCCCCTCTATTTTTTCGGCTACCGTAATTAGAATTTGATTGGCTACTATAGAAAATGTAAATTCCAAATGTCTATAATTAAAAAAAATTATCTCATAAAATTTTTTGGAGTTGGACAAGTTAGGATCCGAGCAGGTATGATTACTAAGCCGACCATCGTTTTTGCTGACGTCACGAACTCAGCTGAGTAATAGGGGTTGAAGTGTGGATAGAACAGAGGATAGCCTAAATAGCTTATTTTCTTAGAATTCTAATAGTCGGTGAACTGTACAACGTCATCATAATTATAAAATTTATACTTTCGCAACTACGGTAAGTAGTAATATCTAGCATGGGAAAGTCCACTCAAAGTGAACACTTCATCGTTTTACATTTTGAGATAGAATGTTTTATTCTCTTTTCAACAATATATGACAATCTTGTAAAATAACTGCAACTGATGTTTAAATTACATGAAAACCCTAAATCTTAAAGTTGACCATGGAACTTTTACTCTAGAGTGTTTAAGTAGCGAATATGTTACAGACAAACAAAAAATAGTCAATGAAGTGTTTAATAAATATTAATAAAACAAGCTAAAACTACTAATTACCCACAGGAATTTCTAATATTACCAACATTTAGAATAATCACAAACAACTATGTTATGATCATTATTCGATAAGGGTAGACTATGAAAAACAAAATTAGTGTCTTAATTCACAATAGTGCAGTTACATTACGACAATCTACAGGCTGTTCGAAATTATCGGGGCACCATTGCTAACTTCGTTATTACTGGCGCTACGAAGTCGGTTAAATTAACAAAATCTTACAGTGCGCTGATTAAGATGCTGTACGCAAAAAAACAATTAAACATCCCGTTTATGAAATATTCCATAAAATAGTTTTGCTTAAAATTGAACATCCTGTATATTTTTGTATATTCTGAAAGAAAATTTAATTCTGAATAAAAAAGTTCTACTGCAATAGTAACCTAAAGTGGATAATAAGAATGTTATTGGTAAAATTCAAAGGGGTTCATACATAGAAATAATTTTTTGTTGGACGCCATAAATATTCGTCAATAACTTTTGTATTATCCACTTTAGGTTACTACTGCATACAAGCTTTCATATTCAAAATTTAATTTTCTTTCGGGATATTCAAAAATATACAGGGTGTTCCATTTTGTCATTCAAAATGGCGACTGGGCGCCATTTTAAATTTTATTTTTAAATAGAAAGGGGGTCGAGTGACACCTCATTTAAAAGGTCTTTTAGTTCTGCGTCTGATCCTAGAATTTCAAAGAAAAATATTCAGTCATAACAAAATGGCGGATTCTAAACAAATGGACTCACTCAATTCAAAATCTTTTTTGATGTTTTTATCCAGAGTCGAATGATACCTCATTTGAAAGGTCTTTTAGTTCTGCGTCTGATCCTAGAGTTTCAAAGAAAAATATTCAGCCATAACAAAATGACGAGTTTTAAACAAATGGACTCGCTCAATTCAAAATTGTTTTGATTTTTTTATCCAGTAGTCCATTTTTTCATTTGCAGGACAAAATTTTCCCAGAAATATCTCAGGTGGCTGGAAATAATATTGAAAACGTTATGTTCCAACAAGACGGTGCACCGCCTCATTATTATAGGCCTGTTTCTGACTTTCTCAACGGACATTTTCTTGGAAGATGGATTGGTAGGCGGGGGCCTGTAGAATAGCCGGCTCGCTCCCCAGATTTAACTTCCTTAGATTTTTTTCTACGGGAAGTGTACAGAACCCGTCCAGAAACAATTGAAGAACTGGAGCAACGCATTACAAAAGTTTGCAGAAATATCACTCCAGAAACGTATGAAAATGTAAGGCAGGAATTTCATAATCGACTTTTTATGTGCCAAGAAGTGTATGGTGAACATTTCGAACACTTAATTTTATTTCGGTTTGCTTTAATTCTTAGTTTTTTTTAATAACTTCTTTATCTTCAAACATTGTCATTTTGTTATGGCTGAATATCTTTCTTTGAAACTCTAGGATCAGACGCAGAACTAAAAGACCTTTCCAAGGAGGTATCACTCGACCTCCCTTTCTATTTAAAAAAAAATTCAAAATGGCGCCCAGTCGCCATTTTGGATGATACAAAATTTAAATATAGGCTGAAAATAGTATTTAATTTCCTATTACAGCACACCAAATTCTGTGGAAAAATATCAAATCGTTCAAAATTTAGATGGGGGGGGGGGGGTTACTTTATAGACACAGTGTATGCTTATTATGAAGTGCTATGTAAAGAATTACCCCAACTATAATAGCATGACAATAAATAAGTATTAAAATTATACATCCACCTAAATTAATTCTTGGTTTATTGAACATTATATTATTTTGAGCATAGATACACCCAATATAAAATATTTTAGTTTCCTACAGGATTGTTATTTAAATTTTACCATCGTAACTAAATATATATTCATATTTTGTAAAAACGATTAAAATGCAAATGCAAAGTTGCCGCTAATTAAATTTTAAATTTGCCGTTGTTTTTACACTTGATGACGTCACACAGTGGCTCTTAAACAGTGCGCTGTAGCATACCATCCTCTATACTCTATCATGAGTTTAATTCATTTTGTATTTGTATTGTTTTCGCGCCAGAGCTGCCCAAACCAGTCGAAAAACTGCTTTGCCAGCACGGCCACGGCAGTTCGGCTTTCTGGCGGATCCGGTGTGCCGCTGTACTAAACACACCAAAGTGACAGTCGGCCACGACGCGGCCGTTAACTAAATGCACCCTAAAATTCTATCTTGTACAATATTATTTTCACATGAAAAATGAACTATAGCTCATTTGAATTAATTAATGAATTTTTTCTATTTTGGTTCTTTACCGACTACTTTATGAAACTCGTTTGGATTTCATAAAGCAACTCTTTAAAGAATTCGAAATTTTATTTTGTTAGGTAGGTGACAACCACGTGACAACAAAACCTTCACGCGTTATAAACATAACCTTCAAATTGTAAGTTCTAAAAATTAAGATTATTTAGCGTAGTTTCCGCTACCTTGCGTAGCTCGGGTGGGTGCAAGATAATTCTTCTTCCATCTTATCTTCAAATCTTAGGTGTTTTAAAAATTAAATCACTTTCAAACACAGTTTGTCTAAATTTTAATTTGACAGTAGTTTGAATTGTTTGAAATTGTTTTAAATGTCACCAGCAGCCACATAACAAAAACAAAAAACAAAAAATTTTCCTAATCGATTATATTTTTACAGTAAAATATAAAATAAGGCAATTTTCTTTTTTTTCTGGACCAAAATAGAAAAAATAGTATAAAATACACGTTTCATAAGACATTTAAGCGCACTTGTCCATTAGAAAACTCGCCGCAAGCGGCTCGTTTTCTAACTTGGACGAGTGCTCTAAAATCATATCTTATGAAACTTGTTTTTTAATATACTATTCAATTTTCATTAACAGCTTGCATTCAAACATAAAATTTACACTAGAAACTGAACAAAATAAGTCCATTAACTTTTTAGATTTAAACATAAAAATTAATTCCACTAATAAACTTGAATACTCTGTTTATAGAAAACCTACCCAAACAGACATTACAATACCACACGGTTCTTGTCATCATAAAACAAATAAATTAACAGCATACAGGTATATGATGCATGGGGCTTTGGCCATCCCTTTAGATGAAATTAATTATAATAGAGAATTTTCAATTATAAAACAAATTGCATATAGTAATGGTTATAATACTAAACTTATTGATACATTAATTAAAGAAAAAGATTATACAGGATGTATCAAATTGCGTGTTAACTATGGAGATCTCGCTTAATTAAAGAGATACGACGATGGTTAAATTAGAGAAAAGTTGTGGAATTTTGTGCCCAATAATAATCTAATAAGATGTTAGCTCTATCTTGCTTAGTTTCTGAAAGAACTAAAAAAATTTTGGATTTTTTGTTTTCGGCTATAACTCATTTATCATTTATGTTACATATTTCTAGTTCAAGCATTATTACAACACTTTTTTATACTAAATCTAAATTTTTTATCAAATTTGGTACAACTGCTACCATTGCTCAATTTTGACTGTCAACTTTTTTTTTTCTTACAGTTGCCATTTAAAATTTCTTCATATTTAAATAGAGTTTTTTATTCTGATTTCAACGATGTGTCACACTTTGCATTTTGTTTAAGTTTTAAACATTTTATTACAGAAAATAGAAATTTCATAAGAGTGCCATGGAAAGACCACGTCAATTAATTTATTTTGAAAAACTTCTAGTAGGCCAGGTGGTTTTTCCATGGCACTCTTGCGAAATTTTTATTTTCTGTAATAAAATGTTCAAAACTTAAACAAAATGCAAAGTGTGACACGTCGTTGAATTCAGAATTAAAAACTCTATTTGAATATAAAAAAATTAAAATACCGACCATAAGAAAAAAAATTTGACAGTCGAAAATGAGCAATGGTAACAGTTATACCAAATCTGGTAAAAAATAGATTTAGCATCAAAAAGTGTCCTAATAATGCGTTAACTAGAAATATCAGAAATATGTAACATAAATGATAAATGAGTTATAGCCGAAAACAAAAAATCACAACACAAAACAACTTTTCTCTAATTTAACCATCGTCGTATCTCTTCAAATAAGCGAGATCCCCATAGTTAACACGCAATTTGCTACATCCTGTATATTAGCCATTCAAAAAATTTATGCAAATACCCCAACTTCATCTGATACAATAAAATATTTTGGTGTAAAATGGGCCAAACAGGTCGCTGGTACTTTCCCATACTTTTTACGTTTTATTTATTCTCGCGTCAAGAAGTGATAGAAAGAGAGTCATCTCTAGCCGGTACAAGCCCGCTGCTCCTACTACGAAAATAGTTATAACAACTTTGTTTATACAGTTATCAAAATACTCAAAGAATAAAAAATATTTTACTTTATTAAAGCTAATTGATAGGCGTAGTTAAAATCACGCAACTACCGGAAAACTCGTTGGTATTAAAAAGTATCGTTTTTTTTTTCTTAATTTTTAAAATAGTGAAAATTCTTGCTTCTCCTAATAAAGTACTTCAAATAGTCGATCGAACTGATAAAAGTTTATAATATTATTATTTGTATTGATTAAATATTTTGTTTTTGAGTACTCGGGCATTAAAGTTAAAATTTTCAAAAATTCGTAGCGGCCTTCATTTTAAAGATACGGCATTTGGAAAAAAATCATTTGATTTTTCTTTATATGCACTAAAACGCTATGTATTGAAAATTTCAAAAAAGAGTTTAGAAAATAATCTGTACCAATAAAACAAGTCTAATTTCCGTTTCCGGTTCCGATTAACGACCTTACAAAGAATTACCTGCAACCAAAAAACATCCACACACCAAATCTTGTAAAAATCGGTTAAAGGGTTCCGCAGATATAGGGAAACCACCCACCCACAAACAGACAATTTTTTTAAAACCACTTTTTTAAGTTCCTTGGACCCCAAAACGCATATTTCCGTTAAAATCTGAAATTCGAAAATTTGCATGAAATCAAAACTTTCCTTACTTTAGTAGAAGTATGGGAAAGTAAAAATCGGAAAAAATTGCGAAAATTATAAACAAAACAAATAAATATAAAGTAAGTTTTAAAACAACGAAAAATATTTTAAACACTTTGTTTAATGCAAAACCAAAAACAGATGAGTTGCTACAATCAGGCATTTACAAATTAAACTGTTCGCATTGCAATGCGGTTTATATGGGCCAGATAATTAGAAATTTTGATATTAGGTATAAGAACACGTACGTTGTTACAAATACAAACACCCACATAAATCCAATTACGCTAAACACTTACTAGAACACAATCATTTAATGACATCTAATAACACTATAACATGTTTACACTTTTGTGATGATAAACGTAAATTAGATACACTAGAAGCTTTTGAAATTCACAAACATTTTAAAACTGTACCGTTAATGAATGAGCAAATTGATCTCTTAAATTCACCTCTTTTGGACATTTAGGAATAAGAAATCAAGTCATCTGCAGACGACTACCGAGATCAAGTCACCAAGTTCTATTGCTATAACAACACTAACCGTTTACTTTTTAATATAATTTGACAATGGCATGAAACATGTTGAAATACGTATAAGGTTAAAATAAATAAATATTGTTGAAGTACTAAAGTATTTTATGTACCTATAATCAATAATATGGACTTCAAGGAAGTAAAGCTTAGAATTTATAAATAAAATTTACTAGAACTAATTCGGAATTCGGAAAAAACCATGTTGAATGAGCATATTGGAAACAAAAATAAATAAAAAATAAAAAACCTTTTGAAGCTAAACATTGTTTTATTTACAATAAATTATAAATAAATAAATTTTTTATATACCCGTTAACGTGATTTTAGACACAAAAAATTGCACTTTCCTTATGATAGAAAACATTACTTACCATTTATTTGAATATCAATAAAACCCGGTGCAATAATAGCGCCTTTGCAATCAACTTTTAAATCAGCCTTGATTTTCTCATCAAAAAACACATTTTCCGGATTAACAATTTTACCGTTTCTCACCCAAAGATCTTCTTGTATTAATTTATGATTTCTCAGAATTTTACAGTTAACAAATTGTAATAACTTTGAAGGACTCATTCTCAAACTGATCGTAAACTTGTAACTCAAAACTGTTTCATTATGAAATACTTGTTTTGAGGTTAGGTTATCAACATTATCGTCAAGTGGTTTATTTTCCCTCTCCTTTGGAAAGCAATGACCTAGATCAGACGATAGGATAACAGTATATTAAAAATATGTTTATACTACAAAAATTGCAAGAACTATTATAGTATTTGAAATTGCCGACTACTTTATTTATTGATTAACAAATTTCAAAATAAGTGTAGGTATCCCCCAAAATAATTCATCTTGGGTTTAGTCAAACCACGGACCGTAATAGTCGACGGTTATTGTGGGCGTTGTGGTTATTAAATATTGTAAAATAACTGAATATTTTATCTTATCTTTGACACACATTTTCAAGAGTTGTCAATTAAAGTGCTTAGAAGTTGGAAACGAATAACATAAAATTATAATTTAGGTACTCCATCCAAATTTCAAGCATGCGTAAAGCGTTTCGCCTGTACTTTCCCATACTTCCAAAATAATATTTCAATATAAATTTCTAGCCACTGTCGCAATCTGTGTAGTGTCCACAAACCATTACACTGGTAGTGCCTAATGGTGGCTCGTATGGGAGGCCATGTGGGTGAGGCGACGCCCTCCCTAACCCTAGTAGCGAGCACGCAGAGCACAGCACAGCAGGCTTGCTAGATCTCAAAGATGGTACAATCTAGTTGGCCATATATGATTTGACTATTTTATGGAAAAACTATAGCTGTATCGCCTGTATCCGGACACTAAAAGGGAGACCAATTTAATAAGCTCGACTGTTATTAGGGTTGCCATCAATGTTGCCCCGAAGAAACATTAAATGTGGGAAGGGAGATACTAATATTTTGTAGGCGCTGAAATGGCTGGTGTTAAATTTTAATTTAGTAAATAAATTTCACAAAAAAGAAGCTGTCGAACAATCGCATGAGCTTCTTCGCATAAGCCGTTTGCTTTTTTAAATCTCTGATTCATAGTATTATAATTAAATAAAAAATATAATTAAAATTGGTTTGGGTTGAGTTTTAAAATGATGCTTTAATACAGGAGATGACTTTTCTCGTTTTCATAAATCTTCATTTCTTAAAAATGAAGAGTGAACTTGAGAGTTTAAAGCCCAAATAGACGTTTTCCAAAAAAAAAATAATGGTGGGGATGATCTAGATTTTAAAAAATATTGCGCTGAGCTTTTTTTTCGAGTCCGCGTCTCCTTCACGCAACAATAAGTTTCTGAGTTGGCAAACTCACGCAGGAATCTCTTATGCAAGATTCTGTATTGCCACTAAGTGGGTGGAGCTTAAGTGGCTAAGTATCTAAATATGTTTGAAAAACACCTTTTTCGGTTGGGATGGCAACTTATATGAACAGGTTGAAGGAACGGCTATGGGTTCACCGCTATCACCTGTTATTGCAAACATATACATGGAGAACGTTAAAACCAAAGCTGATCTGAAACTTAAATCCTGGTTCAAATATGTAGACGATACATACTTTCGTCGTTTGGTGTCATGGACGCCATGCACTAAAACACTTTCTAGAATACCTAAACTCAATTCATAATAATATCCAATTCACCATGAAAGTAAAGGAAAATGGCAGTATTCTGTTCTTAGATGTACATGTTACACATAAACCAAACGGCAGCTTGAGGCACGCAGTTCACAGAAATAAGCCACATACATACAGATACCGGGTGATCGTAAAAAAGTGATTCAGAGCAGGCCATCACCGAAGTGTTAAAGTTGACAATACGTAATATGGTAACCCAATTGTCAGATGTAGACAGCTGTAAAAATTTTTGGTTAGATACATTAAGTTAAATGTATCTAACAATAAATTTTTACAGCTGTCAACATTTGACAATTGGCTTAGGTATATTAAATATTGCCAACTTTAACAATTCGGTCATGGCCTGCTCTGAATCATTTTTTTACGATGACCCTGTATTTAAAAGCAAATTCTCATTAGCACCTTATGCAGAAAGCCAGTGTGTTAAAACTCGAACAACCAGAGCAGTCCGAATCAGATGCAGAACACTTACAAGAGAAAGCATATCTCTTGATGTCGTCACAACAAAACGATTATAACGGCCACAGAAATTTACAGATCAATTCGCAATGCTGAACAGCCCAAGGCTAAAAAGGAATTGCCACCTCCAGAAGGCATAGCTTTTTTACGTTACTGTAAAGGCATTACTGATAAGATAGTGCATATTCTTAGACGGTACAGAATAAAGACAGTCTTTAGGTCTAATGAAACCCACAGAAATGATCTATATCGAGCTTAAATCGACCGGGATCTACAACATCCCTTGCTCTTGTCTGGCCATTAAGATTACGAAAGCACAAAGGTGATTGCAAACACACGCATCACAAAATCCGCGGTGGCAATCTGGCAATTGAGGTTGAGAAACAATCTAACAGCATAAACAGAGAGGACGGGTTTAGACTTGGTAAAGATTGAACTCCAGTAGTTCATCCTCTAAGGACTCATAAGCATCATCCATCTCACGATCACGCTCCACCAAATCCGTATCTGTCCAACGCTAACAGCCAATCAGAGCTCCGCCGTTCTACCTGACTGTCTCAAAGAGGTGTAAATACCTCCGCATCCCAGATTTGAATTAAGTGCTCTGTTCACTCTGAAGATGCAAGCTGCAATGTCTTGCGAAACGCTAGTTTGTATGGGTTCACAAACAGCTAACAGGCATAAACCGATTAAGTATTCTTGTCCTGACAAACAAGATACATTAAGATCAAATCCTTGTTCGCCCCAAGGTTCAAACAATCTACATCACGGCCCTGTTTGGGCAGGCAAGGCCCACGAACAACTATCGCTCAAACATTTTGAGTAAATGTACACGAGCTACAAGTCAGTTCAAAAGAAAGCTTAACTTATGACCTACACAATATAATCCTTCTTACTTTCCTATACTTCTAGTATAGGGAATAGGGTGGATCGAATCTACTGGTGACAAAAATGATTTATTCTAAGTGAATTATTATAAATAAAAATAATATAAATAATTATTTTTTTCTATAGCAACTGTTAAAACGTGCTATTATTAACTAAAATTAGAGGGAAAAGTAGCACTTTACCATCAAGGGTAGATAAAGTAGTACCACAGTATACTTATATATACAGTAGCGAAAGTAAAGGTTTATGGTAATTATAGCACCAAGCGGCGAACAAGTTACACTAAAATCTGACAGCTGATGGTAGTAGTGTTTCTCTGCTTTTTGAACGTTATAAGAACAATTTTCAAGTTGTTTGCCAGTGTTTTTATAAAAATGTGATTAGTGATATACCAATCTATTATGAGAGTCTCAAAAGGGAGCGCATGTTCCGCCGTAAACTGCGAAAACAACGAAGGAAAGAATCCTAACCTTAGTTTTTTTACATTTCCCAAAGATTCAAAAAGGTAATAAATTCTGATAAATATTAATACAAGTTTAACTTTCTCGTCGTTTTAGATCAAAACAGGGGGTTGTAAACTGTAGACGTGAAGATTAACGTGAAAAGGAGGTTGGATATTTGAATAAAAACTGCACTTTGTGCACGCTGCATTTTGAAGATTCGCAGTTTATAAATGGTAATAAATCATATTACTGGCATTATCTTTGTATTATTTAAAAACTATTATATAATGTAGCTCGTAATTTTTCTGTTTTGCTTATTAAGAATATGGTAACAACAACGAACTGGATTAGAATTTAAAACCCGCCATAATTTAAATGATAGTTTAACTTGTCGACCGCTTGGAGCACCACTAGTTATAGCTTACCAGGCGTTATATGGGCGCTTTCGCTACTGTATATATAAGTATACTGTGGTAGTACTTTAACAGCAAGGATAGATAAAGTATTTTTTTTTTTCTACGTTAAATACACTATAGGAATCAAAAAGTTATTAAAGCCACCTACTCATTTTTTTGTGAAACTGTTTTTTTCCTGACACTTTTAAATTAAATTTATCATTGATTTTTCTTCATTTTTTGGTCTTCTTTAACAATTGCTATAGAAAAAAATGTTGTATTCCACACGACGATAAAATTTCATTATCTTCTCGATGCTTATTAGCGTCTCGGCTGACGCCTCGACGCTAAAATCGTTCTCGAAGATAAAGTGCAATTTTATCATCTTGTACAATAAATAACTATGTTTAATGACTGTAGAAATTGTTGTTTTGTACCAACTTTAGGTAATTTTTGTCGCGAAATAATTCGTGATCGAATCACACCATCCCTCGCCTCTGTTCTTGAAACTAAGGTAGAAGCTTCAGTCACCAACCTGATGCACCGTTCGACGGCTTGTGTGTGACAAGGATATTTCAAAATATCAATTTCGTCAGGTAAACTCGAAATCATGTCTTTCAAAACATCATCAGGTATATTCTTCGTTAAAGGTGGTTCAGTCAGGAGAACTAACTGCCAGTCAATTAGGTCTGTATAGTTTTATGCTTTGAGATCTAGTTTAGGTATTTTTAATTCTCTTATTTCAGTTTTTTCGCCTCAATCCAAGTTCACGAATATGCTTTTGGTCATTCCCCAACATAGCTAGCAAAATGTTGTCTGGGTGGCCAAAGTATGCATTTCTTTGTACAATATTCTTTATTGGTTCTGGTAAATATCGAGATTTTTTGATTACACTAAATAGGTGTTTCGAGCCCTCTGCACAGGAGGGTTTCTTTTTTATTTCGAACCAGGTAGGGCCATATACTTTAACAATGTAGTCCGTTATCATTTTAAGTTCGCTTGAAGGGGTTTCTGAGGCCACATATAATCTCAGAACTCTATTTGCTGTAGTCAGTCATCTTGAATGTGCCATTTTTCGTGGATCACGATTAGTCAAATTTAATGATATCTCACCTTCCTTAATGGCTACGCGCATCTCGTAGAGGTATTGCTGGTCAGTACTTGCATCACTAGTATCAAATGCAGGCAGCTTTCCATCTATTTTCTTGAAGTTTACTATGGACATGTCCTGACACAACGCACTGGGATCACTGTCTTGCCATCTAAACTCTGAATTAAATGTCGAAGAGGCAGTTCATTACCATGCAGTAAACAAATGAACCATTGCACTGAATGCCCTATGGCAACTTCCAATTGCCTGATCACACCATTTTTAAGTCCTGTATTGACAACGGTCTCATCACGGCCAATAACTAAAATCTCTTGCAAATTGGTTCCTAAGAGGCCTTGTAGAAAAGCAAAAATACTTGTTTTCAGGCTATTTGCACTGCCTGAAGTAGCAGTCACATACCCTAGGTAGCTTGATCCAGGTTCCGAACTTAAAACAACATGCTCTTCAACAATGAGTTTTCTGTGATAACGAGTATCCTTTTACCCTATAGTTAGGGTCCTGTCTTTTCTCCCGTCGAAATAAACTCCCGTTCCAGTCAGGTTCGCCTTAGAACCACTCTGTAGATCCAATCGACGCTTTTTCCGTTCTCTTCTCAACTTGCTGCGATTTAGTATCCTCGCGGGGTCTTCCTTACTTACAACGCCCAAGTCTTGCAGAACAGCATTTGCTATAAGTGAAGCGGATTTGTCCGATACACCTGTCCGGTCGCAGGCCTCAGCTACATTTGTGAAGGCTTGTCCTCGTAGATCTGAGTCCCAACGTCGAAAGGGAGTTTGTGACGGAACTCCCTGGAATTTCAAAAAGGCTATCCAAAAGATGGGTATTTTTACTATCGGTGGGTGCAAGGGGTCGGTAGCACCCAAAGAAAAATGTTATGAGGTGCATGGCACCTTGTAACAATTTTCTACTACTGAACTTTCTTCCTAAATATTGCGTTGCTTTTTTTTGGAAAATAAATATACTTCCCACTTTTCAGTTTACATAACATCAAACTTGCATAATAATAATAATAAAAAAATAATAAAAATTATTATTATTATTAAAACTTCCGTCTTGCACCCTACTGAAAAACGGAAACCCACCGCCCCTGAGATGAAGAGCGTAGTGGTTTTCTATTCTTAATATAAAAAATATAACAGGACAATTCAATTTCACATGATACTACTATATTTGCACAAATTTTGAAATATTAGTGCTATCTAGGTACCTAGAATGCTGAATTTTTGCACAGTTAATTATGAACTGAATAGGTAACTTTTGCACACACAGGCATTTTCAATTTCGAAAATTATTTTTTTCTGTCCATCCTAATAGGGAAGTACTGATTTTGTGAAGAATTTCGAAATCGATTTTATAAGTGAAATACAGAGTGGCTAGGAAAACCCCGGCCACTTTTCTTGCGGCGGTCAAGAGATGGCGCTTTAGTAAAGAAAAATTAAATTAAAATACTGGCAACAACCCAGAATCCAAGACGTTTTAGTTATTAAATACGCCCCATATTAAATCAAAACAACCAAAGCGTCTTGGATTCTGTGTTGTTGCCACTATTTTAATTTATTTTTTCTTTACTAAAGCGCCATCTCTTGACCGCCGCAAGAAATGTGGGCGGGGTTTTCCTAACCACTCTGCACATGCTTTAGACCTCCAGTTTTTAAACAATGTGTATTTATGTATAGGTGGGTATGTGCGCTCCATAATTACTAAAAGGGTGGTTCAATTTCGATGAGCTTTGGAATGTGAAGGTATAGCAAAAATTCATCAGAGAAATAAACTTTTATAAAAATCCAAAACGGGTAGTGAAAGTTAGAAACGTTTTTTTGGTAGCATTTTTTTCAGAAAACGGATTTTCTAAATCTGAAACGGGAATCATAAGAAAGGCTTTAAATCCAACGCTTTTTTCAAATACTGTGCCGCTATAAATGGTGGCCAACACGATTACAAAAAAATTAAATTTATTGCTTATTGCTCAAAAACAAGTTACCAGATCGGGTTCAAATGTTTTCTCGAATTATTTCTTAAGAGACACAATATTACTGTGCACAAAGATTTAGGAAAGCTAATAGCACAGATAAGGTTAACACTACAGATATACGGTAAATATGTGAGCTATCGGCAGCTTGTTTTATATGATTAATAATCTGCAAAAAGATGGCGCTACAATGACAATTTATAATTAAGTCACAGATGACTGTAATTGAGCAGATTACTTAGCACATATTCAAACCAAAAGTTAGACAGCCATCTGCCATGCTTAATTGTCAAATCGCAATTTCTCGTAAATAATTAATATTGAAGCCAATTCTACTTAAATTATATTCATGATGTGACAGATGCACTCAAACCCCGATAAAACAGTTTCCAACACATTTCAACAGTAATAAACAAATAGCGATAGCAGCTCCCTAAAATTGGTCTGGTGCGTTGTAGCCAAACTAACGCTAATTTCGTCTCCAAATATAAGCGGACATTTTGTATAAAGGGTCCTATATCTGTAGTATTAACCTTATCTGTGCTAATAGTTAAAAATACATCTAAATTTTGAATTTTGCAAAAAACTATTGCTCAAAAACTGACCTTACGATTTTTTTTTACTGTTATAAGCTCATAGATGCTGAAGAAGAGCTGCAATTTGCTTTGTGTCCCAGCCCACTAATTTATGTGCCACCTTCTATGTATTTTTGAAATGTTTTAACGTTTTAATTTATTCAAAATCAACTGACCAGATCGGGATGAAATTTGATATTGGGAATGCCCTCGAGGTACACAATGTTACAAGCTACAAGAACTTTTGTAACTACTAAAACTGGGAAGTGACAAAAATATCAAAATTTTGACTTTTTAAAAAAAGTATTGCTTAAAAACTGGCTAAACAATTTTTTTTTTAATTCTGTAGGCTAATAGAGCTAGGTATGATCTATGATTTAGTTCGTGTCCCAGTCCACTAGTTTGCGACGCCTACTATAAATTTTTGAAAATCAGTCATGCATTTTTGTTTAGTAATACACCTAGGTTGATAAAAAATTTGTTTGTGATTTGTAAATAAAAAAATACATAAGACAAGTCCCCAGGGCAAAGCATAAATTTAAGCGAGTTGATGCTGTATGCTTGGCATGTTAGTATATTGGTCTGCTTGTGATCAAAGGAGCAGTTTCTCTCTGGTGTGCGGCGAGAATGCATAGATGGTTCTGTTTGGTTGTAGTAGATCGTATACATATTATTCAAAATTTTATTTGTCATTGTTGGCCTGTGCAACGTTAATACTGAAATGCTCTTGAAAACATGATAAGTAACTATATGTTTATAATATATAGGAAAGTTCAGGCAAAGTGCTTCACTCATTTTTACTACTGCTTACCTATACCTATGTTAATAAATTACCCTTTATATTTCCAAAAAATTATTTACTAGTAATTTAACTCTTTCGCTGCGCTGCGCCTGACTCGGATCCGGGTCAGGCGCGTTCTTTGCTCAATGTGCCCGACACGGATCCGTGTCAGACACCGTTTCGCATTTACTTTGCTTGTACAAAGCGAGCATGTGGTGTGCGCAGGTCACCAAGTAACCAAGGCATTGAGAAATCTAAAAACAGCCGCCGTTCCGGACTAACGAAATATTGTTTGTTTTTAGATTATTTTTCTCTTATATATACATATATCTATATGTATAAATTTATTGATTTAGTTTACCTATTTACGTTGTCTTTTATGTAATAGTTTATTTTCTGAGTAAATGTTAATTACTTTTTGAAGTTTTGGTACTAGTCTTTTGCCTTTAGCAAAAACAAATGCGTCACGGATTCGTGTCGGTCAGCATTGCACCAGAAATTCGTCACACAATGCGCATGGCACGGATCCATGGCATATGTCCAAAAAGGCATAAAAACAAAATTTCAATATGATAATATTAATAATAACTTTTCTGCTACATAAAGATAATAAAAAAGCCAAAAAACCAGTCCGCTCCTGGGCATGGAAGCGTTTTCACCGGGCACAGCGAAAGGGTTAACAACATGTAATATGTACGATTTTTATAATTTTTGTAGTTTTGTTTATAAAATCTTATGCTCCATACAAAAATACACAAATACACTCCTTGCATGTCACTAAATCCAACAATTTTTGATGAAGCATTTCCGTACCCATGTCATGGGTTATCGTGCCTACCTTTGACAGCACCAGCACACTTTGTAAAAAACTCTTTTCAGAACATTAAAATATAGCTAAAATCTGTACGAGTCGTTGCATTCGATAGGGCATACGCATACTACAATTAAAATGGAAGACATAATAATACACAAAATAAAAAATACATGTTTATGAATATTTATTCAAAAACCAAATAACTTACAAATTAAAACAACCTCAGTACATATTAAATAAATCAATTAAACAGTTTCCAAAAATATGAAGCTTAAACAGCTCCTGGAACCCTGAATAACCATTTTATAAAACAGAAGGCAATATAATCGAAAACTTTGGGCGTTGCAAAATACATACACATAAATTACGCAAGTCCGTATTTTTAAATTTGGAAACTCAAAAAGTGTTTTTAAAACCTTCATAAATGTAAATATAATACATAAATAATACGGTAAATTACTATGTATAATAATTTGCTTGTGAGTGTGTGTGTGTATATACGTATTATTGAATTGTACAAAAAGCGGTAAAGGACAACTTAAACGCGGTAAATTTCTGAATGAACAGGTTAAGCAGAGAAACAAGAGTGCTACTATATAAGTAGGTACATAGATGTGTCGGGCATAAAACCGACCAGAGTGATTGTTTACAGAAGATTTAAATCCCTCTCAACAACGCACAGCTCTGCACCTCTCGAATGCATAATTACAACTAAACAAACAACCCATGCGGTGTCGTGCATTCTCTCTCGCGTTTATTATTTTTGTTTTTGTGCAGGTCGCAGAGAGGACCAGTTGATAGGGATCCATTACATCAAAAATAGTAAGATCTATAAAAAATATGTTAAATGCCACAGCTCAAACTGCTCCTATCTGGCGGGTAAAACAGAATTCACCAACGACCATTAATAAAAGCAACGAAGGTGTGTGTACCTATAACAACAACAACACTAAGTTATTACTTGTACAGAGGTTATTATTGCCCTTTAAATTCTGCAACGCAGCGTCCAGAATCTGGTTACCCGCACTACGCTTCGCAAGCTTTTTTAAATACAACAACATCATTGTAAAATGTTTCTACGAGCTTAGCAGATTATGGAGCCTTTAGCAACATTATCTTAATATATACTAATGAAAAAATCTTTGGAAAGAGATAACAATATTAGTTCAAAAATGTATACTTTGTTAATTCGTTTAATATGACATGGACTAAGACACAGTGAATTTATTCGTTCAATTATAAATAAGTATAAGTGTATAATATTCATTATTATAATATTACTCGACACAAAAATAATTTGGTGTCAGCGAAATTCACAACTCCCTGCATGAAACACACGAGACTACACGAACACTGGGCATCGGGGGATGTGGATAGAATTATACGTGATATGTCGACCCAAGCGAATTATGAGCAAATATGCAGGCAAAAGAACCCACTCATACTTAATAATTTGTACTTTAATGGACTAACAAAGTGGAAATACAAAGATGAGGTGTCGATATAATAATTATATATATATATTAGTAGATAAACTGCAGCTGTGGCGCAGGGCGGCAAGTAAAAGGCTTGGAATGCTCTCTATCATCTCTCAATGCCCCTATCTATGCAAGGTCACTGCACAACACTGCACAGTTCAAAAAACATTTAAAAACGCGTTTAAAAAGAGAATCTAAAATTACATTTATAGCTCACAACCGTGTTATGTATTTTTATGGTCTGCTAGTGATTGTTTAGGGCCGGCTGCGCCAGGGCACGCAAATATACAGCAGACATCAATGCATACGTACGATACTATACGTACTCTGCCGTACATCGGGGGGAGTGATAAAATTAAGTAACAGTGTGTGTGTTATGTAGAGGCTGTTACAGACTTTAAACAAAAACGAATTAACTACAGGCAGGCAAGGATAAGCTGACTGCATCCGTTGCCTGTCTGCATCAGCCAAGAACACAGTAATAATATACTATACAATAGTAGTTATGAAACTAAATCTATATCCTCTATTCTAGATAAAACTCAAAATAATACAATACCAAATTAACAAGTAAGCTAGCAAACAGCACAGAATGTGCTGCAGATGGAATGATTACAATTCCCCACTCCAATACTGACTGACAAAATACTTTATTGCTTAATATTAGTGAAACGTTCGCTAGTTATCGACAACAAAAATTTAACATTTTAGTCATGTATAAATATTATGGCAAAAAGTACCGGTATAGGAGTATCTAAAATGACTTGTACACATACTAAGACTGTGATTGTAAAAATCATCAAAAATCTATCACATTGACAATATATATAATATATATTATTATACTTTAATTTAAAAAGATAAAATTTTGATGTTAACAACGTCCGTATCACACTCATTCCTATATTTATGCTTTGATAAAATCAATCCCCGATTTGAAATAATATACTAGGGCAAAAGTGTTTAAAAAACTCACAAACAAATTTTCCGCTAAAATAAAAGCAACCAAGTCGCAAAATTAAAATTGAATACTTAACTAAATTTAAAATAAATAATAAAAATCTAACTAAAACTGTATGTGTATTTAATACACAAAAGAGAGTACTTTAAAATAATCTGCGAGTTTTAAAAAATACTTTTCCCAATTTTATACTAAAGATACACCACGACCAAAGCTTACCAGAAATACACAACTATTTTTGGTATATTATAATTTAATACATTAAGTTAAATAACTACTCCATAGCAATGATTTTAGGCAATATTAAAAGTTAGGGACTTACTAAAAAGTTATTTTGGTCACTGATTAAATACTGAATATTTGGATAAGTACCCAACATCGGGGCAAGTATACTGCTAAGTACCGACTATTAGCCAACTGAAATCAATTATTTGGTCGAGTGCCGAGTACCTACTGGCAATAACCAATGCATGCGCTAGTTGAACCTACATCTAGCAACAGATTTCATTTGATTCAAAAAATTAATTTAAATTAATTTTAAGCAAATTTGAATAGTTTAAATTGACAAGTAATTTACATAATTTTTGCTAAGTTCAAAGTTCAAAAATGGATAATTCAGATGTAAGGAAAATATGTTTCTTTTTTTTTGACATTTTAACCGTACCATCTCAGTGGTGTATCGAAAGAATCCGGTGCCCTCCGCATTGTCTAGTTTGTATTCGACAAAATGAATGTGATACGGAGAAGATTTGAAATACATATATATTAAAAAAATATGCAGTTAATAATGTGAGCAAATGCTATGTATCAATATAGCATAAATATATATATAAATTGATTAAGATGTGATATTATATCAGTGTAAATAATATTATTTGGTAGATACTTAAATGCTACCTCCTTTAAAAACATAAGAACTATGTCAAACACTGGTTTACATTGTGAGATTATTCACATCACATATAATTTTGAAGAACAATCCTTCATGAACAAATGGTGTATATAAGATACAGTTAATTTTATACATAAATAATCTGGTTTAAAATTTGATTTTTTTTTGTTTTTGTATTATATACATATAATTTTAAAAACAGTTGTGTGCGTACAGCATGGCCGCTGAAAAACCAAACGGCCACGTGCCACACACAAAATAACAACAAGAGACTAAGGTCACAACTTATCCTGAAGATACTATATCACAGGCATGGTATTCCATGGCAGACAGCCTATGGAGAGTTCAGAAAACACGCATTCAGACACTCATAAATTAAATTTTGTGGCAACCTTAAGATTGTTTTGGAATCACGAGCTTTGTTGTCAGGCTGCAACCTAAAGACCTAACCTAAAATGGCACTGATCACGGAACGGCCGCGAAGAAATTATACCAACCTGAGAAAATAGCGAAAGACACTCTTTCACACAAACACATTCTCACCTTAAAATAAAAAAAAACGTAACAATAACACTTAATATCCAAACAATTTGTGCTATGTAAATGAGATTAAAACTTGGCACATGTAACCCTCAAACACACGAGTAATTTATAATTGACACGCGTTAAAATAAAATACCAAACATATTAATATAGGAACCATATTATGCCTGCTGCCAACAATTAATTTAGAAAAGTCAACCAATAAAAATAAAATAATTAAAAATTCAACACGTAAACTAAATAAATGTGTAGTAAATATACGTATGTATAAATTAAAAAAAAACCTTTGGATCAAAATAGACTTAAGACTAAAAATGCTACAATAATGATACTCAAAAATTACTTTGAAATAAATCAATAAACATCTAATGCTAAACTAAGATCAGTTCTGTAGGTAATGCGAGATCATACTACTTGCTTGTTGGCCCTAAAGGATGTACAGGGTGTTCAGCACCAGCACATGATGGTTGTTCTTGGCCAAAGTAACCACGTACCCTTCAGATGTAATCTTCAAGCCGCAGCAGCGTGACACCTGCAATACAAAAAATATAAGACATCACACATACACCTCACCAAATAATATAGATATTAACATTCTAGTACTCACACATTTTCTATTATTAATGTTAGTAAACAATAAGTGACACACTCTTACGCCTATACAACTAGACTTGTACACGAGAGACTTTACAGTGAGTTAAAATATCTATCATTACTTTCAATCATTTATGCTCGAGATCTGCAAAGTAGATTTATGTAAATGTATCTTTTACTCAATAGCATAGCCAGCTTTAGGGGGTGGAAGGGGCAAGGGTCAAAAAAAGCACCAAAGGTGGGCTAACACTTAAATGTGTAAATGTAAATTTAAGAAAACAAATACTTTATTTAAACATAAATCAAAATAAAGTAAGATTCGTTGTATAACAAAAAAAATAAAATAACTTAAAATATAAAAATGGAAAACTAAGTACCTGCAAGATACCACAAATATACAAACTCTGAAATTATCACAAATATACAAAAATTCTCAGAAAAAATATTACAAAAAATTATAATTCTACTTTTCTGCTCTCTACATTTTTAAAAGTATTCAAATTTTTTCAACATAAACATGGCTACATATTTAGACTCGATACTTAAAATAACAAGATTCCGTGAGTTTCTCTTGTGCCACAAGTAGACCCTAAGAAATCTTTTATTAGATTCTGCCAGCTAAGTTTTTTCAGCTGCTACAGTACTAATTGACAGTGTTAAAAATATTAACCGTTTGATATAATAAAAGATGAATCTTCCGCATTTTTTATTTGAAGTCATCACGAATATTTTTGCACAAACTTACAAAAGAAAAAAGAAATTAAAATAACGCCCCAGCGAGAATTTGAACTTGCAATAGCCTGTGCAACAGGAATTCGGACAGTATCTGTTCGCATAGTAGCCAGCATAATTTCGGCTCAACGACACAGAAGCAAAGCCCTACTACTTGCTATTGTGCTTTGGACATCGGACCAAAAATCGCTGTAAATAGTTTACTTGAAAAGTTATCAAAAATATGCAAGAAATAGAAATAGTACATTATACACCAAGGGAGAGAAACGGCTTATTTTTCCTGAGGTGTAATTTTTTGAAAATTTCGAAAATATGAGAAGCTAGCATTTTTACAATTTTCATTTCAAAAAATATTTTGGCATCACATAATTATTAAGGGCCATTAAATAATATAATAATTAATACCAATTGCGGCTTTTGTTTTGAAGATGCAGCAATCGAAAAAAAACAATTGATATCTCTTTGGATGCACTACACCTCAAATTACGTAACATGTTTAAGTGGTTAACTATCAGAAGCTGCGTGAGATTTTCACGAAGGGAAAAAAACCTTTGATTAAAGGAAAAGAATAATGGTTAACCATTAGTTTAGTTTATCAGGGTTGCGCAATTTCCCCTTCTGCAATGCAGTAAAGTACTCATGACTATAGCTTTTTTATGAAAAAAAATCATTTTTTTTTAATAAGGATTACTCTTGAGATTAAAAAATCAACTCTAAAAACTATGTACTAATAGTAAACTATATACTAATAGTATATTCAGTCATTCAAATATAAATAGTACCTACATTAAAGCACCACCATAAAATACAGACCAAGTCTGGGCCCTGAATTTGAACAAGTAAAGTAACTTTTGACACTGTTTTACTTAGAACTTAATTCTGGGTCAAAAAATTAAAAAGTATGTTCAATTTGATGTAAAAAAAAGTTACGGTCATTACCTTTGAAACAGGGAAAAAAACTATAGGCAAACAGTTTATACTGGGAGTTTTTATGGCTATATAGAAAAGGTTTTGCGTCACCGCCCTGTACAAATCTGTAACTCAAACAGCAATAAATGTATATTGACATAAACATACAAAAGAGGTGAAAATTTTGAACATAAATACAAATAGTATTTATAAGTTCAACTTTATATTATAGTGCAATTGATTCATAGTAATCTTCGAATGAGGATTTGTAATAAAAAATAATAACATCACTTCGAGAAATTTGGTGTTACTTTTTTTAACTTTGTACTTGTAGTTTACAAACAGAAGCTTCGCCTACTAAAATGTAAATACTAAAACCAAACTAAAATTTCTAGCGAAAAAAAAGATAAATTAGATTCAACTGTTTGTTTTTTGTTTAATCTTTCACCTCTTATACCCGAAGGTGTCGAGGTCTTTCACTCCCGGTAGGCTCTTCGCTTGTGTAATAGGACGTAGTGGGGCCTTTTGGCCTTTAAACCGCTACGCTCCTGAAGCTTATGCCACCTTTCATGCACATTCATTCAATGTCATTCACACACGTGTTTATTTGTATGTTTTATGTTGTTTATGACTTTGTTACTTGTCCTGGTCAGTCAATAATCAAGGCAAGCGCCGTTAATTGTAACCCAACGTCGAATGGTTACCGAGCTCGATACCAATCCACAGAATTACAGAAAAAATTTCTGCTTCTTCCAGGATTCGAACCGAGAACTCACGCATTGTGAGCCTGATCCTCTACAACTGGACCATCCGGACTCTTAGCTTCAACTGTTATATAATAAAATTACTTCACTTGCCTTAACATAGGGGCACTCAAATTCAGAGACAAGGGAGCCATCACGAGAGAAAACAGCAACATGAAAACGGTTGCCATGTGAGTCTCCAACAAGAACATCTCCAGCATCAGATATGTCTATGCCATTGGGGAAATTGGTGAGATTCTCGCAGCCAATGCGGCGCAGGAATACACCTTCATCGCTGAATACTACCACATTATGACCTTTGAAATCACAGACGTAAAACTCTTTACCTTTAAAAAAAATAAGTGTTAGAATTACAAAATAGCTGTAATTATACTATTAACAATGAGACACCTTATTTAGATGAACAAAAATTGATTGCTGTATGTTCAAGTTTCAATTTAGCTTTTAAATGAGGAAAATGCAAATTGGAATTCTCAAACATTTTAATCTATTACTAGTTACTGTTTGATGAATCTCTTTTTAAAGCACTAAACTGAAGCAGAATGCATAACATAATCCACCTACTTACCATGAATGGCAATATCGGAAGGTTCACGCATGTAATCACTGCAGTCAAACCAACGCAGCAAATCCCCATTTTCAGAGATCACAAAAACAGTAGGACTAACACTGTCCACGGCCACTATTTCTCCATGAGCAGTAACAGCTAATCCAGCCACAATATCAATGTAGCGAATTGCAATCTTCTTAATGAAATGACCGCTCTTGGTGAAAATCTGCATACGAGATCGTTCATTACCACGATCACAAACTACATACTTGCCGCTGGCACGCATGACTGCTACTTTACGTGGATACCACAATTGTCCTTCCTCTTTTCCAGGAATACCAAACTGGAACTTAAATGTGCCCGTCTTTTCGAATATCTGTAACAGTTTGCCAAAATAAATTTTATTAATCAAGATTATTCAGATATTGTGAATATTTTCATTGCAAAATTCGTTAGAGTAATAGAAACAAAATAACAACCATGAAGGAATTAGCAGTTCAAAGTAAAAGTATCAATATTGATTTGAAGAAAAAACATTTAAGTTTACGAGCACTAACAACGATATAGTCATTTATACACAAAATATAAAAATTCAATTTTATGAGCGAATACAAAACAAAAAAAAACATTTTTAAACACTCATTAAAATAAAACGAATATACGAAATTCTACATGGTTATATTTTTAAAAAGTTAGTCTTAAAAAATTATAATTTTAATTAACCATAACCAACTACTATGTATTCAGCCGGTACAAATATTTGGAAGGGCCGAACATACAGGGCGAGTTATTAGCGCGAGTTTATTTTATAATGTCTTTATTATAGATCATAAAAACAATTATTAAGCAAAAAAATGTTTGTTGCGTTAGATTCTACATTTAATTCTAGATATAAAAGTATAAAGGTACTATAATCATAAAATTAGTACCTTTTGAGTTATTTGGATTTTTTCAAACATATTGTCATTTGTAGACTAATTAATATTTCAGAATTATTATTTTAGATACTAAATACGTCCGCTCATCGGTATTTTGTACAGACTATTAATACATTATAAGGTATTCAGCAGTAGGTTAAAAACAGCAAATTATTAGATTGGGTGTTCGTAATTTAATACCTATTTTACAAAACTTCAAATGTCAATAACTTTTGTTTTTCAAATAGAACACGCGCTATATTTTAACACCAGCAAATTAATGTAGAATTAAATTCTGTTTCAATGTAATATAAGGTTTTGTATACCATATTAATATTTCTATGGTTTTTGGTTTTTTTTTGATGTTTTTTATAAATGAAAAATTAAAATAGGTGTGCTATGAAAACAAAGCAAAAACCTATTTTGTAACATTTCAAAAGTTTCGCCCTTCCTACTTAATCCAAAACTACAAAAATATTAAAGTGTGTTCGTAATAAAAATTGTTTGTTGCTTAATGAGCTACTTTATCCCGCATTCTAAAAATTTTTGTAACTGAGCAGTATGTCAATGACTTTTTTCTTAAATGGCAATTTAAATATTTTCTTAGGCTGTTAGATACAGATTTTGTTGTCGTTTCATTGATGTAAGACTTTAGGTCTCGTACATTATAAAAATTTCAAGAAAAGTAAGAAACTGATTCAAGTAAGCAGGCCATGGATTTAAACAAAAACACTTTAAAATAGTTGTTCAATTGTTTAGCTATTGTTTAGTTTACATCAACAAACTTAATGTCAGTCATTTAACAAGATTTAATTGTCAGAATGGATGATAGTCGTTTTCGTAGAAGTATGAAGCAACACCTGCAATATCATTGCAGCCAATTTTGAACATTTATTGAATTAACTTACTTTATGTTTCTGTTATTTTTTTGTTTATTGTAAATAAAGGTTATTATTGTAGAATTTGAAGTGCTTGTGCTTAAATCTATGGCCGTGACAGCCAAGTGTATCGCCATATTGCTTGTTTACGTTTTACAATCTGTGCAAACTAATAATCCAACCACTAAAACGAGTCTAATTTATTTGTTTAATAGGTGTAGAAAAGGCATAGTGTCACATTCGCGATTATGGCCATTATTCACTCGGATGATTTGCACCACTCGCCTGCGGCTTGGGGGCTCAAACATCATCTTCGTGAATAATGGCTGTCATATCGCTCATATAATAATATACTATAATAATCTGTACAAAATACGGATAGGCAGACAATTTTAGCATAAAAATACTATGTTTCTACACCTATTTAATTATATGACAATTATTATTAGCATCTTTTTCGTGAAAAATCGTACCTATAATTCACTGTAGTGAATTATGGATTCATAATTCACTGTATCCGACCAATCACAAGTACAAATTCAAAAATCACTGTTACGCTGATTGGATATTTTAAATCGCCCGCGATCAACTCTTGACAGCCAAGTGTATCGCCATATATTACTTGTTTAAGTTTTACAATCTGTGCAAACCAATAATTCAACCACTAAAACGAGTCTAATTTATTAGTTTAATAGGTGTAGAAAAAGCATAGTATCACATTCGCTTATGGGCATTATTCACTCGGATGATTTGCGCCACTCGCCTGCGGCTCATGGGCTCAAACATCATCTTCGTGAATAATGGCTGTCATAATTGCTCATATAATAATATACTATTATTAAATATTAGTCTACAATATAATTGTCAAAATGTTTGGAAAAAGCCAAATAACTCAAAAGCCAATAATTTTATGATTATAGTACTCTTCCATTCTAGATATAGAAGTATATCTAGAATTAAATGTAGAAATATACAGAATGTTCCATTTAAAATTGCAAAGTATTGTGCTGTACAGGCGTAACTAAACATCTTGTATAATTGCTAATATTTTAGGTTATGCACAGTCCAACAAACAATTTTTCTTTTAAAATTTTTTATCTGCTATAATAAAGACGTTAGAAAACAATCTTACACTAATAACTCACCCTGTATAGTTGTTAGGGCTCGTAATACAATTTTCTTCCAAAAACCAAAGTAACATAATATCCATAATTCATAAAGATAGACCAACACAATCCCATTTATGAGAGCAAGACTGTACAAAAAATTCTATTTAGATATGTCATGGGTACCAGGAAAGTTGCCATGTACTGTACAAAAAAGCGTTAGAATTAAAATGAACACTTCCTACAACTTACAGAGGCTATTGTTGGTAGTAATGTAGATGCAGAGAAAATGTCGAGAGACCTTTAAAGGGTTAAAAGTAAACTGTACAATTTTTACTGTTTATTTTGAATTCGACGTTTGATTTTTTAGAAACAATTATTTATCTATACAGTATACCAGATGTTAACGAAACCTGGCGCTTCTTTTCTTTCTTTATTTATTAAGATAAACAAATGAAATTTTTTAGGGTTCCCACTAACTATCAAGAATTAGAATCCATGACTTTTCCAGGATATCCATGACCAAAAATCATACTTACCCATGACTTTCGACAAAAAAAATCAATAAAATTAGAGAAGCAAAAATAATCACGTTTATGCGTTTTTTATCAATTCACAAGACAGTATGTGGCGGTCTCACTTGCACCTAATCATAAGCCATATTACGTTCCTTGGAATTTAACAAGGATAAGAAAAGTACCTCAATGATATTTTAAAAACCTTTAGCAGCAATTGTTTTATAAGCGGCAGTTTTAAAAATTCAATCGGAAAATTTTTAATTTCTTTAAATTATGTTAACACTACTGCAGGAAAATCAGGTTTTTACTTTAATTCAAGAGAAAAATCAAGACTTTTGCCAAATTTTGCATAAAATCCATGACTTCCAGGTTAAAATTCTAATTCCCTGACTTCCAGGTTATCCAGGGTCAGTGGGAACCCTGTTTTAGTATGTTTTCACTCCCAGTTTCACTGGAAATTACATAAACTCTCTATTTTCAATGGAATAAATACCCTGTGTACTTTTTCGTGTTTGAAAATCAGAGGATGAAATTCCAAGTTGTGACAAAATCAAAAAAAAAAGTTGAAGTCTTAACTTCGAGTGGATTTTCCCATACTAGACATTAATACGTACCATAATTGCAAAAGCGTAAATTTTATAATTATAACGTTGTACATTTCAAAGCAAGCTATATAGGCAATCCTCTATTTCATCCATACTTCAACTACTTTATTACAGCTGTCAGTTCGTGACGCGCGCCAGCAATAATGATGCTGGAGTTTAGTAATCATGCTCGGATCATAACTTGGCATGTCCAAACATTTTTGAAAACGAAATTTTTTTTAAATTACAAATAATTGGAATTTATATTTTCCCCAGTAGCCAACCAAATCCTAAAAACGTCAGCCAAAAAATTAGAGAGGGGGAGACGTGTAACCCCGCCAAATATAAAATTTTCTAAAAACTAACACTAGATTTTAAACAGAAGTTATTTATTGGTACCAATTTTAGGTTTTAAAAAATTCATAGAAGGTGCCATGCCATGGGGAATTATGGTATTCAGCAAAAAACTAAATTGTAAGTCCATGTTCGCCTCTATAAGACCACAAAGTTTAAAAAAAAACGTATGGGCAGTTTTTGAGAAATATTATTTTGAAAGTTTTAAATATTTAGAATGTATATTTTCTACAGTAGCCCCACTAAGTATAAAAGTATTTAAAAACTAACATTAGTGGCAAGGGAGGAAAAGGACTGGGCAAAGGGGGCGCCAAACATCATCGCAAAGTTTTGTGCGACAACATCCAGGGCATCACAAAGCCGGATTTTGGTTCTACTAATCATGATAAGAAATTCTGCTTAAGAAAAAATTTTTTATCAGACCCCGTTTAATAAGTAACAAGGTACCTATTTTCGATTTTCAAAAATTCATAGAATGCGCCGTGAAATTATAGATTATAGCTTTCAGCAAAAAAACAAATTGTATTCAATCTTCCGTTCTAGCAGCCTACAAAGTTTTAATAAAAAAGTGTGGACAGTTTTCAAAAAATATTTTTCAAAAAATTTTCAAAATCGCCTTTGCGATCATTTCCATATTTTCGAAATTTATTTTGTTTCATCGTATACTACTCACAAAGGGCTCTCAAACAAGTTGTAGTTAGTTGATCCAGGGTATGAAAAAAATTAATTTATTTAAAAAAAAACAACAATTTTTTATACTTAAATCGTTTTTCTTTATTTAAATCAATTTTTTGGATGTTAATTAACTTTTTTTATTTAAATCAATTGTTCTGATTTTGCTAAATAAAATTTATTATGTACAATTTAAGTGATATTTTCTGTATACTATTAGAACTTGAAGAGTTTTGCTGATATAAATCGTCAAATTATTTAATTTTAAAGATTAAAATGCACTTATATTATTTAAGTTATTGTGGAAACTTTTAAAATTACAACTACTTTTAGAGATTTTCAAAAACTAGTGGTGGCAGCCATTTTGAACTTAGAGTTCGGTAAAAAAGTTTTTGGTTTTCTGCCTTAAAAGTTCTTCTCTCAGATCCTGCGCTCAAATTTCCAAAATTTAATTTTAGAAAAACATGCTACAGAAAAACGTCTAACATCTGCTTCCGTTTCACATTTTTTGAAAAGCTTAACTAGAACTTACGATTTTGGATATACCTCTTCATTTATAATTTCGCCAAAAATCGGTCCCGTACTTTCGCCTTTAAAAGCGTCACCCCCACCCATCCACAAACATTTTTTAAAAACAAATTATGAGTTCTTATAGTTACCTAAAATTCATAGTTTCATTGAAATCGGTTAAAAAATAAAACAGTATGGGTCTACAAAGGTTCACTTTAAAATTACCTAATGTTAAAACAAAAAAACAGTCCAGATAATCTGGCTTTAAAAAACAACCTAAAATAAGTAATTTGGGTGTTAAAAATTAGATTCATAGTACAGGAGGACATTAACGATTAGTTATGCATATGCTATCCACATACCTGAACTCGATGATTGTTAGTGTCGGCCACAATTATGTCTTCTTCAAGTCCCAAACAAAATCCATGGGGTGAATTGAACTGTCCCTTGCTAGGTCCTAGCTGTCCAAATTTGCAACGGATTTGCATGGGGCTCACTTTGTTAGTACGTGGAAGTACAGAAGCTGTACTAGATCCGCTCTGAGATACGATACTGTTAAGTGGGTCTGTGATTATATCATCAGGGGTAGATATAAGAGGTGATGTTGATGCTGACACACCCCCAAATCCATTTATCAAAGTATTGCTTAGGTTTAATGAAGCTGGAGAAGTCGAGCGCATCATTATGGATCCATTATCTATTAAGTGATAAAATAGCTATTAAGTTTTGAAGCAAGGAAACTTAAAAATCTTCTTTCTTGTTTTTTTGTCTTTATTCCAAACTGTTTATTAATGAATCCATTCTCAAAAAAGAAAAATCAACAATTAATATACCCAGTACTGAGATATGTACACCCCCAATTTATTTAACAATTTTTTTAGCCACTTCCTGTGTAACCCAAACCAGGTACTGGTTCCTCACCTTAGAACTTTTTTAATGTAAACAAAGCTACACAAAAAAATAAAACATTTTGCAAACAACAAAAAGTAAAAATTTAATAAAAACTTTTAAAACATATTACCTTGGTTTTCTGTTTTTTGTGTCTACAAATGTATAAAGAGTAGTGATGGAAAATTGCTGTTTTTTTTTATAATGCTCCCGGGATCATTCCCAATACCCCCATTTCTTATTTTTGGTTATAATGAGACGTGTTGCACATTAATTTTGATACCGTGTCTTTCCCTGTTTTATAATGAAAATTATAATAATTTATGATTTTACTAATACTGTATTGATTTTTCCTTTTTGTAAATTGTGAAAAATGCAAAGGGAAAGAAAAAATATAAATCAAACTATACAGGGCAAGTAAAAAGTAACTGATAATATCTGTAACTTCATAAAAATTAAAAAAAATTTTAATTAAATTTTAACATATTGCCTCAATATTTTGGCATTTTGTTCATAATTTAAAATTCACCTTTTCAACTATCACGTTTTATTGTTTTGTTTCACTGTCTTTAGTGTTTATAGTTTTACACAAAGATTATTTCGATGTTCTAGCACCAAATTTAAATTTGAAAATGTTTAGACATTAAGTTCCTTCAAAAAAAAAACCCAATTTGGAGATTGTGCGAGATCGTAGACTGTTCAAACAAGTACAACTTGTCTTGATATTGGAAGATAGTGGTGTAAGAAATAAAAAAGCAGTTGGTTCAAGGAGTTGCACTCCGCACATACTTGACTAGTACTTGGAGTTTCTAACCATAATACGTAGAACGTCCAGAGTATTGGCTGTTCATTGTTTTTTCAACTTTTAGATATTCTCAAAGGTTTTTGTAAAAATATGGGCAATATGTTAATGTGATGCGGTTGCATACAGGTCTTACTAGTAAAATTACAGTATGACGCTTCACAGCAAAAGAGTGAGATTAAGGTTTTTCGCCATCCGCAAATTTTTGTAAGAAGACCACTAAGTCATCGTCACTTGCATAACGTGAAACTAGAAGCAGGAACTTGAAGAAGGGCATATTGTAAGAGTGCCGGGGGAACTGTTTTGTCAACAGGTAGCACTAGCTATAATCATTTGCAAATGCAGAGATCAGTGCTCTGTATTATGCTGAAGATACAAGCTGCAATGTTTTGCGAATTAGTTTGTATGGTTTCACAAACAGCAAACAGGCATAAGCCAATTAAGTATTCATGGCCTGAGAAACCAGATGTACTAAGATCAAATCCTTGTCTGTCAAGATTCAAACAATCTAAGCAGGCGTAGGCCTAGCACTTGCCCTTGTCCAGACACACACAGTAGAAGTAGAAACACACACGGCCCTGTTTAGGGAGGTAAGGCCCCAAACCACTTTAACTCAAACATTTAGAACAAATGTTTATGAAGGCAGACAACCTACAGATCGGCCCTTATCTGATTATGCTAGATGTAATCGTCAAATGACAGCCGACATTAATTTTAATGTTTAAAGTTCGAGAAATGCAAAAGCCTCAAACAAATTGATTGTTATATAAGACAATGAGTTGTTTAAATTAATAATTTTTTTGTTACATTACCAAATAATTTAGTAGTGAAATACTGCAGTCGTGATTTTTATAACAATACCCTAACAGGATATATTTTAATCAAAAAAGTAAAAATCCATTTTATTTATTATTTTTCTAATTTTTTCGATGTATTTTGATGACGAGCTTAAGTGCAAAGAGAATACATGAAAGCTTCATGTGTCATGCCATCTCATGTGTCATTATTTGTCATGACCATTAATTTGTATTCTCTCTATAAAATGTCTTAATTTATTGTATTCGGTTTAGTTGTTGACAACATTTGAGTACCTACCAACTGTAGCATATCTGAATGATATACAGGGTGTGTATAAATTGGCAAAAGAACTACACGTGGCGATGTTGGTCATAAAATTCTGAGTCGAAAATCTTAATACCAAAATGTTGGACAATGCTTCCTGTCCTCAGGAACCATTTTAAAGGAACGTACATTTGACAACATTGGATCCACACACCACAGGTGTTTTGTTATAATGCACGGTAACTAAGGATGTCCGTTACATCCCAATGTTGGAACAAAGTTAAGGTAATTGTTCGAAGGTATTCATCGGCATTAAGACGATTCGGCAAATAAATTAGTCCAACAACCCTATGGTTTATTAAACCAAGCCAAACATTAATGGAAAATCTTCTCTGGTGACCATATTCTCGATATTCGTGCGGGTTTTCGTCAGCCCAATGGTGAATATTATTAAACACGCCATCTCTAGTAAACAGGCACTCATCGCTCCAAAGAACACGTCTCAAGAAGCCGTCATTGTCACGAATTGTATTTAAAATCGTGTTGCAGAAATTCAATCGGGCTATGTTATCATTTTCATAAGGGGGCTGTACTTTGGTGACATGATATGGATGAAGGTTTTGTTTTAGAACCAAATGAACGGTCTTATTGCTGGGAATATTTAATGTTGCAGCTAACTGCCGGGTGCTGACAGAGGGATCTTCTTGTACTGCATCTAAAATTTGCTCTTCCAGTTGTACCGTGCGCCTTTGCCTTGGTCGACCAGCATTTACATTCCTTGGAACAAATGAACCAGTTTCACGAAAACGTTGGTCCAGCTTTCGAAAAACATTTGCTGTAGGATGCCTCCAGTTTGGATAACGTGCACGATATTCACGTTCTGCCATATCGCCATTTCCATTACAGAAACCAAATACCATGTACATATCAGCATAATCATTGAACGTAAAATCCATTGTTAGTAAACGAAACAAGAAAACGAAAATAATAATAATTAATACTAATAACTACGAGAAAAGCAACGATGATAGAAAAAGCAAGTCCAATTACAAATTTTGACACTTGTCAAACTTTGACGTTATCAAGACAGAAGTAATTTAGAGTCGCATCACTCTTGAATAATTATTATTTTACAATGCTGCCATATGTATTTTTTACAATAATAAGTTAACGAAGAAATGTTATAACACGCTTTTGGGGCTGAAAAACAACATCCATGAAAAAATATTTATTACAATTCTTATTTCTTCTAATTTGCAGCTCTTTCTGTCAACAGATAATGGATTAAAACACTTAAAGACTTCATTTTCAAACTTTGAAGATCCCGTGCATACCCAGGAAGCATTGTACAATATTTAGGTATTAAGATTTTCGACTCAGAATTTTATGACCAACATCGCCACGTGTAGTTCTTTCGCCAATTTATACACACCCTGTATATAAAAATACTATGATTGAAACCAAAAAAAAAAAGAAGATTCATCTACGACAACACAGGCAGTATAAACAGGACAATGCATAAGAAAATAGACGTGAATGAATGAAGAAGTAGAAAGAGAAACCAGAAGTAAAGGAAAGTGAAAGAACAGGAAAAAAAACGAAATAAAAGCAACATGGAACGTCAAACCAATGCTAGAAACTGGAAATTGCAGGAGATAGCGAAAGAGATAGAAAAATACAACAGATGTAGCATAAGTGCAAGAGACAAGATGGTCGGGTCAAAGGGAAATCAACAAAGAGAAATATAGTGTTTTATATAGTGGAGTAGAAAAACAAGGCAGCAAGAGAGTACCATTCTTTGTAACGAAAAAAATTAGAAGTAGACTAATCGACTTTAAACCAATTAGGGGAAGACTTGCAAAACTATCAGTTAAAACAAAATCAGTAAGCATAACAAAAGTAAATGTATATGCACCAACGGAGCCCTGCAAAGTAGATGGGAAAAATAACTTTTTGAAGAACTGCAGAGCATATGTGAAAAAGAACATAAACAATAGTAGTGGGAGACAACAACGCGCAGGTTGGAAAAGAAGATTACCTTCAAGAAATCTGCAGGAAAAACAGTCCATAACATTAGAAATGATAACTGTCACACAATGTGCCAACTAGAACCGGCACTAAATCTGTTTGTTATTACTACCAAGTTCCAACATCCTAAACATCATAAAGTAACATGGAGACAGCCGGTGAGGAGAATAGAAAATCAAATAGACCGCATCATGGTACCAAAAAACAGTGTCTACTTAATAAAGGACGCAAGAACATACCGGAAGCTAATGTAGACACTGATCACTACCTAGTCATGGCAGTGATGAAAGCAGTGATAATAAAAAAAACAGAAATAACAAAATATGAGAAGAAATGGAATACAGAAAGTCTACAAAAAAGAAATATGCAAAACGCTTGACGCACAGAGAACAAGGCGTATCAAAAGAAGTAGAAACACAATAGAACCAAATAAAGAAAATATTATAGAAGCGGCAGAACAAATCAAGAAAAACCAATGAAAGAATGATATGACCAGGCATGCAGAGAAGCAAAGGAAAGGAAGAATATAGCAAGAATAAAATAAATGAACACAAAAAAAAGAAACCGACTTAGAGCAATACATGGTTATTCAAAAGTAAGGAATAAGTCAGGGAGGTTGACACTGGAAAACAAAAGATATCACATAAAGATGCAGTTATATTGAAATCAATTTAAGTGTCAGAGCATTTTTTCAAAATACAACGCGCTACAGAAATACGAATTTTATTCCATACCTTTGAATAACTCTGTGTATAAGGAAGAGAGAAAAACAGCAAGCAAGTTATGTAAGCAGAAGAGACAAGAATGGATAAATACAAACTTAGAAAAAACAGAAAAAATGACATGGGATATTTTTAACAATAAAATTAAACAAAGCATAAACCCAAAATTAAAGTAAGAGGAATGAAGAACAAAGAAGAAGAAGTAATGTACGAAAGAGAAGTAGTGGAAGAAATATGGAAAAAATATTACAATGACCTACTAAACAACGATAACCAACAAGAAAGAACTGAAAATGACAACCAAAGAAAGAGAAGCAACGAAGATGCAAAGGAAGCAATACATAAATCAATATTTAGATGTAAAAACTAATAAACACGATATAATCTGCTATGCTGTATAGGCTAAAATTCTTTGTTTATCCTACAGCAACTGCCATTTGGTCACGTGATGCACAAGATGTATTACAAAGTATCTAGAAAAGTTACCAGGAAAGTTACCTGGAAACTTTCCCAGAGGCAAATGTTTCCTTCCTGGAAACTACCCATTTGTAAAGTTTCATTTTAGAATCTTTCCCTGCTGCCCATATCTAGCTGTTTTTGTTTTGCGAAATTTTGACACAATAATTTGCGCAAACACTAAACATTCTACAAAAATGGTGATTTGCGCAAACACAAAGCATTCTCAAAAAATGTTCACCTCTTGTCTTGAAAATAGTGTTCCAAATAATTATAGTCTGGATTGCTAGTTTAGTATATAGTCAGTATTCATAATACCTTCCTGGCATAATTCTTTTAAATATATAGTTTGTGCATATCTAAAATTTTGAAAAAATTATCTACGAATGGTAAGGCATCCATATGTTTGACCTAGTGCTGGCGTGTGTAGATAGTTCTTATTTATTTGGTCAGCTGAATTGATTCTTGTGTAATAGTTAACAAGAGTTAATAAGCGTAGTAACTATATGAATGGTCATGAGTTTTGAAAGTACTTCACAAAACAATTTTATGAAACTGCAAAAATATTTTTTTTTGAAATGTAAAACGGCAACCACGAATTAATGAAAATAGAACAAACCTTGCAAAATCGTGCATTATGTTTCACGTAAAACTTAGTAGATTTGAGTAAGCCCATGATTATTGTTTACTTGTTGAATGGCAACGAAATTGTTTGCTATTCTGCGACTAAAAGTCCGGTCTTTGCTAAAGATTATCCAAAATAGCCTTCCTAAATTGGGAAGCTCATTGTGCAAGGAATATTTTATAACCATGTAAAAATTCAATATGCAGAAATAAATCAAATAACTTACCTGCACTAATAAAAATAAATAAATTTAATGCATTATGTTCCTAATTTCCTAAAATACTGTACTATCAAGTTGTGTAAGGATGTTTTTTTTTCACCCAAAAAAATTTTAAAAACTTACCTGCACTAATTAGTACAGAAACAAAAACTATGTAGCTCCCTCCTATAAAATAAATGCATTATTTCACTTAATGCATTTCCTACTTATTAATTGAACTTTATTTTAAATTTGTAATTTGAATGGAATTGAATTGAAATTGAATATATCTCAAATTTGTTTTATAAAACGAGACACTTATGTCCCCATTACAATTACATTTAATTTTTGCATAGGTTTTACTATGATTATTCTACTCTTGCTAGAAGGTGCCAATCCGAATCCCCAATTCTTAAAATTTCTGTCAACACATTCGTTATTGACAAAATAGCAATAAGGCGTTTTCAAATAGAAAAACAGGACCTTTGTGTTTTCAGCTGAAAAAACTGGAAACTAGGTCTGTAACATCCTGTGCAAATGCAAAGACACATTCTTGATCACAGCAACGACACCAAAGAATTAAGCCAACAGCATTATAGCTTCGTTTCTTAATCGTGATATATAATTTCTTCAAGATAAATTTCAATGATATTCTTGCAAAACTGTGCTTTACAATTTTAAATTTAAAAAAAAATTATTTTTTTTATACCTGCAGGAAAACTGGAAAATCTATTATATCCTGCACCAAATGAGCTTTATGTTTATTTTTTTATTTCATATTAATTTTTGTTCTTTGTAGAACTGTCCAAAATTCAAAGCTCTCTATTTAGAAAACATTAGCCGTTCATAATCCTTCTTCAATATAAGGATTAAATGTTTTTAATTTGTCCTTTAAATGAGGTAAAAATTTGTAGACACAAAATCAAGTCTTAGTTTAGCGTCAAGAATGACTGCTGAATATTTATTTCCATTAAAAATATGCATTGCATGAAAAAATTAGTGGATGTAGATATGATATCTAATACTTTTATAAATTATGAGCCAAACCACTTTGTGTTCAAGAATGTTTTTTGAAAACACTTAGATCTTATTATAAAATGTAAGTGAAAATAAGTTTTGCTTGTTATAAAACTAGGATCCGACTAAAGACATGCATGCAAAATTTAATTTTCCTATGCCCACAGAAGTGTACCCGGTGTAAACGAAACTAGATACACCCCCCTTTCTTGCAACAATTTGTATAACTGTAAATTAAACTTGGGGATGTTTAATAAGTTTTTTCTGAATAATTAAACACCCCTAATTTTAATTTTATTAAATTAAAAATTGTGGAAAAAGGAGCAAAGGGGCAAGATGTGCCTAGTTTCGTTAATTTGCAGAAAACCACAAATACAAAAAAGAAATGGTATAATTTGTTGAACTGTGACTTTTTTGCAAGAGACGCTTACATATATTACAGAAATCTTTTAAATCATGCCAAATGTTTATGAGCAAAAAACAAAACAAAATTTCACCAATGAAAAAATGACAATTCAAGGCTTTTATTTATATCCCACAAGCATCGGCATGTTCTATGTAGAATTTGAATATGAAACTTAATTAAACAATCAAACATGCTAAATTCAATTTACAGAGCCAGCAAAACAACCTTAATCCAGAAGGAACTGAAAACACCAGGTGTCTTTGATAGACCCTTAAATATCATTATTCTGAAATTAACGATGAATAATACAAATTTTATATGAATCTAATATATGCCTTTTTTTCTAACAATCTTCTTGATTAAGCTTTTCTTTGCTCGCTCTGCATTAGCTTCTGGTAGCAATAAAGGGAAAAAAATCGCTGTTATATAAAACAAGTTATTCCAAATGTCACAGTATTCTAAATGCCAATTCTAATATCCTTCAAAAATCGTTAGATCAAATTTAAATCAAAATTCTTAACATTCAGATCCTAGTATGTATTATCTTTGCAAATAATAAAAGTTTTCAAATCCAGGATTTAAAAGGTAAAGGAAACTGTGTAAGAAAATTAAACCAGTGCGTTCAAAAAACATTTATATCCACACAAATTTAAAAACAAAAAAAATACAAATGCATAATCAAAGTTAATGCTGCTTCCACCAATATTCAGTGCAATAAGTGTTATTACCTGTGTTATTGAGTCCCAACTTGGCAAGGGATGCAAGGTTTTTGTACGCTGTGTCTGTGGTGAATAATTCTGCCAAGGTAGAAAATGTAGATGTTGGAGAGGTTGCAGCACTTGCAGCATTTTCTGCCAAGCTTGCCAATTGGGCAATGTTATACTCGGCCATGCTGGAAAAACCTTGCAGAGCGGCCGCATTTACCTGTGCAGCAGGAGGACTGTGAGTCAAAGACAAACCCTGCAGACTAGCGGCTAAGTCTCCATCGAACGATGACTGCATCGAAGTAGACAACGAAATAGGACTGCTATTTGTCAAGGATGAACCTGTACATCCGTTGCTTAAAGTAATATTAGGACCATTAATAGTCAGCGGTGGGAGACTTGCAGGAACAGGAAGTGGACTAGTTTCTTTCGGGGCGTCAGTACTTTCAGTACGGAACCTTCCAAAGATGGTTTTCACTGTCTTTTCAAACTCACTAAAATCGGCTTGGAATTCGAGGGAAAATGTCTTTTCAGGTTTTGGAGTATTACTGATCAAGTTGAGCAACTGAGTGCCCACGGTCTTACGCAGGTACATAATTTCTGCAATAGTACCATTTTCCATCAGACGTGAAGTAAATTTGCAAGCGTCCTCTAACAGACTGATGTACTTCTCAACACGTTCTGTCATGTCCATGACGTTAAGTTCGCGCTCGTGATGCAATTCACTTAATTCTTTCAATGCGCTATCGCGACACTTCTCCAGTACTGCCTTATAGCTCTGGTAAGACTCGTTGATCAAATCTTTGGCAGTTGAACGTTGATTAGCTAGCTCTTCCAGGCTACTAGTTAGATCTCCAGAAGCTTTTACAAGCAGTTCCACTTTGGTCTTACTCTCGTCGAGCATCTTTTCAAGTTCTTGTCGAACACGCATCTCAGAATCAAGCATTCCGTCACACTGATGACCTGCAGTGGGCTTGTGCTCTGTCTTAATGCATTCACTGCAAACAGGTACATGGCATGTGGTGCAATAATACAAAAGGCTCTCAGCCACGTGAGTGTCGCAAACCAATGGTTTGTGGACAGTGATCTTTTTGCCATCTTTACGCATTTCATCTAAAGTAATAACCTTGTGATGCTCAAAACATCTCATGAAACGATGCGCAGAATCACAATTACTGCACAGCAAATTATGGCATGTGCAGCAACGCGAAATTGCGATCTCCTTAGCAGTGCAACTGGTGCAATGCAAATTGGAAGAGTTAGACACATCAGAGATGTTAACGGTCATCACATCTAAAGGTAAAGAGGCCAACTTCTTACTGCCAACCTGCAAACAAACATAAAACTTAATTTTACTCAAAATTAACACAGAAAGTGCAAATTATAAAAATTAATACACACTTTGCCGAAAAAGTTAACGCACCACCTAAAATAACAAACGTCAAACGTCTGTTACCGCCTTAATAATGTTTCTACTTGGAAAAACTTTTTTTTACCACACAACAAAAAAATTTTCAGGAAGGAGAAGTGTTGCCTTCTAGCAGTACTGTTTCTAAAAACCATATCCATTAAACATTCATAGAAAAGAAATAGTATATTAGGCTACAAGACGGTAAGTAAAGATATCAGGTCAAGGCTCATGTTTGTAGGACCAACACTTGTAAAGGTCCTCAAATTACCCGTGACCTGTAAGCAAACTTAACTAGCGTGGCCTACAGTGTTTTATGTACAATGTTTGAGTCAATTTACAAGAAAATTGTAAAATTGAAATAGGTACATCCAAAAAATCACATTGAAAATATTTTGTTATCGAGTCAGCTATTTACATTTTTCCAGGTTGTAAGGGTTATAACATAATTTTGTACCGCCCCAGGTACGTAATGGATGTAACAGCCCTAGGGCAGTAACAACAACTTACTGTGTTGAAAGCAATGCTAGTAAGTAAACAAAAAAGACTGATGTGCGAAAAATTCATATCTCTTAAGGTGGCTTTACATTATCATGGTAACGACTACGAGATAACATATTACTTAGCTTGTGACAAAACGTGTCTTACAAACACAAGATTTTAAAATTTAGAGTTTAAAAATAAAATAAAATAAACATATATTTTCGTATTAATGTTGTAACTGACTATAAATGGTATGATTAAAATACTCACTTTTGTGCTAACTCTACTAGAAAATTATAATTTTGTTAGGCATAGTACAAAAATAACAACAAATATTGCAATGTAGACATTCAATACGATTACATACAAGGTGGTCCTACAGTCACTACGCCCCTATTTAATTCTGAAATGGATCAAGAAGTCTTTTCTCTTTTTATTGATATAAAACTTGTATTCAAACAACAGCATAGCACAATCGCATTTTGTTCTTCTAATTGTTTTTGATTGTTAACAGATAACAAATAAATTTCAAAGCACACTACTGTGATTGTGGTAGGCTGTTGTTTGAATTCAGGTCCTGCTAATATAAAGAAGTTTTTCTCGAAAATTTTATTATGTAAGAAAGAGTATATAAGTTGTATAGCATTGAAAAGAGAAAAAATTATTTATTGAATAAGCATAAAAAATTGGTAGATCACTATTTAAAAAAAATGACAATCATGTCTTAGGCCTTACAGCATTGAATTTTTTTTTCCAGTATGCAGAAAGGGGGGTAAAACGTTACCGAAAAACTTTTATTAACATTTTCTTCTCTATCTTGATTTGTTTCATAATTACCTAGGGGCCTAATAAGTGTTGGACGACCCTGTATACGACAAAACATGATAAAACACATGAAAAATCAAATAATGTGAACTCACTTTTCAAAGAACTAAGATGAGCCTAGAAATTTTAATAGAAAGGTTTATTAGGAACATTACTGCTAGATGGTAACAATTTTATTTCTTTAACATCTCTTCTTTATGTGGTCAAATAAGATTTGGTGAGTAAAACAAGCTGATATTTAAAGACCCCACACATGTGCCTTCAGTCAATATTAATTCAAGAGGCTGTGTTTAAACTTATACATAGTCACACTGAATCAAGCTCAGCTTTGCAGTAACATTCATGGCCTTCTAGAGGTAGTTTTTTCTATCGCATGTTTACACCGGTTGTAAACGAAACATGAACTCCGCCATTGCCTGGTCCCAAGCCTAGGATGACAAGGAAGGAGGATTGTGGACAGGGCTAGCAACTGGGTCACATAAAGACAATTTTATTATTATTTTATTATTATTATAAAAAAGAATAGTGCTGAGGAAACTTCTACAAGCCTCGGAAACCAGACTGAAAAACCGACGACAATTTTGACTATGAAAATGGACACGAAAAAAGCAAAGTACATAGGTTCTTGGAATGTAAGAACCATGAACGAAAAGAGCAAAACAAATCAAGTAGGAAAAGAAATTGATAGAAATAACATATCAATACTGGCTATCAGCGAAATAAAAGAAGAATTCTACGAACAACTCCAAGCAACTTATGACCTAATAAAAAAGAAATATAAAAGAGATATCGTTACAATAATAGGGGATATGAATGCAAAAATTGGACAAAAAAATGCAGGCAGAGAAATGGTAATGGGAAAAGAGGGAATGGGAATAATAAACGAAAATGGAAAAAAGCTGATAGATTTCTGCATGCACAACAGCTTAATAATAAGAGGCAGTTTGTTTCCACAGAAGAACATACACAAAACAACCTGGACATCCCCTGACAAGAAAACACAAAACCAGATTGACAACATCGTAATAGAAAGAAAATAGCGACACTATATACTAGACATCAGAGCAATGAGAGGGGGAGACGTGGGATCGGATCACAACTTAGTGAGAGCCAAAATATTGATAAAGCTAGCAAGAACAAGAAAAACAAACAAAAACCGAAGAAAAAAATTCAACATACAGTGGCTTAGGAAAGATATAAAGTGTATAGAAGGATATAAAAAAGGACTTCAAGAGAAATGCGCTGATATGGAAACTATGATGAATTGCAATATAGAAGAAATGTGGAATAAAGTCAAAACACTATACAAAGAAACAGCAAAAAACAATAGGAATTGGAAGTATAACAAATAAAAAGTGGATGACCAGAAAAACATGGGAAAAGATCGAAGAAAGAAGACAAACAAAACAAAATATGTTAAGAACCAAAAACCAGGAACATAAGCGAGAACTCGAAGAAGCATACCGAGAGAAGAATAAAGAAATTAAAAGGAAACACAAAAGAGAATACTAAGAAGAAATGATGGAAAAAGCGGAAGAAGCAGCCAGAAATAATGACAGCAAAACACTATTCAAAATTACATAAAGTCTTAGTGGTAAAGGAAACAAAGTTATAAATAACGCACATGTGCGTGACAAAAATGGAAAGACATTGAAAAATGGAAAAGAAGTTATAGAAAGATGGATAGAACACTTTACTGAACTACACTACTCAAAAGAATTAAGGGGTCACTTTTTTTAGAGGGTATATCTTCCTCATGATGTCAGCTATAGTGTTCAATGATGTGGTAGATGTTAAGATGATATTCAATTATTATAGCATTTCATTAAAATAAATGTTTCGACAATGCGTATACCAAGTTTCATTAAAATGCCATAGGCTCTAAAAAAACTTCAAGCATTTGAAATTTTGACCCCTTAATTCTTTTGAGTAGTTTATATAGACAGCAAGAAATAGATGAAGAGATCGAAGAAGATGAGGAAAATGAAATAATGCTGCACCTAGAGATAATAGAATTTACTAAAGAAGAAATAAGAAGTGCAATAAAACAACTAAAAAAAGGACAGGCAGCAGGCACAGACAATATCACTGCAGAACTTCTAAAGGCTGACATAGAAACGTCAACTGAGATCCTACACATGCTAATAAATAAAATATCGAATGAGGAACAGATGCCGAAGGAATGGAGATAGGGCATGATTGTGAAAATACCAAAGAAAAATGACCAAACTAAATGCCAAAACTGGAGAGCGATAACCCTGCTTTGTGTAGCAAGCAAAATAATGATGAGAACAATACTAGAAAGAATGAAGGAAAAAATCGAAAAAAACATTAAGATAAAATCAGGCAGGTTTCAGAACTAAAAGAGCGTGTGTAGTTCATATCTGCACAATGAGAATCATAATAGAACAAACAATGGAATTCCACCAAAATATATTAGATTAATTAAACTATTTTACGACAACTACTCTGCCCAAATTATACATAATAGAACACCTACAAGAGAAATAAGAATTGAGAGTGGAGTACGACAAGGCTGTATACTGTCCCCAACAATATTTCTAACACTCTAATGGACTGGATAATGAAAATGGGCAACACAAAATAAAACAGGGATAAGGTGGAATGCGTTTAGTAAACTGGAGGACCTAGAATTTGCGAATGATATCTGCCTGCTATCCGAAAAAAGACAACAGATGCAAAAAAAGACAGAAAAAGTAGCTAAAGAAACAAAAAAAATCTGAGAATAAATACAGAAAAAACGAAGATAATATACCAAGAGAAATAGGAATATCACTAGAAGGAGAGGAGATACAAAACACCGAAAGGTTCTGTTACCTAGACAACACAGGAGGAGCGGAAGAGGATATAAGGAATAAAATAGGAAAAACACATACTGCATTCCACATGTTACAGAAAACATGTGATTCAAACGAATTGACTACAGGAACAAAGATCAGAATATTTAACACAAATGTTAAAAGTGTGGTATTGTACAGAGCAGAAACATGGCAAGCAAATAGAAGAAACACAGAAAAAATACAAGTGTTTATTAACAAACGTTTAAAGAAAATATTAAAAATTTCCTGACCAAACAGAATAACAAATAAAGAATTGTGGGAAGGAACGAAGCAAGAACCAATAATAAGAGAAGTAAACAGAAAAAAGTGGAGATGGATATAGGCCATACATTAAGGAAAGACGAGAATGACATAGCAAGACAAGCATTGGACTACACCCCCACCGGAAAACAAACAAGGCAGACTGGTAGAAACGTGGAAGAAAAGTATAAACAGGGTATTAGAAGAAAAATGTTTAATAACATGGACAGAATTAAAAAGAGAAGCAAGAAATAGAGGAGAATGAAGGAAACTGCTAGAAGCCCTATACTCCGAAGTAAGTTAGTAAATGAAACATGACTCGGTCCCTTTCTTTATTTATTAATTTAAACAAATGAACTTTGTAATGGCCTGCTTACTTCAATCAGTTTTTTATCTAGCTGTCTAAGAAAATTTTTTTTCGTATACTCAACGGCAAAGAACCTCGTTTCTTACTAGAAAACAGTAAAGAATAGTTATTTATTGTACAAGATGATGAAATTGCACTTCATCTTCGAGAGCGACTTTAGCGTCGAGGCGTCAGCCGAGACGCTAATAAGCATCGAGAAGATAATGAAATTTTATCGTCGTGTGGAATACAACATTTTTTTCTATAGCAATTGTTAAAGAAGACCAAAAAATGAAGAAAAATCAATGATAAATTTAATTTAAAAGTGTCAGGAAAAAAACAGTTTCACGAAAAAATGAGTAGGTGGCTTTAATAACTTTTTTGTTGCTATAGAGTTTGTTTATAAAATAAAATACTTTATCTATCCTTGCTGTTAAAGTACTACTTTATCTACCCTTGATGGTAAAGTGCTACTTTTCCCTCTAATTTTAGTTAATAATAGCACGTTTTAACAGTTGCTATAGAAAAAAATGAGCGAAACACTTCGCCTGGACTTTCCTATACTTATAAATTAACATTGTTTTATATTTTCCAACACTTTTGATGTACACCTGTCTAGACACGGCTAGTAAAAGTAAACAGCGTTTATAAAAACTTCAAGCGTGAAGAGCGTAACTTAAACATACCATTACCACGCTGGCTCCGCCTGCAACTGAGTACATGTAAAACAGCCGAACTGAAATGAACCGGAGGCACGAGTAAGGAAGCGTGTTGATGTTTGAAAATGTATTAATAACTCGAGAAGTAGTATTTTTAGCAAGAAATTACTCTTATTAATTTGTATTTCGAATTTCAAAACCTTTCGGATTTTAAAGCCAAAATGCCACGTTTCCATTAAAAAAAAAGTTATTTTTTACCGTGGCCGCCATATTAAAATTGGAAACTTAAAAACAATCGAGAAGAATTTGCCCTACAACTTTGCTCTTGGGTTTGCGAGTCTATCTATTAAAATAAAAAAGTTAGCCTACACTGAACATTAAACGACTAGTACAAGAATACAACTGCTGTAGAAAGTATGTGAAATTCTTCTAAGGACAAAAAGATTATTAAGGGGCAAAAAATTCGATTTTTTGATTTTTTGTAAAAAGATTCTCCTAGAGCAAACAAAACAAAAAACCAGATTTTTAATTTTTTATCGAAAAAATTTGGGGGGAGGGGAAACAGTAGCCCCCCTAAATATGAAATTATCGAAAAAATATTATGATATTCGGATTTTGCTATCAATGATGAGCTATATTGCTTTAACAGAAATATTTTATTGCCCCCCGTTAAATAAATAAAAGGGTACCAATTTTCAATTTTCAAAAATTCACAGAGGGCGTCACAGTGAAATTATAGCAATGAGCAAAAAACAAAATTGTAGCAGATGCCTATCTCTATCAGCTTAAAAAGTTTAAACAAAAACGTGTGGACAGTTTTTGAGAAAGTTTTTTTTGAAAAATTCCAAAAATTTGGAGTGATGTCATTGCGATCGTTTTTATATTTTCAAAATTAATTATATTTCATGGTATAGTACCCTTGAAGGGCTACCAAACAAGATGTAGTTGATTCCAATCAGATAACTGGTTTTTGAGTAAATGGGCGTTAAAGTCGAAATTTTCAAAAATTCGTAGCAGCCGCCATGTTGAAGCTAGAGAGTTCGGTAAAAAATCGTTTGATTTGTCCTAAGGCCTTCTTTAATCTCCACTATTAAAATTTCCGAAATTCCGTTTCTGAAAAAAATGCTACCAAAAAAACATGTCTAACTTCCGCTTCCGGTTTCGGATTCTTTTTAAAAGCTTATTTTGTCGATGAATTTTTGATATACCTCCTCATTCCACAGCACATCGAAATCGGTCCAGCCGTTCCGGAGATATGAGCGTTACCCACACACCCACCCACAGACAGACATTTTTTAAAAACCACTTTTTTAGGATCCTGGAAGCCCAAAACATGTATTTCCGCCAAAATCTCGATTTTGAAAATTTGCATGAAATCAATACTTCCCTATACTGAAAGTATAGGAAAGTAAAAAGTACTTTTTTTCTATTTTTGATCTCGAACATATATAAAGCTTTCGCTATTATCATTCAGAAACGCATATATGCTCAACTAGAAAAAACTCATCAGCCAGAACAAGCAGGATTCAAGAAGGGCTATTCCACCATTGACCACATGCAGGCAATCAGTCAGCAAATAGAAAAACATAATGTATTCAACATCCTGCTGTACATAGGATTAATAGATTTCGAAAAAGCGTTTGATTCCATTGAACACCCATTTATCGTAGAAGCTTTACAACAACACAAAATAGATGACAAATACATTAACATCATTCAACAATTGCTACAAAATAATTCTGCATGTATAAAACTAGAACGAAAGGGCCATCAATTCAAACTTGAGAGAGGAGTCAGACAAGGCGATCCTTTCCCCAGACCTGTTCAATACCACACTGGATTACGTATTTAACCAACTAAATTGGAAAAACGAGGGTATAAACATTAAACATATCAGGGTCATTTCTTACAAACTTTCGCTTTGCAGGCGACGTAGCATTGTTTGCCAAAAGTTCATTTGAGCTAGAAAAAATGTTGCAAACGCTAAACTGAAAGCCTCTGTATCTCGGCCAATAAAGTTTAAATTTCGAAAATCATTTTTGGAACAATATTTTACTCCATAGCAACAATTTTGGGTGGGTCATGACACTCTAGATAAGAACCTTATTTTTGCGCCAAACATTTTGTGGCACCAAAAATTTTGTTAAAAATAACACTGTCGTATGCAGAATTTGATCTCGAAACAAAAAATGTAAAAATACACAGGGTGTTCCATTTAAAATAAGAAAGTTACTGTCACTTTCGGCGAAACCGGAAGCGCCAGAAAGTCGTAATCTATGTCAAATCTAGGGTCCCATGTAGGTATTGATCATACCAAATTTGAATTGATTATCTTAATAACTAACGAAAAAACGAGAGTGAACCGTTTCTGTTACATCAGGTATGTAACTAAAAGTAGGTTCTGGATTTGGAATTGAGAGTGTGAGTTACCTCACGCGCACTTAAGCTACAATCGGTGGGCCCATTGTACTACCTCCCCAGTAGCTCTCCACATTGGACATCATCCAACCTTTTGGATGTACCTTGAAGACATCCGCAATTGGAGTGTTGCTGATTTCGGCCATGTTAGGCCAGAAGTCCCCCAGCATGAATCCTCTGGTTGTTGCGAGAGCTGGGCAGTGACATAGGACATGTTCTGCCGACTCGTCGTCCTCGTTGCATGCACAATAGTTTGGGCTGTCCGCTGGTCCCATCCTGTGCATGTGTTGCTTTAGGGTGTAATGTCCAGATAAGATACCCACAACTAGTCGTAAGTTCTTTCGGGACAGCACACAGTATTTGCCTGTTTTTGGCGAGGGTGCCGTAATAGCAGCCCTTGCTTGACGACAGCTTTGAGTGTTAACCCATCTTCGTGTGAAGCTTTTTAAGGTTTCTTGGTATAGCATAAAGCTTAATGTCTTCAGGGATATGGGAATTGCGGGTTCTGGCCCCCAGAGAGGTTGTCCGGAGGCCAGTCTCGCAATCTCATCAGCCTTTTCGTTGCCTCATCCAGGATGCGGGTGTGTCTGCCTCCTTTGCCTGTTGTGTGCCACAGCCCCTTGTGGCGCAGCCTCAAAGCAGTCCTCCACAAAGAGATCAAGTGGAGGAAGGCATAAGATCACCCCTAAGGCGGCCGCGGGGGTTGAGCGTATAGCACCTGTAGAACTGAGACAAGCGAGACATTGCACGTGTCCCAGTTTGGTTGCTGCCGTAGCCTGTCTGGCCCTGGGCCACCAGACAAGTGCTCCGTAGCATAGCATGGGCCTAATTATGGCAGTATACAGCCACAAGGTGATTCTAGGGAAAAGTTCCCACGATTTACCTAGAGCGCGGCGACACTGTCAGAAAGCCATGCATGCTTTGTTCGTTTTAGCTTTCAGGTGTTTCTCCCAGTTCAGCTGTTTGTCAAAAATAACTCCCAGGTATTTGACATTATCCGAGAAACTGAGAGAAGTGTTGAATAGGAGAGGTGTACGTAAGGGTCCAACCTTCTTTTTCTTTGTGAAGAGTACCATCTCTGTCTTCAAGAGGTTGACAGATAGGGACTGTTCATTACACCATTTTTCTGTTATTCGAAGAGCCGTCTGCATGAAGGTGCAGAGCATGCCCTCAAACTTCTTCGTGATGAGGATGGTGATGCCATCCGCATATCCAATGGTATAGAACCCAGCATCATTGAGTGAGCTTAGAAGGCTGTCCACCACTGTATTCCATAACAGTGGAGACAGAACTCCGCCCCGTGGGCAGCCTTTCATCACAACACCTCTAATTGAGCTGTCTCCTAAGTTACATTGCACTGCTCTCATTGCAAGCATGTGCTTTATTCACTCACAAAGAGTAGGTGCAACACCAAGTCTGCGTATGGTAGAATTTATACTTTCAAAGGTGGCCTTGTCAAAGGCTCCTTCAATATCAATGAAAACTCCCAGGGTAGACATTTTGTTGTCTAATGATCTCTCGATCCGATTCGCTACGGCATGTAGCGCCGATTCGGTAGATCTCCCTGGGATGTAAGCGTGTTGGTTCAGGTGCAGTGGGTGTGAAACAAGCACCTTCTCCCTTATTTCCCGGTCACAAAGTCTCTCAAGAGTCTTTAATAAGAAAGATGTAAGACTAATGGGACGATAAGATTTGGCCAGGGTGTAGTCAGCACGCCCTAGTTTGGGTATAAAAACTACTTCTCTCCAGCTCTCCGGTATATATCGAAAGGCGATACATGCCCGGTAGATGCGCACCAGGTGGGCAAGTATCAGGTCCAGACCCAAAGTACGTTTACATTATCTGATTTCTCATGTGTTTTGTCATATACAATATTCTTGCATATTCCAATTGTAATAATTCGAGCCGACACTAATGTGAAAACATATGATTTTGATAAAATAGAACAGCAATGTCCATTTAAAAACGCGGGATCTGCTTTACCGACAATGATTTAAATTTAATTTAAAATAAATACCAATACATTCTTGCTGTTGCTGTGTAGTTGTTATTTTTGTACACTTCATAACACCATTACAATGTCTAGTAGGATTAGCACAAAAGTAAGTATTTTAATTATACCAATATTTATAGACAATTGCAACATTAAAACTCTAAATTTTAAAATCTTATGTGTGTGTTTGTAATCACATGTTTTGTCACAAGCCAAGTCATATGTTTTCTCATAATCGCTACCATGGTAATGTACCACCTTACACAAATATTACCAAACACATGCATAGTAATGATTATCTGTATATAAAATGCTAAATTACTTTAACGATATTTATTTATTTTAACCTTATACGTACTTCGGCATGTTAAGATGCCATTGTCAGAGGTTATATTAGAAAGTAAACAGTTTGTGTTGTTATAGCAATAGAACTTGGTGATTTGATCTCGGTAATCGTCTGCAGATGACTTGATTCTTATTCCAAAATGTCCAATAGAGGAGAATTTAAGAGATCAATTTGCTCATTCGTTAACGGTACAGTTTTTAAATGTTTGTGAATTTCAAAAGCTTCTAGTATATCTAATTTACGTTTATCACCACAAAAGTGTAAACATTTTATAGTGTTATTAGACGTCATTGAATGATTGTGTTTCTAGTAAGTGTTAAGCATAATTGGATTTATGTGGGTGTTTGTATTTCAAACAACGTGCGTGTTCTTTACACCTAATATCAAAATTTCTAATTGTCTAGCCTATATAAACCAAATTACAATGTGAACAATTTATAGCCCAGTAACTTTAGACGAAAAAGAGGTGTTATTTCTAAAAAATTAGGACCAAGCTGGATTTTTGCATACACCTTCATTTTAAAGTTATAAATAACGTGTGAAAAGGCAACATCGATATCGTGACCGCTAACAAAGTTATACGGGGTCAAGGGTCATCGAAATCAGTTTTTCGCTTATATCTCGCTTGCTATTGGTTGTACAAAAATTTTTGCTCAAAAATGTAGAGCGGAAAATTCTCTACAAAGTGGTAACTTACACTTTTTACCTTGTAACTGCACAACCAGGCATATTAATAACAAAAGGAATATGTTTTATTCCTCACTTCGCTAACGGACGTTATCTCTGAATTGCCCAGACTTCTATCCACGATACACGGCCCAATATACGGCTTCCTCCCAGTCGTGCTTCTCAGTGACGTGACATGCGCCAACTCGACGCGTTTTTACTTCGAGCGTAGCATACCGGTATGAGTGTATCGTGGATGCAAGTATAAGTATAAAGCAAGAATTCTACACGACGTAGACGTGTTTCGGCTGTGTTGTAGCACGTGGTGGTTTAATTATTGCAATGGCGGATAATAATAATTGGTTTATTTGTGGCGGGTCGAATGCAATCGGTGACACTGTGAAAGTGGAGCGCGGTTTGCAAACTTTACAAAATCACGTACAAATACAACTGTTGTTGTAGGAGAAGATGTAGATTTGCTTGTTATCCTTATTGCACGTGCTACTACAGATCAGCGAATTCTTTTTTTAAAACCCGGCAAAGGCAATGTTCAAATAAAAATTTATTCTCCTAATAAGATCGATGGATACACGAACTGCAAACAACATATTTTATTTGCACACGCTATAACGGGATGCGCTGCAACATCTGCGCTTTTCAATCACGGTAAAAAAAAAGTTTGAAGTTGATCCAAAATCGTCAAGATCTACAGCACTCAGCGGAAGTGTTTCATCAAAAGAATTGTTCTCCTGAAGTTATCATACAAAGTGGAATCAAGTTTTTATTGGCTATATATGGAGCACCTCTTAAAGAGCAGTCACTTGATAACTTCCGTTACCTTGTTTTTGGGAAATCAACAAGGTTGAATAAACCTGTTAAATTACCAGCCCTTCCTAAACTGAAGCCGCCCGACAACATCTACTTCGAGTTTATTATCAAATTCAAATTTGGTTGGGCAATGAATTAAAATCCTGAACAGTGGGGTTGGGTAATGAAACAAAATGTGTTAGAACCGGTAAAGACTTTGTTACCACCAGCGCCTGATGAACTCCTTCATATGATTTTCTGCAATTGTGCAAAAGGTTATGGAACAAACTGCGGTTGCAGGAAGCTTGGATTGCCATGCTCAGTTGTCTGTGGATACTGTCATGGTCAATCCTGTCTCAACGCAAGTCCATCCGAATCTGAAAATACGTTGGAAGAGGACGATGAGATAGACAACATCTTCATAGACCTCGATCACGAGAGCGGAGAAGGATCACAACAGGACTCATTAAATGCTGATGATGACTTTAATAATGAGTCACTACTTCCTCTAGAAGACAATGAGGAAGAGGAAGTTTGATTTTTTGATTTTGAGAGAGACATGGATTAGGCCTATGGGGGAGACCATGTAAAAAAAAAGCGCGCCGTGCATTCTACCTCAAAGGTGGTGCGGAAACGAATGCATCCACCATTTACAGCGCGATTTCCTGGTGTTGACGCATTGTGAGCTCTCTAACTTGAAAACGGACGGTCCTACGTAAAAAGTGTAAGTTACCACTTTGTAGAGAATTTTCCGCTCTACATTTTTGATTAAGCAAAAATTTTTGTACAACCAATAGCAACCGAGATATAAGCGAAAAACTGATTTCGGTGACCTTTTCGGTATAACTTTGTTAGCGGTCACGATATCGATGGGGACTTTTCACACGTTATTTATAATGTCAAAATGAAGGTGTATGCAAAAATCCAGCTTGGTCCTAATTTTTTTGAAGTGAAACCCTAAAGTTACTGGGCTATTTAATTTGTAAATACCTGATGTTTGCAAATCGTCTGTTTTGATTACGCATTAAACAAAGTGTTGAAGATGTTTCTAGTTGTTTTAAAACTTACTTTATATTTATTTGTTTTGTTTATAATTTTAGCAATTTTTTCTGATTTGTCACCAAGATATGGGATCGAAGCATATTTAATTGTATGGAACGAAGTTAGGGTATTCGGATAAATTTTTTGAATGGCTAATCTATAATATTTTTCTTTAATTAATGTATCAATAAGTTTAGTATTATAAATTTCTCTATTATAATTAATTTCATCTAAAAGGACCGTCAAAGCACTATGTATCAGGGACCTGTATGCTGCTAATTTATGTGTTTTATGGTGACAAGAATCGTGTGGTATTGTAATGTCTGTTTGTGTAGGTTTTCTATAAACTGAGTACTCAAATTTATTAGTTGAATTAATTTTTATGTTTAAATCTAGAAAGTTAATGGACTTATTTTGTTCAGTTTCTAGTTAATTTTTTTTTGCAAAGTGTGACACATCGTTGAAATCAGAATTAAAAACTCTATTCAAATATGAAAAATAAAAAATGCCGACCATACGAAAAAAAAAAGTAGAAAGTCAAAAATGAGTAATGATAACAGTTGTACCAAATTTGATTGAAAATTTAGATTCAGCATGAAAAAGTGTCCTAATAGTGCGTTAACTAGAAATATGTAATATAAATGACCGAGTTATAGCCGAAAACAAAAAATCCAAAATTTCAGTTTCTTCCAGTTCTTTCAGAAACTAAGCCAGATAGCTCCAATTTCTTTTCAGATTATTAATAGGCATAACATTCTACAACTTTTCTCTAATTTAACCATCGTCGTATCTCTTCAAATAAGCGATATCCCCATAGTTAACACGCAATTTGATACATCCTGTATAAGTTGTTTCCTTAGAAATCTAACAAACGGTGAAATGTTTAACGTTATTATTATAAAATTTACAGTTTTACAAATACAGTAAGTATTAATATCTAGTATGGGAAAGGCCACTCAAAGTTAACACTTCAGTTTTCTAAAATTATTTTTCATGAACTTGAATCACTTTGGTATCTGTCAAAATATTTCGATACTTTCAAACGCTCATAATTGTCGCTCAAACCACACATGAAATTGTCGCTCCTCTATTTTAACAAGCCATTACTAAAATAACAGAGAGGTAACATTTTGATCACACCCTCTCATATCATCGTAACTCCTGAACTCAGGAAACAATCAAAAACAACAGATGTGGAAAACTAGTATACACAAAAAAGCAAAATATAAAAATAAAAGCTTACCTTGGTATCTTGCTTGCAAGTGGGGCAGGTAATATTAATTTCCATCATTCCATCTCCTGCTTCTCCAATCAGTTTCTTCTCTAAGCATTGCTCACAGAACACATGCAAACATGACATGACACGGGGCACAACCAATCTTTCCCTAAAAAAATACTACAATCAGTTCATGGGCCAAAAAATATCAGTAATAGCATCAAATTTTAGTTATTTATTGTACAAGATGATAAAATTGCACTTTATCTTCGAGAGCGATTTTAGCGTCGAGGCGTCAGCCGAGACGCTAATAAGCATCGAGAAGATAATGAAATTAAATCGTCGTGTGGAATACAACATTTTTTTCTATAGCAATTGTTAAATACCAAAAAATGAAGAAAAATCAATGATAAATTTAATTTAAAAGTGTCAGGAAAAAAACAGTTTCACGAAAAAATGAGTAGGTGGTTTAATAACTTTTTGGTTGCCATAGAATAAACCAAAAAATAAAATACTTTATCTATCCTTGCTTTTAAAGTACTACTTTATCTACCATTGATGGTAAAGTGCTACTTTTCCCTCTAATTTTAGTTAATAATAGCACGTTTTAACAGTTGCTATAGAAAAAAGTATTTAATTTATACATAGTATGCAAGGTATGCGAGTTTACCTACAGCCAACAATAAAAATGAAGTACCCCAGGTATATTGCCATCACCCATTACGGGCTCCACCTGGAGAAAATCTAAGAATAATTCTTCAAGATGTGGTCAATTTGAGGTTACTGGGCTTTCTCGGCAGTAAATTATATTTTACAAGCAAAAAATTTTAAATAGTATATTATGCAACGAATCTATAATGATAGGTATTACGACGTAAATTTAAGGAATTGGGCATCCTAACTGTTCCTAGTTTCTATACATACACTGCTCTAGTTTATGTCAAACAAAATATCCACCAATATACCCCACATAGGGAAATGCATGAATATCTTACAAGACAGCGAGATGAAGTTTATATACAGCATATAAGACTAGGAAAAAGTAGAAACGCTATAAATTTTTACGGTCCCACGTTTATGAATAAGCTACCACACAGTCTCAGAATATTACTGATAAAAACTTTTTGTACAAAAATTAAAAAGATTCTGTTAAATGGAGCGTATTACTCTATTAACGATTTTTTGATTGATGCAATCTCAACCTAATATAGGTATTTCCTTTTACTTGTTGTTGAGAAATGTTATAGATAAATGTATAGATAAGTTGTTGCTATTTAGTGTCTAATTATTACTGCAATTGTTTTATTTATTTATTTATGTGCGACTTGTGTAAAACAATCCTGTTGCCAGCCCCAATAATAGTTATTTAAGTATCAAGGAATGTAAGGACGTAATAACATCCGAGGTAGGCGAATACGAGCTGAGGCGGAGCCGAAGCTTGTCGCCTGCCGAGGATGTTATTAGTCGATACATTCCGTGTTACTTATTAAATTTTTCACGCTACCGGCAATGTAAGTAGGCCTACAGGTAAAAATTTAATCATATTTTTAAAAGTTCGTTTTGACAGCTGTCATCGGAATTATTTTTTAAAAGCTCCGTTATTCTAAGTTGTCTGTGTTTGTTACCATATCAACGAATAGTTAAAATCAACATTATTTTCCTAGGAACGTAAGTGACACTATTAAGTTCCGTCGTCAAGGGTAACTAGTACATGAATGTTATCAGCCACTTACGATCCCTGTAGCTATGGATGTAAGGCCTACTTACACTGCCGGTAGCGTGAAAACATCATTATCATTATTAATACGACACGAGCGGCAACGAGTGTCGTAATTCAAACGAGTGTATTAATAGCCATTGTATAAGAGTTGCATTCGCAATTTTTTCTAACTAGTTAATTAAAAAATAATATTCATTAGTAGTTATTTAAGTAACAAGGAATGTAAAGACGTAATAACATTCGAGGTAGGTAAATACAAGCCGAGGCGAAGCCGAGGCTTGTGGCCTGCCGAGAATGTTAATAGTCGATACATTCCGTGTTACTTATTAAATTTTTCACGCTACAGGTAGACATTTAATCATATTTTTAAAAGTTCGTTTTGACTGCTGTCATCGGAATTATTTTTTAAAAGCCCCATTATTCTAAGTTGCCTGTGCTTGTTACCATATCAACGAACAGTTAAAATCAACATTTTAGTATTCTGTTTGAAATAAAATATTGGAATCTGTACCTTGTTGCTTTAATTATTATCCTAGGAATGTAAATGATAGTATTATGTTCCGTAGTCAAGGGCAAAAAGTAAACGAATGTTATTGGCCATTTTCATCTTTTGTAGCTATGGATGTATCGTGTATAATGCCTGTAGCGTGAAAAAAGATTTATTTGAACATTACACTTAAAAACAACTCGAACTGTTCTGCGATGTTAATTGAGAAATGTCAACAACTCTTCTAACCATGGTTATCAAAAACAATGCTATGCTGCTATTGGTCAGTTTGAGTCATTTTAAAATCTGTATCAAAATGGATATCATTATAGTATAGGCAGTGCACACTTAATAAGTAAATTAAAACATGGGTCAAGGGGTTCTGGAGATATTCTGTCACAAGTTTGGAGTATGGCATATTTCGCACGAGTGGAATGTTTGTCACCCAAGCCGACAGGTGAAGGGTGATAGTCCACGAGTGCGAAAGAGCCATTCCAAACGTGTTACAGACTATACTTTTTCTAAGACTTACGAAAATTTTAAGTTTTCTATCTAAAATACGCTTTGCTTGTAACTGTCAAAAAACCTTTATTACTCAGAACAGTGTTAGAATGAAATATTCTATAACAAGTGTAAGAATGTCGTTATTCCATAATTAAAAATTGTATCAGAATGCTTACATTCTAAAATAGTCGTACAAAAAAAATTTCTAATACAACTAATTAAAAATGGTTTCCTAAATAAGTATTTTTAAAAATTAACAAAAAAAGTAACAGTTGCTATTTTAAGAGTTTGTGTCTCTTTTCGTTTTATGGTACTGCGATACTTAAGTGAAATACAGGGTTCCCACTAACTATCAAGAATTAGAATCCATGACTTTTCCAGGATATCCATGACCAAAAATCATACTTACCCATGACTTTCGACAAAAAAAATCAATAAAATTAGAGACGCAAAAATAATCACGTTTATGCGTTTTTTATCAATTCACAAGACAGTATTTGGCGGTCTCACTTGCACCTAGTCATAAGCCATATTACGTTCCTTGGAATTTAACAAGGATAAGAAAAGTACCTCAATGATATTTTAAAAACCTTGCTGCAAAAGATTCATGCCGGAGAGCTGCTGGAGAAGAAAGGGAATTAGTTATAGAGAAAATGGAAAAGTTATGTCAGGAATTGTAAGTTTTCTCCCATTTTTTAAAATAAATTTTGCTACTGCACTATGTTTTTCGTTCCTTCCGTTATCAGGCCGCAAGATATAGTCGACGAGATTTATCCTTTTATGCGGGACCTTCGCCTTTTGACTAATTTTAATCTTCACCCTGGTACAGTAGAGGATGATGCGGACAGAAGAGAGACATTTGATGCAGCAATAGGCAACATCGTGAACATAATCGTTTCGTATGATATGGGCTGGAGCAAGCGGGGCAATGGAAGGAGTTACAATAGTTTGAATGGCTATGGTACGATCGTTGGTTTTCTGAGTGGAAAAGTGCTTGACTTTGCGGCTCGAAATCGAAGATGTAAACTTTGCATCAACGGTCATAGCAAATCCGATCACGATTGCAGGCAGAATTTTTCTGGCAGTGCAAAGGCGATGGAGCCTGATGTAGGCGCTGCTTTAGTCAACGAAAGTTCCATTCTTAATGAAGCTGGGCTTAACGTTAGAGTTTTGATAGGCGACGAAGATAGTTCGACGATTGCAGCAGTATAACAGGGAAATCTCCAAACAATCTACAAGTTGGCAGACAGCAATCATTTAAAGAAGAATTTTGCGAGTTCTTTGTATGATCTGCGAAAAGACTACAAAGAAATGACAGATAAGGAAGTTATTCCTCATTTGAAAAAATGTTTTTCCTACGCACTAGTGCAAAATAAAGGTCATAGTGTTGAGCTAGCTAAGAATATTCGCAATATTCCTAAACACGTCTTTGGCAAGCATGAAAATTGTGGAACTTGGTGTCAAGGTAAACATACAATCGAACTAAAAAATCAGCAACTTTACGATAAGCTATCAGAGATACTTGGAAAATATGCTGATAATGCTGCAAAATTTTCTGTCGTTGCCTCAAGTCAAGCGAATGAAAGCATAAACAATATCATGGCTCACAAAGCACCCAAGAATTGCTGCTACAGTCTCAGTGAATCTGCAGATTACAGATTAGCTAGTACTGTATGCGCTAAAAATGAAGGAGAAAAACATATTTTGGATGTGAACTCGAAATTGAATGTATCACCGGGGAAACATACTGCATCTTTCGCCAAGCTATTGGATACCAAAAGGAAAAACGAGCGATCAAGTCAAAATTGCCATCAACTAAATCTCGTAGAAATTTACTTGCGCGAAAGAAGGCAGCCTCGAGGAAGTCGATGGAGCAATCTGAAGGAATTCAGTATGAAACCAACTGTGGCATCAATTCTGGTGTAGAAAACACGGAAGTTGTTGATTTTCGACTTCTTTCAGATATATTGCCAAACATTTCGCAATCGGTGGATAACTGCAATATTATCTTTTTCGATTTGGAAACTTCTGGGTTTTCGAAAGACTCAGAGATTTTACAAATAGCAGCGAAATTTGAAAATTCCACATTCAGTGTTTATCTCCATCCTTCTCAGCCGATTGATGCTGATGCTTCCAGGGTTTCAGGATTGAAATATGTCGGGGGAAAACTGTATCTCCATAGCAAAGAAGTACTGACGATGGCTCCTCGTGACGCTCTAATTTCTTTTCAAGAATTTCTTCAATTTTCATCCAAGCCATGCGTTCTTATTGCTCATAATGCATCATTCGATTCCTCTCATTTACTGCGATATATTATAAATAACGGTATGATCGAGAGTTTCCAAAATATCGCCGGATTTTCGGATAGCTTGGCTGTACTAAAAAAAGTTTTGCCTGAACGAAAAGCAGAGGAAAAAAGTTTAAATTTGCAAACTCTAGCCCGCGACTTAATGAATTTCGAATCGTCCGATCAATTTCATGAAGCTCTATTCGATGTCGAGACTCTAGAGAAGCTATGCAATGCTTTTGCCAAGAAAGAACATCTTTTTGCAGTTTGTAAGCCTTACAAACAATCGGTTATGGTAAAGCTTCTGTTACCAAGTTTAAAAGGTTTGAAAAGTGTGATATCCGACGACATGGTTAAAAAAATAGCAGGTGCCAGAATCCATTATGAAATTCTGAAAGAGGTATATTCAAAAGATGGCGAAATTGGAATAAAAACATTGCTATCCGAGAAAACGATGTCAAAAAAACCACGGGTTACACAAGCCAAAAAAATTATAGAGAAGGTGGTTGAACACTTGAGAAAGAAGCTTTAATTTCGTTTTGGATCAAGCTTGCAACCTTGTTGAGTGAAAAAAAGTTTATTATTATTTCTAATATTTGTTCAAAAATTATTTATGCATTCAACGCATATACCATCTGACACAGACTCATGGTACACCCCCCTTTTCTTCTTTGTTTCTCCAGCTATATTTCTGAAATTTGGAACATTGAATATGCTCACTAGACGGCACTTTCTGATATATTTAGGGAAAAAATTCAACTTCCGGTTTTTCCGGAAATGACATCGATTTTCAAATGGGACACCCTGTATATTATTACATTTTTGAAATCTTCGTAATTATCTGAATCCAATGATACCTTATAGTTGATATTTCATTTGTCAGAACACCCATTTTATTTTTCGATCTAGAGAGCCATGAACTCCCTAAAATTATTCCAAATAATCAAAATAATGCTACACTATCGCATTTTCGATTAAAATAGTATTGTGGTTCGAAATACGTGCCAAAAAAGTAAAACAAAACGTTTTTTTACTCGAAACTCCATTTTTTCAAATGGTACTCTGACGTCACTCGAAAGTACCATCGATGGGGTATCCAAAAATGTAATAATATACAGCGTGTCCCATTTGAAAATCGAAAGTTGATGTCATTTCCGGAAAAACCGGAAGTTGAATTTTTTTTCCAAATATGCCAGAAAGTGCCGTCTAGTGAGCATATTCAATGTTCCAAATTTCAGAAATATAGCTAGAGAAACAAAGGAGAAAAGGGGGGTGTACCATGAGTCTGTGTCTCATGGTATAGTTTATTCGTGATTTTTATTTTATAAGTATGAGCGTTATCAATATTGTTCAGGATAATATTTATATTATATAAAAGTTAATTTCTTGATTTATTCAACAAATTAAATAAACTACATGTGTTGAGAGAATAAATTTATTTCAAATCCTTCCCATAATTATTAAAATCCAGGAAAAAACACGTTTCACATTCCCGGACTATACCACGCGCCCATCAGTTCGGGGCAGCCTACACTGTTGCCATTTCGTCACAGCTGACTGTGTCCCCGTTCCGTGTCGAATAAAATTAATATATTTCATCAGTCGATATCTCCGAAACTAAACGGTCAAAAATTGCCCATTTTTTTTCTCATTAATCTCACAATAGTACTGCATACATGAGTGGTTTTATTTAAAAATCTTAAGATCCGTTTAGCGTCTATAATAAAAAATGTGAACAAAGTGCTATCCGTTTACGTGTTAGGTATAGGCATCACGTACAAAATGACCTATTTTCAATTACAATTATCTCACAAACTAAACGGTGGATCGATTTAAAAATTTGCCAGTCGGTTTATGAAGGTTATGTTTACACCATACTTTAATTTCAGTCAATTCTTAAGATTTGACCAAAACTACAGAACCACCTTAAACGTGATGGTTAGAATTATCCGCGACTTCTTAATTGGGTCACACTTTTTACTGAGGAGGCTTGCTGGTAACTCATACCGCCATTTTCTTGAAGAGGAGCTGCCAATACTGCTGAAAGATGTGCCACTCCAAATCAGAAATCAAATATGGTTTATATATGACGGCGAACTAGCACATTTTAACCTAACTGCATTTGCATGCTGTGTATCCGAATCATTGGATAGGTTGAGCAAGACCACAACCTTGGCCTCCTCGGTTCCTAGACTTTAATCCGTAGATTTTTTTTTCTTTGGAGTCGCCTTAAATCCTTGCCCTATACCACTCCAATTGAAGATAATGAAAATTTAAGAAATCACATAGTTGCATCAACACTCCAGAATACACCTGGGATTTTTGAAAGAGTTCGTCAATCAACAAGAAGAAGAACAGACTGATGTATCATGGCTGGGGAGTGGTCATTTCCAATAATTATTATAATTTTGTTTCATTGTTTTTGTACAAATTCTTTTAAATCTGTTTTTTAATAATTTTAACATTCTGTAACTCGAAAATTATGCCAATTAGGACATATCTGTATATGAACTGTTCTGTGAAAAATGACCCAAATAATCACCCTGTATATTATATATGTCGCACTCCTCTTTTCCGCTTTCGTCCAAGTATAGTACGATGTTGAATTGTACAATTTTCAAATATAAATTTCTTGTAGCACATTCAGCGCGAACTATTGGTCAGTGTAACATTTTTCATCCGATGCACCATTAATGAGATAATTGCAAAAAACAGTTTTGGGTCACCACCACTCGGGGAGCGTTTTTTGGTATTTAGGAAATATTTGATTTTGAGGTATTCACACGGACCCATATCAAACATGAAAACTTTATAATTTGGCTGACTCAAACGAACTTTTTCGAGGTAATTTGACTGAGCTAAATTTTTACATCATAGGATGTGTCGACAGTATCTTGTACTGAACATTTTTAGCATGAGAGTTATTCGTGATTTGTTTTCTAAGCTCAACATACCGTTTGATTAAATTTTTTTTAGTGATTTTTTTGAACATGTTACATGTAAATAATTTAACTGCACTGACTGAACCATAATCCATGTCCACTTGGATTCTTTAAGTAATGCCTGTATACACCGTCCCATTCCACCCACCAGGTTAAGAAGGTAATCTTGTGAAATATTTTTCAACTCCTTTCGAAGCGCTATGCAAAGTTCGTTTAATGAGGCTGGTGCAATTTCCCGAATTCTGACGCACTTGCATAATATGTCCTATACATATTCTGTGAGGTTCATGTTGGGAAAACATGCTGGCAAATTCATAAGCACGATTCTAATTTCGTCCAAGTATTCAGTGACACAATTCGCTACATACGGTTTTGCATTGGCTTGCATGAGGATGAAGTTGTCGCCAATAAACAGAGTAAATGGAACCACGTGATCTCCTAGAACCTCTACAATATATTGTTGTGCAGTCAACCGATCCTCTTTTGAAAATGATTAACTCGGTATTGGCCTCCATTGATATTCATGCCCACACCTTCCCCACAACCAACCAGTAGGGTGAAAGAACATTCTGCAAATTGTCACTAGCTCACCTCTACGCTCGTTCTCTTCCATCTGGTGAATAAGGGCAGAACCTTGATTCATCAGAATATAGTACCACAGATAAGGTTAACACTACAGATATACGGTAAATATGTGAGCTATCGGCAGCTTGTTTTATATGATTAATAATCTGTAAAAAGATGGCGCTACAATGACAATTTATAATTAAGTCACAGATGACTGTAATTGAGCAGATTACTTAGCACATATTCAAACCAAAAGTTAGACAGCCATCTGCCATGTTTAATTGTCAAATCGCAATTTTTCGTAAATAATTAATATTGAAGCCAATTCTACTTAAATTATATTCATGATGTGACAGATGCACTCAAATCCGTGATAAAACAGTTTCCAACACATTTCAACAGTAATAAACAAATAGTGATAGCAGCGCCCTAAAATTGGTCTGGTGCGTTGTAGCCAAACTAACGCTAATTTCATCTCCAAATATGGGCGGACATTTTGTATAAAGGGTCCTATATCTGTAGTGTTAACCTTATCTGTGATAGTAGTAAGCTCCATTGTTCTAGTGCTTATGCCGAATGATTGCAAGCAAATTGCAGCCTGGCTCCTCAGTGTCTTGTGAGCAAATTTGGTCATTTCGCTGGCCTGTGAGCAATCAGTTTAACCTCTGCCAACTTCTGAAGAACTGTCCACGCACTTACATCTGTACCTCTTGAAGTTGATATCTTGTCTGGACCGAGGTGAAATGGCGGTTCCGTAGTGTACCGATAATGACAGAACGATCATTGATCACAGTTGTCTTTCATTTCTTACCAGATCCTGGCCTACGCGTATTCATTCAAGTTTTTCTGAACCCTTCAAAAACTCTTTGCGCTGTTAAATGGCTAAAGTCAAACATTCCGGCCACATAACAGTGACTTCGCCCATACTCCACAAGACCTACAGCCTTTGCAGAATCTTCGGCAATTAAAGACATAATAATCGCAAGAAACGGCAACCAGGATAACAAACAATCAATTTAACACAAAAACAAGGTTGTTAAAAATACTGGAGTACTTTGTAGCATCTGTCAGATGCAGGGTAGTTGTTGCCTAAATTCTGCCAAGCAAGAAAAACAAAAACAAAAGCTCTGACAAATAAAGTAGGCAGATGGAGTAAAGTGTAATGAAAAGAATAAATTATCTGTACATGTTTGCCCTTGTTATATGTACTCGAACACTAAGAAATGTCTTGCTTTACTACTTAATAATAGGTGGCCCCTTTTCATTGCACCTGAGTGTATACAGGGTGTGTATAAATTGGCGAAAGAACTACATGTGGCGATGTTGGTCATAAAATTCTGAGTCGAAAATCTTAATACCAAAATATTGTACCATGCTTCCTGGGTATGCACGGGACCTTCAAAGTTTGAAAATGAATTCTTTTAATAAGTGTTTTAATTCATCATCTGTTGACAGAAAGAGCTGCAAATTAGAAGAAATAAGAATTGTAATAAATATTTTTTCATAGATGTTGTTTTTCAGCCCCAAAAGCGTGTTTTAATCATTTCTTCGTTAACTTATTATTGTAAAAAATACACATGGCAGCATTGTAAAACAATAATTATTCAAGAGTGATGCGACTCTAAATTACTTCTGTCTTGATAATGTCAAAGTTTGACAAGTGTCAAAATTTGTAATTGGACTTGCTTTTTCTATCATCGTTGCTTTTGTCGTAGTTATTAGCATTAATTATTATTATTTTCGTTTTCTTGTTTCCTTTACTAACAATGGATTTTACGTTCAATGATTATGCTGATATGTACATGGTATTTGGTTTCTGTAATGAAAATGGCGACATGGCAGAACGTGAATATCATGCACGTTATCCAAACTGGAGGCATCCTACAGCAAATGTTTTTCGAAGGCTGGACCAACGTCTTCGTGAAACTGGTTCATTTGTTCCAAGGAATGTAAACAATGGTCGACCAAGGCAAAGGCGCACGGTACAACTGGAAGAGCAAATTTTAGATGCAGTACAAGAAGATCCCTCCGCCAGCACCCAGCAGTTAGTTGCAACATTAAATATTCCCAGCAATAAAGATGCTTTAAGATACTTAACTGACATAATATATAATAAATTAGATAAAAGTAAACCTATATGCATAGCTTTTCTTGATTTGGCCAAAGCCTTTGATACGGTAGATCACAAAATTTTATTAGATAAACTTTACAACTATGGAATAAGAGGCAATGCGTATGACTTAATGAAAAGTTATTTAACGAATAGAGATCAGGCAGTTAAATTGAATAACACAATAAGTGGTAGTTGTAAGGTAACTACTGGGGTACCTCAAGGTACAATTTTGGGTCCATTATTATTCATAATATACGTCAATGACTTATTAAATAGACTACCACCTGGAACAGTCTTATCTTATGCTGATGATACAGCAGTAATAGCAGCAGAAGAAACATGGGAAGAGACTGAGAACGAACTAAACAGGCTTTTAAAATTTATCAATCAATGGCTGAAGGCAAATAAGCTATCCTTAAATGTAAATAAAACAGTTTATATGCCTCTAGGCAATTATTGTGATAGTGTCCCGATGGACCTAAATATAAAAATATGTGATAAGACAATAAATAGAGTTGAAAACTATAAATATCTGGGAATTATGATAGACTACAATGTTAAGTGGGACAAACATATCGAGAATATTATTAAGAAAACTAAATATTTGCCTTTTGTGTTCTATAAATTAGCTAAGGAAATGGACACAAAAACTCTACTAACAGTATATTATACTTTATTTAACAGTGTTATAAGTTATGGTATAATAGCATGGGGTGGACTATATAAAAATAGTTCAAGACCTTTACAAATGATACAAAATAAAATTCTAAGAACAATATTTAAAAATAATTTTGTAATCAATAAAAGACCTTTAAATTTAGAACAATTATTTATATATGAAGCACTATGCTACCATTACATTGAACTGAAAGATGCATATATGAGACAGTCAACAAACACAAGAAAGAAACTAATCCAAATTCCCAAAATTAAAAAAACAATAAGCAACAAAAACAGTTATATAAATGCAATACGAACATTTAATTCATTACCGAATGAACTGAAAAACCTACCATATACCAGACTTACTATTAAGAAGAAACTAAAAATATGGATAGCAGCTAATAGATAAATATTGTACCGTATTTCAATAAGAAAAATTTAAAAAACTTTGTGCAATTTTTTAGTTTTAAGTTAGTATATAAGTTAGTATGTAAGTTCAAATGTACCAGGCCTACGCTCGGGCAATTTATTTGCCTATTGTAGGATTACTATGTAATTATTACTGGTTTAAATAAATAAATAAATAAATACATAAAATAAATAAATAAGACCGTTCATTTGGTTCTAAAACAAAACCTTCTTCATCCACATCATGTCAGCAAAGTACAGCCCCGTTATGAAAATGATAACGTGGCCCGATTGAATTTCTGCAACACGATTTTAACAAACTACAATTCGTGACAATGACGGCTTCTTGAGACGTATTCTTTGGAGCGATGAGTGCCTGCTTGCTAGAGATGGCGTGTTTAATACACATAATATTCACCATTGAGCTGACAAAAACCCACACGATAATCGAGAATATGGTCACCAGAGAACATTTCCATTAATGTTTAGCTTGGCATAATAAACCATAGGATTGTTGGACCAATTTATTTGCCGAATGGTCTTAATGCCGATGAACACCTCAATGTTTTAGAACAAGTAATTGACGAGATGTTATACATGCATGATGGAGCTCCTGCTCACTTTGCTCGTAATGTAAGAGAGTGGTTGGACGAACACTTGCCAAACAGATGGATTCGTCGCGGCGGCCCTATCTTATGGCCCGCGAGATGCCCCAATTTCAATCCATTGGACTTTTTTGTTTAAGGTTTCATTAAAGGAAAAGTTTATGCTATGCCTCCGCCAAATTCTGACGAAGTTAGGAACAGAATTAATGCGGCTGTATTAAAAATCAGCCCCCCCCCCAAAACGTGAACGAGTGATGCAAACTATACCACAAAGGTTACAACTGCGTTTGCAAACAGACAGTTTTAAGTTCGAACAAATACCTTAACTTTCTTCCAACATTCACGGAGTATTGCGATGTAACGGACATCCTTAGTTACCGTGCATTATAACAAAACACCTGTTGGGTGTGGATCCAATGTTGTCTAATGTACATTCCTTTAAAATGGTTCCTGAGGACAGAGGAAGCATTGTCCAACATTTTGGTATTAAGATTTTCGACTCAGAATTTTATGACCAACATCGCCACGTGTAGTTTTCACCAATTTATACACACCCTGTATTTCATCATAGCAATTACAGCACATCTAACTAAGAACTGTTTTCAGTTGCAAGGTATTTACATATATAACCAAGGTAATCCCTCACTGCTAAGACAACTAAACCAACTGCCGGGTACAAATTTTAGGATCATGTGGTACAAACCTACAAGGTCAGCTTTTGACTATTACCACGAGATTATACTATGTTAATCTCTTATGCACCAAGTATTTCTCAAGCTACCTCGCCTATTCTGACGTTATCAACAGCAATACCACATGCGAAAAAAATTATCGATAATTCTATCGCTTCATTGACAACGAATATGTGTTATTGCTAAGCAATATACGAGTCCAAAGAACGAGTTATATTACTGTGCATCAACACAAATGAGTTCGTCAATGAAAGCCAGAATTGTAGATAATTTTCAATTCACGTGGTATTTTTTAGAATGTTCCACGAACAAAAAAATTTAATTATTATTTAGTATAATTATTTGTTATGTGCTAACATACTAACGCGTTATTTAAATTATATTGCAACAATAAAAAACAATTTTGATGATGTGTTGCTATGGCTAATTGGTTATACACCAGAGCTTCCTAAAAAAAGGATTCTCGCTGCCAGTCAGGGTCTAATTGGTCAAGACCTGAAAATAAGCAGCTGCCTAACCAAATTGTAGCTCATTTTTAGCTACAAGCTTACAATATATTAAAAAAATCCTGCGGCCAGTTTTTGACTAATATTTTTTTGAAATGAAATTTTGAAAATTTTTTCACTTCATAGCTTTTGACTTTTTAAAAATTACTGTGCACAGTAACACTGTGTCTCTATAGTGCTATTACAATAAAATAATTGAAGCCAATCTGTTAACCTGTTTTTGAGTAATAAGGCGCTAAAGTCAAAATCAAAAGTCGTAGCGGCCGCCATTTTAGAGCTAGAAAGTTCGTGAAAAAAAAGCGTTGGATTTTCCCTAAAATCTTCTATTGAATTCAGTTTTCAAATTTAGAAAATTAGGCTTTGAAAAAAATGCTACCTTAAATTCTCACGTAATCAATACTTCTCTAAACTAAAAGTAAGGAAAGTAAAAAATTATCATGCTTTAAACGAAATGTATTTTACCCTAAACCATTGTGTGGTATTGAAAATACACTGATAAATGAGAAACCAAAAGCGAGAAACTTTATTTATAAATACATCTTTTGGTAAAATAAATTAAATCATTACATTAAAAATCACCTTGAATTAAATCATTTAAACTCATACCAACCCTGTCGCCAAATTTTTAGGGTCACTACTTGAAAATATTAAATTTCAAGTTAGCTGCACGAGTAATGCATTAAAATACAAAATAATGCTTTTAATTATCTCGAAAAAAATTGATCTTGTAACTTGAAACGAACAGTACCTTTTTATGTAATTTTCATAAACAATAAAATTTCTTCTCAAATATCAGAAACACTAAAGAGTGTTAAAAATATTACAGTAAAAATTACTAGTGATCCCTCACTAGACCAGCTCTGATTTGCAGGTTTGCATGGGAATTCGCGAGAACTGTTTATGTATTTGTTGAAATGCATCCCAGCTGCTGCCTTCTGGGGGCTGTATCTCCATAAGGGAGCGTTTTTAAGAAGTAGTGAAGTTGGGTTAAAGTGACATAACTTGATATAAAAAATTCATGGTCGAATTTATACCAGACCATTTGGAGCTTCAAAAATTGTTTACGATGTAGAGGGCAAGGAACCGAAAGAGAGATGAGCAATAGAATAAGAACAGTGGCATAAAAACGAGTACGATAATAGTTATGATGTATGCATATTTCGCCTTAATCTAAATAAATCATCGTTCTTGTTTTTTTGCAATTAGAAATGACAACTGAACTCGAACGCTAAGAGGTTGAAATTTACCACCTTAAACTTTCTGTATCTTTAATAATTTGAGAATGCAGACACATTTAAAGGTAATTATAATATTAAGAAGTTTGGGATGCAAAATCGACTTACCCACACATTCCGCAGCTGTCTGGGTCGGCCAAAAGGGCACCTTCCAGGGGACTAGTACTGCAGCTCTTTGTTCCATCTCCAAACATACTCTCAGTTAGATTTCCAAACGTTTCTCTTGAATCGAAAAACTCTTCTTTCCTCTCGATCAGTTCTTGCTGAATGTTTACAGCCATTATAAATACAACCGTCGAAAAACTGGCGTTTTATAAACTCTTTGTTGAAAAATAGGCCTCTATCTCACGAAATTAATTTCGTGAAAACTTCATCTGCAACACCAAACAAACATTTGACAGGTTACCTACTTGGAAAATCGCATTAAAGAATGCAGGTCAACAGAACGCTTATCAACAGAGCGAACACTGCGTTTTAGAATCTGTTTCTAACACGCATAGTTACTAGGAAGCTAGCCATAATTTTTACCTTGATTTAAAACCAGCCTGGATTTATGATTTGCGCGTACAAATATTAAAAAAACACTGGTATCTAAATAAACTTACCCTTGCAAGGATTAGTTAACTGTTTAGGAAAATGGCGCGTCTTTGCGTCTGAGCATTGCGAGCTCGCAAAGCGATTGGTGGAGTTGGTAGTTTGTCAAGGGCTTGGAGGGGGAGCAAGAGACCTGAAACGTCCGCAAAATCAAGGGCTTGTACCGCACACAAACTAAACTTGCCTTTTTAGAAACCAGATCGCAGCAACGTCGCAAATATTAACTTTTTAAACATTATTGTGGAATGAAAATTTTGGTTCACTGCTCATTTCGTGTTAGTCAATTTAAATGTTTTTATACAATTCAGGTACCCACCTTTCCATTTTAAAAGTAAAAATATCGATTGATTTAACACTTACCAGTGAAAAAACGTACAAAAATGCCGAGATCAAAAATTAGCGTACAGATTTGATTGTAAAGCACTCTAAATCATTTGTTTTAAACGACTGTCAGATGTCATAAACAACGAAATTTAATAACTCGATTATTATTATTTTAATATATTTGGCTTATTTGTGTTACCAGTGGCGTAACTGCTGTATGCGCTGATTTGTGTAGACGCGACAGGTAGACACTAGGGCTGTGATATTTTCAGTTGTAATAATTGCGTCGATTACAATACACAATTTAATGTATGTCTAGTAACTACAATATTGTTTTTGATTAAATTTTCTTTGATTTTCGATTTTCTACGTAGGTATTATTATTGCAAATTTTCGATGTTATCGATATTATCGACATTATTTATAAATTCTAGCTTTACTTCGTTGAATATTTATTTAATTTATTGTAAATAAAACAATTCTTAACTTCAGCAGGTTAAATTTAGCTTTATACGTATTTCAACGTGTTTACACGTCATTATCAAAAGCAAGATTAAAAGTAAACCGTTGCAACAATAAATCTTCATAACTTGATCTTGGTTTTCTATATCTGCGTCCAGATGACTTGATTGCTCATTCCAAAACGTCTAATAACAGTGAATTCAAGAGATCAACTTGTTCATTTATTAAAGGTTTAGATTTTAAATGTATATGAATTTCAGCTGCTTCTAGTATATCCAACTTACGTTTGTCATCACACAAGTGTAAACATTTTATAGTGTTATTGGATGTCATTGAATGATTGTGTTCTAATAAGTGTTTAGCGTAATTGGATTTATGGGGGTGTTTACACTTGTAACAACGTACGTGTTCCTAATATCAAAACTTCTAATTGTTTGTCCTAGATAAACCGAATGACAGTGCGAGCAATTTAATTTGTAGATGCCTGATTTTAGTAAATTGTCTGTTTTTTCTTTAGCATTAAACAAAGTGTTTAAAATGTTTTTTGTTGTTTTAAAGGTTATTTTACTATTATTTGTTTTGTTTATAATATTGGCATTTTTTTCTGATTTATTGCCAAGAGGCGTCATTCATTTTATCTAATGAAGTAGTGGGATACATTTTCTGAATAACTAATTTATAATTTTTCTCTTTAAGTAATGTATCAATAAGTTGAGTATTATAACCGTTATTGTATGCAATTTATTTAATAATTGAAATTTCTCTAATGTAACTAATTTCACCTAAAGGAACCTTTAAAGCCCTACCTATGTATTTTGGACCTGTATGCTGCTAATTTATGTGTTTTATAATGACAAGAATCGTGTGGTATTGTAATGTCTGTTTGTGTAGGTTTTATATAAACAGAATATTCAAGTTTATTATTTGAATTAATTTTTATGTTTAAATCTGAAAAGTTAATAAACCTATTTTGTTCAGTTTCTAGTGTAAACGTTATTTTTGGGTGCAAGCTGTTAATAAAAATCAAAAATTCATTGATTAACTCAAGTGAACTATCAAAACATGCTAAAATGTCATCAACATAACGAAACCAAAATATAACTTTCTCAGAATGGTTCGATTCAAATATTTGATTTTCTAGAATTTCCATAAATATGCATTTTAGCTAAAATACGCGAAATTGAACTTCCCATGGGTAAACCATCTTTTTGGAAATACATTTTATTATTAAAAGTAAAATAATTTTGATTAATGCAAAATTCAAATAATTGAATCTACTCAGTCCGTTTTATTAATTCAACATTTTTGTTCACAAGAATAGTATTTAACAAAGGAATAACACTCTTGAGAAGGTATTTCTGTAAACATGTTACTAACATCAAAACTAACTAGCTTGCTTTGTGGTGGTAAATGTATGTTAGATAATTTATTGATCAATTCAGATGCATTTTTAATGGAATATTTAGCTTTATAATCAAAATTGGTAATTATGTTATTTAATATTTTTGCCAACATGTGGTTGGGTGCATGTATAATACTACTGGTCTAATGGGCATGTTGGGTTTGTGTATTTTCTAGTAAACCATATAATTTTGGTGGTTGTGGATTTGATATTAGGTACAAGGTGTTGTAGCAGTAACGTAAGGTTATGTCGTTTTATTCCGAATCTTTCGCAATTAACTTACAATGTGAGGCAACTAATGAAACAAAAAGTTGAGTGGCTATGGACCACTATCCATGAGAAGGAATTCAAACACTTGAAAACAGTAATATCAAGCCAACCTGTTCTAGCATATTTTGACATGAAACAACAAATAACTTTATCAGTAGATAGCTCAAGTAAGGGTATTGGTGCAGTTATATTACAAAATAATAGACCGGTAGCATATGCCTCAAAATCGCTGACGGAAACACAAAAAAAGTACGCACAAATTGAAAAGGAGTTGTTGGCAATTGTTTTTGGGTGCCAGCGCTTCCATCAATATGTGTATGGTACTAAAATTTTGGTCGAAACGGACCACAAACCACTAGAAGCCATTTTTAACAAACCCTTGAACAAGTGTCCTCTCAGGTTACAACGGCTACTTATAAGTTTACAACCGTATGATTTAACAGTCACCTACAAACCGGGTAAATATCTATATATAGCTGATATGCTGTCCAGATCTAGTTACGATGATCAAAATTTTTCCATAAATGAAAACGAAATCGAGGCTCAAGTGAACCTTATAGATTATACACTGTGTCCATAAAGTAACCCCCCCCCTAACTAACTTTTGAACGACTCAATATTTTACTACAAAATTTGGTGTGCTTTAATGGGAAATTAAATACTGTTTTTTAGCTCATAATTAAATAATGTATCATTCAAAATGGCGGCTGGGCGCCATTTTGAAATTTTTTTTTAAATAGAAAGAGGGGTCGAGTGACACCTCATTTGAAAGGTCTTTTAGTTCTGCGTCTGATCCTAGAGTTTCAAAGAACAATATTTAGCCATAACAAAATGACAAGAGTTTGAAGTAAAGAAGTCTATTAAAAAAAACTAAGAATTAAAGCAAAAACAAATGAAATTAAGTGTTCGAAATGTTCACAATTCACTTCTTGGCACATAAAAAGTCGGTTATGACATTCCTGCCTTACATTTTCATAAGTTTCTGGAGTGACATTTCTGTAAAAAACGCATTACAGAAGTTTGCAGAAATATCACTCCAGAATCTTATGAAAATGTAAGGCAGGAATGTCATAACCGACTTTTTATGTGCCAAGAAGTGAATGGTGAACATTTCGAACACTTAATTTCATTTGTTTTTGCTTTAATTCTTAATTTTTTTTAATAGACTTTTTTACTTCAAACGTTTGTCATTTTGTTATGGCTAAATATTTGTCTTTCAAACTCTAGGATCAGACGCAGAACTAAAAGACCTTTCAAATGAGGTGCCACTCGACCCCCCTTTCTATTTAAAAAAAAATTTCAAAATGGTGCCCAGCCGCCATTTTGAATGATACATTATTTAATTATGAGCTAAAAAATGGTATTTAATTTCCCATTAAAGCACACCAAATTTTTTAGCAAAATATTAAGTCGTTCAAAAGTTAGTTAGGGGGGGGGTTACTTTATGGACACAGTGTATAAGTATTAGTAAGCAAAAGTTTGATAAGTTAGTACTAGAAACAAAAAATGACATCGAGTTAAGTGAATTGGCCAAAGTAATAAAAGAAGGCTGGCCAAATACAAAAAAACAAGTAAATATATTAATTAAACCATATTGGCATTGTAGACACGAACTTGTAGAAATGAAAGGGGCAATTTTTAGAAATAATCAGATTGTGATTCCAAAAGTAATGCGACCAGAAATTATAGATAGATTGCATTATAATCACCTAGGGATAGATAAAACTATATTAAGGGCGAAAGAATTAGTGTACTTTCCTTACACAACTAAACATATTACAGATGTAATAAAAAATTGTCCAGCTTGTCTGACATATCAAAATAGTCAACAAAAAGAACCAATAATCAGCAAAGAAGTAGCTACTAGACCTTGGCAAATTATAGCTGCTGATTTGTTTTACTTTAATGAAAAGCAATTTCTTTTAATAGTAGACACATTTTCAAAATATCCAGAAGTATGTTGTTTAAATAATAACAGTACAAGTGATATTATTATACATAATTTTAAATCTATATTTGCAAGGCATGGTAAGCCTGATTTATTACATACAGACAATGGCCCACAATTTGTAAATCTGAAATTTAACAAATTTTTAACAGAATGGGAGATATCTCATCAAACGAGTACACCTCATTATTCTCAATCAAATGGATTTATAGAAAGACATGTACAAACAATTAAAAAGTTGCTTAAGAAATCACATTTTGATAATAAAGATATGTACTTAACTTTGCTTGAATATAGAAATACTCCCATAAGTACTGAATTACCATCGCCAGCACAACTTTTGTTTGGTCGTCGTCTCAAAGGCCTAATTCCAGTTAATGAAAATTTGCTTACTCCTAAATATGCAGGGCAATACAATCAAATCCTCAATCAGAGGCGAGACAAACAAGAAATTTATTACGATCAGGGAACCAAAAATCTGAAACCTCTTGAAGTAGATGAAAAGGTTATGTTGCAGAATCCTCAAACAAAAAATTGGGAACCCTCAAAAGTTGTCAAAATTGACCAAACCCGCCCACGATCTTATTTGGTAGAAACCGATAAAAATAAATCATACATAAGAAATAGGAGATTTTTAAAAAAGTTTAATAAAAATAATTTTAAGGAAAATAGTGATAGGGCTGATGAAGAGTTTGACGACATACTAAATTCTTATTTAACAAAAAAAACTACTCTACCGCATTATAAACCCAGTGAAATAAATAATAGCAATAATATAGAAAATGTTGCTAGTGGACATGAAAGTGCTAATACAACTGTGAATAATCCTAAGATTATTAACAGTGAAAAGAAAGGAGATGAGGGCCAAAGATCACACTTGCCTCAAACAAGATCAGGTCGTGTAATAAAAAAGCCGTCATTTCTCTTAGATTATGTTACCTAATTTTTAAGTTCTCTAATGTACCTTTATGTCATATTTTATAAGATTATTTTATAGTTTAGTTCAGCTTGTTTGATTAGAACTTAATTGTTTATTATAGTGTAAGCTTTGAAAAAAAAAGGGAGATGTTGTAGCAGTAACGTAAGGTTATGTGTGAATGGACCTTAAATGGTATGTAGCCAGAAGCCAGGTTCACAACTATCTCGACTTCCGGTAGAACTCGTGTAAAGTTATGTATTGACGCTACTATGCTATCTTGTCACATACTTGTAATATATTATTATTAATACTCTAATAAAGTAAATATTAAAAGTATAACACAAGGAACACGTACGTTGTTACAAGTATTAACAATTGCGCTAAACACTTATTAGAACACATTCATTCAATGACCTTCAATAACACTATAAAATGTTTACACTTTTGTGATGACAAACTAAGTTGGATATACTAGAAACCTTTGAAATTCATAAACATTTAAAATCTGTACGTTTAATGAATGAACAAATTGATCTCTATAATTCACTGTTATTAGACGTTTTGGAATGAGAAATCAAGTCATCTGTGCGCAGACATAGAAAACCAAGATCAAGTTATGAAGATTTATTGTTCCCATAGCAACACCAACTGTTTACTTTTAATCTTGCTTTTGATAATGACGTGTAAGCACGTGTAACGAACCGTTACTAATTTTGAATTTAGTTTACAAGAACTGTTTAAGTTTTACATTTATTTTGTATTCAGTTTTCCGTTTGCGGCATTAGGTTGCTGTTATGAGTTTATTTTTATATTTAAAATATGTAGGATTCCGTTTGTTTATGCCGTATAACCATATTCTATAAGTTTTAGTATTTCTAAATGTAATTTTAAAACTATGATTTGAGTTCATTCATTACATTTACGGCCGAAAATCAGATAACCGCGTGTTCGCGGATCGACTCGCAGAGATGCTACGAATACCCCGCTCTTGAGTAGTGAGGTTGCGCTTTAATTTCGGGCGCAGACCGGCCGACTATAAATTCAGAATTTTGAATTTTGAAAGTCAGTTCTTCGATGTTCCAGTCTAGTTCCAGTCACTAGCGTCTAGCCCCCTATATTCCTGCCGATCATACCTAACATGACTAGCGCACCTCCTCTGCATGCAGCTGAAATGTCTTTAAACTACAACACCGTAGTGGCGCAGATGGATATGTGGGTATGTTCGGTCGTGCTGCTTTTTTACTGCATAAGTAGTTGCGGGGTCAAATCTCGGTTGGAACCAAATTTTTTTTTTTAATTTAAAGTTTTTTTAAAACACTGCAGTTGCGTCTTGCTGTTAACGCGAGGTTATTTGTTAAGAGCAGTTATATTTTTAAAGAAAAATACGAAGACAAATTTGCATTCACTCACTGATTGACGGCATGCTAACACTGGTAATAAATTTAAAAACAGGATTTGTTGTTTTCTATTGAATGCAATTTATTAGCAATGAAAAAATCGGCTTTAACAATGCAAATCTTGATGTAAATATCATATAGTAAGAAATATTTATGTCCTAAACGGCGCCCCATACGCACGTATGCGAGCCAATATTACATGATATTGCGCAGTTCATGATCGGCAGGAATATAGGGGGCTAGACGCTAGTGTTCCAGTCTAGCAACTACTACAGTCACCAGTGCTCCGACCGAGGTAACCGACCACCGAATCCAGGATATTGGGGTAAGCAAGCTATATTTTGACACCATTGATTGTAACGTAAATTATACTGCTCTCTCTCTTTTACATATGTAAACTGTGTTTTCCGGGGTGTGCTCTAGAGAAAAAACATAGAGTTGCATTCCTCTAACTCGCCTATGCGAAAATCCTGGGCAAAGTTTCTTCTTCTCTCTCTGACTCTTTTACTTTCCGCCCTCGCGAAAAACCAGGAGGCATTCTTCTCTAACTAGCCTATGCGAAAATCCTGGTCAAAGTTTACTCTTCTCTTTTCTATTTGTTCGAGAGCTTTGTTGTGAAATTCATAGTGACGAATTTGTCCGCGTGGTGTCAAGATAACAGTTTGTTTACTTTAGTAACTGGTACGTATGTATTGCTACTGTATTGCTACTTTATTTGCTACCGTATTTGCTACTGAATTGCTACCGTATTTGCTACCGTATTGCTACTGTATTGCTACCGTATTTGCTACCGTATAGCTACTGTATTGCTACCGTATTTACTACCGTATTGCTACTGTATTGCTACCGTATTTGATACCGCATTTGGCTTATTATTAGCGGAACGAGTGTTTATTAAAACGAGTGTCTAGAGAAGTTTATAAAACTAATTGCATACTATACTTTTTCTACGACCATCACCAAAATACTAAAATTTGGAAATTATTTTATTATCTTAAGCAATATTAATTATTTTGACAGATTGACGACAAGTGACTATTGTTGCGATTAAAAACCTAGAGCTAACTTCAGCCCGTGACTAAAGCGCACAAAGTCACGGTTTGTCGAGGTGTGTTTAAAAGGTCACTTAGCGTCATGGAAACATATGCGATAAATGGCATTTTAAAGACGCAAGTAGAAAATAGTATATTATGCAACAAGTTTTAAAAACGGCATTTTAGTCACGAGTTTTATTAGGCACGAGCGGAGCGAGAGTTTATTAAAACGAGTGTCTAGAGAAGTTTATAAAACGAATTGCATACTATACTTTTTCTACGACCATCACAAAAATACTAAAATTTGGAATTTATTTTATTATCTTAAGCCGTATTAATTATTTTGACAGATTGATGACAAGTGACGACTAACTCGATTTTCAGTTGATTTTCAATTGATTTTTGCGATTGTAAACCTAGAGCTAACTTCAGCCCGTGACTAAAGCGCACATTAAAAACCTAGAGCTAACTTCAGCCCGTGACTAAAACGCACAAAGTCACAGCTTGTCCTACCCTACTCTTCTTTCATGGCTTGCGCACCTCCTCGGCATGCAGCTGGAATGTCTGTAAAGCTATCGCCGTCAGCAGAAACCGTAGCCTTCCTTAATCACACGCACGTGTTTTAAAATTGAAAACGTCAGTTGTATATGTTGCTTTAAAAGTTAAATAATAAAAAAGACGTACAACATAAAATAACAATTATTATTTAATAATTATTTTTTAAGGAGCTACAGTCAAAGACTGCGACGCTCTTTTCCCCGGTTGTCTGTTTGGCAACTCTGTAGTCCGGTAAGTAACTTGCATTTTGTTGCGGGCGGGATTATACGGCTGCTTATTCGTATAATCGCTGGGAAATTCTCGGGCGCCAGATTTTATATGGAGTTTACTCTCCAGAACGGCTTCGCTGTAACAGAAAGACTTAACGAAGACCTGGGTAACTGCAGTTGAAGATGTCGGTCTCCAGGGGTCTGTTTGATGGAATGACAGCCTGCAGGTTCTTGAAGTAGCTCTACTTAACTCGGGTATACTCAACAAATAAAAGAAAACAACGGAGTATGGTTTAAATACGTCTATTAAATAATAACCAACCCAAATAAATATTATAAAGGTAAAACGGATAATAATAAGCCAAATGCGGTAGCAATACAGTAGCAATACGGTAGTAAATACGGTAGCAATACAGTAGCTATACGGTAGCAAATACGGTAGCAATACAGTAGCAATACGGTAGCAAATACGGTAGCAATTCAGTAGCAAATACGGTAGCAAATAAAGTAGCAATACAGTAGCAATACATACATACGGTAGCCAATATATATACAGTAGTCGGAAACGGTACCAGTTACTAAAGTAAACAAACTGTTATCTTGACACCACGCGGACAAATTCGTCACTATGAATTTCACAACAAAGCTCTCGAACAAATAGAAAAGAGAAGAGTAAACTTTGCCCAGGATTTTCGCATAGGCTAGTTCGAGAAGAACGCCCATTGGTTTTTCGCGAATGCGGAAAGTAAAAGGGTCAGAGAGAAAAGAAGAAACTTTGCCCAGGATTTACGCATAGGCGAGTTAGAGGAATGCAACTTAAAAATTCTGAATTTATAGCCGGCCGGTCTGCGCCCGAAATTTAAGCGCAACCTTACCACTCAAGATCGGGGTATTCGTAGCATCTCTGCGGCTCGATCCGCGAAGACGCGGTTATATGATTTTCGGCCGTAAATGTAATGCATGAACTCAAATAATAGTTTTAAAATTACATTTAGAAATACTAAAACGGGTGCTAACTTAACTAAACTTATACAATATGGTTATACGGTATAAACAAACGGAATCCTATATATTCTAAATATAAAAACAAACTCCCAACGGCAACTTAATGCCGCAAACGGAAAACTGAATACAAAATAAATGTAAAACTTAAACAGTTCTTGTAAACTAAATCCAAAATTAGTAACGCTTCGTTACAATAGCGATAGTGAAGGTGAAATCGAAATATTATCGTTACGCTCTTTTTGCCCAACGAATCAAATCTGTACAAACTGTAGAACAAAATTTTAGAGCTTTACTTTCATTTCTTCATGAGCTGTCTAAAGACCACAGCGAAGCTGTAGGAAAAGCGTGTGTTTTTTTAACTGCCAAAAATTTTAAACTCTGTTTTTGATTAAGACAATGATATTAATTTTTCAAAGAATTGAACACATAAATGCAATTCTACAAAAAAAAGTCACTGTGTTATCAAGACGTTCATATTCTAATTGAAAATTTAATCAGTAGCATAGAATCCAAACGTAACAATGAATTCCATAAATTATGGACAGATACTACAGAATGTGCCAAAATATTGGACATAGTAGAGGGACCAACCTTGAAAATGCGTCAGAAGCTGCAAATATGCTTAAAACTACTTTGATGACCAAACATTTGACTTCGACAACAAACTATCAAATCTGCCTATAGCAACAACTTCGACAACCGAAAACTTACCTTCAACAAGTTTACAAGTACCACAGAAGTCAGCACTGTGACTAACAATTCGACTGTTAATAATTATAATAATTGTATTTTCCACGTTGATACTAAAAATAAATAAAATTTTGTACTTACTAATCTAATATGCTGCAATATCGTAGAAAATAGTAGATTGTTTTACAAGTAAAGAAAAGTTGTAGTTTTCCAGCAAGTGTAAATATTTAATTCACGAGCGAGCGAGTGGATTAATTTTTACCGAGCTGGAAAACGCACTTTTCTTACGAGTAGAACATGCTATTTTTTCGTGTACTTAATGGAAAAAAATTAGAAAAAATACAACTATTAAATAATAAATTTAAAATTTTTTAATTTTGCGAAATGAATCAATTAAATGAAGATTATTCTGATATTTTAAAAGCAGTTGCAGAAGCTACCTTAAATTTACTCCCCACAAAATCAAGTGAGAAATACGAAAAATGTTACGAGGCATTTTGTCGGTGGAGAATGGAGAAGAAAGTGGACGGAATTAATGAAGATATTTTAGTAGCTTATTTTTTTGAGAAGGTAAGTCTTACTCATTAATTATATTACTTTCCAATACTAGTTTTTACGTATTATTATAGGCTAAGACTCTTAAATCTTCAACATTGTGGTCGGTTTATTCGATGTTGAAAAGCACATTGCAAATTAATGAAAATGTGGACATTTCTGTATGAAAATTTCTGTAGAAAGTTGCTTGCATACCTAAAACGTCAAAATGACGGATATGTTGCAAAAAATCTAATGTTTTGACGATGGATAATGTGATAACGTTTTCAACTAAAGCTCCTGATGATTCCTGCCTTTTGATCATAAAGTAGTATTAATTTTAGCTCTGCTACGTATGTTGAAAGTTGATGACATAGAAGATGCCAGATCTGCTTTGGTGGTAACATTACAAGACACAAAAACGAAGAAAAAACGTGTCTTTGCAGTTACTTCAGTAGGAGATATCAATGGAATAGCATTATATCGAAAATATTTGAGTTTAAGACCGAGAATTGTTGACCTTCGTAGGTTATTCATATGTTACCGTAAAGGCAGATGCACTGTGCAGCCAGTTGGTATTAATACTTTCTACGGTATGCCAAGCAAAATTGCAGAATATTTGAAACTTCGAAACGCCAATGGTTATAGCGGACATTGTTTCCGAAGGACTTCTGCGACTTTACTTGCGGACAGCGGGGCTGACATCCAAAATTTAAAAAGGCATGGAGGATGTCGTTCGAGCACAGTCGCAGTGGGATATGTTGAGGAGAGTATCGAGAATAAATTAAAGACTTCGAAAAGAATTTTTAACTGCCGGCAGAACGTTGATGAGCAACCTTCTACTTCAAGAAGAAATTTTAACGGCCAGCAGAACGATGGTGAGCAACCTTCTTCTATCGCAATTTCTTATCCCCAGTCAACAACAGTATCAAGCGAAGGAGTTAGCACTTCCCCAGTTTCTGATTTCCAGTCAGTGGCATCTTCTTCTGGGATAACATTTAATAATTTGAATAATTGTATATTTAATATTTATACTAATAAGTTGAATGAATAAAGTGTGGTCGTTGCTATGAAGAAAAGTGTTGCTAGGTCGTTGCGATGAAGAAAAGTGTTGCTAAGGAGAAGAGTGGCACTTTTCTTTACTGTTTTCTATTAAGAAAAGACGTTCTTTGCCGTTGAGTACACGAAAAAATAGCATTTCCTACTCGAGATGAAATACGTTTTTTTCGTTCGTGAACAACTGTCCGCTCACGTAAAAAACGGTATTTTCATCTCTTGTTGCAAAATATGCTATAATTTTTTTGGAAAAAAATTCCTTGAGATTAAAGAAACCAAAAACGATAATGCGTCCGCTAAAAATGGGAGCTAAGGGAAAAATTAACATCCCTAAATATTAAGTTGCAAATGTTATTCTACTACCATTCATCTCCAATTTAGCTTAAACAGACATTTTTATCGTCTCCCGTTTATTAAATAAAAAAAGACATGACATTTCCAGTTTCAAAAGTTTATAGAAGACGTATACAAAGTTTGGAAAATGATATAATACGATTTCTATACCAGCTTAGACTGGCACAAAAATTAAGTACAGTCTTAGAGGGCGACCTGGAAGAAATGCACCAAATAATAAAAGAAAAAATACATCAAACAGCCGAAGAAGCTTGAGGATATGCACAGAAGAAAAGCAACAAAAAAAACAACTTTTGATGGACGGAAGAATTAGAAATAGAAGTCGAACAAAAGAAACGATTATACTTGAAATGGTTAAGCACAGGCGAAGATCAAGACAGACAGCTGTATGTACAAAAAACAGAGAAGTAACAAAACATTGGTGACAAAAGCAAACAGTGCGGCATGGAAAAAAAGTGTGCCGAAGTAAATAGCTACTTTGGTGGTACAAGATCCAGTGAAGCTTGGAAAGTTATAAAATCTTTGCGAGCAGAAAATAAAGAAAAATATAAAACCGACCTGGTAAGTATAGAAGAGTAGAGAAGGTACTACTTAAAACTATTAACAGAAGACCGAAACGTTGAGGAACAAGACAGCGAAGTTGAGGATACAGAAAATGAACAAATAACCCCGATAACGATAGAAGAAATAAAACAGGCGGTTAGTAAGATGAAAAACAATAAGTCGCCGGGTCCCGGAGCAATCGCAATAGAACTAATTAAATATGCTCCTATTGTCCTATACGAAAACGTAGCTGTGATATTTAATAAATGCCTTGAAGAAATGAAACTCCCGAAAGAGTGGAAAACCGCAAAAAATTGTATCAATTTATAAAAAAGGTAAAAAATGCGAGAATTATAGAGGACTAAGTGTAACTAGTTGTTGTGAACGGCTGCATGAACGAATTATAAAAGAAAGATAAGAAGCACAAATAGAGCAACCCAAAGAACAGAATGGATTCAGAGCGGGGCGGATGTATAGATAATCTGTTTTGCCTAAAACACCTAATTGATAAAAGAATGGCCAGAGGTCTGGAGACTCATATCGCATTTAAAGATTTTAAAAAGCCCTATGACAGTGTGCCAATTATTAAAATGTGGAAAATCCTGCAGGAAGAAGAGATAAGTTCACAGTATATAAACGCAATTAAGGAAATGTATGACGGTTGCAAGAGTGCAATAAAACTAAGAAGCAGAGTATCTGCCCCTTTTGAAACAACGAAGGGATTGCGACAAGGTAGTTGTATATCGCCAACATTATTTAAAACGGCATCGAGTAGATCACAAAAAAAATGTAAATCGATTGGAATAAAAATTAACAATACCCACCTACACTCTCTATGTTTTGCAGACGACCAAATAGTGGTGGCGGAGGACGAACAAGACCTTAATTACATGATTAGAATTTAGCAAGTTAAGAGAAGGGTACACTAAAAGGGGTTTGGAAATGAACATGAAAAAACGGAATATATAGGAGGAAAAAGTCAAGATTTAGAGGGAGATGGAGAAATAATAAAGTTATGCAGCAGATATAAGTATTTAGGGGTTACAATAACAGACAAAGGAACAACGGATAAGGTCATAGAGGATAAGATGTGCTTAGAAAGAAATGCCATAAGACAACTAAATTCAATGTTATGGAGCGAGGATATTACTAAAACAACAAAGAAAAGTATATATAAGACAGTTATAGAAACCATTAGTACTTATGGAGCGGAAATATGGGATCTAAATGAAAGAAATATCAAGCACTAGAACTGACGTGTTTTGGGGTATGCTTATGTCCATTGGAATAGCAATATTTTATTGCTTAACGTATATTTAGAATTTTCTGTAACTTCGTAGGCACTAGTAGGCAAGGCTGGAGAAATACCTTTTTAAATTGAATTAAAATACGAAATACAAAGTAGGTACATTTCTCTAGTGGACGAATAAATTAATTTTTCAATGGAACCTTGTTTTTTGCCAATAAGATTTCAAAACGAAAAGGGCAAAAAGGCTATGTAGCTGCTTCTATTTATACTTTCTTATTTGAGCTTGAGGAACTAGAAAGGCTTAATCTGACACTGCCCCCTACTCTCTAAATCTAGGGTTAACTGCGTATTTGTATTATTTTTGTAGGGTGCGACAACTAAAGTGATATCTCAAAAACTATAGCAGATAGAGCAACAAAATATTTTATGATTTTGGGGGACGGCAGGGGCCGTATATTAGCCTAATAGTGAGTGTGAAAAGCTTCCTTATTTTAAGGAATGAGATGTAACTTAAAATTTTTAAATAGTATGACATAATTTTATTTTTTTTCAATATCAAAAAAACGGGTAGATAAAATTCTGTAAACATTAAAAAGCCGTAAAATATTTATTTTAGATTAAATGTGTCTACTAAAAGTAAGCAACCAGAATTAGATTAGATAGATAGATAGATAGTAAAATTTAATCTAAGTGAAAATCTACGTTTACGCCCCCTAATAAATAGGGTGCTGAAATTTGGTTCATTTTTCAATTTAATTAAATTTTGCTTAATTTAATTTTGGTTGGTTATTTTTAGTAAGCACATTTAATTTACAAAAAAAATTCGTTCTGTTTTTTATTATTTATAACATTTCATTCCCATATGTATTAATAGTAATAAAAATTAAAAAAAAATCTGAAAAAAGTATTCGACCTCGAATTTTAAACCGTCTATAAAACACTTGTTGTCTTAATAGCTACTAACAATGTGCGCTTTTTAAAACAGGTAAGTTCCAAACCGATAATTTGGAGCGAAGATTTGGAAGGTACCGACAATTGTCAGGTGGCAATTATAATATCGGTGTTCAACAGGTAATGGAAGCTGAAAAAAATACGCGTAAAAAGCATTTTGGGAATTAAGTCTGCTCGCTACGGAAATATACGCTTTTCTTTACATGATCTTCCACAATTAAACGACAATTTAGATTCTGAGGCCAAAGAAATTTTCAAAATTTAGATTTTAACAGAAATGCACGTTTTGGGGCTCAAGGAACCCAAAAAAATGTTTAAAAAATGTTTGTGAATGTACGTGTGTGACGCCTCTACAAGAGAAAGTACTGGACCAAATGGAAAACTTTTTTACCGAATTCTTTAGATAAAAAATTGCGTCCGCTACAACCTTTCGAAAATCTCGACTTTAACGACCATTTACTCATAAAGAAGTTGTCTGATCGGGATGAGCTACAACTTGTTTGAGAGCCTTTCATAGGTAGTATACAATGAAATAAAATTAATTTAGAAAATCCGAAAACGATCGCAATGGCGCTGCTTTAAAGTTTTGAAAATTATCAAAAACTGTCCACACGATTTTTTTAAAAGTTTTGAGTCGATAGAGCTTGCATTCAACTACAAATCTGTTTTTACTTATCTCCCAAATTTTACTCTGACGCCTTCCGGGAATTTTTGAAAATTTTGAAATTGATTAATTATTTATTCAAAAACGCAAACGCCGATCGATATAAACTTTTATCAGTTTGATAGACTATTTAAAGTACTTTATTAGAATTCGCTAGAATTTTCAGCTATTTTAAAATTTAAGAAAAAAAAAACGATACCTACTTTTTAATATCAACAAAGCGTTTTCCGGCAGTTACGTGATTTTAACTAAGCCTATCAGTTAGCTCTAGTTAAGAAATATATTTTTCATTCTTTGCATATTTTTGATAAAGCTAATATAGCCATTTTTGTCCGACATCCAAAGCGGAATTTGTAATTCGCCGAAGCGCTTTGGCGGGCGCCTACCTTGCTTTCGTGCAGTAGTCGCTGCTTCTTTGGGTAGAGTCACGGTACAGAAACCAATTGAACAGACTATCGCAAATTCAAATTCCTGCTGCTTCTTATCTTGGAAATCTAATACTCGCTGAACTGTATTTTTTTTAAGTTTTAGTTAAGTTTTAGTATGGGAAAGTCCACTTGAAATCCACACTTCAGCTTTAAAAATTAATACTTTACTTCATAGAAATCATTTTATGGGAAGATGGCACTCTTGGCAGAAACAAATTAACTATATCGAGAAAATACTTTTACCTTAAAATTTATTTAAAAAGTACTTTATGCCTATCGTAATATGTAAAATTGTATTTGGATCCTAAAAATTTATAATTATTTATATGTAGGTATATTAAAAGAAACTACATTTTTTAAAATACAGTCCTAATTAATTTATATTTTTACTTAATGTCTTAGAACACCCTTTATTTAACATTGTTTGAAAAGTTATGCAAGCACAGTGCCTGCCAAAAAAATACAACTAAAAGAAGACTTGGCAAACCGTTAATGTACTTGCTATCTGAATAAATTTAGTAGCTAGCAGACCGTTTAATTAAACAGTTAATAAATTTATTTAAGAATTGTTCTTCATTGCTGATCTTCTAGTAGAGGTAATAATGATTACTGAATGCTTTTATTAAGTCTCACTGGTTTATTACTTTCAGATATGCTCCCCTCACGACTGTTATTCAAAGCAGCACAACAAACAAGACAGATGTCACAGGTAACACCTGGTCCACCTGGTATTCACATTCCAATGATGGAAAAAGCATGCCATGGACTCTTCATCGCTGGTTGTTGTTTAGCAACCCCTGCTTGGGTTTTGGGTCATGTTTTCGAGTATAGAAGTAGAAAGTAAAATTTGTTTGAAACTTAAAGTGTAGCAAAATAATAAAATAAATAAAGTAATTACATAATCCTTTTTTGCAAGGGTAGCCATATTGCAATGCACTACTACAAGCAATCAGAACAAACGAAAAAAATGGTTAACTATTGTTTAGGATATAAGTACATTAAATAAACAAAAAATTCTTCTAAAGCAAACCTCTGTAACATTTTTTGCTGGCGAGCCAATCTACAATATTTGTGGTCAAATGCAAGCCGCGTGCTAGTATTTTTGTGCCAATTTTTAAATTCCTACATTATATTGTATTGTGTATTAAAACGAATTATATTGAGTTAAATAAATGAAAAATTTTCTGGCATGGCTAGTCGTTTAAATTATAATTTTATTTTAAACTTCAAGCAGCTTGGGGTTCATAAAACCGTCTCTCTGGGCCACAAGTCGCACAGCTTGTTTTTAATACTTCCATTATTTATACGTACCTATTAGTTGACAAACGAAGAGCCTACCCGGAGTGAAAGACCTGAACACCTTCAGGTATAAGGTGAAAGATTAAACAAACCTATTGATTGTGACTTGAACACTAGTGTAGACAAGGCGAACTATTGGTTCAGTATCGTTTTTATTATAGCGGACAGAAAAAATTTTTGAGCATAAAAGTGTTATGAAAAAAATTGTTATTTTGGGATACTGTGCATAAGCTTAAATTATTACCAATTGTACTAGGTGTTTAGTTATGCCTGTATAGTATATTACTTTATTTTAAAAGGAACACCCTATATACTATTGCATTTTCAAATTCTGCACTTAATTGTAGATATAAAAGTATTAAAGTGCAATGATCTTAAAATTTTCGAGTTCGAGTCACGAATACTTAAAAAAGAAAGAAAATTGCCATTACATTGCTCCCATAATTAATCAAATTTTATCATTTTAATCAACTTTGTATCTCTTACAGTTTTGGAGATCCCTGTAGTGTGCCTAATAAAATAGATAGCCCTATATATACCTAAATAATTGCTTTGACTATACAGAATGTTATTTTTAACTTTAAAATTTAAATTTGTTTTACGAGATTAAATTTATGAAGATACATATATTTTTTTTTGGGAAATAATTACGATGAAAGATCACCCAACCTCAGATTTAATGCCCCTTAAATCGACCGCTCATGTGGATTGGACACCTTGGCCTTATGGTAGAAGTGGAATGGAATGTCGTATATTAATTAGACCAACAACTACATGGATAAATGTTTCATCTAAAAGTATGAGAAAGTCTAAGTAAGCTACTTTATCCATTATTGCTTCTAAAATTTATAAGTGTAGAATTATTACACAACCATATTTTGTTGACTCGTTTTATTGGTGAGATTTAAAAATATTTAGTCGCTGGATGAACTTTAGTCAAAAGTTAGTTAACATTGTTAAAAACTAGAATAAGTAATCGACCACAAAAAAAACCTTATCGAACAGTAGTATATTTTAGGATCTTTTGAACTTCAAAATAAATTTTAGGACAATTTGCTTTTCACCGAAATTTTAGGATTTTGAAGATTTTTAGAAAACTTGGATCCCTGAGCTAACTTAGCTCATGTCTTTATTCATTTTAACTTCCCTATACTTTCAGTGCAGGCTATGGTACAGGGAAGTGCTGATTGCATGAAAATTTTCTAATTCGAGATTTTGACGAAAATACATGATTTGAGAACCTTCAGGAATCCAAGTGTTTTTTTAAACCGTCTGTGAATGTGTATGTAACGCCTCATAACTTCTGAATGTATAGTCCATTTTTGATGTGCTTCGAAATCCGAAGTTGTATCAAAAATTCAACGGGAAAATAAGGTGAAAAAAGCAGCGAACGTTACACACGTAGTTTTGATGGCAGTTTTTTTATTGAAAATGAGATTTCTAAATCTGTCAAAGCAAATTTTCTATCGTAATAGCCCTATACAGACAAAGTTACTTACTGTGCATACTTTTCGAAAGATAAAAACTATAAAGTTGAACATTTTTTCAAAATGTAGGATATTAAAAAAAATATTGCTGAAAAACTGGCCACACTAACACCTTATACTGTTTCTATGGTGCATTTGAATTCGTTTGTTAAGTTAACTATAAAATACATCGTTCCTTATAAAATACCTCGTCAATGGTAACGTATTTTATAGCTATTTAAAATATGCTGCATCAAATTTTTCAATGTCAATGTTGTCCTTGACCTTCAAAGTCATTTTTAACATTTCACTTCATTAATCTTTTTTACCGTTTTCCATTGCTTGAAAGCCACCTACACCTTCTCATAATATGCATCTTTTGATTTTGCAGGTAATAATTTTGCCCGCAATTCTTTGCCTTTTTCTAATATTTCGGTAAGAACACTTTCACACATGTTAACGAAATAATTTTTTGTTTTCAATACTTTGTTGACTCGTTACCATAGCACACATAACATTCCATAGACAGACCTATCTAATAACTCAAACAAAATTGAGTTGAAAATGACTAAAACTAAAAGACTAATAAATTTATGATATTCTATTAGTGTTAGATAAAATCTTGAAGACAAAACGTGTTTTATAGTTTAAAAAACTCGGTCTATTAAATCCTCGCTCCCTACGGTCGCTCAGATTTAAACACCACCTCGAATTTTAAACTGTCTATAAAACACTTGTTGTCTTAATAGCTATTGGGTGATCAACATCGTCGAATCAGTGTCAATTGTAACATAATTTACCTATTTATGAACAGCATGAAGCATGGCAACAGCAACAGCAACAGCAACATTTTCAACAAAAATGCACTTTAAAATGTCCCATTAAAAAATTTTTTAAAGAGTTTTTAATATTACACATTATGCATATGTAACTCATTTATTTTAACTTCTAATTAATAAATGCGGGATGCGGCAGAAGCTGTAGGAACCCCGCTGTATATATATATATATATATATTAATAAATGCGCCTTGTTTTTCATATCTTTGAGTTTTCAGGTCTTATAACGCTAAGAAAATGACAGCTGGAATAACACGGTTAGAATGGCCAGCTTGTTCAATAAAGTAAATTCTTGAATTGATTGTCAAGAACTTAATTTTGCAATTTTAAAGTTAGCCTAGTTGGAAAAAACATTTTTTTTTTCAACTACTGTGCAAAAAGGAGGGCTTGTAATCAAGTGAACCCAGTTCAAATCATCTGACATGTCTATTTTTTTTTCTTAATTTTTTAGGATCCATAAAAAAAATAAATTATAGACATGTGTCAAAATAAGATAGTAGTAAATGGTCAAAAAATAAATTAAAATTAAGAAAAAAAACAGGTCTATCACGGGATTTCAACTGGAGTCACCAAATCACAAGCCTTTGCGCTAAACAAAAAACTGCCTTTACTGCTAAACCAAAAACCGTCCAATATTTTTTTGCATTTTATGTTAAAATGGGTTACAGTTTACAACTGACATTTATCAGCACGTTTGTAAAATAAAAAATTTACCATGCTCACTTGCTAATTGTTAACAAATGTTAAATATGAGCAATTGCAGTAAAATAATAAACCGCACAAAGATTATAATAGCCCCACGATTCGCAAATTAATCGTAATCAACATGTCATGCTTGCTTCATAGGCTACAGTGATTAAGATTTTATTTTCTAATTTTTGAAGTGTTTTTTGTGTATATTTGGTAAAACCAATTGTGTAAATTATAGTTTAAAACCTCTATGGTGCAAATTCAGTGTAAAGAAGTGGCATTTTAAAGTTTATCTAAGAAAATACAAAATTAAAAGTGAACCTGTTTTGCAATTCCAACTGAACCACAGCTGATTAGAGCTTATATTTTCGATCATGTTACAATGGATATCACTGTTTAATTAAACGTCTATTGGCAATTTTATCAAAATTTCATCCACTAGGAAGATGTAACAACTAATAAACACGATATTTAACTGCTATGCTGCATACGCTGAAACTCCTTGTTTACCTTACAGACTACTGTTGACAACTACCAGTCACCTGATACATTTAGAAAATGATATTGTAGCCTAGTCAAGTTTATCCCTTTTAAATGGGGCACCCTTAGCAAATTTCCAACAAGCTGAAATTTGGCATAGTTTCTCCTAATGGTGCTTCTTTTAGGATTTATTACGAGTCTTCCAAAATCCCTTTAGCCAACTGCCCAAAAACAGCTAAATATTTGAACTTTTTTAGGTTTCTGGTCTATAACTCAAATACTACAATTTTTGATCACCAACTCAACAACAAAACTAATAGTTAACAGCAAAAACACTGAAATTATAAAACTGTACTTCTGAAAAGTTTATTACTTTTATTAATCCCTATGAGATACAAAAAACAAACATTGCTTCTATCAATTCTCCCTAAAATAATACAGAGCAACTGTCATGTAAAGTGAAATGCTTCCTTCCATTTTATGGAGCAAGTTGTAAAGTAACACAAATAGTTTCAAAGAAATTCCATAAAACATGGTAACACTTTTCTTTTCAATAACTATGCAAAATTCAACATGTCCTTTTCACATTTTACTTCCATTTAGATGTGATTGGGAAGATACAAAGTAAACAGTTTACCTAACAGAATATCTTCATGTAATACAAAATAAAACAAGAATGGTGGATGGCTTAATAATATTAATGTAACCACTTCGCTAGTAAATATTGTCCATTGTTAATATATTAAAAGTATGTTGAGGCAGTCTGTTGGTGCTACCAGTCAGTGTGAGATGCACATGCATAACTGACGTCTGCTTAGTAACAATCAAATTTTAATGGCAAAAAATACTCTGCTCTGCTTATCCTATAGGGCAAAAGGATTGACATGACATATACTAGTAAATATTTTAACTTAAACATTATAGAATACAGCTATATAAATTAAATTACATTGCAGCAATCAAAACAGAACTGTAAATTGGACCTTGATCACAAATATTTCTAAAATTTTCAGTGCAAGAAGCATTACACTAATTCAAATTCTATTATGGTAACATGTATTAAGTATTGACATTTTCTTTTCATTGTAATAACAGAAATTATTTTTTTCTATAAGTTCATTTGAACATTTTAAATATAAAATTCAGATTAGTGACCGTTAAGAGATCCAAGTTTTAACAAAATCCCTACAAAGTCCAAAATGAACAGTATACTATACGTACATCGAGAAATTAAAAGGCTTGATTGCTGCAAATATATAGTGAACCCGTTGGACTTGCCTGAGCACGGACTCATGAACTAAAAACGCAGTGATTAAAAAAATAACGTTTTAATACATTAAAAAATTAAATTTAAATAAACACAAACTTACAGAATAGGTTCTGAAAAACGAAAACTGTCAATTAATTCCGAAAAACCATAAAAATTCAGGTTATCAAAATACTAGTTTTACATATTTTTGAAAGATCTAGTCGTTACAAATTAAAAATTTCAATTCAAATTACAAACATTTTTTTAATGGAGATGATGTAATAATGTCTCAAGAGTCTTACAAATCACTCGAGACTTCCATTCACACAGTCAGTTTATAAGTACTCACAAACAAACATATGCAGGTAAAGAATGAGAACACAAACACTGCTATTTACATGAGGGGAATGAATGAAAGGCATGATTGAGGTTACAATGACGATTTCATGTTTACTCATCCTCATCATCCTCAATCTCTTCTTCTTCATCGTCCTCCTCCTCGGGATCAGGTACGGGAGCAACAGGCAAGCTAGGATTGTTCTTCTTCTTGTATGCAGTCATTTCCTAAGTTAAATTAAATAAATTAATCATCAATCTACTACAATGAGATAAAAAATAAATGGCAATACATAAACTACAGGTTTTGGAAATGCGAATGCTTACCCTTTCGTAACGGGCCTTGTCCTTTTCAGCCATAGCTTCGTACTTAGACTTTACTTCAGAATCAGCCTCAGCCCACCTTCTTCCCAACTCTTTAGCAATGTCACCCACTCCATATTCAGGATTTTGTCCTTTCACCTTGCTACGTTCATCATTGCAGAACCAAAAGAAAGCAGACCTGAAAGAAAATAATTACATTTTAGCTTACTTTTGATGCCTTGATTGTGTAATATCTAATAGCAATGTGAACTCAATGCTATGTAGAAATAAAAAAAAAACTAAATAATACTACCACTACCTAATCGAGCTGTGCAATTATCAATTCATAATAATTGACTATCCAATTTAATTGTATGGATGAAGAATTTAGATACATTTTTAACAGCCAATTTAAAATCTCTCTTTAATTAATATATCAATAAGTTGAGTATTATAACAATTACTCTATGCAATTTGTTTAATAATTGAAATTTCTCTATTATAAGTTTAAAACTAATTAGATATACTGGAAGCTTTTGAAATCCAAACATTTAAAAACTGTACTTTTAAATAATGAGGAAACTGATCTCTTAAATCAACATTAATGGAAGTTTTGGAATAAGAAATCAAGTTATCTGCAGCTATACATAACCAAGATTGTTCCTATAACAAAACCAACTGTTTACGTTTAATTCAAGGTCCATAGAAATCAAATTTTCTGTGATAGAGAGGTCATCACATTCATAATACATGTCTGCCATTTTAGGGTTAACTGTCAAAAACATTTCATATTGTGTGCGTTTTACAATCTGAATAATTAGATTATAATAAAGACAGGTCTCACAACAACTTTGCTTCTCAAAATAGGGACTTGGTATCTAAGTGACATCTTTAAAATAGGGACCATTTAGAAACCAATTTTTGTACCTTCCCACTATGCAAAACGATAGCTAGAGGCAGGAAGTGCATTCGTGCTCTAAAGTCATCGTGAATATTGAAATTTCGATCGACGATTTTGTTAATGTAAATGTTAACGGTTCCCTAAAATAGTCCGTTATAATTCAAATTCTCGTTAATAAAAGCGCCAAACGAGCTGAAATGCTACCCACGCTGAGCTCTTAGTTTCAAAAAGATACACTTAACAAGTCGGAAACTGGAAACTATTCAAAATAATACAATTACGGTTAATACGTAAAATTTAATGAAGGCAAATTATGACATAGAAAAGCAATTTGTTCCCCATGTATTGGAAGCAGTCGATTTCTAGATTCATATATCGTACCAGCTTCCGAAAAATCGTTCTGAGTATACTGAGCACACAAGTAATTATTGACCAGTTTTCCACAAGAGTTGGAAACAAATGTTGATTCTCTTTCCACCAATGTGCTGGTGATTTTGTTCTATTTCATAAGGTACTATTTAAGTACTATTCAGGCCAGTCCAGTTTCTGATGTTACTCATCCAGGATGTTCTTCGTCTTCCTTTAGCGTGTTTTCCTTCAATCTTGCCTTCTATTATGTATTGGAACTCGAAATAACGGTCCCAAAAAGTACCATCATATTTTCTTTTTTTAGGTGCCACCTCTGTGTTTGCTAACATGGCCAAGGGAGTATCCAAATCATATAAATTTTCTCCAAGTTCTATAACAGCTGTTTGTTCTTGATGTGGAATTAATTTTTTTGCTTTTATTATTAATAATTTTTCGACATTATCCTGCATTTTTTGGTGGGAAAAAAGGACAGCTTAACTCTAGGATCTAAACACGTAGCCAGGATGTAGTCGGTATTTTCAAATGATGTATCAAATAGACTTTTCAAGTTCTCTGTCAAGGTATTCCTTGTAGTTTTTGCACCAGAAAATGTTGTGTCATCATTCAGGTATCTCAAAAGAGTTAGTTGCATATGAAACGACGACTTGAGATATAAATGCATTATTTCCACTTAGCTCCTTTGTAACGTCTGCAAACGGTCAAGACTGGTTTAAGCAACGACCACTGATTTGCTGATAAATTACAAATTGCCTTCTCATTTTCAATAGCAAAAAGTGTCACTTCTTTTTTTACGTTCAATAAACGCTCCAGCACAAAAAACAAGGAGTTCCAGCAAGTCGCCACGTCTTAAATTAATTTTAAAATTAAGAGATCGTGTTCTTCCTGTAATAATTTTAATTTGATGCAGGCAGCAGGAGAACGGTTAAAGTGAGAGACTATGTTTCTACTAGCAGCAATTAATTTCGGCTCCTGCTTTTATATTGGCTGCGTTATCCTGAAGTAATAAATGTATTTGATCTGAATGAATATTCCAGTTCTTTCATGGAGCATACTGGCAATGTTTTGAGCAGTATGACCTCCAGGAAAGTGGCTAATTTTACCTTTGATAATGGTATGTAAACAAGTCGAAATATGTTATCAAGTCCAAATAAATGAATATTGTTGAAGTTATTAATAATTATTTTGTGTATACATTGATCTAATAATTGAATAATCAAATAATAAAATAATCAACTAATTAATAAATTGAATAATCCATTAATCAATATTTTTTAGATAATAATCAACTTACTTGGTTGATTATTTTGCACAGCCCTACCATCTAATAGCATTTATGTTAGCTCTGTATACATTTTACAATGAATGTTTAATAAAAATTGTGCCAATGCAAGTCACGAATTAACATTTAAAAAAAAGTTAAAACCTTTTAAACATTGGTTTCTTCTTTAGCACAGTTTTATGACCAAAAACCTAATATTTAAGTATCGATCGATCAAGCTGTGCAGAATAAATAAGAATCTATTTAGCTAATTCCAGCCCTAAAATGTGATAACCAATATTTAAATAACTGTAAACTTACAATGAACGTTTAGGTGCATTGGGATCCTTGATCTGCTTCCTTTTCTTTCCACGCTGCTTCTCACCTTTAGGAGGTGTGTAATTCTGCATTTCAGAATCATAACGCTTCTTGTCCTTTTCTGCCATTTCATGGAAACGTTTCTTCTCCTTGTCCAACATGGTCTGAAAAAAAAATTGCATGGTAAAATTAAAAAATATTTTGCCTTTTTATTTAAAATAAAAGTACATTGAGATCTCAGACCTGTTGAGCATTTGTAAAAACCATCATGTATCAATATGGTACAGAAGTTGTCATCATGAACAATACTAATACAATAAATAATGATGCCTAATGCAACACCATATCATTAAAAATCATTTTTATAGCAATGTAATATGATGTTGTGTGTACAGAGGGAATAGCGATTAGAAACAAGCAAAGCGCACTTTGTCTGAAATTTCCAATACTTAAATATCTTATCACATTTTCAGAAGTACTTATGCACAATGTTGTAGCCCCAATCATGAGTGATGAGTTTAGGCATACGCCCAATACACAGGTCTTTGGGGACCTCAATGCTTAGGGTTTTTTCAAAAAGTTAAACAAAATATTTATTTACAGTATTTAAAACTTCTAAGGTTACATCTTTGTAATATAAATAAAATAAAACTCACACAGCCTCACCACTGGATATTTTTAAATAATATCCAGTGGTGAGGCTGTGTGAGTTTTATTTTATTTATATTATTCATCTACGCCACTTATGGGAATATGGACCCTCTATCCAAATTACATCTTTGTATTGAACAACAACTTAATAAATAAAACGAGTGTGAAAGGAATAACAAAAGCCGATACAATAAGAACTGAAGACACCAGAGAAAGTTGAAAGGTCAAAAATTCAAAAGAAAGAATACTCGAAAACACACAGCAATGGGCATCACATTTGAACAAGATGAAGAAAACCTCAATACAATAAGCTGAAGTGTTGACTTGGGGTAGACTTTCCCATACTATGTATATGTATATATACTATATCAGATGTGGGACAAAAATTACTGTAGTGGCTTTATATGAGTTATTAAAAAAATTAAAAATACATTTTTTAACTAGAGCTAATTAATAGGCGTAGTAAAAATCACGTAAGTGTCGGAAAACGCGTTGTTGATATTAAAAAGTACAGTTCTTTTTGCGAGGAGCAAAATGTTAGAATTAATATGATCTTGGAGTTAGAAAGTTTAAATGTTATGACATCTACGAAAAAACAAAATTGTTGCCAATACTAGATACTAATACTTGCCGTATTTGCAAAAGTGTAACTTTTAATAATTATATAACAGTGTACAGTTCAGGGAGTATTTCTAAGAAAACAAGCAGCGGGAATTTGAATTTGCGATAGCCTGTTCAATTGGTTTGTGTATTTTAATTCGACCATAAAAGCAGCGACTACCTGCACCACCAAAGCAAAGTAAGCGCCCGCCGGCGCCTATCGGCGGATTACAAATTCCGCTTCGGATGTCCAACAAAAATGGCTGTTATTAGTTTTATTTAGCAAAGTTATCAAAAAAATGCAAAGAATGAAAAACATATTTTTTAACTGGAGCTCATTGATAGGCGTAGTTAAAATCACGTAAGTGCCGGAAAACGCGTTGTTGTTATCGTTTTTTTTAAATTAATTTTTAAAATAGTTGAAATTTTTAGCAAATCCGAATAAAGTACTTTAAATAGTCTATTGAACTGATAAGTGTATAAGGATCGGCGTTTGCGTTTTTGAATCAATAATTAATCAATTTCAAGTTTTTCAAAAATTCCTAGAAGGCGTCAGGGTAAAATTTGGGAGATAGGTAAGAAATAAATTTGTTCAATGCAAGCTCTATCGGCTCCGAAAGTTTTCAAAATTATGAAGCAGCGCCATTTCGATGTTTTTCGGATTTTCGAAATTAATTTTATTTCATCGTATACTACCTAGGAAGAGCTCTCAAACAAATGGTAGCTGATCCCGATCAGACAACTACTTTTTGAGTTAATGGCGTTAAAGTCGAAATTTTCAAAAAGCTATAGCGGCCGCCATTTTGAAGCTAGAGAGTTCGGTAAAAAAGTTGTCGATTTGCCTTAAGCTCTTCTCTCAGATTCCCTGTGAAATTTTTTAAATTTTGTTTTGTAAAAAAACGCTAAAACATTAAACATGTTTAACTTCCGTTTCCGGTTTTAGATTTTTTTTGAAAAGCTTAACTTGAACTACAATTTCGGATATACCTCTCGATTTAAAATTTCATCAAAATCGGTCCAGTACTTTCGCCTGTAGAGGTGTAAGTCACCCACACATCCAGACAGAAATTAAAAAAAAAAACACTTTTTTGGGTTTCTAGAGTCCCAAAACGTGCATTTTCGTTAAAATGTAGATTTCGAAAATTTTTATGAAATCAATACTTCCCTATACCGAAGGTATGGTAAAGTAAAAATAGCATTTGGATTATAATTTAGAATCATATTTCAAGAGCAAGTTTGTAATTTTGTATCCTAGTCTGGCACACAAAAAGTGAATTGTAAGATCGCACCAGTGCTACTATTGTGGCTTGGGTTCTGCCAGTAACCTGTTAGTCTATGCCTACAGGAAGGTCTTATTATTAAATTTAGCGTTTACTAAAACTATTAGTAGGCCGCCCCGTTTATTAAATAAAGGTGGAGATATTTGCAATTTTCAAAGATTCATAAAAGGCGTAACAGAGAAATTAGCGGATTGGGAAATCAACCAAATGGTGGCCTATCCCTAGCTCTATGAGCTTACATAACTACAAAAAAATCACGTAGCCAGTTTTTAAACAATGATTTTTTTTAAATTCAACATTTTTGAATATAATTTTCAGTTCAGTTTTCATTTGTACCAAAATTCTTTTATATTAACATTGGGAGAAGTACAAATTTTTTAAAAATTTTGACGGAAATACAAGTTTTAGACATCCAGGTGCGTGTGTTCTGCAACTCCTAAACGGATGGTTTGATTTTGATGAGCTTTGGAATGTGATATATCAAAAATTCATCGGTTATAATATAAGCCGCCTTAAAAAAATCCGAAACCAGAAACGGAAGTTAGACATGTTTTTTTTCTGTTATGAATTGAATTTTCTAAATCTGAAAGCGGAATCTCATAGAAGACCCCAAGAGTAAATCCAATGCTTCTTTTCCTGAGCTGTCTAGCTACGATTTTTAAAGATTTTCAATTAAACGCCTAATTACTCAAAAACATTACTCAAAAACGAGTTAACATTTTACAGTGCACAAAATTTATCGAAAAGATAAAAACTATAAAGTGCAAAGTATTTTCAAATTTGTGTATGAGAAGCTTAAGTATCATGTATGAGTATGTTGTTATAGTACTTTTCTATTCTGCAGCTGCATCTCTCGGGACAGTGGTGGAATATTATTGAAGTCAATGTTGGAGCGTAAAACGTTGGTTCAAAAATCAGTTTCGAAATCGGAACATACGTTCGGGATTTATGAGGTGTCGCCTATACACCCACATGTATTTTCGTCTAAATAGCGAATTCGAAAATTATCACTTCCCTACGCTGAAGGTATGGGAAAGTAAAACATCATTTTGCAACTAAAAAAAACTATCTCAATATACATTAGCAAAAGCAACTTTGTTTGAAAAAAAATCAACGAGCTTCCGCTTTCAGTTTAGAGCGTTGAAGTGCTCATTTTTCCGATGTATTTTTTCGGTATCTACTACCGCATTTCGTATCTCATGAAATTTATTTATTTCCGGAAGCTAATTCATCCGCCCATTAACGAAACAACTTTCTTTCAACCACGATTTTGATTGCAAAACGCGTTTTCCAATAAAATCTTTCCGCGTATGGAAATATCAAAATATAAAAACAGACAATTTTGTTTGTTCCCAGAATGTTGAAAATAAACGAAGTACAATACTATTCATGTATAGAATCCTTTTTAATAACGAACAATTTCTGGGAAGCTTATTGATTGGAAGTTCAAAAGGTGAATTTGAATGGAAACCATTTTGAAAAACTAATTAAACGTAACGAACACGAAAAAATATTCGATTTAAAATGTCTGACGTGGAAATTATTTTATGTAGGCGCAGCAGGAAGGGTTGAAGCTCAGACTCATTCCCCCATTCTATTCTAAGCGGCCGCCATTGATTTTCGCATGTAAGTTAAAAACCGGCGCGTGCGTATAATATAATACCTTTCCTAATTAATTTATGTTCTATAATATGAACGATGCCGCAAAACAATTATAAACGGGGTAAAACTTTCCTTACACGAATAATGACGTGCTTTGTATCCCAAAATTTTGGCAACGTCGCCTAGCCGGTGGACGGGTACAGCAGTCGACTTACATACCGCAGTTGCTGTACCGAAAACCTGTTTACCTTCGCTCTTGGAACGAGAAAGGTAATATCAATGTCCTCCTAACCACCTCGGGGTAAAAATATAAAAACATGCGATTTTCATACGAACTAAACGCTTGCTCCAAATTGCGACGTCAGCAGAGGCCGCCATTAATAGGCTTACACTGTTACTAAGAAAAGATTTGGTTTCAATTATGGCTAGAATAGACCACTACATGTTTCGTTCTTGTTTGAACTCATCAGGTGGACATAATTCTAACCATAATTGAGACCAAAAGCAAACAGGCATATATACGCCAGAAAGTATAAAACTAACGGGGAATTAAACTAATAACGCCCTCTTTAATTCCCCGTTAGTTTTATACTTTCTGGCGTATATATGCCTGTTTGCTTTTGGTCTCAATTATGGTTAGAATTATGTCCACCTGATGAGTTCAAACAAGAACGAAACATGTAGTGGTCTATTCTAGCCATAATTGAAACCAAATCTTTTCTTATTTCTTGCCACACGGGCGTTTCTGTGTTTTGTGCTTAGAGGCCGGTGCGATCGCAGATACCTGCTTAGCAGGTTCCGATCGCAACTTTGCCGGTTTGTTGCTTTGCAACTTTTTCTCGCCGCACATAATAGAGGGCGTTATTAGTTTAATTCCCCGTTAGTTTTACACTGTTACTACCTTCTATTATGCAAAATTTCTTCCGTATCTTCGATAAACAACAAATTCTAAATAACTTCACAAAAATTAAAGAGAAGTAAAATGAAATTGTTAAAACCTTGCCATTGTTAACAATTCCACCGTTTGATGTGCATCATACAAAGTTGCTACATAACATACCTTTGCATTTGTGGATAAATTTATTGCCTACAATTCCTTGCACGAACATCTATTTTAAGAAATAATTTTAAAGAACACCAAACCAGTTTTTAAAAATGTTCCTGGATCTATTCTCCAAAAGCAGCCACTTCAATGAAAATTTTAAAAATAATCGCTTGATTAGTCAAGAAGATCCAGCTTTTCCAACCAATTCTCTTGGTACCTATGCACTTAAGGAAAAATGCGGAAATTCGGAAGTCATAATTAATTTGGAATTCTTGTAATTGTTGTAATAATCAATGTCTATTCTTGATATATGCTTGCATAGTCTTGAAAAACGATGTAGTAAATTTTTATATAATACAGTACTCAAGCAGATAAGCTCAATGAATAAATAAAATATTGCATCCTAAAATTAATGTTAATATACAGGGTCTCCCACAATAAGTGTTCCAAATATCACCAGCTGATACATCATCCAAAAACAAGCAGAAAGTTTCATATAAACATAAACGGCCAAACGCTTTGTTTACTGTAAGTATTATTTCCTTTCAAGCAAATGGCATCTTGCAAAATGATATACAGGTGGGTTGATTCCGAAATATGGTGCAAAATGTATATGGCGCATTCTAGACACCCAAATAAATAAACAAGAAACAAAACAAAAGTAGTTTTAAAAAATGAGCGAAACACTTCGCCTGGACTTTCCTATACTTATAAATTAACATTGTTTTATATTTTCCGACACTTTTGATGTACACCTGTCTAGACCCGGCTAGTAAAAGTAAACAACGTTTATAAAAACTTCAAGCCTGAAGAGCGTAACTTAAACCTACCATTACCACGCTGGCTCCGCCTGCAACTGAGTACATGTGAAACAACCGAACTGAAATGAACCGGAGGCACGAGTAAGGAAGCGTGTTGATGTTTGAAAATGTATTAATAACTCGAGAAGTATTATTTTTAGCAAGAAATTACTCTTATTAATTTGTATTTAAAATTTCAAAACCTTTCTGATTTTAAAGCCAAAATGCCACGTTTCCATTTAAAAAAAAGTTATTTTTTACCGTGGCCGCCATATTAAAATTGGAAACTCAAGTTTTTTTCTTACATACAATAGAGAAGAATTTGCCCTACAACTTTGCTCTTGGGTTTGCGAGTGTATCTATTAAAATAAAAAAGTTAGCCTACACTGAACATCAAACGACTGGTACAAGAATACAACTGCTGTAGGAAGTATGTGAAAGGACAAAAAGATTATTAGGGGGCAAAAAATTCGATTTTTTGTAAAAAGATTCTCCTAGAGCAAACAAAACGAAAAACCAAATTTTTAATTTTTTATCGAAAAAATTTGGGGGGAGGGGGAACAGTAGCCCCCCTAAATATGAAATTATCGAAAAAATATTATGATATTCGGATTTTGCTATCAATGATGAGCTATATTGCTTTAACAGAAATATTTTATTGCCCCCCGTTAAATAAATAAAAAGGTACCAATTTTCAATTTTCAAAAATTCACAGAGGGCGTCACAGTGAAATTATAGCAATGCGCAAAAAAATAAATTGTAGAAGATTCTCAGCTCTATCAGCTTAAAAAGTTTAAACAAAAACGTGTGGGCAGTTTTTGAGATCTTTTTTTTTGAAAATTTCAAAAATTTTGGAGTGGTGCCATTGAGATCGTTTTTCGACTTTCAAAATTAATGATATTTCATGGTATAGTAACCTTAAGGGGCTACCAAACAAGATGTAGTTGATCCCAATCAAACAACTAGTTTTTGAGTAAATGAGATGTAAAGTCGAAATGTTCAAAAATTCGTAGCGGCCGCCATTTTAAAGCTAGAAAGTTTGGTAAAAATTCGTTTGATTTGTCCTAAGGCCTTCTTTAATCTCCACTATTAAAATTTCCAAAATTCAGTTTCTGAAAAAAATGCTACCAAAAAAACATGTCTAACTTCCGCTTCCGGTTTCGGATTTTTTTTAAAAGCTTATTTTGTCGGTGAATTTTTGATATACCTCCTCATTCCAAAGCACATCAAAATCGGTCCAGCTGTTCCGGAGATATGGAGCGTAACACACCCACCCACCCACACACAGAGAGACAGACATTTTTTAAAAACCACTTTTTTAGGATCCTGGAAGCCCAAAACATGTATTTCCGACAAAATATCGATTTTGAAATTTTGCATGAAATCAATACTTCCCTATACTGAAAGTATAGGAAAGTAAAAAATGTCTTGTCTGTGGGCGAGTGGATATGTGCTTATGTGCGCTCTATAACTTCCGATTTCCATGAACTTCGGGGAACGTGGGAGTGAGGGTATATCAAAAATTCATAGAAGAAATAAGCTTTTAAATACAATCCGAAAACGGAAGCGGAAGTTAGACAGTTTTTTGGTAGCATTTAATTACAGAAATTGATTTTTTAAATCTAAAAGCGGAAGACCTCGGGGTAAATCTAACGTTTTTTTTCGATACGCCCGATCCGATTCCTTGAAAACTTTCACTTTGGCGCCTTGTTGCACAAAAACGATTAGACAGATCAGATTTTCTATCGTAATAATCCTATAATAGAAAAACAATATTACCGTGCACAACATTTTCGAAAAGATAAATATTATCAAGTGAAAAATATTTTCAAAATTTTGGGAATTTAAAAAAATTCTCAAATAGTAGCTACGCGCTTTTATAACAAAAAATTTAAGCTGATCGACAACAATTTGGTGTGTGTCCCAGCCCGATAATTTCTCTGTGACGCCTTCTATGAACTGTTGAAAATTTGGCTTTAGCGCCTATTTAATCAAAAACGAGGCATCAGATCGGAATGAAATTTGATATTGGAAATGCCCTAGGAATGCACAATGTTATGAACTAGGAGAATTTTTACAACTACTAAAATTGTGAAGTGGAATATTTTAAAATTGTCATTTTCCAAAAATATTACTCAAAACCAAGCAACACGATTTTTTTAGTTTTTTCTAAAAATAGAGCTTCAATTTGGTTCGCGTCCCAGTCCGATAATTTTCTTATTTATTATATTAGAAAAATTAACGAAAAATAGACCTTTGCAGGTTATTAAAGCGAGAGATAACTAAATCAAGTAAGATTTTTATTCAAAAAGGGGCCTGAATTTGTAAGCCCTAAATACAGTAAGACATGCCCATACGCAGCTCGCGTTAACCGAGCAAGCGGCTTTAAGTAATGCGAACCGGACTAAAGACATTACGCTGAAGCAGCCGCAAGCAGTGACGTGGTGAGTATGGCATAGCTCGTTATGACTGCACGTCATATTGTCTTCTTCGTTGCACAACCGGTATCTATACAACGTGTTGCATTTTCTTTTGAGAAATAATATCAATGTGAAGTTGTAAAATTTTAAAATTCTATATCTGAGCATTACTCATTAACTATTTAGGCATGTTGATAAAACTCTTTTCATGGCAACTCTATTTTACAACAATAATGTATTACCTCGAAAACTGTAAGATTAAACGACTTTCAATAAGAATAGTACGGGGTTTTGTGTATTTTTGTATGCATTTATAGAGAAAACTTTGGTACCTAGAATGCGTCATATAGATTTTGTACCATGATTCTGAATCGCCCTGTAATTGCGATTCATTACTACCTACCTTGTAAGGAATGGCACCAGTGCGAAATACTTGCAAACCAAATGATGACAATAAATAGGCATCAGAACCATTCTGTTTATAGAAATTGTAAAGTATGAAATATTAAGATTTAATTAATGAAAAGTAAACAAAGCGGCTAACATTGTTCGCACTAGTTTCCATTTGTGTTTTTGTTTATGGTCTACCTATTTCAGTTTCTCCGAATTGTTGCAAGTTCTTAGAATAAGCAATGTAAGAAAAAAAATTGAAATAAAATACATCTACATGCCCTGTGTGCGCTTCATCACATACGTCTACGCAGGCGCATCGCGTCTACAGCGTAATTAGGTGAATTTAATGTATCCAGCATTACTGCAAATAATAAATTGTTTATTTTAATGATATTAGTCAAAATATCAACTGATTAACCACTTTTAAATTATCTAACACAACTAAAAACACAAGTTTAAGCCATTAAATGTATACGCATAAATTACGCTTTCCTATATTCACGAATAAAAGTGGCCACCCGCTATATTTTGTTACGGAAAATAGTTGTATTTCAAACAATTTTTTACTTCAAACAAGCGGAAACAGTGTGCATTAATCAACAATACAATATTCGATTTTCAATTTTTATAGCATTTCAAAATTGGGAGATGTGGAAGCATATTATCACTATGCTGTGATAGTTCTGGAAACTCGTACTGTAGTAACTTCAGCTTAAAGCTTGGTTCGTCTTCCTATATTTTTATAAAACGTAAAAAATAAGGGTCAAAATACGTTAACCTTCGTATGCTATATGATGATAAAGGTATGAGAACAGATTATCTTGCCTCACTGTGATCCGAACTTAGTTCAATTAACTTCACAGAATATTGTCAAGTATACCCTACCTTGACATTCTAAATGTAATTTCAATTTATTGACGATAAACTTCAAGGAATATTAATTATAATGAAGTTGATGTTTTATTTTTAAACACGTGCTGACAAGATGAAGATGCTAGAACTTGTGACCAACACCTGCTTGGTGTTTCAGTAACAATATCAAAATTACTGGTAAAAATTAGAAATGAACTAATCTGCAGGAACGCAAAATTTAAATGATCAAAAATAGATCAAACTGAGCTGACTGATCATTTGAAATATTTCACCAATAATTTTGATACTTTTAAAGTATTTACTATTTTGGATGACTGAAGTCAAAAGATACTTTTATATCCAATATGATCGTACGACCAAGAAAAAGTAATATCAGTCCAGTTAAAAAAGTTGATGTCACTTCCGATAAAATCGAGTTACAGGATCGTGATATTAATTTGACTTTTGTGAAAGGAGTTTTTCTGTATGTCCATTACTTCAACAGAAATGTTCAGCGCTGGGAGCAACAGTCCTATTGCTATCATTGGAGATTTTCAACACTGCAGTTATGCTTACAATGTTGACCAAACATATGTACATACATTAGGCATCATTCAATAATTTTGTGGATGAATAATATAAAAATAAAATAAAAATCCTACCTTCCATCTTTCTGCGCATTTCTTTGAAAACTCGGCAAATACGACGTTTTCTTCGGGATGTTTTTTCTTGTGTTCCTCCCTACAAGTCTGCACGAAAAATGCGTAAGCGGTCATACGACCCCTTGGTCGAGAATCAGCTTTACCACGTGGCATTCTTCCTCGAGTAGGCACCTGGACAGTAGTAATTTGTGGCTGGATAGGTTTTTGTTGTTCTGCAGATTGTTGGTGTTCTGCAGATTGATGGTGTTGAATCGATTGATGATTCTGTTGTGCAGGCTGATGTATCGTCTGCGTGTGTTGCGCTTGCGTTTGCACCTGGTGATTTTGCTGATGCTGTTGATGGTTTTGCTGTTGCAAATGATTTTGCTGCTGCAAGTGATTTTGCTGAGACTGATGTCTTGCTTGAGCTTCAGCAACCGCTTGTTGTCTAGCAGCTTGTGCTTCCGCTTGTTGTCTAGCAGCTTGTGCTTCGGCCTGATGATGCCTTTGCACTTCTTGCTGTCTATGAACCTCGGCGGCTTGCTGCTGCTGCTGTTGCCGAACCTGAGATTCGGCTTGCTGTTGTTGAACTGACGATTGTATCTGGGACTGTTGAGTCTACAAAAAAATAATACACAAACTGTCAGCTACATTTGTGGATTCATCAGGTAAAACAATAATTATAGCAAGCCCTTTGCAGTTGGTTGCATGAATGGATGATTTTAATGTTGAATACTGCTGATATTATATATCTAGTGCGTGTCGTCAGCACAAAATGGACGTCGTGAGTGTATGAACGGTTCTGCGTTCCTACACTCCCTTAACATAACGTAATTTTGCTACTATGCGAAAGCCACCGAAACGCAAAAGTCAGTGATAATTACGAATGGTCGAGGTCGACAAATTAAAACTCGCTAAGCATAATTGCTGTAGCGCATAAAAACTCGAAAGAAAAAACCATTTCTACTGATTATTCAAGTTTAATTCAGAATTTTACATAAAAATAGTATTTATGTCAAATATTGAAATTATTTCTGATAGTACGTTGGTTGTAATTACAACATTAATTTTATTTAGCAAAAAGTACCAACTACTAAATATCGTTCTCATACGTAAGGAATTCAAAAATGATCTGGAACTGGAGAACTTAATCAAGAGAATTAATTCGTAAAACTTTTAGGTTTGCTTATTTCTTTATTGTAAATGAGGCGTATATATGATAAGATAATGTTCCGAAGATGCGTTCCAATTTCACCTTTTAACTAGTTACTTTATGACCAAACATTGGCGGCTCCAAGGGAGACAACGTGGACGACACGCAAAACAAACAATATTACATAATAACATACTACACTTTTCGAAAACGTATAATACCGTTTTAGGTTCAACAGGAGAGCGACGTTTTATCGAGAATTCTACGCAGGCAAAAATTTAGATTCAGATATGTCTGTCTGTTCTACGGGGGCAACTATGTTGTAAAACTAGACCAAGGCTGTGCAAACAAACGAGATAAAATACTTAATCAGAAACAAAGCAAGTTATTATATTATAATGTTCAAAACGCCGCCGTCCCATTTCATTCTGCGGCTTTGCCCGTTATGCCTACGTTCTTACCACAATGTTTGTAATGGTATAAACAATCGTTCCCACGAGAAAGTAAGATCGCAAACCGATCAGAAATCCAAATGCGTGTCGGTATTTGGCATATAGTAGTAGTAGTACTAATGTAATAATATGTTAAGGTGGTACCTGCTTTGAAAGACAATATTTCGAGTTTAAAGAAGAATCTGCGGCAGTTTAATTACGAGGTGAAGCTTTACAATAATATGGGGGTGCCGTGTCCTAGCATACAAATTAATCAATTTGAAAATAGAAAAAATTATAATGTGTGAAAGTTCATATGTACAAATCTGAGAATTGGAATTGCGAGTGGATTGTGGTATCTCGGTCTTATTCTGCATAGTGACAGGTGTTAAAAGTATTAAAATATTTAAATGGAGACTTAAAAAAATATCACTCCCAACACTGCCAATGTTAACTACTTAGTGATTGCTCATTTGGTGAATCAGAAAGGCGTATCGATTTCATTCATGCTATGGGGTCCACGAAACTGCGGAACATGGGTTTGTCAAATTTTACAAATAAAATGATAATGTAGATTAATTATAATTTATAAACTAATGTCATCCCATTTCTGTTCTTTTCTAGTTAAATTATAAATAGTATCTCAATTTTTTTATATTTACTGATCATGTCACTTGCGAAAGGTTTTCTTCGTGGTCATTATTGCTTACAAGTCCTGTTTTATCCATCAACAACAGAAAGCCCCTAGACGTGCTTTACATTTGTTCATACATGTACAATGTAGACAACCCACACTACGCATTTTGTGTAATAGCACAGATAAGGTTAACACTACAGATATACGACCCTTTATACAAAATGTCCGCTCATATTTGGAGACGAAATTAGCGTTAGTTTGGCTACAACGCACCAGACCAATTTTAGGGCGCTGCTATCGCTATTTGTTTATTACTGTTGAAATGTGTTGGAAACTGTTTTTTCGGGGATTTGAGTGCATCTGTCACATCATGAATATAATTTAAGTAGAATTGGCTTCAATATTAATTATTTACGAAAAATTGCGATTTGACAATTAAACATGGCAGATGGCTGTCTAACTTTTGGTTTGAATATGTGCTAAGTAATCTGCTCAATTACAGTCATCTGTGACTTAATTATAAATTGTCATTGTAGCGTCATCTTTTTGCAGATTATTAATCATATAAAACAAGCTGCTGATAGCTCACATATTTACCATATATCTGTAGTGTTAACCTTATCTGTGGTAATAGTTACATAAAGCATACCGAGAGCTCGTAGACCGTTTCCTATCAAGATAAAAAAAACTGATCCTCAGCGGGCTGTGGAATGAACAGTTACGTCTTTGCTAGACTAAGGAAATGTTTATGTCAGATAATAATTAAAACCTAACCTGAAATTGACATTATATACACTCTCTTAGTCTAGCAAAGACGTGACTTTTCATTCCACAGCTCGCTGAGGATCAGTTTTTTTTTGGATCTCTTGATATGTTCCTTAAGTTTTGTGAACACACGGCTAACTTTTGTTGGCTGCGCGTTCAAGTTGATTTAATTTCGAGAACGTATAATTTCTTAGCTAGTCGCACTTTACTACACTTGTAAATCATATAGACAAAAATTATTGTTAATCAAAGTTTGTACAACCAGGGTTATAAATTTGTTAAATTATTTAAACATTGGAAAAAATGTTTTTTTCCAAACACTCTAATTCTTATGGCCATAAAAAAATTAAAACCTAATATGAATCAGGAAGAAATATTTTCTGTGGTAGGTAGCTATCGACGACCGCTCCTATTCAGAAATTTGAATGTATCTTAATGTTGAATCTAAAAATAGCGGGAGGATTTTATAATCAATAGACTAAATTCTAGGTTGTCGTATTAAAGAATTAACCTTGAAACTAATAGTATGATGCAACATAATTAATAGTATTGAAATGATAACTCGGATTGAAGAACGTCAACAATTCGAAATAAAGGAAAATTCAAAACTTCAAAAATAAGAGGATTTTATTTGTTAATTCATCCAAGGATTATTCCGCTACGGTGCTTGTAGCATTAGACAATGTAATTTTGTATATTTACTATATTCAATTTTCTTACTATTTATAAGTCGAAGAAACTTGATTCGTCATTACTCACGTGAGGCATTAAAAAGTTGTGATGTAAATTGATTGTACTTTTTAGGCGCTATGAAATATGCTTTGGTATGTACTAAACATCGTGGAAAACAACATTTTGTAAGATAAATTTGTACACAAGTGTGCAAAAAAAAGGTTTAAATAGAAATTTTGTTAACTTATCGATTTCATCTGATAGTGTTCTTTGGAAAACACTCCTAATTCAAAATAGTCACTAACAATTACAAAACTGTTCAACAATGTAAATACAAAGTCATTCTTTAATATCCAAAAAAACAGTGAAACTAGGCCATATTAACAGAATTATTTTTTTGGGGAATTATAATCCATTTGAACTACAAATAGAAAATACAGTATTTTGCAGCATTCTCGCATTGGCCCGCTCTATCTCAAAACCACCTTCGAGAAAAATGTAATTTCACGAATATTAAGGTAATTCAAAAATTGATTCTAACTTTAGCATGATTCAAGAACTAGTATTAAGTGGTTTAATAATAAACACACATACATACTACTGCACGGATCATTTTAACCATATTGTACAGAACGATAAAATAAACGTATTCGCGGTCGCCTACAAAACAAGCGCGGCATGTCGACGATTAGTTTGCAAATCGTGGAAATATTACATAGTTGGGCGGATTATTATTTTACTGTAATTGTTCATATTTATTATTTTCAATTATACAAACGTGCATGATAAATGCAATCGGACCCAATTAACTAAAACAATGAAAAAAATGCGCATGTTGGTTTAGCGGTAAAGGCGTGGGTTTGTAATCTAGCGGTTCCAGTTTAAATCCCGTGGCAAATGCTTTTTTTGATGCGAACGTCTTAAAAAAAACGAGTACGAGTTTGCAACCGCGACCCATTTAACTCAAATAATTAACAAAAATACATAACATGTTGGTTTAGCGGTAAAAGCGTGAGTTTGTAATTTAGCGGTCTGTTTAAATACCGTGGCAAATGCTTAGAAAGGAACGGACACCGTTTTAACATTTATTGTGACTTTTTTTGTTATTCACACGACATTTTGATTGTTTAGCGTTTTAAATTTAAAGCAAATAAAAACGTATTACAAGACACCCTTTTTTTAGCTTTTTAAATAAACCATAAATAAAAATTAAAATAAATTATAGGCATAGTGCAAGATAATATAACAGTAGGAAATGCCAATAAATAAATAAATAAATCGAAGGAAAAACAAGGTGTGTCGCGGGATCTGAGCTGGGACCGCCAGATTACAAGCCCACGCCTTTACCGCTACACCATGTCGTTAAAAAGGTTTCCATTACGTGTTAAATAGGTCACGTCGGGTTTCCAACTGACATTTACCATGCACGTTTGCAAAATAAATGTAATAAATATTAAAAATGATTTACAATGTTCAAATTTAAATATGAGCAATTACGGTAAAATAACAAACGGCGCAACTATAACAATCACGATTTGCAAGTTCGGCATCGAGGTGCCTTGTATCATATGCGACTGCAATTAACATTTATTTGAGCGCTCTGTAGTATGGTTATCATCAAAGTAAGATTTCTACAGATTTTTATGAGAATACGTGTTTGTCACATACATGAAATAAGAGCAGTTCACATGTTTGCCGGAAATGGTCGAGCACTCGCTCACCAATGTAACCTGGACCCAATTTGCAATTAATTATTAGTGTTCTTGCAACTTTTGTTATTAAATATCAAATATTTTTAAAATTACATTAAAATGTCCCTAAACAATTTATTACATATTACAAATAACACTGGCACTACATTATAAAAACGCTGAATTTTGTACGCACATTGTCAAATTAAAAAAAGTCTTCGATCACTTTGAGTTAAATAAAAATGTCGCTAAGAACATTAATAAATAACTATAATTTCAAAAGACGTAATTTTATGGGAATTGAAGCCAAGATAGCTGCGTGGTTTGCGAGTTCTCTAATCCACTCCCACCGAACACGTGATGTGATCTTGACTTATTTCAAGGATATTACAAGCATGTAATGTAATCGATTTTATTTCAACAGCACTTCCCCTAGAAATGATCCAAACAGTGCGTTATTCGACAGCTCGTTATATAATGATGTTACCGCTGAAGCTTACAATCGAGTTAAAATATGGATCAATTCATTAACTGACGGTATCAGTTTAAACTTTGTGGGGCTAAAATTTTTCCACTACCTAATTATTGTATAAAATATTTAATTGATCTATGGTCCAACTTACTGCGCGTAGTTGAAGTAGAAAAAGAAAGTACGCATAAATTAATATTAAATAAAAATCTGGTGTTGGCAAAGCGATAACAATGTAATTTTTGAAACAAAATCGTAATCTTTGGAAATTGTAAAAAAGCGATGACATTACAATGCTGTTTTCAAGACGAAATTATCGTTTATTCGGGTTCTATGATATAATTCTATGTAGATTAATTAATGAATAATTGTTAACTGATACCATCGTAGTGATTATGAAGTTAATCTATACATTAGTGGACTCAGACCTTTAGCGGTAACATATTTAAGAATAACTACAGAGTGAGCCACGAAATGAGCAACGATTTTGTTTTATTCAAATATAAATTAATTTCACGGGAGTATGAACATGAGAAAGGGTCGATTACTACATTCCAGTCGTGTAATTTCTAGTAAATGTCTGTCCACAATTGTGCCCTTGGCCACACTGTAGCCCAGACTTGAACCTCTGCTAATTTCTATTCTTGCACATCGGCTACAAACTTTCTTAGAACTTAAAACTTGTATTTCATTATTGTTTTCCAAAGACCATTTTAGAATATTTCATTGTTATAAATGCCGCTTAAAAAACTATGCTCTGTAATTTAAAACTATATCGTTAACCACGTTACACAGTTTAAAATTTATTATTATATTAAACCCAGCCATCAAGTTGACGGATTTACTATTTCTAAATTTTAACAGAAACTGAAGTTACAATGTTACAAACGTTCGTTTCATTAATATTTTTATGTTCAATGTTCAGCTCGTTTTTTACTTTTTCGAAAATATAGCAAACGCCTACACTCAAAGTTCACCAAATTAAATTATTTTGTGTAGTTTTGAATTTTTATATTTTTTTTAGGTTTTAAATAAGTTTTGAATGCTATATCTTGTTTGAAAAACAAAAAAGGGTGGAAGCATGAGTAACTATGTATAATAAATTAAGCTAATACAGGGAGATCACGGGAACCGGGCCGCTATTGCCAACATCTTTTGTTTTTAAAGATTTAACTTTGTTAAATTAGAAAAAAAGTGTAACTTTTTCTACTGCAAGATGATGCGGAAGAACAAGGTGAGGGAATTTTAAATGAAGCCGAAGAGTTATATTTAAATCAGTACGAACAAGAACAGACCAAAACAAGGAATACTAGAAAAAGAAATAAAACTAGGTCTGAAAATGAAGTTACGATGGTGAAAATGAAGTTACGATGGTGAAAACGAAAAAATAATGTCGTATCGCGTTGTCGAGTTATTTGTTAAAATGCCTTTTTTAAACGGAACGCCCTGTATTATTTTATATTTTTGAATTGCATATTTCATTCTCTTAAAAAAAGTATAAGGTCAGACTATAATTAAATAAACAAATAATGCCAAATTTTAACTTGATTTAATAACATAATCGTAACAGCCGTGAAACAAAAGCTACTATTATTTTATGGTACAGGTCAAAATATCATTAAATTAACATGTAAACGAGTAATTATTACAGTAACTGCTCTTATTGGGCGCTATCATTATCTAGACAACCATATTTTACTCAAAACACAATGCCGTTGTAGATCTTAATTTTTCCTTCGTTTTAATTCTACCATCAACGCGGTGCACCCCCACACAACGCTGGTACAAATTACAAAGCGTTCCGTTTAAAACGCAATTGTTTTTTCGTTTTCACCATCGTAACCAGAAAAAAAACAGTTACACTTTTTTCCTTATTTAACCAACTTTCTATCTTTAAAAATAAAAAAGTTGGCAATAGTGACCCGGTTCCCATGATCACCCTGTATACAGCCCGTAACTTTGTTATTAATACAGATATGCAAATAAACTTTTTTTTGTTTTAAATGGGAGAATGTATAGCACAAAATGCCGTATGCCAATACTAAACAACGCCTACTGTTTTTGCACAACGACATACAGCTTTCGTTTATTTTGGATATTAGGAATCAGCGCTAAAAATACTTTATGGTGGTACACTTTAATACAAATTTTAGAGGTAATATTTTTTAAATAAAAAAAAATTGTTAAAGTAGGCCATGACTTATGTATCATCACTAACAAATGCTCAAGGAAGGTAAAAAAGCAAACGCCACTTGCCTTTAAAAGTGCACCATAGACGAATTACCACACCGAACTTCATTAAAACTACTGAAAACGTAATTTTTTTTAATGGAACCATGAGTTGCATCAGATAGTTGTAATCTACAATAAAACAGCTTTACAATGAATATGCCGTACTTCCCCTATGGGTGAAAATTGGCCTTTCGATTTAAGTGTACCACCATACGTATTTTTAGCGCCGATTTCAAATATCCAAAAATATATAGGGGGTTCCATTCAAAAACAAAAGTTATATGCCGTTGTGCAAAACAGTAGGCGTTGTTTAATATTGGCATACTCCCATTTAAAACAAAAACAAAGTTTATTCCGATCTTTATTAATAACAAAGTTACAAGCTGTAAAACGATTTACAAACACCCTGTTTATTAGTTTATTATCAAGTTCTAACTTTACTTCGTTGAGGTTCATTTTAATTTATTGCAAATAAAACAATTCTTAACTTCAGTTTTTTATTTGTCTTATACGTATTTCGACATGACGTGTCATTTTCAGAGGCAAGATTAAAAGTAAACAGTTGGTGTTGCTATAGGAACACTGAATCTTTACAACTTGATCTTGGCATCTGCGTTCAGATGACTAGATTTTTAATTACAATGTGAATTTAAGAGATCAGTTTGTTCATTCATTAAAGGTAGAAGCATTTGAAATTGACAAACATTTAAAATCTGTACCTTTAATGAATGAGCAAATTGATCTCTCAAATTCAACATTATTGGACGTTTTGGAATGAGAAATCACGTCATCTGGACGCAGATAGAGAAAACCATGATCAAGTTATAAAGATTTGTTCCTATAGCAACACCAACTGATTACTTTAATCGAACCTCTGAAAATGACATATCACCATGTCGAAATACTTATAAAGCTAAAATAAAAAAGTTAAGAAGAATTATTTTATTTACAATAAATTAATATTTATATTAGGGTCACTATTTGAACTAATTAGAGACTTGACTTGCTCTCTAGCATCCTCTTTCTGTTCTGGACATCTTTATGGAGGTCGACATGTTCACATGAATAATTAAATACATCAAATAATTATGCAATTTGTTTAAATACATTTTTCAGAATAACAATTCCCGAAACGCAATGTTCAAAAAATGATTTTATTTTCTGTAAAAAGGGAAATAATAATAATATACTTAATATAACTAGAATTCGTTTACCTTTTATTTACTTCACATGAAAAGTATTTCTTCATAGTCTTCTATATGTAAAGCATCAGAAATTCATAAAATATTAATACATAACATCCCATTTTTTAAACCGGTCCACGAAGGAAAAGTTGAATTAGAAAAAATTACATAAAAAGTGGCTCACCTTTAAATTTTATGCCGCGCTACGAAATCAAAATTTTTAGCAAAGCTGTTATACTAATTTTCCTAACGTTAAAACAGTGAAGCAGTCTTTCTTTTTGGTAATAATCTTTTACCCAACTTCTGGTGTTTTTTCAACAAGGCCAAAAATCAATTTTACAAATCGTATAAAAAACAAAAAGGAATATTTAAAATCTCGCTGTAATTGAGTAAAAAAACTGGATATTTTTCAGTCATTATGGCCCTCCCTAAAACCACATGGAAGGTTTTGAAATTTAGTGAGACGCTGTATTAGTAGCATTTGAATTAGTTTTTTGCTTTTATTCCTCGTTTTACTTTGGCTTAATAAGCAAATTACATTAAGCCTTTTCTTTCGATCCATAATCTTCCCTCTGTTTGCAAAGGAAATATTATTTAAAACCTTTTAAATAATTGTTTGGAAAATAATCGAGGTGGCAGCAAAGAACGGCTTAAATACCATTTATAAACGTTGGAAGTTGCATTCGATTTATATAGACTGAGAAAGATGGATTTGGATATTCTCATTCATCTTTACAACTCGGGAGTTCGTGTGTATTTCCATCAAAACCAAGAAAAAGAAAATAATGTTATTTTCTAGCATTTGTGGATATTTACTCTCAGTAAAACACGTTTATTCAAGTGCGAATTGAATAGCCTTCTGTAAAACTGACTCAATAACGAGTTAAATTTCTTATGTCAACTTTGAAATGAAATTATTCTTCAGTTGACAAAAATTTAACTGCTTTATAGGTTTAGATCTTTTCTCCAGAAAGCTGCCCAATTAATGTAATTTACATTAAAAATATAAATTTTAAATCTAATGTTATTTTTCTATCGGTGGCCTCACTATCCTAACAGATCTGAGAGGAGATAGCAACAGACATTAATATAAATTCGTTTACATTAATGTCGAAAGCTATGGAATGTATAAAACCATTATTTGGAAGTCTTCGATTAAGAGCGACGCCGCTAGCAAAAGTTAATTTTATGCATACGGTAATTATTTTTATGGAGGTAAGGTGCCGCACCCAAGACCACCTGCCCTGACCTCCAGCGAAGTAGCGAGATAATGACCCAGACGTGGATTCTAACGAACTCGAGATTATCAGATTTCATACAGCAAGTAGAGGGAAGGATAAACAGTATTTATAGTGCGAGAGGGTGATACTTCTGAATGAATACTAGTCCAGATAAGGGATGCTGGGCTCCTTTTAATTTAACCCCTTCACCCACGCAAACCGCCATTTTAATGATTTTACAACTGACGTATGCAAATCGCCAATATCTACCTACCACTGGGGGAGGAGTCTGTACAGGTGACATATTTTGCATGTTGCTTTGGTGAGGAGAATTTGCTAGCGAATTTTGCATAGAGTTGTCCATGGCACTAGGATACCACCATTGAGGGGCAGGCGAGGGCCCAGTCATTGCCGGGTTCCCACCGGTCATGCCTCCCCCGAGTCTATAATCATAACCACGCATACCCGTCGTCCCAATGGACGGTTGGGAAGACACATTAGCCATGGTGGTTGCAGGGTGCTGAAACGTACTGGCCATCTTGTAACTGAACAGTTGCTGGGTCGCAGCCACTGAATTTGCTATGTCATTTTGTTGTTGTTGCTGCTGCTGCGCCGCTTGCTGTTGCTGAACCGCAAGCTGCTGCTGATGCAAGAGCTGTTGGTGATGAAAGTTCTGTTGGTCGGCGGCTATTGCGCCGGGCCACCACACAGCATCCTCCCGCGCACCCCATACTCCACGATGGTCCGACATGACCTCACTACTGCAACTTTCCAACGGGCTGCGAGGGGTTGCTGCAAGTCTCGTTCTGTTCCGCGGGGTTGCGCAGTGTTGTCTCGTAAGAGCGACAAAGACGGAAGTAGATGGTGCTGCAATGGCGCGAAGATTTCGCCGACACTTCAATGTCGAGGTCAGCCTTGGGGCTAACAATGTCGTACGTTACCGTTACAAAGAAAAATTCCAGGGACTATATTTGAAAATGAAATACATTCTATCACTAAAAATAATGTTAAACACCAATTTATTAAATCACTAGTCCACATTTTTTATACTAAACCAATTTATGTGAATTATTGCGTACAGAACGAAAATACTGAAACAAATTTCACAACGGGCACCATCCACAAAATTAAAATGGTAAAAACTACTCACTACACAGTTTCACTTTGAAAATCGCGAAGCTTGTTGTAAAAACGCTAAGCTCTCGAAAATGCACGGCAACTGTTAATAAAATCTGGCAACATAGTAGCGAGGGGACGCCAATACGAATAGCAGCGCCCTCACACGCAGCGGAGCGATGCGAAACATGTCCCCCACTCGCCTCGCCTCGCCGAACGTGCCGAACACGGTCAATAAGGATACACATTCCCAGGGCTTGGTTTTAGGAGCCTCTAACCGGGCCGTGTACAGCACATTTAACAGAGGGGGTTTAAATTACTTGGGTAGGAAATTTCCCTTGTTAATTTTTTTCCCTAATATATACTCTACTTAGAATATTAAATGTTTACTAATAAGAAAAAAATTAATAATTCACATTCTCAATTAAAAAAAAGCTGGAACCGATATTAAGGGATGATTTTTTTCAAGTCTTAAACTTTTAAAAGCAGAACATTTACATACATGTAAACTGAAATAAAGAGAAAGTCCAAAATAAAACTCTAATCAGGTTTTCTAAAATTATTTCTCAAGTTACACCTTACTGCCTTCTGTACAAACATATTTCTTAGGTTGCCCTTACAGGTTTTGGTATTAGACTTTCCAAACAAAACGATTTTACCCTCACCAAATCCCACTAAACCATAACCTCCATTAAAACTTTCCAATAGGCTGCTACCCTTGTTACGACTACTATGTTACCATAATGTTACATTCTCTCCGTGTATTTTATCCGAATTAATGAAATAACTGTTTTTCATTTTGTAAACTGTTTGAAACCGCCTTATTGGTATACCGTTTTAATTGACAAGGAGAAGATATATTTTTTTAGTACGCAAGTATGCACCGAGCTGCGTCATCCAGTGTTTTACACATTTCTAGAGATGCACCGAATATTCGCTGTTAGATCGCAAGAGACTGGCCGAATAATATTCGACCAGTAACCACAATTACTATTCGGTAAATCCCTACCAACTTTTATCAAAACATATTTTTTATAGTTTATAGAAGTTGCCACTGCTGCCTACAAAGACAGAGCCGTATTGATGATATTTTACTTAACCGAGTTGGCGAATGTGTTCGCACAACCAGAATAACACAACCGCGGAGAGTAGAAATATTTTCCTGCAAAATTCTGAGAAATTTTAGTGCGCCATTCTGGAACAGCCTTAGCCAACGTTAATGACTTTTTAAAATATAAAATAATTATCAAAAACAACCTAAACACTTCACCTCCTTCTACTACTTCAAAAATGTTTTATATTATACCATTGCATTACTCTCCTGTTGGAATATCTTTTAACCATTTTGCCGCTCACTTATGTAATAAAAAACACCATAAAATAAAATACGTTTGCTAAACGGGAAGAGGGAGAGGGGCAATGCTAAATATAACTGCACACGAGCATAAAAAATAAATTTATTGATATTTCCTTAACAGTTATTTGGATGGTCTTTCGTGTTTTGGAAATTTTTCGAAAGTTCCAAGATTTACTTTTGATCATTTTTAACATTCTAACCTCCACAGCGACTAAGGTAAACCAAAATTTTCAAAATATGTTAGCTGCCTGCCGCCATTTGAATCTATGGAGTTTTGGGAAGAAAAGCTTTCGATTTATCTTAATTCTTAACGCTCTCTTCTTATGTTCTAATTTCATATTTTCTTCAAAACTTAATTTTGTAAAAATAGATATCTGCTTTAGAATTAAAAAATATTTTTTGTGCTCTATAGACAGTTCCAGAAAATGAAAAAAAAAATAAGATTTCTGCGAAATTCAGTATTATAAATTCTTCATTGGAGCAATAGGGGAAGCACAAATGTACGGAACTTTCAAATTGTTCTAGAATTAAGTCTTAAATATTAAAATATAGAAACAAATACGGTAAAATTGAAACAATCTGAAAAAATTACAACAGTTTAGTAGCTGTGAGTAATATTAATTATAAACTAAAATTAAGTAATACTTCAATTGAAAGTTGGCCTAAAATCCAATTTTACAGAGAAGCGTGTTAATTTGGTTGAAGATCACACAGACTTTTATACATCATTATAGCTTTCTTTTACGCCACGTCCAATTGGACTTCGGACGCAACTACTATCATATACAACAGAGATAGTGTCCTAATTTTGTATCAATCTGAAGTGCATTGATCCCGTAATTTTGTTAATTACAGCGCATACGGAAAACGTTATGATTGCGCTGACAGGATTTCTCGTAAAGTAAAATGCAAACATCAATTTAAAAAAATCGTTGCACATTACTAACAAAATTAATAATAATAAAACATTGGGTATTTTTATTATTATTATTCAGTAGCTAAATTTTGTTAATATTATTTCACTACGTGGAAATTCAATTGCATAAGAAATATTTAATTCTTCCATAATATCTTCTACAATTAATTAGTTTTCGAATATTCATACTATATTATTCAGGCAGAAGGGCTTTTGCGTTTATTCCGTCTTTCGCATCCCAGGAATGGCCTAGTCAAATTTTCGAAATATAGAGTTAAAGTAAAAGATGTTTCTTTTTTTTTTATACAAAAATGTAAAAACAAAATGTCACAGTAAAAGTTGAATGGTTTTTTAAGCGAACTTCAAAATGGCTGTTGCTAATCAGCATAATAATACTACGTGAGCATAAATTATTGACTAGTTTGATAGTTTTGAACATTTCCAAAACAAAATGTTTCTCAAAAAAACGAGCACAGGAATTTTTGACGCCCCCTATGCATTTTTGGCATGCTTGCATGTTCAGTATAATCGTCATCATTCACAGTAAAATAAGATTCGTGAATTTCTTGATTGGTTTACAACTCCCTCTGTCCCTCATTTTAGGCTAGTGAATTTTATTTCTGGTTTCGGGCATTCCTTTACGGCAATATCTTTTCCGTAAAAAAAACTATCAACTTTTACTTCCTTTACAAGGACCCTTTACCCATATGTATAAGCGTTCCCAGTCTAAGCGGTACACGGGTAATGATTCGGTATACTTGTTCATACCGTTGCGAACTGGTAAATGTTACTATATTGTGATCCAATAGTAACTGTTAGAACCTTAAGATAGAAAATACTTGCGCCTCGGCATTTTCACATAAGGCAACACTACTTTAGAATTATGTGCGTCGGGATTGTTTTATAGTTGGGGAATAAAATAATATTCAAATCAAAAATGTGTTATTAGAGTTTAAACACGAACCACAAAACCATGTTCTTGATTTTTCTGTTTTAGGGAAATTGCATGTTGGAGGGCGCTGTAATCGATGTTGAGTATTTTACGTTCGTCATCAAGTTCGGCTACAGAATGCTTTGCAATCGCATTAAATTTATAGACATTAGAATTTAAACTTGGCTTCGAAATTTTAAATGTGATGATTTAAGGAAGAAATTGAAAGAAACAAATTTAATATTTAACTTCGATTAGAACCATTTGCTGCCGAAAGTACGCGTATGCAACGGCATACAATACTCAACATCTATTGCTGCTGCGCCCCCAACATGCAACCCAACACCAAAAAAAAAACTAAATCGCTAAAGAAGCGAAAATAATGGCACCTTTAAAAATTCCCCGCTCTAAACCACATAAACCAAAATTTAGTTCAACAAAATGTTACAAGCCAAAATCAATTACAAAAAAAATAAAATAAAACTGTTTTAATGAATTGCTAACTAGACTAGAGTCTCAAAGTGTTTATTATTTATTAGATAATACATTTTTATGACGTCACAATTTTGTAAAAAAAAATTAATACAGCGATACCAATACAAATTCATTCTTACAATATAAGCAAATTTTTGAGAAATGCTTATTTAATTAAAAATTTTCCATACAAACTTTCTTTAAATTTATTTAAAAAAAATTCATTAAAATATTTAAAATGTTATTAAAACATTATGAGCATTTCTGTACAGATCACGTAATCCATTTTCTGCTGTTGGTAAGGCATTAAATGCCACGCCAAGACAAGATATTTGTTTTATATATAAAAGCAGTAAATGCCTAATTGTTAATAACAAGGGGCGGGAAACTGCAGCACCCATTATTATTCAAGCAGTTAATATGTATGCTGTATTAAATCTCTACTTGGAAAACAAATTTTTGAAATTACTAAATAAAATCTTTAATGAAGGAAAGGCGTAATAACCTTGAATGACCTCAACGAGAATAATATAAAAACTGAAAATTAATTAGGGGCCGCATATGTAAAATGTAATTGCGGGAGGTAATAACACCTGACAAAGTTCGGTAAGACGCTGACATATTGGCGGCAAAACGAAGTGCAACGCTACGGTCTAACAAATTCCAGAAATAAAGAACAAAGGTTTCGAAATACACTACGTCATCAATAAAACTTCACATAAATCCGCCCAAACTCGCATTTCCAAAAGATTCAGCTCGTAAAATAATTTAAACAAACCAAAAATTTAGTTTTTTACGCGAGCGGGCTCCTATATAGGTCCATAAGCTATAACACAGCATAGGGCTATGCATTGGGCAAATGGAGTCGTATACACGCTGTACAGAACCTGCCATATGAACAAAGCCACATAATAAAAGTTAAATATCCGCCAACACAAGCCCGCAATCGTTTTAAAAAAATCGCAGAAAAATTGGAACATTAATTACGTATTCCTAAAAAAATTTCCATCGACTACACTTCACTCATAACGCCAGAAAAAAATTAAGTTTGTTCGCGAATACGTTTTCCTATGCTAAGCTTATGGCAGCCATTTCGCGTTCGTTATATGGGATAGTACGTAGCAATTTATAGATTTAGTTTTAACGGATGCAAACATGCCTCAACCTTATGAATCGAACAGTAAATACAAAACGATAATTTCTATTAATAGGATAATTATTGTACAATGACAATACCTACAACGAAAAATATAAAAATTTCTTACCTGGTGTAGCCTGGAAACAACTGAAGATCGGCTTCGTATTTCGTGACCCCACGCCACTTATGCGGTATACAAGAGTAACATAGGGATATTAGAGTTCTTCTATTGGTCCGATTTAAACTTCCCGGAAAAAGCCGACCAATCGCAAACGGTTTATTGTATTTAGTTACGTTTCTTTTGGTAACCAATAATATTTTCAGTTGCGCAATAAGTAGGAATGAGTTTTTGTTCGTACGTAAACATAAAGTGGAAAGTGTTAATTAAAATTATTGCCGAATTATACTTGTAATTTTACTGTGGCACGAACAAAAAGAAAATATAAAATTTTTGAGTGTTTGTTCTTTCATGACGACTGTTAATGTTTTTTTATTATTTTCGAATACAACAGGAAATATATGATTACTTTATTATTGGGAGGGGCGTAATTGGTTCTTAGACTGAATCGCCAATCACAAGAATTGTACCTGATTATTATTGTGGTCTGTGGATTACAGCACTTCGTTTCATTTACCTTCTGCTACACCATTAAAACTATTCAAATACAACACCAAGTGTTTTATAACTTTTCTATTATCAAAAACAGTGCTAGTGTAACTGCTACAAGAATAATGATCGTTTTCAGCTTATATGTTTCATGTACTGCACACAACCTTTATTATACCTAATAAACTTTTGTGTATGATGAACGGTTTCAGCACTGGTGAGGAAGATTCACGGGGTCCTACAGACCAAATTTGTTGTTTGGTCGATAACGGTGAAAGATGCAATAAACCAGCCGGCAACGCTTCATACAGCAAACGAATCCAAAAAACCGTGACACAGCGTAAACTTAGTTTAAGTATCGACAATTCCGTAAGTAGACCCCTTGAAGTTTTTTTATTTTGTATTGTAAATTGTAATTAAATTGCAGGCGAGACATATTTATATTTGCGATTTCCATAAGATGATAATTCAGTGTGCCAGAACAAAAAGAAGACGCAAAGATTCTGAAGATGACAGCAATGAAACTGATACAGATGTCCCTGAAGTGGATTTGTATCAGTTGCAAGTGAACACTTTAAGGCGTTATAAGCGACACTACAAAGTATCAACACGTCCTGGGCTAAATAAAGCACAATTAGCAGATGTAAGAAATTATTTATTAAGTACTTATCATTAGTCTAAATTTTTAGTATGTAGAATTGTTCGTCTTAATGCAATTTTGAATGCTTTTCCAATTATCTTTGTTGTAATTGAGAGGCTTCATCCCTAGGGATCATCACTCCCACAACCTGGTTTGCAAATTGGCTACAGTTTTATCTATACTCGTATAAGTAGTATCTGTATTATATTGTACAATTATGTAGGTCTGTAAAGTCCCTTCCATATATCCATAGAGTATAAAATTCTGTACACTCGGAATCGCTAGGATGTTCATTAATATTACATGTTGACCCATTTTACAATTTTAATGTTTTACATTTTATGTCCATCCAACGGCTATACGTAATTTTATAATAAAACTGATAAGGACTGTCCAACGGTCGAGTTAAGGTTTTATGCAACCATTGTTTGTAAAACTATGGCAACCAAATTGACTCTTTTTTGAGTATTTTCAATTTTTGTGGTGTCTGAAACTAAATACGCTTCCTTGCTCATTTAACTCAGCTTCAAAGACTGGCTTGTTTGGGAGCCATAGGAGGAATGCGCACGGCACCTACTGCGGCTCTAGAGGCACTTCTGGAGCTTGTGCCTTCATATTTTGATTGAGGCGGAGGCCCGAAAGGCAGCTCACAAGCTGAAATATAATGGCCAGTACAAAGCGAGGGAAGGTTCTTGGGACATGCACATGTCTTATCTTTCACAATATTTACACTGGCACTCCTCGGGGCGGGGAGAGACTGCATGCCACCTGTACTCTCCTTTACCAAACCATTTAATATTGTCATCTCCAATGGAACTAAGTCTGGTTTACAGATGAAACGAAGACGGCAGAAGGTTCTGGTGCAGAGATTTATGGCGATAAGCCTAGGGCAAAGTTTTCTTTTGCCCTTGGCAAGTTAGCCACAATGTTCCAGGCAGAATTTTTTGCTATCTTAACCTATGCCCTATGTAGAGGTTACTTCAGCAAGCATATCCTATGTATGCAGCGATAGCACAGCAGCTCTCAAGGTTGTTGGTTCTGTTATAACCAAACTAATGCTGGTCAAAGACTGTAAAGAGTAGGGCTGGGACAAAAATTGTTAATCAAAATTGGCAATCGCTTATAATCGATTATGGTAGAATCGATTTTTGATTTTCAGGAAAATTGAAGAAACCTTTGATTTTTTTTATTGATTTTTTAAAATCGATGTTTGGGTAGAATTGATTTTTCATATTTAGTTGATTTTGCATTTTTAATGTAATTGCTTTTGCTGTGGGAAACGATTTAAATATTTACTTTATGCCTTGTCTAGGTTGTGGTTTTATAGTACAATCTGTTATTTTTAATTAACTTTAGTATAGACTTATATCACAGTAACAAAATGTGGTGAACTTGCAACATGAAAGAAAATTACAACAGTGAATTTGTTCGGTTCAAGTTATCTTAATAATAGCTCAAGTAAGCTTGATAAATAATGTGAATTGGTTTATAGCATATTCTTATAGGTATTCCATTTCTAGAAACGACTACATAGGTCCTAAAGCAAATCAATAAAACTAATTTTAACAAACTATTGTGAAATTGTCTGTTATAATGGATGTTATGCGTGTTACATTGCAAAAATAATAAGTACCAATTTATAATCGTTTTTTTCAAGTATTGGAATCATTTTTTTTAAATAATCACTGATGTGAATCGATTTTTATTATCCGTTATTGCAATTAGAATCCACTTTTACAATAGACTTTGGAATCGAGTTTTACAATCGATTATTAAATTATTTTGATTATTTTTTATCGATTTTTAGTTGAAAATTGATTTTGACCTATTACTGAAAATCGATTTTGAAATTTCAAAAAGGCCCAGCCTTAGTCGTGAGGCCTTAAGCAGACTTGCCTCATACAATTGGGTCAAGCTACTCTGTGTACCCGGCCACAGTAACATTAATGAAAATGAGGAAGCTGATGCTTTGGCCAGGAAGGCTTTTCAGAAGCCCCTCCTTAGCCTGGAGCCGGTCCTTGGACTCCCCAGGACTGTTGCAAGGCAGGAGATTGGAACTGGGCTCGCTCCCAGACCTTACATCCAGGGCTGCGCCAGTCGAAGCTTCTTATTTGAGAACCTTCGCCTTGGCGTTCCAAACAATTACGCTTACGCAGGAAACACATCAGGATTGTGGTAGGTTTTCTGACTGGTCATGGTCCTTATAACAAACACCATGGGCATAGTACGAGCCAATCTGCAGGTTCTGTGGAAAAGAGGACGAATCTTCTCACCCATTGCTCCAGAATGATGGTACTGAGGCACCGACACCTCGGCATCGTGCAGAAGTAATGTTGCAACTAGTTAGTTTATATAGGCAAAACGCTTTTCAGGCAGACATGGGCAACGAAAATTTATTAGTAGATACTTTAGTTGTAAATTAAGAAGTAAAACAAGAGTTTCATAAATTTACATTAAATGTTTAAACTGTTTTTGTAACAGCTTGACAAGCAATGATAAGAAGATACACAGCAGAAAGTTCAATACCTGCTCATAAAACAAATAAATTCTAATACATGTTCAATAATTTTTATATTTATTCCTACGATTTTTCTACACAAATTTTTTTATAAAAATAATACTGTTGCTCAGAGTATAGATTGTTTTTTCTTGATTATTTCTTTTAGCTTCCTTTCAATTTTTTTGCCGCCTTGTTTTCTCGTCTCCTTTGCATGGTATTTTTCCCTAATTTATAGAATTACGCTCTCTGGCCTAAGGTTTCAGTCAAATTATTTATTTATTAATTTTAATTGCAGAATTGGGTAACTGTTTTTGAATTACCCCATTATAGTTGAAACGCTCAAAAATGATATTTGCCAATGGCAGTCATTATAAAAAATATATTAAAATCGGTTTCAGATATTTTCGAAAAGTTTGTTGTGTCAACGAATTTGTGGCGAAAACGCTTCCATGCCCAGGAGCGGACTGGTTTTTTGGCTTTTTTATTATCTTTATGTAGCAGAAAAGTTATTATTAATATTATAATATGTAAATTTTATGTTTTAATGCTTTTTTGGACATATGTCACGCATCCGTGACATGCGCATTGTGTGTTTCCGAATGCTTTAGCTACGTGCTGACCTGCGCACATGATCAAATTTCACACGCTCGCTTTGTATAGGCAAAGTAAATGCGAGACGGCATCTGACACGGATCCGGGTCGGGCGCACTGAGCAAAGGACGCGTCTGACCCGTATCCGGGTCAGACGCAGCGAAAGGGTTAATAACTATTAATATTTATTGACTATTTTAAAATTACAATATAAAACATTATCCACATCCACAAACTATTAAAAAAGAAATAATTTTTGAAAGAGGTTGTTAGAAATTTCCAGATAAAATGAAGGGTAGGGAAAGAATCTTGACTTTCTGCAAGCATTTACCTAGAATTTTCAACATGTTATTGTGCTGCTGTTTATTAACAACCATTCTCTAAAAAATTTTTATACAACTTAGTGGATCAGAAAATGTTTGAACAACTTAAATTTATTAAACATACGGCACTGTTTAATTTATTTATCAAGTAGCTGCTAATAAATTTAATTATGTGTAACAACTTCGACAGAACAACCAATTTTGGAGTAAATCATGGAGCGGCCCTAATCTAGACACCCCTTATGTGCACTTTAATCACACTACCTTAATTGGACTCCGGAATAGAAATTTTATTTAGAACTAATTAGTGCTTTCTAATTTTTAGATATTATTTTTCCGCTTTCATAGTCCACATTACACGTTCCTACATCACATCGCAATAACGATTTTTTAACACTTTAACGTGATGTTAACTTTTCACTTTCTATTAGTATCAACACGTCTATTGCCCCGTTCATTAATTTAAAAAGTCGACTTGATTATAAAAACGAGCGTTATGACAGAAAAGCAAATGTCAAAAACAATTGTTCTAAAATTTATAGGGGTAAGCAAAAGGTTTTGATTTAAAAAAAAAATTCTAAACATGTATCTGATTGGCTGGGCAAAGAAATAACGTTAATGACCTGTAATGACGATCGAGTGTCCAGTTAAGGTATCTTTGTCAGGTAAAAGACGTGCAGAAGATTAAGGGATTGTGAAAGTGCCCAAGTTTATGCATGCCCATCGGTAGGCCTTTTGTTATCAAAATAGCTCCCAGACTTCTTTTGTTTTTGCTTTTAGAAACAACAAACCGTTTACTACTTTTATTGCTTACCTCTAAAAAACAAACAAAGATATTTGAATTTAAATAGAAAAATCATGTAAATCCGATTAATTAATAAAGGCAATACTTAATTTTCTAAATTTCATTATTAAAAATTGAAGACATTAAAAGTACCAAAACTTTTTTTTTCACTTTTTTATGCCTTTAACATAAAAGACAACCACTGCAGCATTTTCCATTTTTAAAATGGAAAAACTAAAAAAAACCTTAAGTTATCTAATTATGGTTACTTTTCATGCTATAACGATAAAAGTTGTTAGAGTTACAGTTTCTTTAAAAGACCCGAGCCATAAAAACTCCAAATTGAAGCTCTAAGTGTCAACGCATGTCGACTGATTGGTAGAGTTGAAAAATGTAGGATTTAAACTACAAGATTAAAAAGGTAACAACTGCTTTGTTACAACGTTTGTTGTTGCTTATGTCTGTTTGAAAATTGTTTTGCTTATACACGACTACTGTTTGCGACAACACTTCTGCACCTTGCTGTGTATGGATGGTACTTTTGAGTAACATTCTAAGTTTTTTAAACAATTGTTTAAATATGTATACCACTAGTCTGCTGTTTTACCAAGTAAATTAAAACTACATACGAAACGGTGTTACAATTAAATTACAAGAAATAGTGAAGAATGTAATCTTTTGCTTAAATCTTCGAAAACAGTTATAGACTTTAAGCAGCAATACGTACTGCATGTTTAAATGTATGGCAAAATGTAGAAATTGTGGGATGCCGCTTCCATTTAAAGCAGGAGAAATTTTCAGAAATTAGGCATTTCATCTGATAAGAACAAAACAAAAATTGGAAAATAGTTAAGATGTACATTTGGTTTGGCATTTCTTGATCCTCACGAGGTTGGCAAATGATATGTGCACGACTTAGAAGCTGTTCAAGTTGCTTCTACTCAGCTCATCTCAACTATGACCAGAACAACAAACGCGTTTCAGTCATTGCATGCACACTTACAACCAAACTTTTACTCAGCACACTCAACGAAATTTATATTTGAAAACGAGTTAATTAAATTTCAAAGTGAAGTGTATATTAAAATTAACAGCAGTGAGAACACAAATAAACATGTAAACTCGGACAAAAAAGGCACAAAGAGTATTGAAACAGTAAGTTATCGGATTAAAAATAAACAATAAACTAGCAGATTTTACTTTGTAAAAATAGTGTCTCACTATTTTGATTCCAATTGAAGTGTTTTTTAAATTTCGTTCGTTTTTTATACATAATAATTATTGTCATTATAATAATAAAATAATCAACAGGCATTAGAGATAGAACAAAATTTTTTAAGTGAACCAGATGAAGCCGAAAATTTTACAATAAATGAAGACAACGAAATTGATGTGGCGAGTAAAATCTCACTGCATCCACACGTAAAATTGGGGAAGACTGTTGAGTAAGTCATGTATCTGTATTGCACATTTTGAAAAAGCATAATTGTCGTTACAAGTATCAAACACATAAACCCTTTATGAAAATGATTATCAAAGGCGTGGGATATCGCAAATGGTTTTTAAATAGTCTTAACAGAATCCACTTCCATTCCACATTTTATACGCTTAATCCTAGATTGGTGAGAGAAGGAAATTTCCAAGAAAGGTTTAGTTTTAATTGCTGAATGTGTATAATCTAATGGGAAACCGAATCATAGGGCCAAGATTCTATGACGGGCAACTTATAAGTCGGCGATATTTATTATCTCTTCAAAATGATATCTGGAAGAGGTACCTTTAGCGAACTTTACAGACTTCACTTTCAACAGATGAAGCCCTCTCACACACAATGCTTGAATTGGCAGAATGTTTAAAAATTTTTTTTTTACCAAAGACGGATTACGACAAATGGACCTATAAATTGGCCCCCTAGTTTGGCCAACTTAACTATTTGATTTTTACTTATACAATCATATGAAAAATCGAGTTTATGATCTATTTCAAGAAAATACAGTTGCAAAACAGTAATTCATGCTATAAATATTATTACCCCTGAATAACTGCAAGAAGCTGTTTGGGCAACTGTTGAACGTGCTGAATTATGCAGAGATCATAATGGAAAGCATTTCGAACATCTTTTATAATTTTTTTTTCGTTTCTTGTTATTATTACCTAGTTATTAAATTGTATATTTTTATAAAAACTGAATAAAACATTTCCACTTAAAAATATCTGAAAAATATAGCACTGATAATTTTTTATATTGATATAATTCCAAAAATTATTGTATATTTATTTTCCCAAAATTGGATTTGTTCAGTATGCTTGGACTCGTTAGATTTCGAGCTCTAAAAAAACCACGCCATGAGCTATCCAACAAAGAAGAAAAATGAAGCAATTGTCCCTTAACCATCACACCACAATTATTTCAAATCATAACTTATGTAGTAATAATTTTTATTGCAATTTTTAATTTTGTGTGCATTTTTTTTCAGACTTTGATGAAGCACTTCAAAACAATACACATAAAAGAAAAAGATGTCTTAACATTCTTTATTTACACTGTAAAAACAAATAGTAATAAGTTGGACCAAAAGAATGGTATTACTGGAGATGCAACTTAATTTTTGTAATGTATTCATTTTATTTCTACTGTTTTATGAATCGTATTTTGATGTAATTTAATCTAAGAAATATTTGTTTTTATAAAATATTTTTAATAGCAATAAGTAACAGATGATACTGAGTATAGATGTACAATTTTAAAGTAAACTATTATTTTATACGCTTTCTTTTTTTCATATTTGATTTACTTCTTGGATTCATTATTACCACATTTTCTTCTTCACTTTCGTCATCGTCTTCAACACTTAGTGCTTCTAGAGAAAATAAAATTAGATATATTAGTAATTGCTTTCAGGAAATAAAATAAAGTAGAATGTCTTATGAAGTGCTGTTGGGGCCAGTTAAAGTATTAAAAATTTTATTATTTTTTTAACTTGAAGTTTGTTTTCATTAAATATGTTATTTTTGTCCGCAATAATACGTATAAAAATTGTTTAGCGAAACATATTTCTTTTTCGTTTTGAAAATAATAATTTTTTTGAATCTGAGATATTATATTAGCGAATTTACGAAAAATAATCTTTGTGATCATAGAGCTACTGTTCGTTAACACAAGATGGTCGCGTTAGCATTTTCAAAACCAGTAGATACACTAAAGTACTGGCACGATTTGACGTTTTTCAAATGGCAACAACAACAATGATGCAAGAGGCTCTGCAATCGCTGTCACATATGACATTTTGTTGTGTTGTTTTGATTATTTGAACTGAAAAAATAGTTTTTACTGAAAAGAACTATTACTTTCTCTACTTGTATAAACACTTCGCACAGAATTAATAAACCCGAGAAGAAGAAATATAGTGAGGTGTAGCAGAGTAGCACCACCTACTGGACGGCTGATCGTCATTGTTGGCTTTTCACACTCGTGTCACATTACTTTGCTTATACGGAGTGATCGAAAATGTTTGAAGGTCACGTGACCACGATCTGGTCGCATTATTATCAAAAATGCGTTTCGATGTGTCCGCGAACCTGTTGTTTATCAATACTTACATCCCTAGAATCCATTAGCGTACGTGCATTTTACCTGTCAAATGTCGTAATAATAACAGTTATCGTTTTCTTTTGTGTTATTGTTCTCGTTTTTGTAATCCCCACGTTATAACAGTTTTTTTCAAAACTCAAAGTTTGTATTCGTTTCCTTTATTAGGTAAGACAATAAAATTACAAAGTTTATTTTAAATGAGGGTGATAACAGGTGTGTAATTTTAGGTTAATATGGTGTTTACAATAGAGCACGATAAATTTATTTTGGAAGCGTACTTTAGATCCGGAGAACGTGACCAAAATGGTGTTTGGCAGTACTCTTATCCCTCCTGTTTCAATCAGTTCCAAGAGCATTTTCCCAACGAAGCAGTTCACTATGAAATTTTTAGTCAACACGTTCGTCGTATTATTCAACGGTACCACGAAACAGGCAGCTTCTGCAAAGGAAAGTCTACGGGCAGGTCATCTGTACTTACCGAAGACACTGTACACGATATTCAGGACAACAAATCGTTAAGATGTTTATCTGCTCAAACAGGTAATGAGCATAATGTTGTTTTTGTAATTGATTTATCTATGTTAGTTTCAGGTCTTTCATACGGATCGTGTCAGAAGGCTTGCAAAAAAATACTTCATATGCACCCGTACAAAGTGTCGGTGGTGCAAGAGTTGCTACCAGCAGATTTTGGAAAGCGTCGACAATACTGTACATGGTTTAATGAAAACTTCAACAATGATGACATTTTGGATCTGACATTTTTCAGTGATGAAGCCTGGTTTCATTTAAGTGGCTACATAAACTCGCAAAATTATCGTACGTGGTCAACTGAAAATCCCCATGTATATCGGGAGACCTCATTGCATCCCCTTAAAATTGGGGTTTGGATTGCAATGTCGAGAAGAAGAATAATTGGCCCTATTTTTTTTAATGAAAACATCAATGCTAACAATTATCAACGACTACTTTTAAGACCGTTTATTGATCAACTCCACGATGACGAACTGCAGCATGGGTTCTTCCAGCAAGATGGTGCAACAGCTCACACAGCAGGTGCAACGTTGAACTTTTTAAGGGAATTCTTTGATGAACGAATAATAAGTAGAGGTCGTTGGGCACCGCGATCGCCCGACTTAACACCTCTCGACTACTTTATGTTTGGCCATCTTAAGAATGTTGTATATGCAAATCGTTTACACACAATTGAGGAGTTACAAGAGGCCATAGTAAATGCCGTGAATGAAATCACACCAAGACAGTTAGTAGCCGTTTTTGAAAATATGAAGCGCAGGGTCAATGTTTGTTTAGACAATGATGGAGGGCATTTCGAGCAGTTATTGTAACAACTGTCTTACAAAGAATTTGATTTTTGTATTCATTTAAATTGTGTCATTGAAAAATGTTTTTTATTAATTTAAACTGTTATTAAATTGTTAAATTGACTAATTATTGTAAGCAACAATCAATAAAAATGTGTTTTTTTTTATTAATTAAACTGTGTTATAAATTACGTTATTAAATTGTCTTGTTTTTTAACCTATAGGTTAACTTTTGGAATATAAAAATGTACTAACATAAATCGTAATTTACAACAAGAAAAGTCTTTAAAAGTCCCTAACAGTAATTATTTCGCTAAAAAAATGGTGCACCAACATTCATATAAAGAACACTCCACCCATTTTTAAATTTCCCGCGCTATTTAAATTATTATTGCACGCCAGTGGAATTAGTCAAGATCACATTAAGTAGTAAGCGGACAAGATCAAATCAGTATGAAGCGGCACGTTCAATCATTTTCGATCGCACCGTATCTACTGGCTTTGAGCTCATGGAGTAGAGGTGAAATCGAAATGTTAGCTAACACAGCACTTGATGTGTAAATGAATGGTGTGTAGTGTAAAAAACTACTGATAACAATCGATAAAGCCAAATTAAGGTAGAAATGAAATATTTAATAGCCTTGAAGCTAATTATTGGCTTTAATTGTTACATTACTTTAAAAGAAAATGTCTGATTCAACCTGTTTGTCTCATATCTCTTGGCGCATGATAAATTTGTAAGTAAAACGATAGTCATAAGATAACCTAAAACTTTAGCATACAGTGCAACGGACGTTGAAACAGTGTTGACGGGTGTTTTGGTGGTTTCTGAAGTTAGTATTATCTATTTATTACATTATTTACCAATAATTTTAAAGGCTATATCGGGATTTTCATTAAATTTTTGTATTAAACTCCTTCAATTATGCTTTACGAATTGAATTGAATGGTGAATTTTGACATAGCTTTTAAAACTATTAGTAGATAATGTAATAAATAGATAATACTCACTTCAGAAACCGCCAAAACACCTGCCAACATTTTCAACGTCCGTTGCATGCATGTTTAAGTTTTAGGTTATCTTATGGTTATGTTTTAAATTTACCATGCTCCAATGGTTGTGAGACAAACAGGTTGAATCATAGACATTTTCTTTTGAATTAATAAAACAATTATAGCCAGAAATTAGCCTCAAGGAATTAAATATTTTATTTCTACCTTAATTTGGCTAATTGATTGTTTTCAATAGTTAAAGTGCAGCATTAACACATTGAGTTGTGTTAGCTAACATTTCGATTGCCATCTCGTGTGAACGAATAGAAGGTTTATGTTCACAAATAATATTTTTCAGACTAACCAAAATAATATTTTTAGGATTCAAAAAGATTAGTTTTGTAACAAAAAATATTTTATGCAACAACCTTTTTAATTTATAAAATTGTATTTTCAGATTTCACACATCAAAATAAATTTGTTGTTCGCCAGATATTTTTTTTTATTGGAAAAATTAATAAAATTTCTGCAAAAAATATTTATGCACACAAAAATATAAAATTTATTGAAAAAAAGTTAAGTTAAAAAAACTATATAATTTTTAATCCTTTAACAGGCCCAAACGGTGCTTTATACTTCTTGCTGTTTCAAATTACATTTAAAATATCTTGCTTACCTCCTTTAGCATTTTTATTATCACCAGCATTAGTGATCATTGCAATGTCTGCTTCAGACTCCTCTTCACTACTTATGGTCCAAGGATTATCTTGATTACTCTCGGAGGGTAGTAAAACAGCTGAGCCATTTCCTAAAGATTCTACAGTTCCGTCTTCTACAGGCTGATCTATTACCATTTGTTCTGCCTTATTTTTTCTTGGTTTATTTTTCTTTTTTTGTTCCTTGGTGCTCCATTTATCCAGATATAAACTGAGATTATTGAGAGGCAAGCTTGTGTCTTTGTGAAACTGCGAACTGTTTTCAAAACTAATCACTTTATTTTGAGCTCTAAAAAAGAAAAAATTAAAGTAAGTCTATTTTACATCGGAATCGAAGTCTGTAAACTTGAAACCCTATTAATTTAATATAATTGTTACTGAAAAGTAACAATTCAACAATTTAAAAATAATAATAAATAAACTACTTTTAAATAAATAAACATGTTTCTAGAATTTTTTAGGCTAGGTTTAAATTCTGTCTTGAATGTTCTTTAAATTAAGTCTTCAATCCAGTTAAAACATTTAATGTTCTTACAAATTTTGATAGCTGAATTAATACTGTTTAAAGTATTGAAATTGAAATGACAAAAGGAAATAAATAAAATTTGTATCTTGATTTTTAAAATTTGTGCAGGGGCACTTTGGGATATGGCCAGGAATCGATGTCTATGGTCTTTTAGGTCGACATCGATTCACCTCTGCTTTCTACAGACCAATGCGTTTTGACCCCGAAGATGGCTTTTTTCAAACTTGGATTTTCTTCCCAAAACTGTTACGCACGAAACGTTCATTTTAACAGGGGCTGATAAAAAATTTGTGTTTCAGCTTAATTACTCATGAGTGGTAATAGAATAAAGTTCCTACTACTTAATAGTTTTCTGCATCAAAAATCAGGGGAGTGAACCCCCCCAAATTTTGGCGCACAAATGTGTTGATTTTTTTGATTTTCTTTAATCCCAAGGAATCATGTTCCAAACCAAATAATGTTTTCTCTTTTACAAAAAACTTAGAAAACCAGTTGTTGGCACTGCTCGTGTCTATAATGTCCAGTTAGAGTAGTACAAATGGTAGGATTTCGGCAATGCACGTTCGTAGAATAGATAGTATTTAAATAAGATAACTTATTTATGCTTCAAATACTTATTTATACATTGTCACATACAAAATCTTACAAGCAGGAATTAAAACAAAATATTTACGTTGATTTAAAAACAAGCGCTGTAAGTAGGATTCTATCAAAATTAGGAAAAAAATTAATTGCCGCTAAAGTAATGCGATGATACAAAATGCAAATATTTTTTTGATCGTCACATTGGCCATTTATTTATCTTACACAGAACGTTCAATTAAAAACTTAATCGCAGTCGCCTATGACTTATAATCTATCTTACAAAACAGTTATACCAACAAAAAAAGTTGAATTTTTAATTTCCTCACAGCTATACATATAAAGCAATTTTTTTACCTTATTCGTTTCGAAAAAAATAAGAAATAAAACTAAATGGATTGGCAGAGGAGAGGATCAATAAAATGGTCCCCAAGATCTCCAGATTTGACCCCATTAGACTTCTTTTTACGGGGTCGTGCGGAGCTATTCCGTGCAAACCTTCCAAAATGTTCGGAGAGAATTTGACAGTAGACTTAACTATTGGTTACAGAATAATAAAACCATTTTGAATATTTAATTTAATATTTTTAAATTTGAATTAAAATAATTGGTTCTAAACCTTTTGAGTTTTATTTCTTAATTTTTCCAAAACGAATCAGGTAAAAAAAAAACTGTTTGCTACTGTGAATGGCATTTTTTAAGAGCTTTTCAATGAGGTGTCACAAGGTGGGCGTCACCATTTGAAATTGTTTTGTTGGGGTAGCTAGCTACAGCGTAAGGGGTTGAATGGGGAAGGTTACCTTATGAGTCATGATGGTTCCCCTTCATGTAAAAACAGTTTCTAAAAATTTTCAATACATCTTTTATTTCCAAAGGTATAACACATTGTACGTTTTCAAATTGACACCCTGTATGTAATAGGAAGGTACAACACCCTCATTTATCAAAAAGAATGAGAAATCCCAAACTTGGCATCATAAATATAGACAAAAAACTTCTAGAAGGTCAAGAAGATCTTATAGAGAAAAAAGTCGTGCAGAATTCAATTACGACATCTATAGAAAAGAGAAACATATAAAAATTATAAAGAGAAAATAAAAAAGGTAAAACATGTTTGATTCTCGAAGAAGATACAACAACAAATGAAATAAATAAAAGTGAAGTGGTCATTGGTTGGAGAACATGTAGATATATGGAACATGTAAACGTAATTCAATGTTATCGATGCTGGAAATTTGGTCATTATGACAAAAGAATGTAGAAATAATAAAGATATATGTCCAAAGTGTGCAAAAAAACCATAAAGAAAAAAATTGAAACTAAACATGCAGTAGAAGTACTGAAAATAACAAATATTGATTTTCATCACGCAGCAACTAACAGAAATTGTGAGTTCTACTAAAGAATATATAGTCTATATAACTATACCTTAATATTGAAGTTAAACAGCTCATAAAACAGAATTAGAATGGATCATTGCTCAGTGGAAACCTATTATAATTTGTTTATCCGAGACACACATAACAGAAGATCTTGAAGAGTGATATACAAATTAAAGGTTATAAAGCAGTTCATGAATTTTCAACAAGCCGTCATACTGGCGGAGCAACAATATATGTCAAAAATGAGCGAAACACTTCGCCTTTCCTGTACATTTAAATCCATTTTTTAATATTTTGCAACACTTTCGATATACACCTGTCTAGACACGACTAGTTAAAGTAAATAGTTCTTATAAGTTGTAACATCTTGAAGCGGTTGAAGAACGACCGACCGCTGCGCTCTGCAAGCATAAGGTTGGGTAAAATATTCGGACTGAATCAACGGAAGCGCGGAAATTGATATTTGAAAATATATTAATACCTCGAGAAGTATTATTTTTAGCAAGAAATTACTCTTATTAATTTGTATTTAGAATTTCAAAACCTTTCGGATTTTAAAGCCAAAATGCCACGTTTCCATTTAAAAAAAGTTATTATTTACCGTGGCCGCTATATTAAAATTGGAAACAAGTTTTTTTCTTAAATACAATCGAGAAGAATTTGCCCTACAACTTTGCTCTTGGGTTTGCGAGTCTATCTATTAAAATAAAAAATTTAGCCTACACTGAACATTAAACGACTAGTACAAGAATACAACTGCTGTAGAAAGTATGTGAAATTGTTCTAAGGACAAAAAGATTATTTATTAAGGGGCAAAAAATTCGATTTTTTGTACAAAGATTCTCCTAGATCAAACAAAAGAAGAAATCAATTTTTTAATTTTGTAGCGAAAATTTTGGGGGGGAGGGGGAACAGTAGCCCCCCTAAATATTAAAGTATCAAAAAAAATTATGATATTCGGATTTTGCTATCAATGATGAGCTATATTGCTTTAACAGAAATATTTTATAGCCCCCCGTTAAATAAATAAAAGGGTACCAATTTTCAAAAATTCATAGAGGGCGTCACAGTGAAATTATAGCAATGCGCAAAAAACAAATTGTAGAAGATTCCCAGCTCTATCAGCTTAAAACGTTTAAACAAAAACGTGTGGGCAGTTTTTGAGAAATATTTTTTGAAAAATTCCAAAATTTTGGAGTGATGTCATTGCGTCGTTTTTATATTTTAAAAATTAATTATATTTCATGGTATAGCACCCTTGAAGGGCTACCAAACAAGATGTAGTTGATTCCAATCAGATAACTGGTTTTTGAATAAATGGGCGTTAAAGTCGAAATGTTCAAAAATTCGTAGCGGCCGCCATTTTAAAGCTAGAGAGTTCGCTAAAAAATTGTTTGATTTGTCCTAAGGCCTTCTTTAATCTCCACTATTAAAATTTCCAAAATTCAGTTTCTGAAAAAAATGCTACCAAAAAAACATGTCCAACTTCCGCTTCCGGTTTCGTTTTTTTTAAAAGCTTATTTTGTCGGTGAATTTTTGATATACCCTCTCATTCCAAAGCACATCAAAATCGGTCCAGCCGTTCCGGAGATATGGAGCGTAACAGACCCACCCACCCACAGACAGACATTTTTTTTAAATTACTTTTTTGTGGTCCATGGACCCCCCCCCCCCGACTATTTCCGTTAAAATCTCAACTTTGAAATTTTGCATGAAATCCATACTTCCCTATACTAAAAGTATAGGAAGGTAAAAAGGAATTAAAATTGAAAGTAATTATAAAGGACACAACATATATGAATATGTGGCTGGTTGGTATCCAAATCTCCTTAAATAACTGCAAATATAACATCTTAAGTTTATACCACTCTCCAAGTGCTAGCGATGCAGATTTTTTGTTAAAACAAGAGAAACTCTTGAGGAATATGCAGCGAAACCTAAATCATTGATTGTCACTGGAAACTTTAACAAAATCTTGCTGAACATCATACTTACTATTCTAATAGAGTAAGTAATATAATTAAAAACAATGGTTTACATCAAGTAATAGATACATTTAATAGAATAACGAAAACCAGTTCTACAAGAGTGGACTTACTAATTATGGATCAATCAAAAAGACATTCGTTTCCAAGTACACCATACTCCAAAAGTATCGGATTATAACAGTTGTGCTTACCAGGGGTATTGGAATGAACTTTGAACAAAAAATGTTTAGACGTAAAAAACCTCAACGAATTACAATTCCAGTTAGACCTAATAGACTATAAATGGTTGTCTGATTATACAGATATAAATTTATTAACCAAAATGTTGGCTGAGTCAATAACAAACACGTTAAATAAACTTGCTCCAATGCTAAAAAACTATTAAATGTAAATGGGGAAATAAAATGTTGTGGACACCAGAATTAGATCGAGAAAGTAGGGAAAGAGATAGAAAAGAGCAGTAATTATCAAAGAAGAGATTGATTGGAATAGCTAAAGGCAGCAAAGGAACCGAATAACAGAACTAATAACGTGTCAAAAGGAAATATATTATCAGCAAAATTGACAATGTTAAAGACGATGCTGTAGAAATGTAGAAAACCCTGAAAATACTATTGAAAGGAAATAGCAATCAACACAAAAAGGACGGCATTATGTTCAACAACATAGGTGAACAAAATAAGTAAACTATAGCCGAGCACTTCAATACCTACCTATTTTATAGAAAACATAGCAGAAATCTCAAGCGAACTAGACCTCGATCAAATGGAAAATGCTGTAGATAACATGATTCGATATGTTTACAAATTCGAAAATTTTAAATTGTTAGAATTTGGGGAGATGAAAAAATATTGCAAAAAAATAAGATGAAAAACAGCAGTGTAGATGGGGCATTACAACAAAAATCTTAAAAGTAACATTTGGGGTGATCGGATATCGTTTTCTTCAACTAGTAAACAATAGTCTAGAAACAGGACGTTTTCCTAAAACATGGAAAATTTCAACTGTAATTTCCATAGAAAAAAAAACAAATACAATTAAATGTACGAAACCTAAGCTAATAAATATGGTACCTGTATACGAAAAGTTGTTGGAAGTTAGAAATTATGTTGAAGTGAATAATCTACTAACACCTTATCAGGCTGGATTTAGAAAACTAAACTTGTGTGAAAGTGCTATACAAACAGTGTTAGCAAAGTGGAAAAGTGCATTGAATGAAAAGAAAATTGTTGGAGTTCTGCTTTTAGATTTTCGGAGGGAGAGCCTTTGAAACAATAAATAGAAAGTTGTTGCTACAAAAATTACAGAAATATGGTTTTGGTCCCACCGTGATCAAGTGGTTCCTGAAATATTTAGAAAACCGTACACAGCAAACAAAGTACGACAATTATATACTGTCATTACAAAAAACTACATTTGGTGAACCGCAAGGAACAGTTAGGGGGCCAGACCTATTTCTTTTATACATAAATGATATTGTGAAGTGTAGATGTAAGACTCAACTTTCACAGATGATACATTAATATACTATGTAGGTAATACTGCTGATGAATATGTTCAAGTAATAAATGAAGAACTTAAAGATCTGCAACAGTGACTGGTAAATAATAGTGTGAATGTAAAACGAAATTCATGATAATAAAAAGTAGATATATTTTGATTGATACAAACAAAAATGTAGGAATAGAAATTACTGATCAAAAAATTGAACAAGTTAGGAAATGTAAATATCTAGGAATAATTATAGACGAAAACTTTACATTTTCTAGTTATGCAAACTGAGTAGCAAAAAAGTAAATGTATTATGTATGTATGTATGTATTTCAGGTCTTACAGCACTTAGGCCACGTTGTCGGGCCCATTGTGCGTACTACCTTACATACTAAGTCCTTAAAAACTACTTAAACTATTCTATGTTAAGAGGTTTCCAGGAGCTGACAACTGCCCCAGTCCGGATTCGAACACCGGACCAAATAGAGCCACAGACTCCCGAAAGCCTCTGTGACCTTGGCTGCAAGCGCCTATTACACTCGCCTACCGAGGCCCCCTGTATTATGTATGGCAGTAACCTTAGTACCCAAACTAAGTTTTTAATTTATAAAATTATTGTTTTACACCACTTTAATTTTTGTCCAACAATATTATTTATGTTCAACAATAAGGAAAGTGATACTTTGCAAAAAAAAAAAACAAAATCGTGTCCTCAGGTGTATACTTAAGTGGAATAGATATACCAGTGTAAAATATACGCTAGAAAATACGTCACTTCTAAGTGTTCTTAGGCAATATATATTTTATAGTACAATGATAGTAATATTTAAAATAAAGAATGGGCTATACCCTGAACATCTTTCCAAAGAATTAACTTTTGTAAACGATGTTCATACATATAACACGAGACCAAGAAGCGACATCTATGTGAATACAATCTCTACCAGCTTTGGTCAAAATAACCTATTTCACAATGGTCTAATTAAATACATATAATAATTTACCAGATGTAATAAAAAATTGTACCTCTCTCCTATCTTTCAAAAGAATGTGTAGAAGTTTATACAGGGTCGCTATTAAAGATGGAACCAAAGCTCTCCTGCTAAAACGGTTTGAGATATAGATATGAAAATTGGAAGGCTTCTATTTGAAATTATTTCGCATATTTTGAGGTTAAAAAAAATTTTTTTTGACATGATTTTTGAGCGCGGCCGCCATCTTGAATTTTTTTAAATGGCAACATGGGCTTTGGGATACATCATTAGAAAGCTTATTTTTTTCTCTTTCTTACTACCTTAATCATATATGGTGTTAAAGTAGAAAATAATGCAGAAAAATGGCTGGCTAATGTTTGGCTCTTTAAATCTAGATACCTTTGCAATAACGAAACGTCAAAAATAAAAAAAAAACAATCAGCAGGGGTTTAATAAGTGACAAAAAACACAGTACATATGGTTTGTTTCCTTACAACTATTGTATTACGTGACAAATAAACCTTAATTTCGTGAAATATGGACCATTTGACAGAAACAGAACGCATTATTTTCTACTTTAACACCATACATGATTAAGGTAGTAAGAAAGAGAAAAAAATAAGCTTTCTAATGATGTATCACAAAGCCCATGTTGCCATTTAAAAAAATTCAAGATGGCGGCCGCGCTCAAAAATCATGTCAAAAAACATTTTTTTTAACCTCAAAATATGCGAAGTAATTTCAAATGGAAGCCTTCCAATTTTCATATCTATATCTCAAACCGTTTTAGCAGGAGAGCTTTGGTTCCATCTTTAATAGCGACCCTGTATAATGTTGGTATACAGGCTGAGTCAAGCTATACGCCTTTTTTTTAGTGAGTTTATTATTAGGATTTTATTAAAAAATTTTGGTGTGCATATGTTTCGAAGGGTGCTCTACAACCTGGCGCAGTCAGTTTTTTGATGGGACGTCAAATGTCAAAATAGCGATTTTCAACTGTTTATTTTTAAATGGAACGGTACGACTTTTTTTGGCTTAAACGATGCTGTATGATGTTTACAGTATGATCCTAACAGAATTTTTCATAATTTTTATGATTCGGCTGTAAAATAAGCATTCATTATGTTAGTCTAGTAGGCCGGTACGTACGCAGGCGTCACCATGTTTTTGCGTAAAATAAGTAAACTTTTGATGAAACAATTGCTTGTAAGTAAACATTTCTACTTCTTCGAGTTTCTGTTTGAATAAAAACTAATTAGTTTTTTATTTAAATTTTGTTTAGTTTATAGTCTTATAGTTTTCATTCGATGTTATCCTAATATTGAAGTAACTATTATTTAATGTAATCTAAATACCTGAGTTTCTGTTTTTTTATGTTTATTAAAATAATGATTTCACTATGCATACTGACAACCATTAAATCGTTTTGTGCAAACACATCATCGGTCTCGGCCTACTAGACTAACATAATAAATGCATATTTTACGGCTGAATCGTGAAAATTGGGAAAAAATTCAGTAAGGATCATATTGTAAACATCATACAGCATCGTTTAAGCCAAAAAACGTCGTACCGTTCCATTTAAAAATAAACAGTTGAAAATCGCTATTTTGACATTTGACGTCCCATCAAAAAACTGACTGCGCCAGGTTGTAGAGCACCCTTCGAAACATACGCACACCAGAAATTTTTAATATATTCCTAATAATAAACTCACTAAAAAAAAAGGCGTATAGCTTGACTCAGCCTGTATAGTGAGATGTGATGATTCCGATCTGTTTTATGTTTTGTATTTTATACCTATTTTATATTCTTTATTATATGTCTTACATTAAATTTTTGTATTTGTATGAGTAATAAGTAAAAGTATTATTATAGAAATTAACATTATTGTTGAACAAATAATTGAAAAGAAAACTCTCTCCTTGTTTTTGATCCAAAAACTTAAGATTTAAAATAAAGAGAATGGAACTAATATTTTCAGCTAATGCAGCCTATACATCAGGTCAATCATTGAAAATGCATTGAAACTCGCAATCATCGACAACCAAAGCAATAAATCCACAATCGTGGCAATATGGCAATTAATAGGTGTACAAGATTTTACCTAGTGAGACGCCTTGGCTAAACCAAAAATTGGCTACAATTAATTTTTTTCCGAAAACTATAATTTCATTGACACTTTCTATGAATTTTTGAAAAACTAAATTGTGCATCCCTTAAATTACTAAACGAAGTTCAATAAAAATTTTTTTCTTAAGCATAGTTACTCATCATTACATTACTAGTAGAACCAAAATCCAATATTAGCTTAGAACAAAAATTATATGTGGTGAGGCTACACCCCCCTCTAATGTTTTGGCTGACAAATTTAGGATTTGGTTGGCTACTATAGAAAATATAAATTCAAAATATTTGTAATGTTTTTCTCTCACAAAAATTTTTAGGATTCAAACATTTTGTATGATTACTTAGCCGGCATCACTTTTGCTGATGTCACGAACTGTAATAAAAGTGGAAGTATATAGCTTATTTTCTTAGAAATCCAACAGGTCAGTGAACTGTACAACATTATAATTATAAAATTTACACTTTTGCAAATACGCTAAGTATTAATATCTAATATGGGAAAGTCCACTCAAAGTAAATACTTCAGATTTTTTAATTTCTAAAATGTGAAACAAAAATTTATATTACATGATGCATAAATACTTTTATTAATTCTGTAATGGTGGTCTTGTTTTAATGAATTGCTTTGGGGCCCGTAAACCGAAATAAGAATTATGCACAACCCCCAACACTGTATTTTACTCCCAAATTTCTATCTATATGGAAACCTGTGATTTTACACTTCAGCAATAGTCATAATTTCTAAGTTGGTAAAACATCACTATCATAACGCCGAACACCCACTTTGGACAGAAAAAAAACTCCAATTATTTCGTGGTCACAACGTCCAATTAAGGGAGTTGGGAATTGTGACCATGAAAGAAATAAGACATTGCGACAAAAACTAAAAGCGGGTGTTGTAACCATCACTGAAGTTACACCTCTGTTAACTCACCTGGCTTCTCTATCTTTCTCAAGTGCCTCTTTAATCTGTTCAATAACAATATTTGCTCGTGCAGCAGCTTTCGATGTACACTGAAGTATACTTTCTGGTGCCATTAATGCATTACCCCCTAAATGTAATCCACAAAGCTCTTTGTATGCATTTAAACCCAGCATTAAATTGGCATCAGCAACTCCTTCTTCAAGCAAAGTTGGGTCAGCCAATATTACAGCACTAAAAAATAAAATTACAAAGTATATGGTAAACTATTGGAAATGACCTATTTTTACCCTTCAGTAAAAATGGCATAGCTGACACAAACAGGATAATGATGTATTACCGTTGGTATAGGATCACGTTGTGCATAGCTATGAACAATAATTTCTTCACCATCACTACTTATATCAGGTCTTCGAAAATGGGCTAAAGTTGAAAGAGCCGCTACAGAAGCACAATCTACGATGTTGCCTTCGTGATTTAGAACATTAACATCTACTCTAAAAGCCCATACCTAAAATTAAAGTATTTACCACTGTATTCAATTGTAATATTAATAATAAACCTTTTCATTAACTTTAATGCAAAGCGACTCTAAATCAACCGCTTTTGAATCTTTAATGCACTTTTCTAATATTCGATTAAGCTGAACGGATAAATCTGACTGACGACCAGGTTCAAAATGTGGTGCACCCATTGGAGTTAGCTCTACATTAATGTTTAATATTCCTTCGCTAGGTCTTGATGACTTTGGCTGCTGAACTTCACACGATACTTGTGCTAAAACACTGCAATACTTTCATGCTACATAGAAGAGCAAACGGAAGTAATCTAACTCACCGTGTTTTACCTAATGACACATAACAACAACCCCAGTCTTTGCTAAATTCAATATGTAACTCTCGAAACTCATCAAATGCTCTTCCATCTAAACGCTGTTGAAAAACGTTTTAATATATTTATTAATATTATGTTTTTTAACTTACTCGATGTTCCTCAAGGCATTTAGTAATGAATTTTTTTTCGCAATTGGATATTACCGATTCTCGTATTTTTGACATTTTCAAATGTTAAGCAGCATTGCAAATTTAAGGTTAAGCAAGTTGTGTTTAGCGTTTGAAGTGAATCATTATCCGCCAACTGTAGCTTTAGTGTACCTCATACTGGAAGAAAAGGGCAATTCCTGTAACTTAAGTTGTGTTGTGACTTTACCGTATAAGGTAATTTTATTCTCGATTCAAAGAACTAACAAGGTATAAAAACCAGTTAAATGCTAAATTTTTCTTCAATCCTGTGTTGGTCTAGAGGGGTTTCATAACACCCCAGTCGTTTTGTTGTTGAGACGAGTTATGCATCTCACTTTCTAAGTAGTTACTACCTATAAGTCGTAAGAGAAAAGTAGTACTAAGCATGCTCAGTGCCTTGGCGCATTGGGGTGTAATACACCCCACCATTTACCACTTGCGTAACCAGAAAGTGAAGTATATTTCTATTTTGTTTAATTAGTTTTTGTTAAAAATTGGGCAATCGTATATTAAATGAAGATCAGAAGAAAAACTTCTTGCTGTTTGTATATTTTTAAAGTGCAGAAATAACTTGTAAAATCTTTAAAAGTAAGTTCGTCTACATATCAAACCAATAAAAATTTAAAATAACATGGGCTTGAAACGTTTCTTTACGGAGTTGTAACCTCTGGAAGAGAAAACAGTCCGGGCTGTTTGCTCTTCCTAAAGCTGTAATTTTGTAAAAAAAAGCCTTTCTTTATCTTTATAGAATTTTTTTTATTAATTTGATATGTAGAACTTGCCATCAGCAATCCCATCAGTAAATTCAAAATTATCAATAATTATGTTGCTTTATTGACAACCAAATTGTGTTGTTTCTACAATTGAGTTTCTTATTTTACGAGCAAAAAAACGTGTAATAGATAGTTGGCTGGGCTTCTCCTTAAAACAAACAAAATGGTTTGTATTTTTACTACATGTCAATCTGCTGTCAATGAGTAATTATGGTGTTTTGCATTTGTACTGCCAATTCCTAATAACTTTACGCACATGCGTGTAAGACAGAAGCAAATAAACAGTTTTAACTGAGATATTACTTATTTTCTATATAAGAAGGGTGCAAAACAAAATAGATAATTATAATAATGCCTAACTGCTTAATATTTGACTGAAATACCTTATTAAGCTACTTAAGACATGCTCGGTTTTCGTAATTAATGTTTTAAACTCAGGATAAATTTAAAAGCTACAATTTTTTTAAATTCCAATGAGGTAATCTATATCCATACTAACTTGTAGTAATAATAAGCCGGACTGGGCACCGAAAAAATTAAGCTACCGGCCGGCAATAGTGTTCTTCGAAGCAGTCACAATAAAAAGGTTTTATATTAAAACCTTGCCAGCGCAATTACTATCGTGAGGTATCATATTTACCCATAGAAAATATAAGGAAAGGGGATGTTTCTACAAACAAAAAGTGTTTTTTGTGGGATATTATCATTCCTCGTAAAAAGAAAAAAACAGGTCTTTTGATTTGCGGCATTGTTTCGAAATTGGTGTGAAAACTTTCGGCGTCGCTAAGGCTATTCATGTTCTTGGGCCAGTCGCGACGGTTTCTTCATTCAGAAAACTTATCGGTCGTTCAAGAAATTACTGTACTCCCTGCAGTTACTGTAAACTGGCGATGTTACAATAATCAATTACTTATAAATTTCTATTCCTAAAAAATATGTTAATTGTTATTATTTTATTAACCTAGTTTCTTTCTGTGGCAAAAGTATGTTTGACATGTGGTTTGTGTCTGCGCTAATTTTTATTACCAATTTGTTCAAGAAGGCAATTTTTAGAAACGTATTGCACCACAAAAAAATACTAAATGAGACTTGTAAGATGGCTGCTTTTTAGGTACACTTTTTGGGAGGAGGGACTGGATCAGGGACTCAGTCTATTGTTTTTCTAGGTTTGTGATACTGACTCACCCGGTACTTTCAACTAGAAAGCCTCTAAGCGTTGCCCATTGTTTTTTGAACATTCTGTACAGAATGACATTTGAACCAAATTTATTGGAATTTGTATAAAAAGTATTTGTATTCTCTCCTGTTGACGATTTATTATCCACAACAGTGTCATAATTTATTATCGAAAGAAACAACAATACTTTAGCATTTGTTAGAAAGCGACAGCAAATATAGTTGTAAAACAGGAAATTTTTGAACGGCCATTGCATTTCCTTTTCGTGTGTTCACGTTGTGTAAGGTATGTATTGAAAATTTCATATAGTTATAATTAATTATTGTCGCTGAAACCATTTAATTTACAAACATTTTGTTTCCTTGCTTGTTCAGATGTACACTGTCACATAAATTATGTTCAAATTAAACATGTGCTCCTATCAAGTGAGGTTATGGTCTTTATTAAAGATTGTGTTTTTCAGCCTTAAAAAATGACCAATTCAAAAGGTTATCGTCGAGGAACAAGAGATCTGTTCTCCAGAAAGTTCCGCAAACATGGAACCATTCCCTTGGGCACGTATATGAAGACTTACAAAGTTGGAGATATTGTTGACATCAAAGGTAATGGTGCAGTACAGAAAGGCATGCCCTACAAAGCGTATCATGGGAAAACTGGACGAGTATTCAATGTGACCGCACACGCTTTGGGAGTCATAGTTAACAAACGTGTACGTGGACAAATTATCCCAAAAAGAATCAATGTTCGCATTGAGCACGTTAATCATTCAAAGTGTCGTCAAGATTTCTTAACTCGTGTTAAACAAAATGAAAAATTGAGGAAAGAAGCTAAAGAAAAGAAAATTCAAGTTAGCTTGAAGAGACAGCCAGCACAACCCAAATTGGGACACATCGTTAATGGAAAGGACGAACCCATTTTGTTGGCCCCAATTCCTTATGAATTCATTGCTTAATTTGTATTAAATTTACTTTAATAAAAAATACAGTGTAAATCGTTATTGGTTTTTATTACTGTTGTCTATAAAGTATATATAGGTAAAATTTTAAAAATAGTTCTAATATTATTACCAGCTTTAAGTATTTGTGAATAAATGGAGTTTTAAGGTTTTTTACAAAAATGGCCAACATTTATTGTGGCTAAATTGTACGTACATCTAAAGAATGTTTGCAAAAAAATCACTCCTTAGTTAAACCACACCCTCCTGGAGACCTTAAGTTGGTCAATCAAGGAGTAAAGGAAACCACGAATTAAACTACTTGGTGCAGGATGTTCAGAAATTGCATTCCATGGATCCAGGACATGTTTTTGGGTTCATTTCTACATATCCTTATAGACCTTCTCTGCTCAAATTAAACCCAACAACATGTCTTTGATCTATGGACATCGTATTGCAGTAGACCTTGCATTAAAATAAAAACAATTGCACCTTAATTTTTTAACTTTGGTAGAAAACCATCAAAAGTGAAACTATGACAAACTAAGAGTGCTGATCAATTGTGAATATCGTTTCATCAATTATCTAGTTGTAAAAATCCATAAAAGCAAATTTGCCTTAAATAAAGTGTTTGTTAGTAGGTGGGTATGTGACCGTGACACGGATAGATAGTCGTTTCGGCTACATTTGGGTTGTAATTCGCGGATAATATTTTGCAGTGACCTTATACAATTTTCTAGCATGTGTAACAAATTCCAACATTTCTGCAACCCACTTCAGTGCTGTAAAGGGATGAACCCTTGCCTACCACAAAAAGGGCCCTCACTTCTATCCTGCGTACCAACATTATTTTTACTTTCCCATTCCTTCCGTATAGGGAAGTATTAATTTCATGGAAATTTTCGAAATTAGATTTTAACAGAAATACACGTTTTGGGGCTGAATGAACTCAACAAAAGGGTTTTTTAAAAATGTCTGTCTGTGGGAACGATTTTGATTAAATTTTAAATAAAAAGGTATATTGAAAATTGTAGTTCTAGTTAAGGTTTTTAAAAAAATCCGAAACCGGAAATGGAAGTTAAACATGTTTTTTTAGTAGCTTTTTATTCTAAAATTAAATTTTGGAAATTTGAGCACAGGGTCTGAGAGAAGAAAATCGAAAACTTTTTTACTGAATTCTCTAGCTTCAAAATGGCGGCCGCTACAACTTTATCAGTTAGATATTGACTATTTTAAGTACTTTATTAGAATCAGCAAGAATATTTTCCTATAAAAAAAATGATACTTTTTAACATCAACGCATTTTCAGCCAGTTACGTGAGACTATTGATTGCCGCTAGTTAAAAAAAATCATTTTTATTTTTTGCATATTTTTGATCTCTTTAAATAAACCATTTGTATCCATTTTTACTCTGAAATCTGAAGCGCATCTAATTAGCTGTAGGGCGGGTAGTTCCGTTTTTAATAATCTTATACATTAGGCGACATCATAGGATTGCCTACCATATAAATGGTTTTCTTAGAAATCTAGGTCTGCACAACGTTATAATTATAAAATTTACACTTCTGCAAATACAGTAAGTATTAGTAGGTATCTAGTATGGGAAAATCCACTCGAAGTTCACACTTCAGCTTTTTCACTTTCCTATACCTACTTTCAGTGCGGGGATGTACTGATTTCATGGAAACTTTCTATTTTCAAGGAAATATGTTGTGGCCTGCCAGGAACTCAAAAAAGTGTTTTTTAGACAATGTATGTTTGTGAGTGTGTGTCTGTGTCCTAAATAAATAGGCCAATTTTAATGAAACTTGATATACTCACAGAGCGTTTTTTTCAAGACTGGCCATAGGATTTTACATGCTAATATTTCGACCCCCTGTTAACTTTCATTTTGATGAAAATATCCAACTCAGTTTTGCACTAAAAGTTGTAGAATTTAATACAGTATTGAAACGATTTAAATTTAATCTCTAAAAGCAACGAAGAAGCTACCAAAAACATTTTTTAGATTCCATCTAATTTTATTTTATGCGACTTTAATTTTTAGTGGGCTGAATTTTTTGTAGACATCGAGATGCAAAGCTGCAAATGTTGCCGAAATTTCACAACTAGAAGCGCCTCTTATGTATGCCGTAATATTTAAACAGGTTCTTCAATGACATTTTTATAAGAAAACGCACCTTTCTTATAAAATTGTGTTCAATTTTTATTCCTCTCAACCAAAAATTACAAATGTCAGCGAAAAATCCAGGCTACTAGAAATTAAAAAAATGTTTTTGGTAGCTTCTTCGTTGCTTCTAACGTTAAATTGAAATCATTTCAATAAAGTAAAAAATTCTACAACTTGTAGTGCAAAAATAACTTGGATATTGTTCATGAGAACGAAAGTTAACAGGGGATCGAAAAATTAGCATGTAAAATCCTATGGCCAGTCTTGAATAAAACGCACTGTATACATCAAAAATGCTTCAAGAAAATAAGATTTTATAAAAACTTCAAAACGGGCAACGAAAGTTAGACCTATTTTGTTGGGAGCATTTTTTCAAGAAATGAACATTAGAAATCTAAAAAGCGGATCTGATAGAAAACCCCTAAGACAAATTGTTGGTTTCTTCCTAAACTTTATAGCTTCAAAACAGCAGCCATACAGATTTTTTGATATTTTGACATTAAAGCCTTTATCAGAAACTGTGAAGTGAAAAAATGTACAAAATTAAAAAAAAATATACATCTCAAATACTGGTTACATATTTTTTTTTAATTTCTCTTTCTGCGACACAATATATGAATTTTTGAAAATCGAAAATTTATGCACCTGTCTTTAATACATGAGGAATGAGAGCATTTTTTAAGCTAAATTTATCGTAAGTGATAATAAAATAAAATTCTACAGCTAATTTTTAGTAGTTGCAATATTTCGGGGCCCAAATTTCCACCTCCTCCTAATTATTTGCTGATAAATTTGCTTTTTAAGTTTCCTACTATCGTATTTGCCATGTGAGTGAGCTCTTAGTGCATTATTATGCTAGTCAGCACACCCAGTTTATTTTACGTCTCTCTCTCTCAAGCTTGTGAAAGACATTCCACAGACCGAAGCATACAATCTAACGATGCAGGACAGAACTACACAACAGACATTTTACCGGTGTAACCTTGTCCAAGCTAGTGTTAAAATGAGAAGGGAGTTTGTTTCACAACTTTTCTGTTTATAGTCAGCAAATGGACCAAATGCAAGATTCACAAAAAGTTTATGATAAACCATTCCTTTATAAGCTAGATTACCCATTACTGTTATTAGAATAAGTTTCTAAACCTACTTTTTAGATGCAGCAATTTTTATTTTCTATTACTTCAACAATATGTATTTATTTTAACCTTATATGTATTTCGACATGTTTACATGCCATTATCAAAGGTTATATTAAAAAGCAAACAGTTAGTGTTGGAATAGCAACAATAGAATTTGTTCACTTGATCTCGGTAATAGTCTGCAGATGACTTGATTTTTTATTCCAAAATGTCCAATAAAGGTGAATTTAAGAGATCAATTTGCTCGTTCCTTAACAATACAGTTTTTAAATGTTTGTGAATTTCAAAAGCTGCTACCTAGTATATATAATTTACGTTTATCGTCACAAAAGTGTAAAAATTTTAAAGTGTTATTAGATGTCATTAAATAATGTCTTCTAGTAAGTGTTTAGCATAATTGGATTTATGTGGGTGTTTGTATTTATAACAACGTACGTGTTCTTTATACCTAATATTAAAATTTTTAGTTGTCTGGTCTATATAAATCGAATTACAGTGCGAACAATTTAATTTGTAAATGCCTGATTTTAGCAAATCATCTGTTTTTGATTTTGCATTGAACAAAGTTTTTAAAATGTTTTTAGTTGTTTTGAAACTTACTTTATATTTATTTTTTTTTCCTTATAATTTTAGCAAGTTTTTTCTGATTCGTCACCAAAACATGGTATCGAATCATATTTAGTTGTATCGGATGAAGTTGGGGTATTTGGATAAATTTTTTGAATGGCTAGTTCACAATCTTTTTCTTCAATTAATGTATCAATAAGTTTGGTTTTATAACCATTACTATATGCTATTCATTTAATAATTGAAATTTCTTTATTATAATTAATTTCATCTAAAGGGACCGTCAAAGCTTTATATATCATGGACCTGTATGCTGCTACTTTGTGTTTTATGATGACAAGAATCACGTGGTATTGTAATGTCTTTTTGTGTAGGTTTTCTATAAACAAAGTATTAAAGTTTATTAGTTGAATTAATTTTTGTTTAAATCTAAAAAGTTAATGAACTTATTTTGTTCAGTTTCCAGTGTAAATTTTATGTTTGAATGCAAGCTGTTTATAAAAATTAAAAATTCATTAATTAATTTAAATGGACTATCAAAACATGCTAAAATGTCATCAACATAACGAAACCAAAATATAACTTTCTCAGATTGATTTGATTCGAATATTTGATCTAATTTACTTTTCCATCCCTCCCCCCATTTTTAAAAATCTATTTTTTTACTTTCCCATAGTTCTAGTATGAGAATGTATTGTCATCGTGAAAATTTTCAGTTCTGAGGTTTTGATGGAAATACAAGTTTTGGACATGCAGAAACCCCAAAGTAATTTAAAAAAAATGTCTGTCTGTGTGTGTATTTGTCTTTGTGTGAAGCGCAATCTTAGGAACTACTAGACCGATATTAGTAAAATCGGTATATTTAGGTATGATGTCACAGCAAAAATTTGTCAAGCCATAAAGCTCTTTTATACTGACTAGAACCATAAGTTAGACATGTATTTTTGGTAGCATTTTTAGAAGACTTTAGGGCAAAACAAATGCTTTTTTCCAGACTTTCTAATTATTTGAAAATTGTGACTTTAACACCTTATTACTTGAAAACGAGTTGAAAGATTGGAATAAAAGTGTTGTAGTAGCTCTAAGGTGACACAATATTACCAAGTACGAGAATCTTTAAACATATTACTCAAAAACTGCACACGTTTTTTTAAATTTTGTAGGCTCATAGAGCTGGGGACAAGTTACAATTTGGTTCGTGTCCCAGTCCCCTAATTTAACTGTAAAACCTCCTGTGAATTTTTGCCTTCAACGCCTACTTACTACAAAACAAGTTATCAGATCAGTATAAAATTGATATTGTAAATGCCATTAGGGCACACATTGTTACAAATAACAGAGAATTGTTAGAACTACTATAACTGCAGTGAAGAATATTTCAAAATTTTGACATTTTTAATAAAATATTACTCACAAACTGGCCACATGACTTTGCAATGAAGGATTATTAACAGAAGCTTATATTAAAACACCCTAAAACTTAAAACAGTTCATGGTTAGGCTGCTGTGATTTAAATATACGAAAGCTATTTATACAGGGCGTTACATTACAAATTGAACATTCATTGTGCAGCTGTAGATACCTGAAGTCAAAATTAGACAATTGGACAAATATGCCTTAGTAAAAGGTTACTCCGTAATGAGATACAGGGTGTTTATTTTGGAAAATTGTTTTTAATTTTTTGCTAAAACCCAAAATGTATGAGACGTATCAAAATCAAAATTTGGAAAGCTCGGTTTTTAAGAACAAGGACTTACATATTGTTAATTAGTTTTCAATTACTCATAAAAGGCGCTAGTTACGCAGCATTAGATTAATAAATTACGCCCAAACTTAATAACTGGTAACTGTACGGCTGTTCTGATTAGAGATTACGATGTAGACATTATTTTTTGAGATAAAATGTACACTTGTTAGAAGTCACTAAGTAGTACCCATTGTTTTTGTGATCATAGCTACTTGATAGTTGCACATCATGGCATTCCAAAACTTTGATAGGCAGTTTTAGGCAAATGGTTGATTTTACGCATATGAACTAAGAGTACCTTATTTTTAAGCTTTTAATTCTCTTTCGGACAATAACCTCAAATTTTAAACTTTCCACAGATAAAGTTACAGCTAAAATAAAATTTAAGTGATAGGTGCCTCTTAAGTCTAGTTTACGAAAATATTTCTATTAATGTAGTACCTACATAATAATAAGCATGAGTACCAAGTTTGAAATAAATATGTTTACATTTGTGGAAATTGCCAAAAAAGAAAAAAAAAAAATTGAACTATAAGGCCCTATGAATTATTACGGAAACACTTTCTACCAAGCTATATTAGATTTAATCGGTTTATTTTAACCTAAGGGATCTATGACCAAATGGTGTCCTATTAGTTTTGAAACACACTGTATAAGTATGGGAAAGCGCAGGAGAAGTACTTTGCCCAATGCTAAGTGAACTTTTAATTTAAGAGTCTTTACTCTAAAACGAGGGTCTAATAGGTGGTGTAAAACTAATGCCGCTGATCATGTCAGGTATGTATCCCCTGACATTATACTAACCGTTAGGCTAAACGTTTATATAAAACGTATTTAATTTTGAAGAAATAATTGGAAAATTTACTCTTTTTTATTAAAAACGATACCAAACACAAACCTTTGAAATTTACTATTCCAGTTCCACTCAGCCATAGACAGTTAGGTAATTTTTAAATGTCATTTTATGGGTTGTTAAAACTCTTTTCTATTTCTTTAACAAAATATACAGGGTCGCTATTATGTATGGGACCAAAGCTCCCCTGGTCAAGCGGTTTGAGATATGCGTTTCATATTTGGTATATGTTAATTTGAGGTTATTTTGCATACTCTGAAGTAAAAAAATTTTTTTTTTGCATATAGTTTTTAGGCGCGGCCGCCATCTTGAATTTTTTTAATAGCTGCTTAGGCTGTGTGATACATCAATAGAAAGCTTTTTTTTTTCTCTTTTCAGAAATATTAAACATGTATAGGGTTACATAAGAAAAAAACGCAGAAAAATTAAAAAAACATTTGAGGTATGCTTAATTCGTCGCTGCACATTTAGTGAAATCTAGTAACCATTGCATTAACAAAACGTCGTAAATAAACAAAACACAAGCAAAAACAAGTAGTAAGAGTTTAATAGGTGACAAAATAAACATCACACAGGTTGTTAATTCTTCTTGTAGTTGTGTTGTCTGGCAAATAATCTTTTGAATTCTGCGATATGGATCGTTTATCAGAAGGAGAACAGATAGAGATTCTCATGATGATTGGTTATCGTGACAGAAGACGAACACACGACGAGGTACGTTATTTATTTAATACGACACATCCCGATCGGAATCCAATTAGTAGATCTACTGTAAGTAGGACTTTAGAAAGATTTACTGAAAGTGGAAGCGTAAAAGATCGTCCTAAATCTGGTAGACCAAGATCTGCCACAAATGAAGAGAATTCCCTTGAGGTAGTACTGGATGTGGTTGAGCAACCTCAAACGTCTGTGCAGCAACTTGCCTTAAACCACAATATGAGTAGACGTTCCATTCGAACAATTTTAAACAGAAATAAGTTTTACCCTTACAAAGTACATTTAGTACAGGAATTGGCAGAAGACGATTTCGACAGAATAATGTTGTTGTTTTCATTTTTATTTAAGAAATGTTGTTTGTTATCCTATTAATTTGAATTACTGTTTGTGTTTTGTTTATTTATGACGTTTTGTTAATATGCAAGGGTTACTAGATTTGAGTAAATGTGCAATGACGAATTAACCAAGTACACCAGCTCGAAGTAGGTCGCTCCATCTCCTTCTGCGGAACTGCTGTGCGATGAAAAAAACAGAATTTTTTCAGAACCACGATGTTGTTTACAAAAAGGATTTTCCTGAAAAAAAAGTTAGTCCTAAACGATAAAGCATGCCTCAAAGGTTTTTTTAATTTTTCTGCGTTATTTTCTTATGTAACCCTATACATGTTTAATATTTCTGAAAAGATAAAAAAATAAGCTTTCTATTGATCTATCACACAGCCTAGGTTGCTATTTAAAAAAATTCAAGATAGCGGCCGCGCTTAAAAACTATATGCAAACAAATTTTTTTTTTAATTCAGAATATGCAAAATAACCTCAAATTAAGATATACCAAATATGAAACGCATATCTCAAACCGTTTGACCACGAGATTTGGTCCCATTCATAATAGCGACCCTGTATAATTTTTTTAAATACACCAAATTAAATGTTTTCTGCTACTCAAAATGTTTCTATATCCATAACATAGTATTTAAACCTAAAACTTAAATTTAAAAAAAACGTCATTTTAATTTTTTTAAATAATAACACCTTCTACAAGTACGCATGAGTAAAAGTACACAACAATACATATAATAAGAAAGACAAAAGAAATAAAAGTCACATTTCATAATATTTAAGTTTATTTACGTCTAACGAATATGTACAGAATAAAAATAAAATAATCTGCTTAGCAGTACTTAATGTTTATGCTAGTATTCACATGTTTAATGAAATGACGTTCATTTGGAAAGAGCTTTATAGCCACAGTGAATTTTACTTATTCACCTCATTAAATAATTTGGCAATAAAATAACATGTTTTAATGCCACATTACCTAGCAGAATATTAAATTATTTTTTTCAGGTTGCAAAAATCAGTACACACAATAGTTTTATGTAAATGTAGAAACAGCTATATTAAATTTAATGTACACAGTAGTGGCTATTAAATAGCAATGTAGTAGACAACAGATCGATCTGATGACAGACTAGAAATTTATTTTAGTTCAACCCTTTTGCTGCTAATTTATTAATTATATAATTAAATGTTATTGTTTTGTTAACTAATTTCGATGTAAAATTTTATACATACAAACAATTAAAATGTATTTAATCAATTATACATACATGTCTTGATATCCCACAGAAGTGCTGTCGACAGTAATACAGTGAGATTCACTTAAATGAAATAAAAATCTGTCTTTTATGTTGTTAACATGAAAATGCAAAATTTAGATATTAATAAATGCCATAAATTTCCACTTCCATTTTCTACTGCAAATATCTGAAAAACAAGAAACATTTCGGCTTTGAAGAAACAATAACTTTGATCAATAAATACTGGATGTAAACGAAACATCTTCTTTTCTTTTTGTTATTAATTTAAACAGATGAAATTTGGAGTGAATAGTTTACACATTAATTTCTGTTATTTTTACAGAATCTCAGATTTATTTTAAATGGAACACCCTGTATATTTAGAAATTTTTGGAACTAATAATATTTATAGTTTGTTCCAATAAATTGTACTTGAAATAGATTTTTACGATGAGTGCATAGAAATGGTTTCTATCAATATTAAATTAAAAATAAAAAACCTAGTTTACACATTATGCGCTTCACTGTGTGAACAGTTAAGGTTCCTAAAAGCAGTTTTTCTGAAAAAAAGTTGATATTTTCAAACAGAATAATATTGGCTCGTTATGTTCTTTAAAAAGAAATTTATTAAGTATATTTCAAGAATATATTCATACATGTTTGCAGTGAAAAAACAAATGTATCTGCATCTCATACTTTTGTCAAAAATTTAGTAGAAATTTATATGTTTGTTTTTAATTGCACACAATATGCTTGAATGTGTGAAATCTAGTGATGGGCACCAGGGAAAGTTTCCAAAAAGAAACTTTCAAAATGAACAGTTCCCAGGAAGGAAACGTTCGTCTCTAGGGAAGTTTCTATGAAAATTTCGGAAAAGTTTCCTGGTAACTTTTCTAGATACTTCGTAATGCGGTTTCTTCTTCTTTTATTCAATTTTAAATAAATATTGTTATAGAATTAATTATACAAAAATGATAAGTTGAAACTTTTCAATGAAAAACAAAAAATAAATGATATAAATTCAAAATTCACGCCATTTATCTTTTTTGCTCTAACTACACAAGTTTTAATTTCTTACTATTTTGTTATTGACAAAAACTATATTAAATTATTTTACAGTTTATCTGTGCCCAGTGATTTTGTTTTACTAATACTTAATGTTATTAGTTGATGTTATTCGTCAATTGCTTAATTATTACTAGTAATTTTATAAAATCATTTGTTATCAGTATTTGTATCTTTCCTGTTATTCCTGTATTTGGTATAAATAGAATGCTCTAGCCAATATACATTCCCTTTAATTAGAGTAAAGAATAGTCACGGAAACTTTCTGGAAACTTTCCAGAAATTTACGTTGGGAAATAATTTTGACCCAAAAGATAATTTTGATCTTAAAAATTATTTTAACAGGTACTAACTATCATAAGTAGCATTTTATTCGGATTCCAAATATGTCAAAATATACAGAGGTTTCCATTTAAAATAAAAATCTTCGATAATTTCTGGTGAAACAGGAAGTGCAACAAAATTAAAATTTACATCAATAAATCAAATTTATGTGCATATTATTATTATTAGTACCCATTATTCCTCAAAGGGGACATAGGGTTATACTAAACAAATAAGATAAGATTCAGAAAATAAACAGGAACTATATACATGTGCTTATTATTCACTTCAAATTTATTTTTTTTTTCAAATTAATAATCAAGAAAAAATGGGAATGAAACACGGAAACAAATATTTACTACTCTTTTCAATTAAATATAATTTGACCAAGCTGTTATAAATTATACTAAATTTCTCCATTTTTTTGTTTATAATTGTCTGGTTTTATTTTTCAAAATTTAAATAGTTAAACAAAATAAATTACCTACAGTCAATATACAGGGTTTCCCAGCAAAGTTGAAGTATATGAAAAAAGCATGGGAAATTATATTTTCCAGATTTTATGTCCTCAGGATACTTTGATTAAAAATGTAAACTGTATTATTGTTATTAGCTATTATTATTGCCCTTTAGTCAAAAATAAATTATTTTTTCTACAATCGTTCTGAAAAACTGAGCTTTATTTGTTTAATTTGTCAATATATCCAGTTCAATCGAATTTTGAAAACTGTCACAAAAATTGAAATTACGGGGAAGACGGCAAATTTATTCGGATATTTCAATATTTTCTGTATTTCCTGTATGATTGTAGAGAAAACCTTGTTCATGACACGTTCAGAAAGCGTGTTTCCCACACTCGTTTGATTACAGAATTCGGCTGGGAGAAACTTCCCTAACTTATTATGAAAATACTATTTTATTTTTAATATTAAGCAAAAATTTAATACATACTCATCAATTCAAGGCGTGTCCTTTTAATACCAGAGTAACAACAATGTTTTCTAATGGTTTTTGTGACAAAGAGGGAGGGGCTACTATCTTGTAAGCAAAGTGCCACATTCCAATCATAGCTAGAATAAATATTTTTTTAACATTTTTTGTTATTTATTTGTAAATTACAAAGTTTTGCTTTTTATAACAATATAGGCTACTTAAATTCTTTTAAATAACAACTGTTTTCTCTTGAAGTGGTATTGAACATAATAAATAGTATCGTTAAAAAATAATTGGCTTCTAATCTTTTTGCTAATTGATTGTAGAGCTAATGAAATAATAAATATATAAAAAACATAAATTATCCCACCTAGGATTGGAACACAGGACTTCTGCTTACAAGATAGTTTCCCCACCCATTTTGCCACTAAAATATTAGAAAAAGTTGTTACTCCGGTATTGAATTTATGAATATTTATTAAGATTTTAACATTTTAAATGTAAAAATTATTTTCTTTTTCATTAAACGGCACTAATAAGAGCTAATAACAATAATACAGTTTAAATTCTTAACCAAAGTATCCTGGGGACATCAAATCTGGAAAAATATAATATCCCATGCATTTTGTATGTAGTTCAACTTTTCTGAAAACTGTATGTAAAATGTAACACTGTTTTAGAAAAAAGAATTAATGTTTTGTAGCTCAGGTTTGCAAAATTAAAAAAAAAAGTAGTTGCTTTGGATGAATAAAAGGTTATTAATTACAAAAATGTACTGATATAGACTTTTTTAAATACTTTTTTGCAAATTTTGCAACGAGGTCTATGTAAAAAGAATTTGTTTACTTTTTTGTTTTTCGAATTTGTTTATTTAAGTTTTACATTCGATTTCCCACAGTTTTGCAAGACTTTATTGAACCACACTGTATAAGTATTCGAAATGCATATAACTCCTTTAATTCCGTTTCCCTTTAAGTTAACGTGATGACATTTCTTATCAATAACAAAAGAGTTGATAATCCTTTTAATTATTTTCTGCCAAGGTAAATGGTAGACATATATGAAATTATTTTCTACTATTTCTTACATTCTGATTGTTACTAACAAAGTCTGTTAAAACTTAATCATTTTTTTTTGCACTGTCATTCCAACAGCAAATATTTGATCAAAAACGCCTTGAATTTTATTATAAATACGTTCTAGGCGAAAAATTTTGTATAATAAACATAGTGAAAATAAAACAAACTACCATCTACCTTGTTTATAAGCTGCCTTTATTTTAGGTTTCACTGGTTTTGTGTATTTCAAATACTTCCTAACTATACACAAGGCACCCCTTGCATAATAACCAAATTTCCTTATTTTTAATTGCGATATGCTGTACACTTTTCTTCAAACAATATAGTACTGCAAAAACTTGAAAAATTTCGCCGTGATGGAACCCATTATTCATGTCATAGAGTAAGATATGGTTTTTCATTTTTTACATCATGCCCTACACAATAGAAATTCAATAGTAAAGAAGTAAAATTCACATACAAGCACTGTTTACAATAAGACTTCATTATTTAGCAGACAATGAAGCAAACATTAATTTTTCTGTAGAATTGTAAGACACCTATTGGTAACCTTTTATTTGTCGTATAATTATCGTTGTCCATTATTTACTAACCGAAGCCTTAATTTTTTTGTATGGAATATGAAGCTCGGTTTACACGCACCTGTTTTAAAAATTGTTGTTATAACAAGCAAGGGCAGATATCAGGCTTTGAAATTTTTAATGAATTATTATAGTGTAAATTTTGCTACTTTATTTTATTTATAGCAAAAATTTGTCGAAAAAGTGAAATTTTCCTATAAGTTAAGAAAACGCACACAGAAGTTATGGATTTAAATTTCTGTGTTCATTTGTTTACTTCTTACATAACATCTATTATAATGATTTTTTTAAAGTTTGCTTTAACTCCGTTCTAAAAAAAATAGCAATTTAAATTATACAATAAAAAACTTTACACAATGAATATTACTATGCTATTGGTTTCTTTCGAAGATTCAACAAATTGAATGAAAAAATGGATGGAGTTAATGCAAACTTATAAAATTATTATAACAGTTTTATTTCAGAAAAATCAAATAAGCTAATTATACATAAAATATCTAATAGTTCACACTACAAATTAAAAAAATAAATTAAATGTGTTTAATACACAGGAGGTTACACATACCTTTTCCAAACGAATGTTAAATATTAGACGTTGAAAATATGCTTGACATTGTGAAAGGTAAAGCATACACAAAATCTTTCAAAATGAACAAATGAAAGTACACAATATTTTACTATTCATAAATTATACCACCTGTTAAAAAAATGTATGAGATTATAAGTCTTCTGTTATGTACAGGGTGTGGCGTTTTCGATGTGAATACGGGGTATCTTGGTATTCGTGAGTGCTAGAGCAAAGCTGATAGCACGTTCTCGGGACATTTTTTGGAAACAAATTCAATGGTCAAGACAGAAATTAAATATATTTTTTTGTTTTCCGGTTATTAACTATATGAGATTTTCGAAATTTTGACAGGTTGCTGTAGCTCCGTTATCTGAAGAGATATAGAGAAACCGTAAATACATTTTTGATGGACAGTTTTGTGTAGATTACGATAGTGCAACAAACTATTTTCTATATTCAACTGTTTTCAAAATATGAACCAAACTTACATTTTTTCAAATGGAAACCATAGTTGGCTACGACACCATTAAATTCATTATTTTTTTCTATTCAGAAAATTTATACTTTGATATAATTATTTATAAAAATAACCAAGTTACAGTTGCTTTTCTTTTTTTATTAAGAATCGAGTATGTCTTGATGATATAATAATGATAGATGACTTCAATATACACTTTCATATGAACAAATATGAACGATTAAAACAAATGACAGTGGGAGAAATTAATCTATCGCCAGAGGAAAAAAATGTAGTGATGTCAGGTCTGGCTATTGAGCCGGCCACAAAATGGGCCCATAAGTGCCTCATCACCTATTAGAATACTGTTGATTTAAAACATCTCTTGTAGTGTTTGCCTTTTTTGGTCATTTGTTACATTACCAAGGCATACTCGATTTTTAATAAAAAGAGAAAATCAGTTGTAACATAGTTATTGTTATATGATAAATATATTAAACCATATATTTTCTAAATGGAAAAAAGTAAGCATTTTAATGGCGTCATAGCCAACTATTGCTTCCATTTGAAAAAAGGAGGTTTGGGTCATATCTTAAAAACAATTGAATGTAGAAAATATTGTTTAATCTACAAAACAAAAGGATATATTTAATTTCTGTCTTGACCACTAAATTGCCTTGAAAAACTGCTCCAAGAACATGCATCAGTTTTGCTTTGACACTGACAGATATTGAGATACCCCACGTTTGCATCGAAAATGCGCCACCCTGTACTTCAAAAGTTTATTTTTGGAAGTGCAGTTAGTATCATATTTTCTACCAAAACCACGTATCAAACGACATCTTGTACTTCCTGAAATAACCAGAAGTAGTATTAACTTTTGTCTTTTAAATAGAACACTCTGTACATTGTTAAATATTTTGAAAGAGATTTTATTTACGAAAATAATAAGTTTTTTGAAAAATTTTTACCATGAGAAATTACAATTTTGGAGCTTATTAAAACTGGAAATGATGAATTTTCGTAAGCTTATTTACCATGATTTCAATTAGAGAAACAAATGACTACATGGTTCTTTTGTTTGGAGCAAATTGAAAATATTTAGTGATTTAGTTACTTTTGACGTTTTCAACAAATGTTTTGTAGAATTTATATCGTAGTACTTGAAAAAAACAATTGCAGGTATTAACATTAAATTAAATACTCATAATTTTAATTTAATTATTTTGTTTTATGATTGAATTCACGGCAACTGTGACCTCTGAGAGTTCACAATTTTAAGTTTTAATACACTCCAATATCGTTACTTCTCACGGTAGAAAATTTTCAAAAGAAACCATTATTTTTGTAATGAAAAGTGCTTTCAGAATATGTAACAATATACAGAGTGTTCTATTTAGAAAAGCAAAACTGCTGTCATGAAACTAACCCACTATAATAAAAAAACTCAATTTTATGCATTAACCTTAAATTTTTTTTCCTAACAATGTAAAAAAACTTAAAAAAATTTTTTTTTTAATTGACAGTTCGTCCAAAGTGGCGTCACCAAGTCATGATTTGATGCTGGTAAAAAATGCTCCAGTAGCAGAAAACGCTCCTTCTGACTTCACGACTGCTTGCTGAATTGTCATTAAAAACTCATGTCAGCTGCATTCTCTGCAGTAAAAAACTAGCTAATTTTTGGTCCAAAAAATTCCGGGATTGCAAGAGCTCCAATTCCAGAATTTTGGGGAACCAAAAACTAGCCGAGATCCTGGATTGTATTTCCTAGTTCGAAACCATACTTCCAAAATGAAATTTTCTAAAGTAAGTAACAGAAGAGCTATAAACTTGTGCGTTTATTTGGAACCGACGTATGTTGCGCTTTAATTAACTCTTATTACTTAGCAGTCATAACATGTTGAAACGTGTAATGACTTATTAAGATCAGTCACTTGTTAAATTTAATAGCTATCCTCGTTATTTTTACTTTGCAAATACTCCATATGTCTGCTAAAAAATGGATTAAATTTACATTCAATTTCTGTACATATGTAGTCTTGATAAATGGAACAGTCACTACAGTACGTAGAACATGAGCATTCTTGGATCCTCTTTATGCAGGATGCACTTGTCTTGTTTTTCAGTACTACAAAGAGAAGCATTTTTGCTTTCCAAACTATCACTGAACATTTCTGTATGTATAAGACTATAAAACAAATTTTCATAATAAAATTTTACATATTTACATAAGTTAAAGGTAACATTTCGTTAATTAATTTTTTTGAATGGACAACAGCTGATAAATAATAAAATATCCGCAAGTCTGTCTACAATCAAACACCTGATTATACTAGCCCAGATGTCCATTTTAAAAGCCTTGGCTAGGAGGTCTGTACTGGCAACACCAGGTCACAACATGGGAGTTCTTACCAATTGCTCCTTGATAGTCGAGCTCATAAACTTTCTCGGGATTGGTAGAATAATATATATCCTGTTTCTGAGGATTTTTGTGTGTCTGATGTGAGGCCATAGAAGTCTTCAATTGTGGATGCATCTATTTTCTGTTTCAAAAAAAGTTGTATTAGTTTAAGGAACGTGCGAAGATTTAATTTAAGTTGATATAAATCAAAAGATTTGTGTTAAAAAAAAACGTATCAAATCAATTGGTTTTTGAATGGGGTGCCATTTTCATGTGAATTTTCCCAATTAGGTAATATTAATGTGCATAATCTGACAGTAAGCTTAGAATATAACAGAATTACATAAAAGTGTTATACACCTGTACACTTGATTTAAACTGCATACAGTATCAAATAAAATAAAAAACTAATTGTGCACAATAATTTAAAGGGCCGGGAGCATATTACCATTGCACCTATGGCACTCATAGCTAATACAGCTCTGTTATTGGATCACACCTAGGCACCCTGTGCATGTTTCTGCACCTACAAGTTCATTATCACTAAAAAAATTCTAGGGTGCATCAAAAGTAGCATTCCACCATGTACACAATGTCAATATAAAAATTTCTCGATAAGCTTTTAAGGGCTGCTCATTATTTGTACTCTTTTATTGTGTACAATTGTACATGCTGCAATGCTACTATTTATGCTCCCTGGGATGGTTTTAGTGGTAATAGCAGATCCGCAGGACCGGCAAAGTGCACGTATGGAGGTGGCCCATTGTATAGCTGTTACGCACTGATTTAGGGTAAGTGGGGTGGGGAAAGATCACAGAATTAACTCTTATGAACTTTCGTAAAACCAATAATTCAAAATGAAAAATAAGATACATAACATGTGTATGTCAAGCATTACGTTACACTTGTTATTAAAATATTTAAATAAAAACACTGTATAAGTTTTTGGTTTCTACAAGAAAACAGTAGTACTTAAATAAGAAAAATTCAATTTAAATCAAATGGACTTTTAAGATTTTTTTAATTAAAAATCACGATTTAAAAATTAGAACTTTTTAATAAAAATTTACTTGACATATCATTTCGCTCTATTTACAGTGGTGAAATTTGTTTTTGTTTTCAAAGAGAAAATAAGCTATATAGGTTTTTTTAGTTTCATCTTATTTTGTTTCGATAGTATGCTAACAAATCTAACAATATTTTTAAATTCAAAATTCATGGTTTACTGATATCAGACTCTTCACAAAAAAAATTATGTAAAGGTTATTACAGTTCTAAATTGCCACAAAAAGAAAAATTTGCTGTTAAACCATACAAGGAAGATATGTTTAGTATGATTAAAATAACCAGCATAGCATTAAAATAATCAGTGAAGCACTTCAGTTTTGAAAAGTATAGATTTTAGAAATTGTTACTTATTTTCAAAAGTATTTTTCTATCAACATTTTGAGTTTGAGTCACTCTAGTGGCCATATTTTTGATCCGACAATTACACTCATACCAATGTGAAGTCCACGCAGAGAAGGAGAACCCAAATTTTGCCGCAAGAAAACGCAAAACTTTTTTTCCTTTTGCTCGTGGCTCGGTCACAGCACCATTTGACACGCAAAAGTATAATAATACATAATACTTGCTGGGGGGTCTTCTTCTTGAAGTGCGATACCCTAGAGGCGTTGGCGAGAGGGTCAAAGCCACATTTTGATATGGCTTGCCATCGTAAACATTGAGCCCCTCTTTTACTAGGGAAATTTAGTTTAAACTGTTTGCTTTCACAGTTCCTATTGTCACACGCCGTAGTTTAACGGTATTTGAATGAAAAATAGTTAAGTGTATTTATAATTATAAAAATAATAATTGTTCTAGGTATTAGCCATTGACCTGTATACAGGTCAGTGGTGTTAGGATGGGCAACCAGAACCGACGGCTTAACGTGCCCTCCAAAGCACAGTCAAACTGCATGTTCACCAACTATATGGGTCACCCATTTAAAATGTGACCAGGCAGATTGTTCCTTAACTTTGAGTACCGTTTGACCGTCTAGTGATGTAATTTAAAACGTTTTGAGCTGAACTTTAATAATGTTAAACAAAAATTCAAAAAAGTTGTAAGCAAAACAAATGAGGTGATACATTTTCGAACACCCATATTCAAGGTGCAGGCACCTGCTGTACCTAAGAATTATATTAAGCTAGAATCTTATTCTACTACCCTTCATAAGCAATTTAGTGCTGTAAACAGAAAATTTTTATAGTCCCTCGTTAAATAAAGGGGCATAAGTTTTCAAATTATCATAGAATACGCCACAAAAAAATTAGCAAACTTGGACCTAAACCAATTTGAAGCTCATCTCTCACTCTTATAAGTCTACAAAATTTAAAAAAAATCGCGTTGCTAGTTTTCCAGCAATTTTTTTTAAATGTCATTTTAAAATTGTTTTCACTTCATAGTTTTAGTAGTTCTAAAAATTGTCTTATTTCATAACATTTTGTAACCCTAGGCCATTTCCAATATCAAATTCGTCCTGATCTGATAACTTATTTTTGAGTGAATTTGAGTCAAAATCAAAATTTTCGATAACTCATAGAAGGCATCACAAAGAAATTAGCGGGCTGTGACACGAACCAAATAGTACTGGGAAACGAACCAAATTACAGTAGCTCATTTGCAGCTGAATCAGTTACCAAATTTAAAAAAAATTACCTTATTTTTTTGTAATTTCCCAAAATTTTGGAAATGTTCAAATTTCCAAAAAATATTGCTCAAAAACTGGCCATAGTTTCTTTTTAATTTCGTAGGCTCGTAGGGCTAAGAATGAGCTACAGTTTTAGTATCCCAATCCGCTAATTTATCAATTTCTCTGTGAGAGCCTTGTCTGAAATTTTGAAAATCTAATATTCATTCCACTTTACTTCATAAAAGGAGCACGATAAATTCTGTTTAGACTAAATGAGTTATTGTAAAATATGCATAGAGAAGTATTGATTTCATGAAAATTTTCGAAACTTCCCCCTCCCCCCCTAATTTTGGCAAACAAATTTGTCCTTCTATTTTTGGTTTTTGATTAATCTTGAGGAATCTTTTTCCAAAAAATCAAAAATTTTATTGTTTTTAAAATTTTTCTCAAATAAAAAACTTGAAAAAATTTCCATCGTAACTTGCGTAAGAGCATCGATCAGAATTAAGAGTGAACAGGGGAGAATTCTAAACAGGTAGTAAGAGATGAACAAAGTATAATTACTTGACAATATACAGATATAGACTTGAACCGATAGCTGCCGCATACTCCAAAACCCTGAAATTGCTACTCAGGTAGTTTATGAGTTTTCTGACTGGTGTTCCAGTTCCTCTCTTAATTATGGTTAGTTGTTCTTGCAACGAGGAATTAGCAGGATTTATATTTAAATATCCTACAACTCGAAACAATTCTTAGTTAGATGTGCTGTAACTGCTGTGATTAGATATACAAAACTAATTCTTTTGTAGTATGGGAAAGTAAAGGCGAAGTGCTTTGCCCATTTTTGGTTAATGAATTTGCTATTTGGTCTTTGGAGTTCTTTAAACTGAAAGAATATTTTTCCACAAATCAAAATATTGATAACGAGTGTAAAAAAAAAAGGTCACAGGTGGGCTTTGAATGTATTGGTAGTATAGCATATGGTATAAAAATATTTTGTGGCAATTTAAAATTTGTTTTCATAAACTGTATTTTAACAGGTCTTTGTTGGAACAAAAACTATTGTTTTTAGTTGGTCATATGTTTAACGAGCAGGTTCTAACCGTTTGATGTTGAAGCTCTAGTCTAATAACTTACTTTCATTTTTTTCTGAATTTCAGAAACCGTTAGTAAATATCATGCAACCTTAACTTTAACAGTAAACTGTTAGTGTGATGTTGCAATTTCAACTAGCTGTGCATTCAATTGCAATTTAAGTTGCATTGATTTATGGGATGCAACCTTAACTTTAACAGTAAACTGTTAGTGTGATGTTGCAATTTCAACTAGCTGTGCATTCAATTGCAATTTAAGTTGCATTGATTTATGGGATGCAACCTTAACTTTAACAGTAAACTGTTAGTGTGATGTTGCAATTTCACTAGCTGTGCATTCAATTGCAATTTAAGTTGCATTGATTTATGGGATGCAACCTTAACTTTAACAGTAAACTGTTAGTGTGATGTTGCAATTTCACTAGCTGTGCATTCAATTGCAATTTAAGTTGCATTGATTTATGGGATGCAACCTTAACTTTAACAGTAAACTGTTAGTGTGATGTTGCAATTTCAACTAGCTGTGCATTCAATTGCAATTTAAGTTGCATTGATTTATGGGATGCAACCTTAACTTTAACAGTAAACTGTTAGTGTGATGTTGCAATTTCACTAGCTGTGCATTCAATTGCAATTTAAGTTGCATTGATTTATGGGATGCAACCTTAACTTTAACAGTAAACTGTTAGTGTGATGTTGCAATTTCACTAGCTGTGCATTCAATTGCAATTTAAGTTGCATTGATTTATGGGATGCGCTGTACATTATTTTAAAACAAAACAACAAAAAATTGTTAGTAATTACAAGTATACTTACATCAACTTGGTCATCATCAAAGAGCAACCAAAAACCATGACTTTTAACAATACTAATGTAGTGACCACGATTAGGCCCGCTACCACAGTGGATTACCACTGCTACTAAATCGTACAACCTATCTGGATTTACTGCATCGTCAGACTGTAATTTAAGCAAATATAAATAATATAAAAAATTACATATTTTATTTATGATTTTTAATGTACTTACAGTATTAAAAAGTCGCAACTCTAACGGAAAGACAACCCGATGTGATACTTTAATATGCCTGTTGTACTGTTCCATATATTTGAATCGTTTCAGGTGTAACGCAAGGATCATGGGCAATTTTTTTACCCTCATCCGTTTTTGCGCTTCCTGGTAACTACTACAATTATCACATTTAAACTTATTATCGCTACACAACGTTTCTGTGTTACTAAAACACCGGAGACAATGCGTTATGCTTGTATTTTGTTCAATATCTACTTGTAAGTCAAAAAAGTCTTCATCTTTACTGCTTATTGTTTCACAGTTTAAACACCGCGTTTCACTTGTTAGTATACCCTGGAAAATTTCATGAACCCACGTTGGTTCCGATGGCATGTGGATTGTACCGTTTTCTCCAGGATTTTTACTTTTTATATTGTTTGTAGTTGAATTTTGTTGTCTTTCAGCTGAAAAATAAACAATCATATAATATTTACTTGATTATGTTGTCATGCGAACGTAATTTTCTATTTTTCATATTTAATAAATTTCTTATGTTTATTTTAACAAAGTATAAAAGTTTAAATTTGTTAAGCGGGAAAAAAAGTATTAATGTGATTTAGTGATGGTGATAGTGGGGAAGTTGCTGAATATTCCAAAATTTAAATTTGGCGACAGAACATCAAACTAATCTTTGCATAAAACTGTAAACACTAAAGACAGTTAAATAGTAAAACAGGAAAGTTGAAAAGGTGAATTCTTAATTATGAGCAGAATGCTAAAAGTCTGTCAATATTTTTAAATTTAATCAAATTTTTTTTTGTTTTAAATTTATACAGGGTTAGTAAAAAATAACACATAATGCCTTCGTAAATATTGATTCTATGAATAATTTGACGTAATAAAAGTTGTTAAAATATTTTACTTGTTAGCTTTGGAGTTGAATAAAGATTTATTTATTATTTTATTATTATTATTATTGTTTGTTAAATTTTAACCCATGGTTTGTCAGTGTTTAATTTTTTATAGGCTTCATTACTTGGTTGGTATGGCAACTAAAAAACTATTTTATTTAATCTCATGGTTAAAATTTTGTTCTAGAAATAGAAATAATTCCTTAATTAAAAAAACGTGAAAAAGTATAAGGTGCAAATATTAGTTGGTTACCATAGTAATTAAATAACGAAACCCATAAAAAAAATTAAACATCAACAAAGGCTATTTTTTTTTCAGAATCAATATTTATGAAGTTACAGACATCATAAGTTAATTTTCATGAAAAAACGAAGAAAGCCACGAAAAATAGGGTTATTTGGTATCAAAATTAATGTCTTTGTGCAACAACTGATTATAACCAAAACAAAAAAAAGTGTATTATGATTTTTTCTCGGGAGCATTCAAGAAAAAACCTTGAGTTTTTTTTTCTAAAAAATGAATTCCCAGCGTTTTCCCATAACTACAGTGATTTGTAATTAGTAAAATTACATTTTATTATTAATGGAAGCCAGAATGTTATAATCATCGAAAGTTAAAGAGTATTACAACTTACAACAGCTGTGGCCAGTATTGGAGCAATTGTTTTTTTGAAAATTTCCAAAATTTTGAATCAATTTTTAGTTCGCAGTTTTCACGTTTGCAAAAATGTTCGTACATAGTAACACCCATAGACAGATATTTTTTTAATAATATTTTTTTACACAAGCTTCAAAACATGTAAAAAGTAAAGTCGGAGACACTACACTCCTTTGCGGAGTTTGGCCTGCAATGTGGTGGGTCAGAGCCACCCATCATCGCTCCGGATAAGCACCACGCCTTAGACGGCTGCCTTACTTCCTCGCCCCTCAAGGAGTTGGGTTCCTAATTTTTAAAAAGGGTAGGCCGCCCGCCAGGCATCCAATCTCGGATTCAAACTCGAGACCTTCCGCTTAGCAGCCAAGTGCCCTAACCACTCGGCCACTCTGGATTTCAATTCAAAACATGTACTTCCATCAAAATCGATTTATTATTTAAATACTGTGCTACGATAATTTTTTCAATAAACATTCGAAGGCAATATGGAATAAAACTGAATACTTTAACAAGAAAGTACTCCACATTTTCTAAGGGTAACTGCCGCAATCAGATTTAAACATATCGTTTTGGCATATTCCCAACCCAGAGTGAATAAAAAAAACCATAACCAATTCTCGTAATTTCATTAATTTAATTATTATGCGCAATCTGAATCCAAACTCTTACTTATAATAGTTATTGATTATATCAGTGGGATAAAGGCATTATTAACATACGAATGCGATGAGTTGCCCGATGAGGGCGTTAGCCCGAGTCGGAGTAAGAGCATGAGTATGATAATGGCCTTTATCACATGTATATAATACAATTTTTTATCTACGTCTGCTCAAAATTGAAAAAATTACATAATTTTTAAAATTGAAAAATTATATAATTTTGACAGACTATTTTCTTTAACATCAGAGTAGCATGGTATTTTATTTAAAAACAGAGTAGCATTGTATCTATATAATTTATTATCGTCATAGCAACCAAACATTTTTTATCAATAATTGAGTTGTTTTTAATTTTTCCTTGATTTGTGGTGAAAATTGTGAGAAAACTGGTAAATATAATTATGAGTGACAGATTTTGGTCAAAAATTGTCATATCCCACTGAGTGGGATAAGTGATCCTTATCCCATTGAGTTGGATAATAAACATCATTATGCAACTCAAATGAATGATATAATAGGTTCTTATCCTAGCAGACATAGATAAATTTATAAAACTTGAATGTAAAGAGAATTCAATGTAGCATCCAGCTCGATTAAAATATACAAAGTGTTCCATTGAAACAATAGAAATTAGGCATTTCTACCAAAAAGCAGTAAGTCGTGAAAATAATTATTTGCACTACGACATAGATCATGTTACCGGCTGGAGATCTCGGCAGCTACAAGAGATACAAAGATGGTTAAATTAGATTAAGGTAGACTAATAAAGCAAACAGTGCAATAGTAATTTTGTTTTCCTAAAATACCCATGACTTACTAGATACGAACAAAAAATTGAAAAACTGGAATTTCTTGAAGGTATCTCTGTTCATATTGAAAATAGAAAACGTTAATAACTATTGAAACTTTAATAAGAAAACATATTTTCAAGAAAGTGTTTTGCTTGTTTTCAAGATATAACAAACATGCAATTTTTTAAATGGATACCATATTTAACACTGTTAAAAGAAAGCATAGTTTCTTTTTTGAACTATGTACGGTATGATATACTTAATTTTAAATTCAAACAAAATATTGATTAAAAACACTCATAGCAGTAGTGGGCCATGAAAAAAGTCGGAAAGTCTTTCTTAACAAGAATGCTGATTAATATTTCTTACTACGTTACTAGGGGGAGCAGCAGAAACAAACACAATGCCAGTCAAAATTTAAGCACCGTGATTGGCTGCATATATTTAGTTAAAAATTTCTGTTTTCATTACTTGATATGTTAGAACACATAATTGTAATTACATTTTACATTACTTGATATGTTAGAACACATAATTGTAATTATATTTTACATTAATTGTGACTTATTTTAACAGCAACGTTTAAAACATAAATATTTCGGTAAATATTCTGTGCCACATAATAATGAACACTGCATTTAACCCTGCTGACATCTAACGGCTGTATTAAGAAATAGTCTCCCATGTAAAAAACAATAGAAGCAACTTTAAACAATTGAGTGCGTTCAGAGGACCTCAGTAGCTGAGTTACTGACTACTGAATACTCTCTAAACATCATTGCTGATGCCTGCTGCAACAAAGCACTGTCACTGTCTTTAAAATTTTGGTATTAAAAAAGTGTTTCTAACTGCTTAAAAATGTTTTCCTAAATAGGTAATTTTAAAAATTAAAAAAAAGTAATTTAAAAATAAGTAACAATTTTAATTTTAAGAGTTAGCTTCTTTCTTTTCGTTTTATGGCACAGTGATACTAGAAGCGAAATAGTTTTTAATCAAAATTTTGTTTGAATTTACATTATGTCAATCAAACCAAACACCATTCAAAAGCAAAGAAATAAGCTTTTTTTAATGGCGTTAAAATAAATTACGGTTCCTATTTAGAAGAATGGTTGTGTTATATCTCAAAAACAAAACAAAACACAGAGTGTAAAATAATTATTTCTTAATACAGCTTTAATATAGATGTACAATTTTTACCTTCACGATATTTTCCTATTTTTTATATGAACAGATATATTGTAGGTACCTTAAACCAAGGACTATATAGAATGTATCAAATTGCGTATTAACTATTGGGATCTTGCTTATTTGAAGAGATACGGCGGCGTTTAAATTGGAGGAAAGTTGTGAAATTTTATGCTTACTAATAGTTTAAAAAGAAATTGGAGCTATCTTGCTTAGTTTCTGAAAGAACTGAAAAAAACTGTAATTTTGAATTTTTTGTTTTCGGCTATAACTCATTTGTCATTTATATTACATATATCTAGTTTACGCATTATTAGAACACCTTTTTATCATCATCATAATCTATCCTCATATACCTGAAGGTGTCGAGGTCTTTCACTCCGGGTAGGCTCTTCGCTTGTGTAGTAGGAGGTAGTGGGGCTTTTTGGCCTTTGAACCACCACGCTCCTGAAGCTTATGCCACCCTTCATGCACATTCATTCAAGCCATACGCACATGTGTTTTATTTGGATGTTAATGTTGTGTGTGGCTTTGTTACTTGTCCTGGTCAGCCAGTAATCAAGGCAAGCGACGTTAATTGTAACCCAAGGTCGAATGGTTGCCGAGCTCGATACCGATCCACAGAATTACAGAAAAATGTTCTGCTTCTTCCGGGATTCGAACCGAGGACTCACGCATTGTGAGCCTGATCCTATTACCACTGGACCACTCGGACAATTTTTACACCTTTTTATACTGAATCTAATTTTAGTATTAGATTTGGTATAACTACTACCATTGTTCATTTACATACAAACTGCATTTTAAATTTTTTTATATTTGGACAGTTCTTATTCTGATTTCAACAATGTGTCACACTTTGCATTTTGTTTAAGTTTTGAGCATTTTATTACAAACAATAAAAATTTCATAAAAGTTCCATAGAAAGACCACGTCATTTAATTAAACAGGTCATAAAAGCCTCACCACCAATCAGGACTCGTCAAGGAACATGGACTACAAGTAATGAGGAGAAAGCACGTGTTTTTGCAGAGCACCTCTCCAAAGTTTTCCAACCACACCCATCAGAAAACGAACCGAAAGAAGAAGAACTAATACAGCTACTTGAAAACCCTTACCAACTTGAGCCACCAGTCCCACGCATCAAAATCGCCGAAGTTCAAAGCGTTGTTAAAACACTACACTCCAAGAAAGCACCGGGGTACGACTACATTACTGGCCAAATTCTTAAACAATTGCCCTACCAGAGAATAAAATATCTCACGCAACTATTTAATGCAATCCTGCACATTGGGTACTTTCCAAGTCAGTGGAAGGTACAAATCGTCCTAATCCCAAAACCAGCAAAACCTCCAAATGAGGTAAAATCGTATCGAGCGATAAGCCTACTACCCATAACCTCTAAAGTGTTTGAAAAAATTCTACAAACTAGACTCTCTCTACAATCCTTGAGAATAATGAAAATATACCCAACCACCAGTTCGGTTTTAGCAAATTCACCGAGTTGTTGATAAAATCATCGAAGTATTTGAAAACAAACAATAATGCTGGACTGTTAGCTAAGTTACGATTAATCCTCCCCTTGAACTATTTCCTCCTACTTAAATCATACCTGCAAAACCGACACTTCCTAGTAAAAGTTGGCACTGAACTAACTGAACTCTATGCGATAAATGCTGGAGTACCGCAAGGCAGTGTCCTTGGGCCTTTGCTATACTTAATATACACGGCCGACCATCCAACTACACCAGAAGTTCTAGTAGCAACATATGCGGATGATTCCGCCGTACTAGCCGCTGATAATAATCCTGTTGTTGCCACACAAACTCTACAAACAATCTTAATTTCAATACAATCGTGGCTAAAAAAGTGGAGAATAAAAGTTAATGAAACCAAATCTGCACATATAACGTTCACCACACGACAAGAAACTTGCCCTCCTGTTTATCTAAACCACACTCAACTTTCACAACAGGAAGAAGTAAAATATCTTGGACTCCACCTGGACAGGAGACTCACCTGGTGAAAGCACCTGTGTACGAAGAGGAAACAATTAGGTCTGACACTCATGAAAATGTACTGGCTACTTGGTCGAAACTCAAAACCATCAACAACAAACTCCTTGTTTATAAAGCCATAATTAAATCAATATGGTGCTATGGAATCCAACTCTGGGGTACCGCTTCCAACTCCAATATAGAGATACTTGAACGCTTCCAGTCAAAAGTGCTACGTTTGATTGTAAATGCTCCCTAGTATGTGACAAACGCGGTTATACAGAATGATCTCCAAATCCCAACGGTCAAGGAGGAAATAGGCAACTACAGCAAACAATATCGAACCCGACTCAGCATACACTCAAACGATTTGGCAACAAACCTTATGAACCAGCCAAGAAACAATAAGAGACTTCTGCAATATGCACCCAATAAATTACCAAACAGATTTTGATTACTTTTAAGTTAAGTTAGTTTTAGAATTAAGGTTTAGTTTTAAGCATATTATCCTTAGGTCACTCAAGGTCTACAAAACCTACTTACTATATGATGATGGCTATTGAGCATTCTTCGACATGTTGTATAATTTATCACATAATTTGCTGAATGTAAAATTACAGATTGCAAATAAAAATTAATACTAAATAAAAAAAAATTGTTTAAAAAACAATTAATGGAAGTAAAACAAAACAAAACTTTTATTTACTTTGACGTTTAGACAGTTCAAACGTATGTGAAAATTTCGGGAATCTTTGTTTTGATCATAGGCAGCAAGATAAGTTATATTTTACAAAAACAAATGAATGACAAAGTTTCTAACATACACAATTTGTTAAAAATTTCACTTGCAGTTTTTATGTTTGCAACTGACAACAAATTTGCATAACAAATTAAATAATTACAACAGATTATACTCAAACTGCACTAATGCAAACAATTATTAAATAAATATTCAAATTGCAAGCCACATTGCACGACTCATTTGACACCTTTGTAAAACATGCTCAGAAGCTTTAAAATGAACTATTGGAATTTCTGGTAATTTTAGCAATCTGTGTAATTCACTTGTTTTTGTAAAAATTAACTTAACCTGTTGCATATGCTTAAATCAATATTTCCAGAAATTTTCACATACCTAATGTATCTAAATGTCAAAGTAAATAAAAGTAGTGTTTTGTTTTAATTCCATAATAATGTTCAGTTCATGGCTTACTATATATTGCTGTGATATTATAACCACACTGGCGAATATTTATAAAAAGATCAATTTTAAAATATTTATTTGATTACCTTGGCATGACTGGTTCTTAGTTCAGGAATCCTTTAATTTAAATTAAATAATTGGATTAAATAAAACTATAATAAATTGGCATGGTTTCACTTTGAGATATGGAATTATTTATGTAAGTTTGATATCCTAATAAAACATGTATAATCTTGAGGGGAGGAGTTCAAATATGTAAATGGTACAAGAATGGAACAAATAATTGACAAAGCTTTAAGAAACAGTAAATTACAAAATGTAGTGCGTGCGGTGGACATAAAATGTAAAAAAATGAAGAAGTACGAAGATAGTATCAGAGACGTTTATAATAGCGAGATAATATTTAATAAAAGTTTATTGTTACAAGTTTTAAAAGTTGTTAAAAACTAGGTTATTTAATTGTTGATTTGTATTTTATAAGTGTAGAATAAGTTGGTTTTATTTAATTGTTAATTTATATTTTATAAGTGTAGAATAAGTTGTTTTGGAAATACGATAAAATTAATCAAGTTGTTTTTATCTCAAAATTTAGTTTTTAATGTAGGTTACGATAGAAACAAAGAGCTGAAAAAAATAACATCGAAGTGAGAAGATGAAAATTTGGAAACGTTCCCAAAGAATTGTAAAAAGTTGTATAAAGTAATTAAAACTAGTCATTAAAAGTTTACCAGTTTATAAGAAAGTGTTTTACTTTAAGACTAGTGCATAATAAAGTGGAAATAATCGACAAAAAAGGTGACAGGTAAATTTATAAAAAGAAGCAATTGTTTGACATTGAAAGGTGGGATACATACAAGTTACTGGGGTAATGTAATTTCTTCGACTAACCTGAAAGAATATTAAGGATAAAAATTATTAATTATGTCAAACTAAAGTGGCAACTGAAATAAGTAAAAGAAGATTCAAGTGTTCAAAAAGACAGTTAAACAATTTCAAGGTGTTTAATCAAGACTGAAGATCAAGACGATGCGACGTAAGCAGAAGATCATAGCGATTACGAAGAGAAGGACGACCTACACAGAGTAGATGAGCTACAGAAATTAAGGTACTGTGCGTTCTAAAAGATGACTGAAAATAAAAGAAATAATATAAAAAATGAGCGAAACACTTCGCCTGGACTTTCCTATACTTATAAAATAACATTGTTTTATATTTTCCAACACTTTCGATATGCACCTGTCTAGGACACGACTAGTTAAAGTAAATAGTTCTTATAAGTTGTAACATCTTGAAGCGGTTGAAGAAAGACCGACCGCTGCGCTCTGCAAGCATAAGGTTGGGTAAAATATTCGGAGTGAATCAACGGAAGGGCGGAAATTGATATTTGAAAATGTATTAATAACTCGAGAAGTATTATTTTTAGCAAGAAATTACTCTTATTAATTTGTATTTAAAATTTCAAAACCTTTCTGATTTTAAAGCCAAAATGCCACGTTTCCATTTAAAAAAAAGTTATTTTTTACCGTGGCCGCCATATTAAAATTGGAAACTCAAGTCTTTTTCTTAAATACAATCGAGAAGAATTTGCCCTACAACTTTGCTCTTGGGTTTGCGAGTCTATCTATTAAAATAAAAAAGTTAGCCTACACTGAACATTAAACGACTAGTACAAGAATACAACTGCTGTAGAAAGTATGTGAAATTCTTCTAAGGACAAAAAGATTATTAAGGGGCAAAAAATTCGATTTTTTGATTTTTTGTAAAAAGATTCTCCTAGAGCAAACAAAAGGAGAAATCAATTTTTTAATTTTGTAACGAAAATTTTGGGGGGGAGGGGGAACAGTAGCCACCCTAAACATTAAATTATCGAAAAAATATTATGATATTCGGATTTTGCTATCAATGATGAGCTATTTTGCTTTAACAGAAATATTTTATTGCCCCCCGTTAAATAAATAAAAGGGCACCAATTTTCAATTTTCAAAAAATCACAGAGGGCGTCACAGTGAAATTATAGCAATGCGCAAAAAAATAAATTGTAGAAGATTCTTAGCTCTATCAGCTTAAAAGGTTTAAACAAAAACGTGTGGGCAGTTTTTGAGAAATTTTTTTTTGAAAAATTCCAAAATTTTGGAGTGATGTCATTGCGATCGTTTTTATATTTTCAAAATTAATGATATTTCATGGTATAGTACCCTTGAAGGGCTACCAAACAAGATGTAGTTGATTCTAATCAGATAACTGGTTTTTGAGTAAATGGGCGTTAAAGTCGAAATTTTCAAAAATTCGTAGCGGCCGCCATGTTGAAGCTAGAGAGTTCGGTAAAAAATCGTTTGATTTGTCCTAAGGCCTTCTTTAATCTCCACTAGTAAAATTTCCAAAATTCCGTTTCTGAAAAAAATGCTACCAAAAAAACATGTCTAACTTCCGCTTCCGGTTTCAGACTCTTTTTAAAAGCTTATTTTGTCGGTGAATTTTTGATATACCCCCTCATTCCAAAGCACATCAAAATCGGTCCAGCCGTTCCGGAGATATGGAGCGTAACCCACCCACCCACAGACAGACATTTTTCAAAAACCACTTTTTTAGGATCCTGGAAGCTCAAAACATGTATTTCCGTCAAAATCTCGATTTTGAAAATTTGCATGAAATCAATACTTCCCTATACTGAAAGTATAGGAAAGTAAAAAAGTAAATAAAGCTTAGTTGAATGATTTCAACCTTTTAAATGTCAGAAAGTGCGTTTTGTTTAGTATTCAATGTAAAAAATTATACATGAATGTTTAATGTCATTTTTTTAAAAGAAAGAATCTAAATCTTGCATTTTAAAAGGGAAGCCATGTTTTGTCATTTATACAAGTAAAAGAACCCTGAGAATTTGAAAGAGTACTCAAGTTGAAGTAATAAAATAGATCAATTTGTGATACAGTTTATGTAAATCATTAATTTCCACAAGTGTGGGGTATTACATAGCAATATTTTTTTAAAAATAAATTAAATGACGTGGTCTTCCCATGGCACTCTTATGAAATTTCTATTTTGTGTAATAAAATACTCAAAACTTAAACAAAATGAAAAGTGTGACACATCGTTGAAATCAGAATAAAAAACTCTATTCAGATATGAAAAAATTAAAAAAAGAAGAATTTATAATAAAAAAAAGTAGACAGTCGAAAGTAAACAATAGTAGGGGTTATACCAAATCTAATTAAAAAACTAGCTTCAGCATAAAAAAGTGTCCTAATAATGTGGTAATTATAAATATGTAATATAAATAACAAATGAGTTATAGCCGAAAATATAAAATCCAAAATTACTGTTTTTTCAGAAACTAAGCAAGACAGCTCCAATTTCTTTTCATATTATTAGTGGGCATAAAATTTCACAACTTTTCTCTAACTTAACCGTGGTCGTATTTCTTCAAATAAGCGAGATCCCAATAGTTAACACGCAATTTAATAAAACCTGTATATATTCTAGACATCTCACTAATGGCCATCTTTAACCACTCACTTCTGGAGATGTTCTCCAGTCGGCGAAGCAATTGCTTATTTTCTTAAACTTATCATGGCCTTTATGGAATTTTACAGAACACCTGATACAAGAAGGGAAATGCAGAGAAGAATGATGGCCGGAAATCGCTGTATACAGGCATTCAGAATTTGCATATACAGGCTGAGTCAAGCTATACGCCTTTTTTTTTAGTGAGTTTATTATGAGGAATTTATTAAAAAATTTTGGTGTGTATATGTTTCGAAGGGTGCTCTACAACCTGGCGCAGTCAGTTTTTTGATTGGACGTCAAATGTCAAAATAGCGATTTTCAATTGTTTATTTTTAAACGGAACGGTACGACTTTTTTCGGCTTAAACGATGCTGTATGATGTTTACAATATGATCCTTACTGCATTTTTTCCCAATTTTCACGATTCAGCCGTAAAATATGCATTTATTATGTTAGTCTAGTAGGCGAGACCTACAGAACATAGTTTGATGAATTTGCACAAAACGATTTTATGGTAGTCAGTATACATAGTAAAATCATTATTTTAATAAACTTAGATTACATTAAATAATAGTTACTTCAATATTAGGATAACATCGAATGAAAACTATAAGATTATAAACTAAACAAAATTTAAATAAAAAACTAATTAGTTTTATCCAACGAGAAACTCGAAGAAGTGGAAATGTTTACATACAAGCAATTGTTTCATCAAAAGTTTACTTATTTTACGCAAAAACATGGTGACGCGTACGTACGTACTGGCCCACTAGACTAACATAATAAATGCTTATTTTACAGCCGAATCGTAAAAATTATGAAAAATTCAGTAAGTATCATATTGTAAACATCATACAGCATCGTTTAAGCCAAAAAAAGTCGTACCGTTCCATTTAAAAATAAACAGTTGAAAATCGCTATTTTGACATTTGACGTCCAACCAAAAAACTGACTGCGCCAAGTTGTAGAGCACCCTTCGAAACATATGCATACCAAAAATTTTTAATAAATTCCTAATAATAAACTCACTAAAAAAAAAGGCGTATAGCTTGACTCAGCCTGTATAATAAAAATATATCGAGAGGACTAAAAATAAAAATTTTCAAAACTATAATAAGACCGATCGTGATTTACGCAAGTGAAGTATGGATATTAGGATCGACTGAATGCAAAATGCTAGGAGTATGGGAGAGGAAAGCGCTCAGAAAGGTGTACGGGGGAAAGAAAGTCCAAGATAAATGGGAAAGAAGAACTAACAAGGAACTGCAGGAGCTATACAAGGAGACAGATATAATAGCAACAGTGAAAGGTCAAACGCTGAGGTGGATAGGACACATAGCAAGGATGAATGACAGCAGCATCCCAAAAAGACTATTGGAAAGTAGCATAGGAGGAAAGAGAAGAAAAGGAAGACCAAGAACAAGATGGAAAAAAGAAGTAATAGAAGATATAGAACAGTGCAATATCAAGAATTGGCGTAAAAAGACTAGTGACAAAAAAGTGTGGAAAAAGACAGTGAAACAAGCCATGGGCCTACTAGGCCTTTAGTGCTGACATATATCATGGCCTTAGTCACTAGTTCATCGGTACCTGAGTGAAATAGCATTAGACAAGTCGTGTCTTTTCCTAAACGCTAGGTTACCTAATTGAAAGTTGAAGTTACATAATAATGTAAACTTTGCATTTAGCGGCACAAAATAAAAGTCCCCGCTCTTTTTGGCGGCGCGTTTGGATATAAAATAAACGGGGGTTGGCCGCATTTTCGAGATAGTGAGCTATTGATTATAACAATAACTATAATTATGATTGGAGTTGTAGAGACATAAATTACAAACAAAAGAATTAAATGTTAAATTTTTTCTTAATTTTGTATTTTTTTTTGTAACTGGTGTTGAAATGAACTTTTCATCGCCAGTGCGAGAAATTTTTCATTTCCAAATCAATTACGAAAAGTGTGACGTTTCGAAACTTGAGTTAATTTTGAGTGACATTTTACATGTCAAAATTAGAAAAACAATTCTTTAAAAGAAACTAAATACTTCTTAATTACCCTATCAGTTAATAGTGATTTTATATTTAATAATAAAAGGGTTTCGTGAAAAGTTATTCTAAAAGCTTACAATTTTTTGACGTCTGAAAATGGTTTTATAACATAGGAATTTGAAAAAAACTATTCAATTATGTATTAATAAATAAATGATTAATATCATTTGTTTTCGTGTGGGATTGGGTCTGTTTTATTAAATAATTAATGGTTTAAATGTTGTTAACAGCTGTCTTGGCTTTTGGCCTTCTTTAAACCGCTTTTTATTTAATTAAACAGACCCAATCCCCCACAAAAACAAATGATATTGTAAGTTCTATAGGGTCACGAAAAAAATAAACAAATTAAATGATTAATAATAATTTTATGTCAAAATTAGATTTTCTTTGCAATACAACGATGTAGTGCAGATCCATTGCACAATGTAAAATTAAATAATAAATCGACATAAATACTCTTCTTTATTAACTATAATGGATTATTTTCAGAAATCGATAAAAGATTTTTTTAATAGGAAATAAATTAACGAATAATTTTTTGCTGCCAAAACCGTATTTATTGACAGCAAAAAATCATTGATTTATGAAAAATATCATTCATTGTCATCTGAAAATATTTATATATAGTTTAGCAAAAAGTAAACAGTTGGTGTTGCTATAGGAATAAATTAATACAACTTTGAGACTTGATCTTTGTTATCAATGTCTGCAGATGACTTTTCTTACTCCAAAATGTCCAATAGAGGCAAATTTAAGATATCAATTTTGCTCATTAATTAACGGTACAGTTTTTAAATGCTTGTAAATTTCAAATGCTTCCAGTATATCTAATTTACGTTTATCACCACAAAAGTGTAAACATTTTATAGTGTTATTAGATGTCATTAAATGATTGTGTACTAATAAGTGTTTAGTGTAATTGGATTTATGTTGATGTTTATATTTGTGACAATGTACCTGTTCTTTGTACCTTATATCAAAATTTCTAATTGTCTGGCCTGTATCAACCAAATTACAATGGGAGCAGTTAAATTTATATATAATGAGTATCTGTATATAAAATACTTAATCACTTTAACAATTTCTATTTATTTAAACCTTATACGTATTTCAGCATGTTAACATGCCATTGTCAAAGGTTATATGAAGGTAAACAGTTAGCGTTGTTATAGCAATAGAACTTTTTTACTTATCTTGGTAATCGTCTGCAGATGACTTGATTTCTTATTCCAAAATGTCCAGTAGAGGAGAATTTAACAGATCAATTTGCTCATTCATTAACGGTACAGTTTTTAAATGTTTGTGAATTTCAAAAGATTCTAGCATATCTAATTTACGTTTATCATCACAAAAGTGTAAACATTTTATGTTGTTATTAGATGTCATTGAATGATTTTGTTCTAGTAAGTGTTTAGCGTAGTTGGATTTATGTGGGTGTTTGTATTTGTAACAACGTACGTGTTCTTTATACCTAATATCAAAATTTCTAATAGTCTGGCCTATATAAACCGAATTACAATGCGAACAATTTAATTTGTAAATGCCTGATTTTAACAAATCGTCTGTTTTTGATTTTGCATTAAACAAAGTATTTAAGATGTTCCTAGTTGTTTTAAAGCTTACTTTATATTTATTTGTTTTGTTTATAATTTTAGCAATTTGTTCTGATTTCTCACCAAAATATGGGATCGAAGCATATTTAATTGTATCGAACGAAGTTAGGATATTCGGATAAATTTTTTGAATGGCTAATTTATAATCTTTTTCTTTAATTAATGTATCAATAAGTTTAGTATTATAACCATTACTGTATGCAATTTGTTTAATAATTGAAATTTCTCTATTATAATTAATTTCATCTAAAGGGACCGTCAAAGCCCTATGTATCAGGGACCTGTATGCTGCTAATTTATGTGTTTTATGGTGACAAGAATCGTGTGGTATTGTAATGTCTGTTTGTGTAGGTTTTCTATAAACTGAGTACTCAAATTTATTAGTTGAATTAATTTTTGTTTAAATCTAAAAAGTTAATGGACTTATTTTGTTCAGTTTCTAGTGTAAATTTTATGTTTGGGTGCAAGCTGTTAATAAAAATTAAAAATTCATTAATTAAATCAAATGAACTATTAAAACATGCTAAAATGTCATCAACATAACGAAACCAAAATATAACTTTCTCAGATTGATTTGATTCAAATATTTGATCTTCTAGATTTTCCATAAATATGTTAGCTGAAAGAGGTGAAATTGGACTTCCCATGGGTAAACCATCTTTTTGGAAATAAATTTTATTATTAAAAGTAAAATAATATTGATTGGTGCAAAGTTCAAATAATTGAATCAACTCAGTCCGTTTTATTAACTCAACATAAACGTAAATTAGATATACTAGAAGCTCTTGAAATTCACAAACATTTAAAAACTGTACCGTTAATGAATGAGCAAATTGATCTGTTAAATTCTCCTCTACTGGACATTTTGGAATAAGAAATCAAGTCATCTGCAGACGATTACCAAGATAAGTAAAAAAGTTCTATTGCTATAACAACGCTAACTGTTTACCTTCATATAACCTTTGACAATGGCATGTTAACATGCTGAAATACGTATAAGGTTTAAATAAATAGAAATTGTTAAAGTGATTAAGTATTTTATATACAGATACTCATTAAATATGGACTTTAACGAAGTAAAGCTGGAATTGATAAATAAATTTATATATGCCTGATTTTAGTGAATCGTCTGTTTTTTCATTTGCATTAAACAAAGTGTTTAAAATGTTTTAAAACTTACTTTGTATTTATTAGTAATGTTCATAATTTTAACAATTTTTTTCTGACATGTTAACAAAAATTGCTGCGTAAATTAATAATGAATTATGAAGTCAAGTATTTATTAACTAGAAGCTTAAGAAAGATGCATTATTAGAGAATGTGTATAGTCGTTGATTAGGAAATGCGTTTGCTATTTAAGTCAGAAGAAGCCACTGTATTTTCATTCTACACTGCCACTGTCACCTCTGTAAGGTATCTTCAGTAGTCTATTTTACCAAACCCACTCTTCCACTGAGTTGAGAGGTCTAGAGTGTATATAATCCTTGCTTAAGCAAATTCCAATTTTTTGAGTTATTCGCTTGAATAGAAAATTTAAATATTACTGCATCTTTATGTGATAATTTTTGTTTTCCGTCAACCTCCGCACCCTCAACCACCTTGATTTATTTTTTTTAAATAGCGACTTACACTTTGTGTGGGCTCGTTGGAAAGCTTGCAAAAAACTGCATTTAAATCTACCATCATAAATGAACTGGGATGGTTGGTTTTTAAGTTACAGTGATTGAAAGAAAAATGAGCGAAACACTTCGCCTGGACTTTCCTATACTTATAAATTAACATTGTTTTATATTTTCCAACACTTTTGATGTACACCTGTCTAGACCCGGCTAGTAAAAGTAAACAGCGTTTATAAAAACTTCAAGTCTGAAGAGCCTAACTTAAACCTACCATTACCACGCTGGCTCCGCCTGCAACTGAGTACATGTGAAACAACCGAACTGAAATGAACCGGAGGCACGAGTAAGGAAGCGTGTTGATGTTTGAAAATGTATTAATAACTCGAGAAGTATTATTTTTAGCAAGAAATTACTCTTATTAATTTGTATTTGGAATTTCAAACCCTTTCTGATTTTAAAGCCAAAATGCCACGTTTCCGTTTAAAAAAAAGTTATTTTTTACCGTGGCCGCCATATTAAAATTGGAAACTCAAGTTTTTTTCTTAAATACAATCGAGAAGAATTTGCCCTACAACTTTGCTCTTGGGTTTGCGAATCTATCTATTAAAATAAAAAAGTTAGCCTACACTGAACATTAAACGACTAGTACAAGAATACAACTGCTGTAGAAAGTATGTGAAATTCTTCTAAGGACAAAAAGATTATTAAGCGGCAAAAAATTCGATTTTTTGATTTTTTTGTAAAAAGATTCTCCTAGAGCAAACAAAACAAAAAACCAAATTTTTATATTTTATCGAAAAAAATTGGGGGGAGGGGGAACAGTAGCCCCCCTAAATATGAAATTATCGAAAAAAATATTATGATATTCGGATTTTGCTATCAATGATGAGCTATATTGCTTTAACAGAAATATTTTATTGCCCCCCGTTAAATAAATAAAAGGGTACCAATTTTCAATTTTCAAAAATTCACAGAGGCCGTCACAGTGAAATTATAGCAATGAGCAAAAAATAAAATTGTAGCAAATGCCTATCTTTATCAGCTTAAAAAGTTTAAACAAAAACGTGTGGGCAGTTTTTGAGAAATTTTTTTTTGAAAAATACCAAAATTTTGGAGTGCTGTCATTACGATCGTTTTTATATTTTCAAAATTAATTATATTTCATGGTATAGTACCCTTAAGGGGCTACCAAACAAGATGTAGTTGATCCCAATCAAACAACTGGTTTTTGAGTAAATGGGCGTATAAGTCGAAATTTTCAAAAATTCGTAGCGGCCGCCATGTTGAAGCTAGAGAGTTCGGTAAAAAAAAAACGTTTGATTTGTTCTAAGGCCTTCTATAATTTCCACTATTCCAATTTCCAAAATTCAGTTTCTGAAAAAATTGCTACCAAAAAAACATGTCTAACTTCCGCTTCCGGTTTCGGATTCTTTTTAAAAGCTTATTTTGTCGATGAATTTTTGATATACCTCCTCATTCCAAAGCACATCGAAATCGGTCCAGCCGTTTCGGAGATATGAGCGTTACCCACCCACACACCCACACACCCACCCACAGACAAACATTTTTTTAAAACCACTTTTTTAGGATCCTGGAAGCCCAAAACATGTATTTCCGTCAAAATCTCGATTTTGAAAATTTGCATGAACTCAATACTTCCCTATACTGAAAGTATAGGAAAGTAAAAAATAAACGTTTTCCATATTTTGTTATCAAGACATTGTCAATATCAAGTAACCAAAGACATAACAATTTATAACTAATGCTAAGTGTTTTCTTTCAGCAGAACTTCTAATTTTGTCACCACATTCCAGCATTATCAAAATAGCAATTCTCTGTCTTTCTGATAATAGAGACAATTTTTTGTGTTAAACTGCGCTAAATTAAAAAGTTACAACACCTTGTATTCGACAAGCAAAGTAGCATTAAAAACAATTAAACAATAATTTATAACATGACATGCGCCACCTTATAAATTATTGTTAGGGCTTTAGTTACTTGATATTAACATCTTAATAAAAAAATATGAAAAAAGTGCATTTTTTCTTTCAATCCCTATAACTTAAAAACCAACGATCTCAGTTCATTTATGATGGTAGATTTGAATTCAGTTTTTTGCACGCTTTCCAGCGAGCCGACACAAAGTATAGGTGGCTATTTAAAAAAATTATGTCTGGTGGCTGGGAGTGAAGAGGTTGACATTGGAAAACAAAAGACATCACATAAAGATGCAGTTATATTTAAATCAATTTAAGTGTCCGAGCATTTTATCAAAGATCAACGCGCTACAGAAATACGAATTTTATTCCATACTTTTGAATAACCCTGTATAGTAAACCATGGGTATTTTGGTAAAGACAAAATCATCACTACATTGCTTCCCTAATTATACAACTATCATCTAATTTAACTGTTTTCGTATCTCTTATAGTTGCTGTGCAAGTTGAACTCAGCACTCTGTATGCTGGACAATGAAAAATCAGCCACCCTATACAGATAAGTTTAGTTAAATCAACATCTTTCACACCCAGAAGCTATGGTTTCATTTATCAGTTTTTTCAGAACATTCTGTTTAGGAAAGTTCACTCATTTTTAAGTTCCAATATTAATAAAGAATGTGAAAGATAAACACTGAAGTACTGATAAAATTATGAAAAATCATCTTGCAGTAAAATTATTTTAAAATCATAGGAGGTTTTATGTTTAATGCTTGCATAATCCCCTTTAGTGCTATTTCTGTTTATCTTTTGATTAATTATATGCTTAATGAAGAAAGGTATTACTTAAATACCATTAAAAGTGCTTATATACTTTATAGCATTGTGTACTTTTTAAAGATAAGTTATTTAGTTTTTATTTACTGTATATTAATAAATTCAGCATAATCTAATTCAAATACGTATTTATTTAAATTGTAATTTTTTGGAACAGTTTGATATGAAGATAAAGAATTAAATGTGAAAGATCTTGTCACATAATTGTATGAGAGGAGAAGACGCTGTACATTTAATTCTTTTGAATAAAATTATTGAAAAATCTTGAAATATGATTTAGATATTCTGCACTAAATAAAATATATGAATATGACTTCACCACCTATAAATGAATATAGTCCAGTCATCAGGCAGTTTTGTAATAACTTAGGAACGGATTTTTTATGCTTGAACCCTTTATTTTGGCGTCCAAAAAAAGACCCTGGGTTTGAGAATTCCAACTCGATTGGGAATCCAGAAAAATTTTTAGAGAGAGAAGGTGCAAAAAATCACAAAATGATGGATTATTCGTTTTCCATTGCATCCTATGTTAAATGCAGTTCAAGAAAAAAAAACTAATGAAATTCTACGTAAAACTAAAAAAATAATGTTCTAGCCTTAATAGTTATCAAAATACGCCCTTCCAAAAGAACCCCATTTTTTTAAATCTTTGCCCAGAAAATCGCACTTTTCAGGTTTCTTGAAATAATCTCATCCCTGATAATCATAGGTAAAATTGGTCCACACATAAGTTAAAGTCAATTTCCTGTAAATCCCAAACAAAAACAACCTTTTAACCCTAATAGGTCGCGATCTATGTCCTTTCAAAGTAGCGGATATTCAAACGTTTTTCAAACCTGTTTTGTAGAAAAAATTCTGAGTAACACTAATAAAATGTCGTACCTCTAATAGTTTCCAAAATATGACCTTCCAAACAACCCTATTTTGTATAATGTAAAATTCCGTATTTTCGAAATAGTTTTTTTTCATCATTTCACAGGAAAGTTTCACTGGGAAAAATTATAAGAGACTCCAATCTGCCTAAATATAACAAAAAAAAAGTAATTTTACATTTTTATACACCAAAATCGGGTTTTTTGAAAGCTCATTTCGGAAACTATAAGGGCTAGAACATTCTTTCTTTTTTAGTTTTATGCGAAATTTTATCCTCTTTCATTTTAGTTCAGCTCATTTTGACATTGGATGCGTTCAAAAGGAGCTATTTTAGTAAAACTGCAACTCTAGGAAACAACTCGAAAAATGGTCGAAAATGTGCTACTTTGAAAGATCATACCTCGTGATCTATTAGGATTAGAAGGTTGTTTTTTATAGAAATTTACACGAAATTGAATGTACTTCAACTCATCTTTGGATCACTTTTATGTATGATTATCACTTTATCAGAGACAACCAGAAATCCGAAAAGTACGATTCTTGGGCCAAAATTAAAAAAAATTATGGTTCTTTAAAAAGGCGGAACCTAAAAACTATTAAGGTTTGAATATTATTTTTTAGGTTACTGCAGAATTTTATCAGCTACTTTAACGCAGTATGCAATGGAAATGAATAATCTACGATTTTGTGATTTTTTGGACCTTTTTCAAAAAAACTTTCTAGGTTCCCGACCGAGTTAGATTTCAGAAATTCATTTCTTTACACCTCATTTTTGCAAGGAGATGACTGGACTAATAATAGATTTTATATAAATTCTAAAACCCAAGCGGTAATATGAAGATATCGAATAAAAACTGTTTGGCCTTCCATTCCAGTTTTAAATATTTTCAGTATTACAATACCAATTACTAAGAAGCAAGTAATAACTTCATGGAATAATCCCAAAATGTATTTATAATAATGCTAGGAAATTAACGTCTAGAACCACAACAGTTACTTCTAATTTAATTACAAAAAAGTACCTAATTTTTTTACTTACCTAATATAATTTCACTAATATGGTTTATTAAAAAATTTAAAAATTCATGGGCATCTTGTTGCATATAGTTATCAAACTCCTCTGCAAAAAAAAATTATATTTATGTACTTATGTTGCAATTTTACATAATGGCAAAAATTTACTAACCTTTTTCTTTTCGTAGCCTTGCTATAAATTTTTTTGGTGCAATAGAGCCTACTTTCTTTTTTTGTGTAGCAATACTGTAAAATAAGTCTGCAAGACATGTGAGTAACGTTTCTTTAGTTCTCTTATTCTTGGCCTTGTACTCCAGTACTTTATCTCGGAACGGCTTACAGAAATATAAAGCTTGTAAGACAGAATTACTGTAGCACGTATTTCCAAACTAAAAACATTGCACGAATTATATTATCAGAAATATTTGACATTTTAATAAAATCCTCTTACATTTACTAAACCAAAATAGTGTTCGTTTGACGGAAACTGTTCAGAACCTATATCTCGCTCCAGTTGGGAAATATTCGCACCCTGTGGAAAAAAATTTATGGTTAATAGAAATAAATTAGATAATTAAACTAATAACAATTATCACAAGTAATGATAAATGGACGGCAAGCGGGTTTATGGTTAAAAAATCAAACGAGCGCATTTTAAAGCGGATTTGCAAGTTCTACAATCAACTAGTTGTGCGTACCATATTTCAATGACTAATCCATTACGTTAATGCGGAAAACGTCTGAAATAAACATATTTAACTTGGAAATCGACTCCATTATCGCATTTTGACAGCTGTAAAACAACTCATGGTTAAGAAAACTGTCATAACATTGGACAGCTAAATTCCCTAGGAAAATATTCGCTATTGCGTGAAACTTTATAAAATAAAACAACACTACAATCATAAAAATGGAGTTAAATCAAAAATTCTTAAAGAAAAATAATGTCACGAGTTGCACACACTATTTTTTCTACAACTGTATTTTAATAAAAAAAAAAAGGTAAAATCGTTTTAAATTAATTGTAAAAGAAAATGAAATTGTTGGCGTTGCCCATGGCAGCGTGCGCTGGAGTACTTTTTCACCGATTACCATTAAAAGTTTGCTTTTATTAACATTTGACAGTCACTAAAGTATTACTTTTACTGCCTAGGAAGCGAATGTCCACTTTTACTGCCTAGGCATTAAAAACCCGTTTTTTTTTGTTTTACAACAAACGGAATACCATTTGTGAAATTTTAAACATCAAATATGTCATAGCAACATGATGGCTACGATGACGTATATATACACATATTTCTATCTTTACATATTTTTGATAACTCTTCAATTGAAGCTTTTATGTCGATTTTTTATTCTGAATTCCGAAGCGTATCTAATCAGTTGTAGAGCGGCGGTTTGCCGTGCTCCTATTTTATGCGGCCAGCCGAAGTTGTAATTTACTATTCTTATACCGTTGCACGAGATCGTCTTGCACAGGCTGTTGCAAATCATCGCTGGAGTATTCATTACCCATTTTTTAATTCTTTTTTTCTTGTTTTAATTTTTGTTAAAACAATGTTATTCGGTTATTTATTGACGCGAAAATACTTAAAACGTAAAAAGTATGGAAAAGTACCAGCACCCCCGTTGTTTTATATGTGAAATAATTAAAAACTTTAATAGATATTTATTTTAGTTTTAATACATATTTCAAAGTGTGTGGGAGAGTGGGAGACTGTATGCATGATTAGTCTACTACTTCAAGGTTTGTGACTACATGTTAATCATAGAACATAATTTACTTTGTGATAAACTTGGGTTGATAAATAATCCATTCTAGTTAATTTAAGATCAATCCAGGAAGTTTTTGCGTTCTTGTAATTATTATTGTCAATTAGCTGTCAATGTGTAATTAAGGTGTTTTACATTTTTACTGCCAATTCGTAATATAATAACTTTTTAGTGTACCTGTAAGACAGGCATGTAAATAAACAGTTTTAACCAATATATTATTTATTTTTTATAAAAGAAGTGTGAAAAACATAATTTATAATTAAAATAATGGTTAACTGCCCACCATGTGGCTGAAAAACCTAATTATGACATACTTGGTTTTTGTAGCTAATGCTTTTAATTTCAGGATAAATTTGAAAGCTGGCAATAATGTTCTTCAAAGCATACAGCCACAATAAAAAACGTTTCATACCGAAACTCTGGCAGCGCAAATACTATTGGGGGTATCATCATTCATCTTCACAAAAGATATGAGGGAAGGAGATGTTTTTACATACAAAAAGTATTTTTTTCTATACGACTATTTTAGAATATAAGCATTCTGATATAATTTTTAATTACGGAATAACTATATTTTTACACTTGTTATAGAATATTTCATAACAAAAGTTGCGTCTCTCGTCTATCAACTGTTGCTATGTTTTTTTGACAGTTACAAACAAAGCGTGTTTTAGTTAGGTAGCTTAAAATTTTCTTATTTTCTAAATTTAATGACCTAAATAATTTATAGTCGTAGAAAAAGTACCTATAGTCTGTAACATGTTTGGAATGGCTATTCCGCACTCGTGAGTCGTGGACCGTCCAGCTCGCCTTTCGGCTCGGGTGACAAACTTTCCACTCGTGCGGAATATGCCATATTCCAAACTTTCAGAATATACTATTTTGTGGGATATCATTCCTCGTAAAAAGGGAGTAAAAGAAGGTTTGCTTTGCGGCATTGTTTCGAATTCGGTGTGAAGACTTTCGGGACAGTCGCAACGAATTTTCATTCACAAAACTTATCGGTCGTTTGACAAATTCCCGTACTATCTGCAGTTGCCGTAAACTGGTAATGTTACTATAACACTGGTCAACAAATTTTTATATTTTTATATTTTTCATTTGCTATCTATATACAATTTATTTTTGTTTTCTAGTTCTAATTACAATCTTAAAAAGAAATTACTTCTAGCAGGTCAGGTTTTGGAAAAATTACCTTAAAGAATGAATAACAGATATTACACATAATAACAAATAGGTACACTGTTGTATTACAATTAGAATGTTTTTCTCTTCACTTTCCTTTTAGATGGGCTGTGGAACTTTCAGATATAAGGGTGCAGCAGTAATCAGCAAGCATTTCGCTGTTCCACAGTTCCACACATGACACAGATAAAAGATATTGCTGTTCCACTTCCCTTGGTAACGTTTTGTTACCAATATCAAAGAATATCAAAGAGAGAAGCGTCACTTGTGTCGGTTCCTTTGATGTTTTGAGCACAATTTGGGTGACCTTCGCCATATTGAAAATGGTTAACGTCAAAATTAAATGGCGCCAATTTTAAATATAACTTGTAGACATGCAACACAAAGAACTAAATAATATTGCTAAAGGTAATTCGCAGGAAACCGAAGCACGCATTAAATAAAGTAATAAGTAAAAATAATTCTGTAGATCGAGTAGGATTTTTATTAGGTACGTGAAATGCAAATAAAATTACATTGTTCAATATTTTGTAGTAGGTATACCTACCGCGTATTGTTATGTCCAAATGGTACGAGTATTTACAATTCCTGTTTTAATACAAGAGGGTATTATAATACTATAAATGCGATAAAATATTTATTTTTCTGTTTTTCTTATTGCAGCTTTTAAATGATCTATTCGCATATTTTAAAGCGTAAAATATCCTCATTCTAATAAATAGGTAACATACATGGTTCTAAATAGGTATGTATCTATAAATGCATTTAGTTCATTATAATACGGCCCATTCTCAAAGAATCAAGAATTATGTTCTGGTATTCTCAGCGAGGTGCGGTTCCTGGTAATAACGTTCATGATGTCACTTTTCGGTAGCTTCAGTTACTTCAGCAGATGCTGTTTTTATTTTGATCTATAGCTAGGCATAAAAAAATTAGTCCAATTTATATTACAGGCAAAAAGGACAATTAGAATAACGGCCGTTTAGGCCTTTTTGAAAATAGAATACAAGAAGCAAAAGTAAAAAAGAAGGAGACCTCTGGTTAGCCTATTTTAGCGAGTTATTTTTATGTTGATGAGATGGAATTAATAGATATAGCAAAATTGCACCATAAATGTTGTTTGCAATGAAAATGTAATAATAACTTGTGCTTTGAACTTTTAGAATCAGTAAATTGAGTGAATAAACCATATAAAATGCAATGCAGAAAAACATACTTACCTCTCGATATCCAAAGGGAAACTAAATAAACTTGTAGTTTTACTTTTGGTGGAATTTTTACATCCTCTTACCGCACAATAAGTACCACCTGCCATCGTACACTTTTTAAAATTAAATTAAATTTAAATCAGCGTCAGAAAAGGGTACGTCAAGTCGCGAACCACATCTGTCAGAACTTGACAGTTAAACCATTTACAATATGGCCGACTAAAGTACAAAAAAATATCGAAGTGACGCTTCGGGGCGTTTACATTTTCTTTGCCAATATGCTCAAGAAGGCAATCTTTAGATACATATTGCACCAAAAAAAAAATACTAAATGAGACTCGTAAGACGGCTGCCTTTTAGGCACAGTTTTTGGGAGTGGGGCTGGATACTCAGTCTATTGTTTTTCGAAGTTTGTGACTATCAGCGACCGCTCGGAAGAAGGCATGTCCCCCCCCCCCCCCGATAATGCCTAAATACATGCGCGCAATTACTAAGTTTTTTATTAAAATTATTTTTTGTGCCTTAGAGTGTACTTGTCAATGTTCGTTATTTCGGGAGGTTAGGGCTACTGTTTTATTAATCTCATGATAGCACGGATATATAATTTATATCCGTGCATGATAGTTAAAATCTGAATTCTTAGGTTAGAGAAATTCGAATGTAACTTCAGCCACAGCGAACTCAAAACTGCTGTAAACCAATATAACCCAACAAGGACAATAGCAGTTATTGACAATGACATTAAAAGAAGTATAATATATGTATATTATTTGGGTAAACATGTGGGAGATTGCTAGTAATGATCACAGATAAAACTGGTGGAAATGACAATCTGTAAATAATGACAATAGGTAAACATATCAGAAGATAAGAAACTCCTTAAAATTTGAAAGACAAAACGGTGGATAAGAGAGGGTTAGACAACTAATAATGTAGTAGGTATTAGCAATACAGTAAATCCCAACATCCTTAAGTAGGTACTTAGTTTAATATTTATGAGAATTGAAGCCTGCAAGGGATATTTCAGAATTGTGGAGAAAAATTGCACAATCAATAGCAATTATATTTGCCCAAATTTTTGAATTTATTAGTTTTAAGAAGAATCACAATTAGAATAATGGTGTAATTGAAAGGTAAAGGAATAACTTAATCAGAAATTAGGATGTAATAAAATATCGGTAGTTTTAATATATGAGTTACAAATTTAAAGGTGTGTCATTTTACAAGTAATAAGGGCGAGCTTTTTTGAATGGCCAATCAGAAGCTTACTTGCAAAGAACAATTTTATAGTCCATGGAAGTTGAATATCAACTAAATTAGAACATGTTTTAGTTTAGTATAATCTATTAAATGTATAGCAGTTTCTTTCACTAAATTGGCTTTTAACGTTAATATTGTTTTGCGAACATTTAAAGCTCTTGTATTACCATTTTGATCCTTAATCATAATGATTTTCTATTTCTGTAGAAAATAACTATAAAGTCTAAATAAAAAATACCATCAAATAGTGCCAAATGAAAAGATGTTGCCATTAAGAAAAATTAAGCCGAGTTTAAAAATATGAAACAAAAATTTTTATTAACAATGTACAAAAAAAAAAGTAACCATAAATTTACAAAATTTTTATTAATAGAGGAAAGATAAAAGCAAATATGGACTTGTTAATGTTTTACTACTCATATAATTATGTGATACGAGGCTGTTTAAGCGAAACTAATGTGAATCGCTAATATGTGCGTTTAGTGGGCATTTAGGGAAAAAAATTTCCAATTGGTAACTACTAGTTCCTCCACTGGGGCTTTCTTCTGCTGCTCATCCCTACAATTAATTTTGCACAATTACTAACATGCAGTTATTTAAGATTTTCAAGAAACGAATACAGTTTAATGCTTTCTTTTACTACAGAATTTAATTTCAGAACGATTTGAGAACCTCATCATACAAGCATGTTAAATACTGAGTGTAACAAAGAATTAAGAAAAAGTATCTACCTGAAATCTGCTAGCTTGAAAATTAGAATACGAAATAACCATGGCTACATCTCACCAGGTAGGGTCATGATTCTTCAATTCTAATGTAGAATTTGAATATAATAATACTTTTTAAATTTGCAGAAATACAAGATACGACCTGGTACAGTCGATTCAGGCAAAGAGTATGAATCTAAAATAGCAGCATTATTATCTTTGCGATGTGTTCTTCATGGTGTGGATGATATGTGGATTGCTTCCAACGCTGATGGTGTCGGGGATTTCGATGATATCATCTTACATATGAAGACAGCTGAAAATGACGATGTCACATTCATGATGCAGCTGAAGCATAAGGAGAACCAGAATAACATACAAGAACAAGAATATTTAAACAAAAAAGGAGACTTTTCCTTAAGGAAATATTCCGAAGACATATCTAATTTACAGCAGTCTATTTCCTCTAATTCAAAGGTTAAAATTGTTAAACACTTAGGTCAGATTGATAATATTTGTTTTGTAATCTTTACTAATAGAGGTGTATATGAAAATAATGTAATATTACAAAAAGGAAATGATCCTGATGGGTCAATATACTTTTTGGAAAAAATTTTAAACACTGGTGCTACACCGAACAGCCTGTTTGGGTTTAATTTAGAAAAACTGCCCGAGATTGCATTGAACAATAATTTTAAAAATGTGTTTCTACTTGCTAATCAATTAAGTTTTAAACATATAGATAAACTAATTGCGGATAAAATTAAAGAAATTGTTGATCCTGCAGGGGTAGCGCAGATGGATGTTAAGGGTATGGCTCAAAATTTCACGCAGTATATAAGAGATTGGGCAAGAGGAATGTTAGGCGGTCATTATTATTTAACAAAACAAGATGTACTTGCTAAAGTTTCTGACCTTTTCATTACTCACTATGCAGTGAATTTAAGGCAGAATCAATTTAATTTTTATGATTGTAATAAAAAAAATATTTGGAATCAGATTATGTGCCATGAAACAATTACTATTGTTGATTCAAACAATCTAGTGTTAGAATTTTTGGTTAAGTACATCGGAAATGAAGTAAGAAAGTACTGTGATGTCTCTAGTAATAAATTTTGGTCCGAAAACTTGTCTGATCAAGCACAAACTTTATTTTATGAAACAAACCAGGACCTTAAAGAACTAATGCTTAAAATTGTTGGAAATATGGGTAAAATATCTCTGTTGGATGTTTATAAATGTTTGTGGATGGTCGGTAAGTTGCCACTACTTTTAGAAGTTAAAAGAATTCAAGATTTCAAAAATATCTTTCATGTCCTCAAATTAACAAATTATTTTTATAAAGTTGTTGTTATTCATAATATCCCGGAAATTCATCCAAGCTACCAAACTGAAATCAAAAGTTTTTGCACATTACAAGACTTGCATGCTGATTACAAAGATGCAATTTTAAAATTGCCGATTAAGTTACAAAGTAGGGCCGGAGGTTCACTAGGGGATATTATTGATGAGAACATGTATCACTATATAAAGTGCAGTGATATAATCAATATTCTCTCGGATAATTTTAACATTGGCAATAATTTAGAACAGCTTCCCGCATACTTTATTGAAAGAAATTTTTTCAAAATATTTATTAAAGCAGAAGCTTTATGCAAAATTAAAGGTGATATTTTTCTATTGGATAATCGTTTCAGCAAATATGTTTCTCTTTTCCCAAAAAATCCTTTTAATGCTTGCAAAATAGAGGATGTTGACTATAATAATTTAGACAATTATAGGGTAATTCTTGTTCATGAAAATGATATCCTTGATGGGATTGAGAGACTCAAATCTACAAGCAAAACTATTCATCATTTGTTAATCCATGACAAAGTTTACTTGGAATGGAAATGGACATTAGGATCTACAAGGAAACTTAGACCGTTTCAAATACAGCTTAAAGACATGTACCAGAAAGACATTGTACCGTATTTTTCCAATGTTGTAAACATAATCAGTGATGATCCAGGAATGGGTAAAACAACATTAATGAATTATATAGAGCACCAAGCACCAACAGACAAGTGGGTGCTTAAAATTCATTTAAACAAGCATCAGAGGTATTACAGGAAAGGAAATTGTAAAAACTCAAAATCGAATGCACAAAAGCACTTGACATATTTTAATAGCTTGCTCCTTACTAATGAGTCGTGTAACATCGATTTATCTCGAAAGGTTTTTGAAAAATTATTGTACACAAACAACATCATTGTTTTACTGGATGGATTTGATGAAATTTCCGTTTCCTATAAGGATGAAGTGACAGGATTGGCCAAATGTCTATGCACTGAAGGTTACCATGTGTGGTTAACTACAAGACCACATATGAAATCACACCTTGAGGAGAAATTTGATGCGTTTTCATTTACTTTGAAACCTTTCAACATAAATGACCAAGAACAATTTTTCACAAGTTATTTTAATGCTGTAAACAATGATTTGGTTCAACAAGATTCGGAAATATATCTCAGACAATTTGTCAAACAATTGTTAAAAGCGTCCAAAAACAATTTGGGGGACGACGATGCAACATTTACAGGAATACCTCTCCAAAGCGAATTATTAGCTGAAGCTTTTAATGATGATTGTAGAAATTATCTTAATAGCAAAGGTTTTATTACGTTTAATAAAAATTTTGATTTGCTAGATCTGTATCAAAATTTTATTGATAAAAAATTTGACATTCTTTGTAATAAGTTTGGAGAAAATGCTGCTGATATATACAGTATGTTCCGAAAGCATCAGTTTCATTTTGCCTTAAAGTTTTTATACCATTCCATCTATTTAGAACGATTAGATATCGAAAATGAATTTAATAATGACTACAAAAAAGAAACCAAAGTTATTCAACTTCTCCAAAGGGATGGTATTATAATGGTTGATGAGAAGCTCGATGTAAGTTGCACACACCGTACATTTGCAGAATATCTGGTAGCTCTGTGGTTAACAGAGAATTTGATTTCTGAAATCGAAAATATAAAAGAAACTGTCGATATTTTAACTGCTATGAGATTTGGCGGAAACTATGAATTTTTGTTTAGAATATTTGATCGAATTTTGGCAAAAAATTATCCTTTTCATTTAGCTATTTTGAATAATAGAACGGAAGAAGTCATACAAGCAATAAGAGTAAATCCTCATATACTAAAGGATGTTGATGATGGTAATAGGTCAATTTTACACATAATAGCCCTTCATGGTAAACGATTGCGATTTTATTATACTGAATACGAGTTTTTCGAAATTCAAGAATTCAATCCCGATAGCATCTTAAACGAAATTAACACAGTACTAGACGGGGTAGTTTTGGATATTAAAATGGACATGTTGGGGTATAGCCCATTTGATTATGCTTTAGCATATGGTGCGGGTTCATTAACAGTTGCAAATAAACTGCATGGTATTTTAAAATTTCCAATGCTTAAACCTTACAAAGGCTTATACTTTAACAACGACTGTTTAATTGCCTGTGCTGAATTAAATTATGAGACATTATTTAAAATACTATTACCTTACTTTGTCTCAAAAGACTTGTTATTCAACGTGATAAGCAAAGACTCTAATATAACAACTTATATTGCACAAAAGTGGGAGTATAAAACGAGTCTTCAAAATTTTGTAAATGAAACATACAAAAACAAAGACAGAACTATATTGGAGTTGCTACATTCTCCTGATGGATATCCATATACAGGATATATGAACAACTTCTACTCAGATTTACGTCACGCTGTAATTTCTGGAACTGAAGAAAATGTTAAACTTTTATCGAGAGGCCAAAATATAAACAGAAAAGATGTAAATAACTATACATCACTTTATTATGCCATTTTGCATACAAAGGCTAGAAATACAGAGATACTTATAGATAATGGTGCAAATGTAAATTCACATAGTTGTTTAAGAACAACACCCTTGCATTCGGTAATTGGTATATTTATATTAGGTAAACATTTTAATGCTAGTAATAGGTTTCGCATTGTAGCTAAACTGTTAGCTAAAAATGCCAACTGTAACAGTCAGGACGATTGTGGTAACAGTCCTCTTCATGATGCATCAAGGAATGGCTATACAGATATTGTAACATTACTCATTGAAAAAGATGCAAATATTCATCTCAAAAATGTCTGGGGACAAACACCTCTTCACTGTGCGATCAAAGGATGCTACATTTCTACTACTTCCATTAAGGGCAATGAGTTTTTACTTCACTGTGCAAACAAAACGGGTCATGAATGTACTTTGACTGAGCTTTTGAATCGGGGCACTAAAATCAACAGGCAAAGTGTAATAGAAAGTGTTTCCGTTCCTTGTTTGTATGAAAGTTGTCATTATTGCACCATTGCAAAGCTATTAACTAGTGGTGCTGATATCAATGAGCAGAACAATGACAAGCAGACACCTCTTCATGTAGAACTAAATAAACCTAAAGATTGTTTTGACATCAACATTGCTAAATTACTTCTTGTTTATGATGCTGATGTAAACAAGCAAAATTTTGAAGGTCAAACAGCCCTTCATTGTGCTTACAAAGGGGGACATAGCAATATTTTGAGTGAATTGTTACATAAAGGTGCTGATGTCAATAAACGAGATACAAGAGGAAAAAGGCCGTTAGATTTGGCCAAAAATGGAAACATTGCTTGTATACTTGTCTAAAATGGTGATGATAGTTTTGGAACCAGGAATCTTTGTTCCAGATTCTCTGAAATGTATTTGAATATTTCACTCACATTGTCACAACTAACGACAGCCGCTTATCTTCAGGGTCTTAGTAATCACACCTAGACTGATCGCGATAATACTTTTTTTTTAGGAAGCTCCGATGTTATTGGCCTTGTATAACCATCAAGTTAACAACATTTTTTGATTTTTGCATTTATTATACTAAATAACTCGTTACTACATTAGTACACATAACAAATAATTATAATAAGTTAATTTTTTTGCTCGTGGAATTATTCCAACTCAATTGTTTTGATGCAAGGCAATATCACTCTACCTTCGGAGTTGTGATATTTTCTAGCGACAACACGTACAATTTCGTTGTTAATGAAGTGACATAATTATCGATAATTTTTAAATCAGTTGTGGTATTGCTGTTGATAATTTGTGTTCTCTATGACGCGGGCCAAAATAAATTAAAAAAAAAACTTTATGTGAAACAAACTAAAACTTACCACGGGAATACAACCTTTTTTAACAATAAAATTTCTTAAAGGTAGAAATTTGTATTTATTTATTCTTTCTTATTTTATATTATCATTTCAATTAATTTTTTCTTTGTTAATAATTTCATTCTTTAACAAAAAAACATTTTCCGTTATTCTTTTAAAAGTTCTGATTCTGTAATAAATTTCTTTTTATTTGTCACAAATTATTTTTCTCTGTAAAAGGTTATTCACCTCTGCACCTTTTGACAATGTTGTGCTACATGTTGGATGCACATGGACTAGATGTCTTTTTAAGCTAGGAGTTATTTAAAATGTATTTATTTTTAAATTTTTACTTCAAACAAGTGTGTTGCATCTAATAGCTAAACACTTTGTCTTCCTTCTTATTGTACTTCCGCCAGACGTCAGCCACTTTGTTGGCGATTGCGAATATGGTTTGTCCTAAGTGTTAATGGACAATCGGTACCGATGGTTTTATGTGTCCTCCAAAGCATAGCTAAACTGCATGATCATCAACTATATGACTATACTATACCCATCTAAGATCGGACCGTTGGTTAACTTTAAGTACCATTTGACAGGTATTCGCAGCTCTCCGCTATGCAGCTGACACTCCTTTTCTGTTTTGGTTTTTCTACCGATAACATGGCTTTGAACTCAAAGTTTTGTTATAATCCTGCAGTATTCAAACAATTTTTTAAGCAAATTTTTAAAAATTATTCGTATCTTAAGGGTCCTCTTTACAAATAAATTTTTGGTTTATATACACGGTAGGCAATCTATTACGGATTTTAATATTTGTACCTATTTTTGATACATCCTGTATATTATGAGATTACTGTTACATTATATTGCTTGATGATTCTTTCTTATTTGTTTTTATTTGTATGGATTATTTTATATTGTTTAGTAACAAGTGAGCAAACGAAAGTGACATCGAGTTTGGGTTTGAAAATTGAAACGTATGTCTGTTAGAACTTCAACTTTGACATGACTTTGACACTTCTAGAAGTAATACTGCACATGACAATGTGATTTTGCTTTCGTTTGTTGTTGTTGAATTAATCACAGACATATGTTTCAATTTTCAAAGCCAAACTTGATGTCACTTTCATTTGTTATTTAATCTATGATACAGGTGATTTTCAGAATTATGGTGCTAAATTTTACTTGTGTGTAGAACACTAAAAATTAAACAACTACTATTTTGTGTTTTGCTTAAATGGTGTAATATTACCAGCTTTAATAAAGGTACTTTATTTTTAAGGAGAGTACAACTCGGAAAACATATCTCACGCAACTAATAACAACTATTCAAAGGTTACTAATAAGTATCTTATACAGGGTGTTTTGAAAAACATGGACTGTTCCGAGGCAGATTGCTTACTTAAAAATAAGACAAAAACTTCTTAAGAACATGTTCCTGCAACAGCTTAGCTTTCAAGGTACAGGGTGTTGAATTTTTTTTTCTAATTTAATAAATTTTATGTGTTGAAATTTCTCATGCCTTTTAATAAAAATAAGACAAAAACTTCTTAAGAACATGTTTCTGCAACAGCTTAGTTTTCGAGGTACAGGGTGTTGAATTTTTTTTTTATAATTTAGTTAAATTTTTGAAACGATTAAAATATTCTGTTGAAATTTCTCATGCTTTGTAAACTTTTTGGCTATAATTAAATTCCAAAAATGGCAGAGGGGCGTACGTGTGGCAAATGGGGTCGTTAAAAAATTAATACAAAACCTTAAGACAGTTTTTATTCAGATTACAACAAAAATTTCAATAAACGAATCAAAAATTTAAAACTGTGGCGTGCATGCATGCATTTTGATGTGTTTTTCTATTATTTATTTTTTTTAATTGACCTCCTTACCGACACGTATGCCTCTGGTGGCATTTAATTATAGCCAAAAAGGTTATAAGGCATGATAAATTTTAATAGAATATTCCAAACAATTTCTGAAATATTTGATTCTTATTAAAAAAAATTTTTGAACACGTTACCCTGTATCTCGAAAACAGAGTTGTTGTGGACACTTTTATAGGAAGTTTCTGTCTTATTTTTAAGTAAGCATTCTGCCTGTGAACGGAGGCCCATGTTTTTTAAAACACCCTGTAGATTAGCTTATATTATAAGGAGACCACTGAAATTCCAGAGTGGCCACTTTTCTGGAAAACAGGAAAAAGTCAGGGAATTCAGAATTTTTTTATTTTGGTCAGGGAAATTAGGGAATTGTACTAATTTCAACGTAGTCAGGGAATTTCACGAAAATTTTGTGAAATGCAATTATTTTAATATTTTTATTTTTGCCTGCAAAACGAAAATTTTGTTACTTAAGTATATGGTTATTAAATTTATATTTATTTCATTTGTTTTTTCCTTAAAGTTTAGATGTTGTATTTTGTTACGCTTGTTGAAAACTTTCCATTTGCTATAAAGTAATTTAAGTTTACTTTGCTATTTTTACTTTCCTATACTTTCAGTACAGGGAAGTATTGATTTCATGCAAAATTTCAAAGTTGAGATTTTAACGGAAATAGTCGAGGGGGGGGTTCCATGGACCCCAAAAAAGTAATTAAAAAAAAATGTCTGTCTGTGGGTGGGTCGGTTGCGTTCCATATCTCCGGAACGGCTGGACCGATTTTGATGTGCTTTGGAATGAGGGGGTATATCAAAAATTCACCGACAAAATAAGCTTTTAAGAAAAAACCGGAAGCGGAAGTTAGACATGTTTTTTTGGTAGCATTTTTTTCAGAAACTGAATTTTAAAAATTTTAATAGTGGAGATTAAAGAAGGCCTTAGGACAAATCAAACGATTTTTTACCGAACTCTAGCTTTAAAATGGCGGCCGCTACGAATTTTTGAACATTTCGACTTTAACGCCCATTTACTCAAAAACCAGTTATCTGATTGAAATCAACTACATCTTGTTTGGTAGCCCTTCAAGGGTACTATACCATGAAATATAATTAATTTTGAAAATATAAAAACGATCGCAATGACATCACTCCATAATTTTGGAATTTTTCAAAAAAATATTTCTCAAAAACTGCCCACACAATTTTGTTTAAACTTTTTAAGCATTAAAGAAGGCCTTAGGACAAATCAAACGATTTTTTACCGAACTATCTAGCTTTAAAATGGCGGCCGCTACGAATTTTTGAACATTTCGACTTTAACGCCCATTTACTCAAAAATCAGTTATCTGATTGGAATCAACTACATCTTGCTTGGTAGCCCTTCAAGGGTACTATACCATGAAATATAATTAATTTTGAAAATATAAAAACGATCGCAATGACATCACTCCATAATTTTGGAATTTTTCAAAAAAATATTTCTCAAAAACTGCCCACACAATTTTGTTTAAACTTTTTAAGCATTAAAGAAGGCCTTAGGACAAATCAAACGATTTTTTACCGAACTATCTAACTTTAAAATGGCGGCCGCTACGAATTTTTGAACATTTCGACTTTAACGCCCATTTACTCAAAAAACAGTAATCTGATTGGAATCAACTACATCTTGTTTGGTAGCCCTTCAAGGGTAGGCCCTCTATGAATTTTTGAAAATTGGTACCTTTTTATTTATTTATCGGGGGGGCAATAAAATATTTCTGTTAAAGCAATGTAGCTCATCATTGATAGCGAAATCCGAATATCATAATATTTTTTTGATACTTTATCCCCTCCAAAATTTTCGCTACAAAATTAAAAAATTGATTTCTTCTTTTGTTTGCTCTAGGAGAATCTTTTTACAAAACATCGAATTTTTTGCCCCTTAATAATCTTTTTGTCCTTAGAAGAATTTCACATACTTTCTACAGCAGTTGTATTCTTGTACTAGTCGTTTAATGTTCAGTGTAGGCTAACTTTTTTATTTTAATAGATAGACTCGCAAACCCAAGAGCAAAGTTGTAGGGCAAATTCTTCTCGATTGTATTTAAGAGAAAAACTTGAGTTTCCAATTTTAATATGGCGGCCACGGTAAAAAATAACTTTTTTTTAAATGGAAACGTGGCATTTTAGCTTTAAAATCAGAAAGGTTTTGAAAATCTAAATACAAATTAATAAGAGTAATTTCTTGCTAAAAATAATACTTCTCGAGTTATTAATATATTTTCAAATATCAATTTCGGCGCTTCCGTTGATTCAGTCCGAATATTTTACCCAACCTTATGCTTGCAGCGCAGCGGTCGGTCTTTCTTCAACCGCTTCAAGATGTTACAACTTATAAGAACTATTTACTTTAACACGTTCAATGCGCATGACGCTTTTAGACGGCATGCTAAATATCGTAGCGGTTTCTGAGCGTCATGACTACGATTGCTTTAAATGATTCAGACGAATTCAAGCCTTTCGGGGAAGTTGTTGTATTTGTGTTAGCCTCTTAAATAAGGTTCGTTTTACGTAAAAAATTATTTCGTTTAAGTTATATAGTATAATTAGCTAAAAATTACTCTAATTTAAAAAAAAAAGTTGCTCTTAGCACCGTAGGGTGCACGCAAATATTACGGTCGCAGTGAAAGTGTTAACTAGTCGTGTAGGTGTATATCGAAAGTGTTGGAAAATATAAAACAATGTATTTAAATGTATAGGAAAGTCCAGGCGAAGTGTTTCGCTCATTTTTATGTTTGGTTTTAAGTGGCCACCCTGAATTCTTTGAATTTCTAATTCTAGATTTAGATGTAGAATTTAATTTTACACGAAAAAGGTGTAACTGTCTCTGTAGTGGAGGATGCACTATTTTCGAGAAAAATGCTTTTAGTTATCGATTTGATAAAAATAATTAAAAACTGAAATTGCTGTTAAAACAAGTGAATGGAAGCAAATGAAGGTTAAATGATAGGTAAGTTGAAGGTTACTCAACTAACCTTGAGTTAAGTGTCATTAGTCAAGTCACACATGTCTTTTTTGGAGTTTTAATCTCTTTCATCATAAACAAAGTGCGTATCTGCAATTTCTGTGAATGCAACAAACTCTTCTATGTTAAAGTGCAGAAATCCTTAAAAGAAACAAATCAAAAAGTAACTTAAACTTGAAAAAAGACGCCTAGACTTAAACTTCATTTAGCGTTAACTGAATACACCTATCCTGTTAAAGCAAGCGAGCGAGTTAAATACAGAGTACCTTGTGGAATGCGACAACAAATCGGTGCACAGTACGTTTTGCACATTGCTGTGGCAAAGAATATGTAACCACATTACATTAAGATATATTTTTTTGAATTTAGCTCCTGCATTTTCTAATACATAGAATATTTCGATGTGGCCATATATTTAAGCTGCCCAATCTCAAATACATAAAATTTATCCAGCTTAAAAAACCTTTGCTGCTGTTGTTTTTGACACACCAACATATCGACTAAAGTTTCATAATCAAAAGCTTTTCTTAATTTTTTATTTTTTATTTTTTTATTTTTTATTATTGTCAAAAACAATTGATTTACAGCCGACAACTTTCTTGCGCTTCTCTTTAGTTTAGGTTTATCTCCCAGATTTAACTGGACATATATATAAAATAAACTTAAATGCAATAAAAAATAAATGATATGTTGTTGTATACCAGTATAATATAATATTTTTGTATCACTGTGACAAAAATTTTCTATAAAATAAATTGGCCAAGGAATCGTTTTATGAATTTTGTCTTGTAATGTTTCACAAGTTATTTTAAGGTCACTGCTAGATTTTGTTAAACGACTTATTTGTTCATTTAAAATATTAACTTGTGATATTAAATTTTTGTTTTCAATGAATATTCAGTCGTTGGGGAAAGCATATTTTTTTTCTAAATGGAATTTAGGCTCTTCTGCCTCCATTTCAGCTTCTAAAATATGTTGTTCATCCTCTGAAGATGTTACAATTTTTCCTAGAGCGACAATTTTTCTTTTTAAGTATACGGGATCGCGTTTAGCGATTTTCTTCGTCCATGTAAATATAGATGGTACAACATTTTTTTGCAATTTCAAGACGTTGCCAGCATACCAATAATCTGTTGTTAAAAAATGTTCGGAACAAACCTGTAATAGAATAAAATGGGTTCTCTTTTTAAGTATCTATGCTGCACACTATTACAAACCTTAGTATTTACTTTAATGACAAAGGGATATGGATTCTTTGCAGAACTTCTCGGCGTACCGCCTGTAACCATCGTTTCCGTAACATTTCATTTTTAGATAATGAATGAAATGACAACTTGTATCCCGTGGTGGCTTGATTTGTACATTTCTGTACACAACAAGAATGAACCATAACAACAAAATTTAAAAATCGTTGCCGTTGACGGCACTCATGCAGTGTATATCATAAAACATACACGAAGGTGTATATGCCACAAAGTTATTGCCACAAGAATGCGCGCGCATTACAGCGCGTGACGTATACGCAGTAGTACAACAGGATCGGTCTAATTTCCATGTTTGATTACTTTTGTAACACCACTAGGTACTTCAAAGCAGTTTACTCGAATATTGTGCATCCTATGTCAAAAAGACAGTTACACCTTTTTGGTGTAAAATGAAACTCTACTTCTAAATTTAGTATTAGAAATTACGAACCATTGATGACAAAAACCACTGTTGAGGCACCACTATAAAAAATACCATAATGACAATCTTTAAATTTATTTTTTCAGCTTCTGTACCAAATTTAAAGAAAATTAAACCAAGGGTCTTAAAGATTTTATCAATGAACAAATTTTAGTGGGCCCGTGGCATAAATTGACATAGCAAAACGAATAAATAGAGGTCCTTTTAATTTTAGTGTTCTGTACATGAGTAAAATTTTGCACCAAAATTCTGAATCACCCTATATATTGTTTCCATGTAGTTAAATAAATTTTAGAGTACCCTACCATATTTGTTTTATTTAATTTGTTATTTCTTTATTCATTCAGATGTTTTCTACTAATGTTATTACAGTTTTGCGAATATCACCTGATATTCAATCAACACATTTTAGTAAAAATAATTATTAGCTGAAAAACTTAATGTTTTTGGTAAATAAAAACACTATAGGATCAAAGTTGTTGAAAATTTACAGAAAATTCAGTAATAAATTAATTCCAGTTCCCAAAATTGAAAAAACAGTGAGTAAACCAAAACTCTGCATGTAAAGATGTAGCCAAGTCTACTTAAATAATTTAGTAGATTGTGATGTAACTGACAGTAGAATTATCAGTCTCAAATATTTTTTATTAATGAATCAGTATTAGTAGTAGCACCCTCAAGGAACTTATAACTAGCAGGGCAGACATAAATAAACAAGACAAAATATGGTGGTAAGGCACTTCTTTGCTTTTTTTATGTTCCACTATTAAATTATTTCAAGATAGCAACGCCAAATTAAACATTTTAAAATTTGATCCTAATACCAACACAGCAGGCCATTATAACAAAAAATCCAGCTTGCAAATTACAGGCAAATGCGGTAGCAAATGACAGACAAATACAGTAGCAATACAGGAGGGAGGGAGGATGTAATTCTTTCAGAACAAAAATTTTCTGATAAGGAAGGAGGCTCCTCGAGACGTCAAAACCCCCAAAGAAATTTTAATTAAAGAAAATAAAAAGAATTTATTTACATGTTTAAGACCACGAAAATATCAATTATTGTTAATTTTATTTATTTAAATCGTGATTTAAATCACAAGATAATGTACAGCCAGATTTAAAAAAAAAGACAGAAAGCTTTATTGTTTTTGAAATTAATTAAATTAACGAATTTAAAAATAGGAACAAAGTTTGGGACCTCCATGTAGGGTTTGATTATTTTTGTTGGGCGTTTTTTTTTCGTGCGGTATTTTTTCCTGTTTTTTTTTCGGGGCAGTATATCCTGGGGTATTTTTTCTCAGATTCTAATAAACAGTAAAAACAAGAATGGGCCGAATAATGTTTCTTGTGGTACAACAGATGTGGGGTAGAAATAGTCTGAGATTCCATTGTTGAATCTAATACTAGTGTTGCCGCCGCGTCACGGAAAAACGAATTTCTCGCTGCCAAACGTTTTCTTGTCTTCTTATCCAACTGTATGTTCAATATTGCTGGAAGATAGTAAAGAATAAGCACAATAATGACTAAAAATAACATGGGAATTCATGCCCACAACTTCATCGAGGTGGATTTATTGTTGTAAAACTGCTCATCTCATATTGCAGTTTGCTGCACAAAAACACAATCTACACTGCCACAATACGTATTGGTAGTGGGTCTACTTACCGAGAGTGCGGCGCCAATTTACACACATCTCAATGAATTACAACATATTATCTGAACAGATATGTTATATATTTTAAAATAATTAAAACATCTCTGACAAGATATTTTAAAATAATTAAAACGTATCTTACCAGATATTTTAAATAAAGTAATTAAAACGTATCTAAACGATATTTTTAAATGATTAAAATATATTCTAACGATATTTTCATATATTTAAAGTATATCTGAACGATATTCTAAATTCAATGTTTATAATTATCTTGACGATCTTTTTTATTATTTTAAAATAGATAATAATAATAATTTGAAAATATTAAAAGGCAAATATTAGAAATTATCTTCCATACTATTAAAAAAAACAAAACAATTTAAAAACAAAATTTAAAAACTGCGTAATATAAAAACGGTAATACATTAAAAAAATTTTATTGTTGATTTGGATTAAGTGTCGAATGCTTAAAATATTTTGTAATAACCTTTACAATTGTATTTCTTAAAATAAGGAAGTTAGAAGACAGCGGAGTTTTGGATGGGATACCCTGTATAGCTAAAAGTTTTAGTTATTCAGATACCGACTGTTGAAACTTAGGTGAAACACCCTGTTTACATTTTAATGTTTGGAAAGAAAAAAATGTAACAAATTATTTTCTAAAATATTAGTTCAATATCAAACAAATTACTACACCAAGTGAATATTGCTTTATTAGTGAAAATACTGTACTAATAACAGAACTCATACACATTAAAAATTTAAACAAAAATCCAAGCAATACTTTTACTTAAACGTTGACTAGTTATAACATATATATCCAACTATAAGTTTAAATGTTTACCATCATGTTTTTAACTTAATTATTTTTTTTAATTACCTACGCTACTTTTTATAAACTTATAAGATAATCTGTATACATATATTTGGATTGCAAGTTTATAATTTCCTACATAAATGAGCTATATTTAGAATATACATAATTTTAACAAGCCACATGCTGAACTGCAACTCTTCCAGTTTCAGGATTGGCAACAGAAAAGGGGAAAGTGTCCATTCCGTTACAGGCCGCGGCATACTCTCCTTTTGCATTGACTGCAACTACAGCACCAAAGAATGCTGGATATTTATTAACAATCCTTTCGATTGCTATTTTTGCTGCTTCTGTGGGTGTTTTACCCTTACGCATTTCTTCTACTGCCAGAAAACTAAAATATATAATAAATTTAAATTAAATTTTGAATAATATTTAAATTTCCTTTGCTTCAGTATTTTAAAACTGTATTATTTTTGTGTATGAAAAACTTTGATTCAGTGTGAGATTATTTTACCACAAAAACAAAAGAGTTAGGTAATGTACTTTAAATATTATTTCCTTTATTCAGCACTTTTCTTTTTCATTTACCATGTTGCATTATGTGACCGATATCAAAAAGTTTTTCAATCCTATCAAGTAACTCAACTTTATTACAGACTAATATAAAAGCATGAAATATAAAAATTTTGTACCTTGGGAGAAATCTCATCATAACATCACCATCTCCTGTTGCAACAGCTGCTCCAACCGAGTTATCTGCATATGCACCAGCTCCTGGTATGGGAGAATCTCCTACACGTCTACACGAGATTAATAAAACATTTGTTACAGTTATACCGGGTTTCAACGAAAGTAGTCTCACCCACTTATTTTCGTTATTTATTAAGATAACATAATAAACATTTTTTTGGATGTAATTATGCATATAAAACCACATTATATGACGCTTACTTCAACATTTTTCACTTCTGGTTTTGCCCGAAGTAACCTCAACTTTTTTATTTCAAATGCAACACCCTGTATATGTTTACAGATTTGAAATAAGGATCGAATTCTGAGTACAGTAGTGTACTTCAAGTGTTTTCTCACAGCTCGAAATTTTTAGTTGCAATTTTCTGCTTCGCTTTAGAATCTGTACCACGACGTGTATAAAAATAATTATTCTTATGAAGTCAATTAATAGGTACTTTAAAAATAATTTTTGAAATATAAAGTTCATATTTGTGAATCTAAGGGGATTTCAAAAAGTCAAAAATTGTTAAAATTGTAACAAACCGTTACTGTTTTTGCATGTATATGCCAGTTTTCTGTTTAACATGCACTGTTAAAGTTTTATTAAATTTATTTTGTATTTAGTTTTTCCGTTTGAAACATCATGTTACCATTATGGGTTTTTGTAATTAAAATACGTAGAATTCTGTTTGTTTATGCCTTGTAACAATGTTTTACAAGTTTAGTTAATCCAGCATCCGTTTTAGTATTTCTAAAAGTAATTTTATAAATAATATTTAAAGTCATGCAGGCCGAAAATCAGATAATTGAGTCTCTGCAGACTGAGCGGTAGGTACGTGACGAGTTCCCACTCTTGAAGGGTGGGGCTGCGCTCTCATATCAGACGCAGACAGGCCAGCTATATTTTCAGAATTTTGAATTTCTAAAGAGAATTCTTCAATGTTACAGACCGAATACAGTCCAGCATCGAGAACAGTCACAGGTGATCCGACCGAGGTAATCAAACACCGAGTCCAGTTTATTAGGGTGAGAAAACGCTATTTTGACACCTATGCATCTAACGTAAAATTATTTGTATCTAGCTCGCTCTCTCTTGTTTCCGTAAACTATATTTTCCGAGGAGCGCTCTAGTGAAAAATCAGGGAGTTGCATTCGTCTAACTCGCCTACGCGAAAAACCAGTGGGCAAAGTTTATTCTTCTCTCTTCTCTCTCTCTCCCCCTCTCTCTCTCCCCCCTCTCTCCCCCCCCCCCCTCTCTCTCTAACTCTTTTATATTTCTGCCCTCGTGAAAAAACAGAGGGCATCTTCTTCTCTGTTCTGCCTACGCGAAAAACCAGTGAAACCTGTTCTTTGCTACCGTATTTGTCTGTTATTTGCTGCCGTATTTGCCTGTTATTTGCTACTGTATTTGCCTGTTAATTGCTACCGTATTTGCCTGCTATTTGGTACTGTATCCTGTTATTTGCTACCACTTACAAATAATTATTTTGCATGTTCATTTTGCTTTTGCTATACTACGGTCTGTGTTTGTCACCCGCTTTACCTCTATGTCATTTACTTGTGTTGGTTATTGTTTAATAAACGTATTATAAACATATTACGTTGTTGCTTTATTTGTTGAGTAAAACTGAGTTAAGTACAGACCCCTGGAGACCGACATTTTTAACTGCAGTTACCCAGGTCTTCGCTAAGCTTTTTCGTTACAGCAAAGTTGTTCTGGAGAGTAAACTCCGTATAAAATCGGGCGTCCAAGGATTTGCCAGTGATTATACGAATAAGCAGCCGTATAATTCCGCCCGCACAATAAGCATAACTTACACACTGGACTACAGAATTGCCAAACAGGCAACAGGGGAAAACAGCGTCGCAAAATATTGAAAATTTTTAAATGGAGCTATATTGGCTCATTGTAGTTTTTAGATAGTGCATTTTATATAGCCACTACAACAATGCCCAAAACATGCTTATTTAATGAGTATCTGTATATAAAATACTTAATCACTTTAACAATTTCTATTTATTTAAACCTTATACGTATTTCAGCATGTTAACATGCCATTGTCAAAGGTTATATGAAGGTAAACAGTTAGCGTTGTTATAGCAATAGAACTTTTTTACTTATCTTGGTAATCGTCTGCTTATTTAAGTTTTAGTGAATAAATTTAACTTAATTTAGTGTTGATTAAAATAATTACAATAAATCAGGTGGGCCTACATTAAAGATAACAAAACAAGATCACTACGTAGACTATATTTAAATTCTGAAACAAAAGAGTGTTTGAGACAGTTAGTGAGAAACTTCTTATCATTAGCATATACAACAAAATTTAAACGAGCAAAACTAACAAATTAAAAAATCACACATAAATTTACGGTAACTGTTCAAAATGTATTTCACCTGTTTCTGTGCATCGTGTCCAACAACCCCAAAAGACTTGGACATCGAATACGGTTAGCATTTGATGATTATATATTATATCTGCGATGTTGGAATGAGTTATACAGCATAATACTAGAACAGTACAAAAATGCAAAGAAACAGGTGGTGGAATACATTTCGAATAATTACTTATTTGCTAGCGTCATTGCAATGGCTACAAAATGCTCCATCTAAATAACATGATGAGCCAATATCATTCCATTTAAAAATTGCAACAACAAAAATTCTTTTTACAAAGTTTGAAGTCTCCTACATTCATAAGTATAAACTTAAAATTTCAAAAATTATTTTCAGAGTAACAACTGATGTCATAGGAACAATTTTATGCAGGTCATGGCATTCCTGATGCGAAACAAAATAAAAATGATTAAAAATTTTCGAGCTGTCAAAAAACAATTGAAGTAAATCAGAATTTGATCCTGATTTTTAATCTCTAAACATATACAGGGTGTTTCGTTTGAAATAAGAAAGTTTGAACACTTCCAGAGACCAGAAATTAAAAAAAAATTGACGTAGATGTCATATGTTTATATAATTATGCATCATAATTTAACAAAATTTTATTTTATTATATTAATAAATAAAAAGAAAACAAAGAGGGTGACACTACTTTTGTTGACATCTGTTATATTGGGTGGTTAACCCTTTGACTGCTCACAATGAGTTAAGTTGTAAATACACGTTGGTGAGGCGCCACGTTCGAGTATACTCATTTTAGATTTCTAAGGCAAACTGCTATAAGCGAATTACTCAAATGTATTATATTGGTACACTGTTGGTTGCAGAATGTGCTACCATCAGAATTTTGCAGGTGGTCATTTGAGAGGGCAGCTAATACTGCATTATTTGTAAACAAATGCACTCCTACGTCCTATTTTAGTCTTGGTTAGAGTTCAAAGGGAGTGGTATTGGATTTAATTTGGTATATTGTAAAATGGCTGGTAACGATCTTTCGGAGTTTGAATTAGATTCTAACAAGGAATGATGTACTATCAATTTTAGAAAAACTATATAAGTGTTTACCAAAAGGATAAAGCCAAAATAATTAATAACATGTAAGCGTGTAACAGCGCAGACTCAAAAAGGATTCAGCATGGCAGGCACGGCAGCAGCTTAAATACGTAGCCTCGAAGTAACATAAAACATAAGATGCAGGAACCGCTACTTGCTATGATATGCAAGTCTCAACTTTGCAGTACATGTGACAGAGATATCCGAGACAAGGAACGTATAAAAAGTACTCGATCTTTAATATTTTATTTTAAAAGTCGATAAAGACCGCATATGCTACGTTATGTCAGTTGATTTCTTAATACTGTCGGATCTACGAGGACAGAATATGTTTTAGTTTTATCCATCTTTGAAAATTATAAATTTTTGTAATTGAAATCAAATTTGTTGACAGATTTCCAATCTTAATTGTGAGCAAAAAACAATAATAGCGCGAATCAGCACATCCTTAAAATAGTACATTTAGTAGTTTCCTTGCCTCGGTGCCCTCTCTCTCTCTCTCTCTCTCTCTCTAAAACACTACAGAATAAGGCAATAGCAACCAGGGTTCCTGCATACTTATAAGTACCGGGTGATCGTAAAAAAAATGATTGAGAGCAGGCCATGACCGAAATGTTAAAGTTGGCAATACTTAACATAAGCCAATTGTCAAATGTTGACAGCTGTAAAAATTTTTGGTTAGATACATTTAACTCACGGATATATAATAAGATATCCGTGATTTAACTTAATGTATCTAACCAAAAATTTTTACAGCTGTCAACATTTGACAATTGGCTTATATTAAGTATTGCCAACTTTAACATTTCGGTCATGGCCTGCTCTCAATCATTTTTTTTACGATCACCCGGTATATTGTATACTCTGTGTACGTAGCAGTCAAAGGGTTAATGAAACATGGCGCACCTCCTTTTTTCTTTATTTATTAAGATAAATAAATGAAATTTTAGTATGTTTTATAAGCAATAAAACTCATTATATGCGCTAAAACATCAACTATTTTCACTTTCGGTTTCGCCGAAAATGACATCAACTTTCTTATGTTTAACGGAACACCCTGTATATTTTCGGATATTCGGAATTTGAATGAAATTCTGAGCCTGTCTGAGCCAATTAGGTGAAGTTTTGACATCCCAAAAATATTCTTATTGTACTTTTTGTTTACTTTGTATTAAGAGTGCCTTAACCACCACAATCGATTCTAATCAATTTATGCACTGTTATCGATTGGAAATTTTTGTTTCTCTTTACTTACTAACCTTACTAGCAATGCTGCTTGTAAATTTTTTTCACGTGTTTTAAAAGAACTACTAGATTCAGGATTGTATTAAATAATATTTTGCTAGAAACTAATACTAAAATGTTACATAAAGGCTAGCATTCCAAAGAAAAACACAAGTTATGGGTAACATTAAAATCCTTGCAAAATTCGTTATTAAGAAGGCGCGACTACCTTTTCATTTGAAAAAAAAGAAGTTATTTTGAAAAATACCTGTTGGCAAATTTTCAAAGGTAATATTTCAACTGGTATGTTTTGTAGGTTGTAACTTTTATTTCTTGTAACTTGATTTAACCAATTTGGATGTCAAAGTACTCTTAATAGTAAACAAAAATTACAAAAAACAATATTATGGGGTTGTCAAAACTTCACTTAATTGGCAATTTCATCCTAATTTCGAATATGCAAAAATATACAGGGTGTTCCATTAAAAATAAGAAAGTTGATGTAATTTCCGGTCAAACTGGAAGTGAAAGTAGATCATATATTGCGTTTTTAGGGTCTATAAAACGTACCAAAATTTCATTTGTTTATCTTAATAAATACAGAAAAAAAGGGGGTGCGCACCTGGTAACTATACCTACAGCCTTTGATGATGAATCTGTGCCTGTACCTACCCTGGAATTTTATATTTAGCGCCATTACTTGAGGTTCCAGCTGCAATATTATGATCTTTATCAATTACAATCATTCCAATTGTATCATGATTTTTGCTGTTAAAGTTGTATTGCTCATTGTTTCCTTCAAAGTACACACTATTTTCAGAAATAGGTTGATAGGGACCGCAGGAACCATGGGGATCAGGTTCCACATTCTGAAAAAAAAAACTGGTATAAAAACAGAATTCTAATTACAGAAAATTGTTTTTTATATATAGTAAAACCTTCAAACTAATCCCTTCAGTACATCAATTACAAAACCATTCATTTACTTACTGAAATGACAGTACTGTTTGTATTTTAGAGGACAGGACCAAGAGAGGTGAAAACTTTTTTGAATGCTTTGTTTTTACGCAAATTATAGTGTCAAAATTTCGCTAAACAAAAATACGTTAAAAATGCCACAAGACGCATATAAACACAAAAAAATTCTTTAAAAAAATTTTGATCACGAGTGGTATTTGGAAAGGTTATTCAACAATACATAGTAACACAATATACTTTACCGTACTTTCTACAATATTTTAATTTATTGTTTCAATGGCAGAATGTATCACTCATTTAATTATATGAAACTAGAAACTTCATGCTGTTTACGTTTTACGTTTACGTCAAAACAATTATTCGAATCAAGGCATACCGCCACTTAAAAACACGAAGAAATTGATGCTTTTCACTATAATACGTTTTTTTGGCGTGATTTCAAAAATAAAGCCATCGTATTGGCTCATTTACTATAGCGTTGAATAATCAATTATATTAATTATAGTATGCATTTTTTATATAGTTTAGTACCTTCCAAAAATTTGGTTGGCATTTCTTTGCTTTCCAATCTTTCCACATTTGTATGGATTTATGAGTTGACAATGTTTCCTCTTGGAATCCCATATTAACAGCAAATTTTGTGGCTAGATCACCAACTAAAAGTGAGTGTTCAGTATTTTCTAAGACGTGTCTTGCCACAGATACCACATTCTTTATACGTCTTAATCCTCCAACTGCTCCCATATCCATTGAAGCACTGTAATTCATAATAACAACAAAAACTTAAGTTTATTAATGTGCAAAACTGATTCTATAGCGATGTTCCATAGTAGTTAGATAATTGATCGAGCATCATTGGTCAGATTTCTCTAAGTTTGTCAGATTTACACTAAATCTGAGGCTATATCTATTATTGTAACAGGCCATACAGTTGGCCAATCTGAATTACACCTAATAAACTGTTTTTTTACTGACCCATCAAATATCAAAGCATCCAAGGTACTTTCCCCATTTTCATCTGGACTGCCTCCATAACCTACAGTTCCATCACACTGTAATTCTTCACACTTTGCACAGCCAGCTTCAAGTGCGTCTAGGTAGTTGTGACCATTTCCAATTTGTTCCCATGCTCAAAAAACATACATTCATAAGAGAGGATGTACAAAATAATATATGAGGCATATTTATGAACAAAACTTACCTTTTTCAGCTGCTTTGGAAAAAGACCAAGTGTTTATTACTAATGGAACAGAAAAACTAATTGAAACTTGTATTACTTCTACTAGAAGTATTATTATCCAGCTAACAAAATAGCACTTCATACTGTAGTTTAGTAAATACCTGTAACCAATATTAAAAGTTTAGATAAATTATTATTATTAATAAATAATACACAATCTTGATGATATATTGAACTGTAAAGTGACATTATTTAAAGAAGATATTTTCTTAAACACAATATTTCACCCTTAAGTAGGGTGCCTAATTACTTTAACTAGACCAGAAGAAAGAGTACAGATTGTAGTATTAGCAAGTAACCGTGACAACGTTGCATCCAGGGCGGTCTGTCTAGCCGTCTCCTGACAGATAGACGCGACACGCGACATGGTGACTGATAATGTCGAAACAGTAAAGACTCGAAATGGACGAGATTTGTAAATAATAAGTGCAGTTTCACTCATTAGTGTTACAATCTACAACATCCCTTTGAACTTTTAATATAAGGGGGGATGTAGTATTAGCAAGTAACCGTGACAACGTTGCATGCCAGGGCGGTCTGTCTAGCCGTCTCCTGACAGATAGACACGCGACACAGATGGATTCAAGTAAAATGGCGATATAATAACATGATAATTGCAATTATTGTGCAGGATTACTTGCTTCTTTTTATATGTAATACTGTTTTAGTAACAGTACAATGAAATAAAAACGGAAGATCGTAAACAACAAAAATTTATTTTATTTCATACTGTACGCTATATACCACTTTACGTCATTGATTTGAGTCCGGGAAATGGCACATTACAGGCCAAGGTCGGGAAGTGTTGCTTAGCAGCCCTTCCCGGACTGCTTGGAGAAAAATTCATCAAACATCTATTTGTAGCTAAGCAACGAGTGATTTAAAATGAAATACCAACAGCGAATGTTTAATTTGACAGAATATAAATTTTAAAAATGACGTTTTTATAAAAAGAAAATATTCAAATAAAAAATGGTTTTGGCAGTAATGAAATAAAATTTTATACGATACACGTCCGTGAAGTGATTATTAAAGCATTTGTTTAGAAATTTCGGACTCGGCTCCTTTCGTCGCCTCGTCCGCAAATATCTAAACTCATACTTTAATATGTCACTTCCCGGACTAGTGACGTAAATAACTATTGCGAAAGACAAAATCTAAAAAGATACAATAACTGAAGAAGGTTGATGAAACCATAAAACTCTACCTTATTTATATACTACACCGGGTGTCAACGGAATCATTAGACAGCCCGTATTTTTTAGAGTTTTTGAGATATGGCAACCGTAGGTACATTATGTCGCCAAAAAGGCACATTTTGACATATTTGACACATTTTTCTAACTTCCAGGTACCAAAAACGACCCTAACTTTTGAATTTCAAATGAGACACCCTGTATATTTTAATATTTTTGGAATCCTAAGACAATTCTGAGTACACCTGCACTATTTCTGAAAATTTTTAAACCCTTCTGATTTTTTTAGTAAATTTTCATTTTAAATCCAAAGTGCTATGACCGGGCTTAAGTCATTTTAAGGTTTGGATACATGCGATTTTAGATTTGAGGACATCATTGGATTTGTGGTGAAGAACCCACGGCCCGCGTACGACTATATTCTAGCCCAACATACAGGTTTCAGTTAACCACCAATCCGGCTCGCGAAACCGATTATTATTTTAAACTGAAAAATAAACAATGACAGTAACAAAGTATTTTTTTAAAGACGATCATTTTGATTTCAATTGATAAGTATCTACTTAAAAAATACAAATAAAATTGACAGTTAACAGTTCAAAGCGTACAGGGCACCATTGTGCACGGGACAACAATGCTTGTCAAATCAAAAACACAGATTGAAAGAAAATACTTTGCACATTGTATAGATTGCAAATTAAATAGGATGATAGAAAAAAAAACTATGAACAACAAACATTTCCCCAAAATGGAAGATCTTGTTGAAACACAGCAAAGTCAAGTGTCACATTAAGAATATGCAGAAGTGCTTTATTCTGAAATATTTTCTATACTTTTTGAATTTTCACATTTGGAAAAATATACTGATTTTGTCGAATTTGTTTTTGTTGATTACATTAAATTTATTAAAAATATCTTTCTAAAAAGGTGATTATTTTTCTTTATTTACGGCCAGCGATACATTTTCAGTTGGCCCCAACTACTCAAAAGATTACCCATGCCTGGACTAAAGAATAGTGCCATTTGAAAAAAATGACTAACATATACAAAAAAAATTATTTTTGCAATTAAGAATTCCTGTATCTACCAGAATACTCGTAATAAAATAATGTTTGTTTTATTTTGTTATCGATTTCGTCTCTTAGAATGATTTGAGCCCGGTCATAGCACTTTAAATTAAAATTGGCTGTAAAAAAATTAAATAGGCTTAAAATTTTCAAAAATAGTACAAGTGTACTCAGAATTGTCAGGAGTCCAAAAATGTCAAAATATACGGAGTGTCCCATTTACAATTCAAAAGTTGGGGTAATTTCCAGTGAAATAGAAAGTCAACAAAATGTGTCAAATATGTCAAAATGTGCCTCGTTTGGTACATATTACCTATGCTAAGTTTCGTTACTATATCTCAAAAACTCTAGAAAATACGGGCTGTCTAATGGTTCCGTTGACACCCGGTATAGTTGTTATTTTAATTTTAGAATTCTTTACGAAAACTAGCACTTAATTCAACTGTATCGGGCAAAGAGATTTTTTTCTAAAATGCAAGAAAATAAAAACCCTTGTGGTTTTATGATTAATCTAATTTTCACATTTTTAAGAAAATTTAATCTACAAAGTGGCTAGGAAAACCCCAGCCACTTTTCTTGCGGCGGTTAAGAGATGGCGCTTTAGTAAAGAAAAATTAAATTAAAATACTGGCAACAACGCAGAATCCAAGACGTTTTAGTTGTTTTGATTTAATATGGGGCGTATTTAATTGTTTTTTAAATTCTGTAGGGTCATAAAGGTAGGGATGAACTATAATTTAGTTTGTGTCCCAACCCCCTAATTTCTTTGTGATGCGGCCTTCTATGCGTGTTTTAAAATGGAAAATTCATGTGAAATGGGAGAAGATACAATATTTATGTTTAAGCTAAATTGCTCATGAGTGATAGTAGAATAAGATTCAAAACTTAATTTTATACGAATGGTTTTAGGGAAACTAATTTTTCCTCTGCCATGTATTTTTGGGGTGGCAAATTTCGATTTCGTTTTCATTATTTGTAAGAAATATTTCTCCAGAAAATAAAAAAAAAACAAAAAAAATCAAATTTCTTTCCTCCCCCCCCCACCCTCGCAGGTGGCCTTCCACTTAGATCTATGTCCTACGACCTACCCTAAAGCGGGCGTTGTCTAATCACTCGCTACGCGCTTCAGTTCGGACGTGAATGGCATTGCCGAGTTTTTTTATGTTACCCTTGACAAAGTGCGCGAAAGTCTTTATCGAACATGTGCAATAAACACTTTTTTTCACGCTTCTGAGCTCGCGCATAAACCCCTTTAAGAGTAAGTACAATATGACTGTTTTCTTAGTTACCATTCGATTGCTTGTTTAAAATCGAAATTTAAGTTGTTTTTGCAATGAAATTATTAATCATTTTTTGCGTTTTTATGTTATAATAATTCAGTCTTTGGCGCTCTCGAGTGATTGTTTAACTTGGCTTACGCCTCGTCAAATAATTATCAAAAATCATTTCGCACACTAGATACGCAAATAACTATCGGAAACGTGTTATGTTACAATTTCTAAAGTGTATGAAAGTTCTTCGCTCATTTTTGATTGTTTTTATAAGACCAATAATAAACATAATTTTTTGAAAAAGGCGCAACCTACGCCAAGAAGACACACCTTTTTTGTGTAAAATTAAATTCTATGTATAATCTAAATACTAAAACGAAAAATATCAGTAACTGAATTTATAGTGCTTTACATACGGGAAAAATGTTGCACCATAATTCTGAATCATATGTTAGATTACAGTCAGAGCTGCAGCCTCCTGAATAGGAGCGACTAAAAGTTAGTTTTTAATTAATATCTCAGGAACCCTTTAATCTAAAGTAACTAAATTCGGCAAATAATTAACTATTAACAAAGAGCGTATTAATAAGTACTGCAAACAAACAAATTAACTAACCAAATTATTTAAATAGGAGGCGTCTCAAACTGGGTGAGGTGGGTTATTTTCATGTAATATTTTTTATCTTTACTATATTTACAAATAGGTCAGAATAATATTCTACATTAAAATATATCGTACTTACTCTTGGTTTTTTTTTATAGGACCAAACAACCGTTCTTCCAGAAAACGACTTAATCTGTTTCAGAAAACTTACATAAACAAAAAATAATAATAAAATGTAAATATAAATGTTCTTAAACACGAATAAATTGTCGTTCAAAAATTGATAATTAAAAAGTGACCCAATTGCCTTGAAAATCAAAAAGCTGTGTTTGATTCTGAAACAGAAAAATTTTTAAATCGATTAATCTTATAAAAAGAAACCAACACTACCATTTCTTAACGTACAATCATATTCCAAACTCGGTGGTAAATAAATCAATATTAAGTAAAAATTGAAAGTGAAAATTTAGTTGGATGTTGTTGGATTGTGGCAACTAATAACTACAGGTATCGCAAACTTTGTAACTTAGTATTGAAGGATTCTTGAAATATTATTTAAAAACTAACTTTCAGTGACCCCTTTAGGGAACTATTGTTCTCTTAGGAAGGATTTCACGCCGTATGCTGATATCGAGATTTTTTCTTTTGAAATGAATTTTGAAACATTTACAACTTAAAAACAAATGGTAGCTACTCACTCTTTGGATTAAATTAATAAGTTAGAAGATATGTTTTTAAACTGTTTTTGAAATTTTGTTAATGCCTATAATTCAACTTAGCTTTTATGCTTGAATAAATAAAATCTCTTAATTTCACTTGTATTATAAAGTCAATACTATTAAAACAAAGATAGGTACTTCCTACTGATGTATCTTTTATCTACATTTAGATAAAACATGCACGTTTTGTGATCAGATCTTCAAAGACTTAATTATCTAATTGTTGCTACCTGTCACACAATCTAGTAAGTACAGGTCAATGAACATAAAGCAAACTATTATCTATGTTGTAGGCTAATTAGTTTCAAGCAATGTACAATACAATACAATGTGGCAGTAAAATTCAATTATTTTTGTTACTGAAAATATAACGGTTTCTATAATGGTTTTTTAAAAAAATCGTCAGGTACATTCTTCCCATATTTTTTAAAGTACCAGTTTTTGGGCCTCCCCACTAGTGGAATTCTTGCACAACTCTGTAAAAACTAAGAGAGAAAAAACTTGAAATAATTACAAAAGTTGTTGGTAATAAGGTATTCTAGAACACGTGACCTCGGCGCTTTAAAACTGGCGTCTGCGAGGCAGACGTCATCAGCCATTTCCATTTTGTGTATGGCAAAGTGCCGACTTGTTTAGAATTTTTTGTACACATATAACGTTAGTATTGCACTTTTGTTAAAAATATGGCTTTACAAAGAAAATGTGTGTATTTGTTAAGCCCGGAAAGTATAGGTGCTGATGCATCAGAACGATACAATGATAAATTAAAGTTAATAAACAAGGTGGATCCCCCTATGCTCAAAAAGCAATATTAATGTGTATCCATTAGTAACTGCATTTGATATTATTACATATTTACTGTTTACTCAAAGCTTCTATTCTAATTTTATTTATAAATTCTAGCTTTGCTTCGTTAAAGTCCATATTTAATGATTATCTGTATATAAAATACTTAATTAGTTTAACAATATTTATTTATTTTAACCCTATACGTATTTCGGCACGTTTACATGCCATTGTCAGAGGTTATAACATATGAACAAAAAGTCTTTGGATAGCGGTTGCTATGGAATTGACAAGTCATCTATGAAATTATTTATTTCTATTAGTTTTGACATTTACTTTCAAAAGTCAGCGGATTATAATCAAAAATGTTTCAAACAGAACATAAAATTTTTACGCTTAGAGCATATAACCGTAATGGAAATCGTGGTGAAAACGGTGACTGGGTTTATCACCTAATTTATGTTTAAATAACGTCCGTGAAAGATTTCCCAACTTCGCCATAATCGAGAGATTTAGAAGTAAGTAATTCTATAGATAGCTTTGAAATTCCACAGCAACCGCGATCCAATGACTTTTTGATCATACTATATTAGAAAGTAAACAGTTAGTGTTGTTATAGCAATAGAACTTGGTGTCTTGCTCTCATCTGCAGATGATTCCCAAGTTCTATTGCTATAACACTAACTGTTTACTTTGTAATATAACCTGTGACAATGGCATGTAAACATGCCGAAATACGTATCAAGTTAAAATAAATAAATATTGTTAAAGTAATTAAGTATTTTTTATACAGATAATCATTCTATACTAATAACTTTCGAGCAAATGAAGGTCTACAAAAGTTAATATATTTATTTTGCTCTGCAGGCCATGAAGGCCTAGGGCATTATACACTATTTTTTACATAATTACATAATTACTTCTACATGACATTTCTTATGAATTTATTTATAATTTCTTTCCATTCCCTTCTATTTGCCGCTTTTAACCTCCAGTTTGCAACTCCTATAGCATTTAGGTCCTCTTGCGCCTGTTCCAACCATCTCTTTCGTGGTCTTCCCTTTCTTCTTTTACCTATTGGCTTTCTATACAAGACCATCTTGGGCATTCTCCCTCCTTGCAACCTTTGCACGTGTCCTAACCACCGAATTCTTTGTGATTTACCATATACCGATATCCTAGGTTCCTTATATAATTCTTGTATTTCCTTATTTGTCTTTCTTCTCCAAACCTCTTCTGTTCTCGTTCCACCATATATGGATCTCAAAACTTTTCTCTCCCATCTGTCCAATAGGTCCCTTTCCGATTGTTTCAAAACCCAAGTCTCGCATGCATAAGTTACCGTTGGTTGAAGCACTGTCCTGTATATCCTTGTTTTAGTATTTCTGGACACCAATTTAGATTTCAGTAGCGGTCTCAGAGCAGCATATTTTTGATTCCCTTTTACTATTCTTGCTTTTACTTCTTGATCCTCGCTTCCGTTTTCATTAATTTGCACCCCTAGATAGACAAACTTATTTACTCTTTCAAAATTGTACTTTTCTCCTTCTCTAGTCAATATTTCTAGCTCGCTTTTTAATGTCCTGTCCTGGCTTCCCATTACCATATATTTAGGTTTTTCCTTATTTACTTTAAGACCTACTTCTTTTGCTGTTACGTCCAATTTTTTGAATATTTTCTTTAATTCTTCTTCTGATTTTGCCATTAGAACCACATCATCCGCGAAGGCCATACATTGATGCTCATTGTTGAATATCGTTCCCTCCCTTTTAATCCCACTTTTTCTAATTATTTCTTCGAGTACTAGGTTGAATAGCACAGTAGATACTGGGTCCCCTTGCCTGAGTCCTTTCTTTATTTCGAAATCGTCTGACTTATACCCTTCCCATATTACTGCACTACTCGATTTTTCTAAGGTCATTCTTGTTAATTTTGTCAGTTTACTTGGTATTCCTAAACTATTCATGGTTTCATATAGTTTGCTTCTCTTGATCCTGTCGTAGGCTTGCTTAAAATCGATGAACATTACATACAGGTCCACTTTACACTCATAGCAAGTAGCTTGCAATTCCTTTATAGCAAAAATCTGGTCTGTTACTGATCTATTACCTCTAAAACCGGCCTGGTACTCTCCTAATACTGCTTCGGCACACTCATTCAGCCTTTTTCTTAGCACTTGAGCTAAGATTTTATAGCAGGTATCTAACAGTGCAATCCTCCTGTAGTTTGCACATATTTGCTTATCCCCTTTCTTGTATATTGGGACTATCAGGGCTTTGGACCATTCCCTCGGCATCTCTTCCTTCTCCCATATTCTTTTAATAAGTCTGTATACCTCTTTTCCACATTTCTGCTGTTATATCGTTCTCCCCTGGGCTTTTATTATTTTTTAAACTTTTTATTATTTCCTCTATTTCCTCTTCTTTTGGTTGTTCTACTTCCGTTCCATTCTACACTTGTATATTTGTCTCTTCTTGCTCCTCTTGCGTATTGTCGTTGAGGAGCTCCTCGAAGTAGTCTTTCCATATTGCCACTATTTCTCCTGGCTCGCATACCAGTTCCCCCTGCTTATTCTTTATGTATTTGCTTCTTCTTTGGTATCCCTTTTCTCTTTTCTTTATTTCTTGATAAAACGACCTTATTTCTTTGTTTTCAAATTTTTCTTGTACCTCCCTCAATGCTTTTTCATTATACTGCCTTTTCTTCCTCCTGCATGTTTCCTTCATTTCTTTTCTTTCTTCCTTATACTCTTGGTTACACCTTTCGCTGTTTTTCATTATTTTATTTTGCCTTTTCTTTTTTAAGTTTTCGAATTTTATTTTACACTCCTCATCAAACCATTGCTTTGCTTTTTCCTTCAACAAAAGTTAAGCTGGATATAATTATTATTACAAAACTGGATTTGTACCACGTTGAAGTTCGACAAGTTTTTTTGGTAGCATATTTTGAGAAAACAAATTTTTTCATCTGAAACGAGAATTTTATAGAAACCTTTAGGGCAAATCCGACGTTTATCTTTCGAACATTGAAGCTTTAATTGCGGCCGCTACGATTTTTAAAAATTTTGACTTTAGAGCCTTATTACACAAGCCAAAGTCAACAGAACGAGTTCAAAGTTTCTATCGTGATAGCTGTGTAAAGACACAATGTGACCGTAAATAAAAATGTTCGAAAACGCTGACAGCTATAAAGTGAAAACTATTTTCAAAATTGGGTAACTTTTAAAAAAATTATGCTCTAAAACTGTCCACACAATGTTTTTTTTTTAAATTTTGTAAGTTGATAGACCTAGGGACAAGCTACAATTTGGTTCGTGTCACAGTCCGCTAATTTCTATGTGACGTCTTTTACGAATTTTTGAAAAGTTGAAATTTAACGTCAATTTACTCAAAAACGAGTTATCGGGATGAAATCTGATATTAGAAATGCCCTGATGCTACACAATTTTACAAGCTACGAGAACTTTTAGAACTACTAAAACTGAAGTGAAAACAATATCAAACGTTGCAATGCTTCTTGACCTTTCTCGAAGCTAGTAAAAACAATGCGGTAACTCATTGCAACACTTGGTAGCCAGTCATTACATTAGTTGACCAATATAAAAAAATTTGAGAAACACTTCGCTGGAACTTTCTCCTACATTTTCCGTTTTAAACATTCTCGCGTCAATAAATGACTTAATAACACTGTTTTAACAAACATTAATCAAAGAAAAATTATTTTACAAAATAGTAACGCCTCAGAGCGAATGTGAACTTGCAATAGCCTGAGCAATAGGATTTCGTACCATAACTGTAAGTATAGCAGCAGCGACTAAACCGCACGGAAGCACGATAAGCGCCCTTCGGCTAATTATTTATTGCGGTTCGGACAATTGACCAAAAATCGCTGTAAGTAGTTGATTTGAGAAGATATCATGTAAAGAACGAAAAATACTTTTTTTTTCACTAAAGCTAATTGATAACCATGGTTAAAATAACGTAACTTCCAGAAAACGCGTTATGATATTGAAAAGTAGCAAATTCTGTATTAATTTTTAAAATGGTTTGAGATACGTTTTTTCCATAAAATGTAATTTCATCTGAAATAATCTGAATGTGATTGAAGACTTGAGGGCAAATTTACCGCTGTTTTTCGAAACGAATTTATCCTTCTGCTTTTTTACTTGCTTTCTTTCTTCTCAAAAAATCTTTTTCCAAAAAATCAAAATTCGAGTTTTTACCTAAAAAAAAATTAGAAAACTTTCAGAACACTATTAGTTTACTTTACATATCACTCGATAAAGCGATATTTTGTAAACAGACAGTCTAATAGCGCAATGAGAATAAATGAACTACACAGCTGCCTGCTAGGCTGCTAAAACGAGACGGGCTTTGCGCCATCACCTTAACTGTTTACAGCCAACATTTACAACAATAATGAGAAATTCTCAAAAGTTTATACTATTATTTTTCTAAGAAAGCATTCTATAGCATTTACTCTATTTTAATATGATGTAGTATATTTCAATAATATGATTACTACGCAGCTATGCTCTTGGTACACTGGTAAGTAAGAATGGTGGGATGTTATTATCAAAGGTTATATTAAAAAGTAAACAGTTAGTGTTGTTATAGCAACAATAGAAATCGGTGACTTGATCTCGGTAATCGTCTGCAGATGACTTAATGTCATCCCAAAATGTCCAATAGAGGTGAATTTAAGAGATCAATTTGCTCGTTCATTAGCGGTACAGTTTTTAAATGTTTTGTGAATTTCAAAAGCTTACGTTTATCATCACAAAACTGTAAACATTTTATAGTGTTATTAGATATCATTAAATGACTGTGTTCTAGTAACTGTTTAGCGTAATTGGATTTATGTGGGTGTTTGCATTTATAACAACGTACGTGTTCTTTATATCTAATATCAAAAATTTTAATTGTCTGGCCTATATAAATCGAATTACAATGCGAACAATTTAATTTGTAAATGCCTGATTTGTGCAAATCATCTGTTTTTGATGTGAAAGTGTAAAAAATGTTTTTAGTTGTTTTAAAGCTTATTTTATATTTATTTGTTTTGTTTATAATTTTAGCAATTTTTTATGATTTGTCACAAAATATGAGATCCAAGCATATTTAATTGTACCCATGAAGTTGGGTTTTTTTACAGATTATAAATTAGCCATTCAAAAAATTCATCCGAATACCTCAATTTTATGTATAGGTACTCATGTTATCTCATAGTTTAGTTTAAGTTAAAATTTAATTTATGTCCATAAATGGAACTAAGTTAATCAGGCAATTTATATTCTTAGTGTTAATTGTTAGTTTAGTTGAAGCTTAGTTTTGTAACTAATCTACCTAAGCAACATGGTTAAGAAGAAAGGGTTTTTTATGTCACTTTTTTAAATTAAATTTTAGAAAACGTACAAAACGTCCAGGATTAAGTAATTAAGTAGTGTGTTTTGAACAGAAACAATAGGATCCATCAACAAATGCTATAATAGTACGCGTTCAAGTTAGAAAACGAGCCGCTTGCGGCGAGTTTTCTAATGGACAAGTGCGCTTAAATGTCTTATGAAACGTGTATTTTATACTATTTTTTCTATTTTGGTCCAAAAAAGTTAAAAATTACCTTATTTTATATTTTAATTTAAAAACATAATCCATAGGATAATTTTTTGTATTTTGTTTTGGTTTTGTGGCTGTTGGTGACATTTAAAATAATTTCAAACAATTCAAACTACTGTCAAATTAAAATTGAGACAAACTGTGTTTGAAAGTGATTTAATTTTTAAAATACCTAAGATTTGAAGATAAGATGGAAGAAGAATTATCTTGCACCCCATCCGAGCTACGCAAAGTAGCGGAAAATACGCTAAATAGTCTTAATTTTTAGAACTTGCAATTTGAAGGTTATGTTTATAACGCGTGAAGCAAAGATTAGAGAGGGTTAAGATGGGAAACGTCGGTAAGAAGTGTGTGGCCAATACCGACCACAAGTTTGGAGACATTTTTAAACATCTGAGATACTAGATGGCGTAGCAGACAGTTACTGGAAGCCGCCAAATTTAAATTTTCAGATGCATGTTGGCGGCAAATTTAAAATTTCCAATATCGAATCTAGGCACATTAAAGTAAATAAATTCAAAATACGAATCTAGTAACTAAACTGAAATACAAAATACATTAACATAGGAAATGTTTTATTAAAATGCATATACAAGTAAAGCAGATAGCTTATTCCAAAGATTACCTCCCTAATCTTTGGCTTATTCGTGTGAAATATTTTTCAATTTTTGATTTTTAGTGTACACCTTTTTTTCCTTGTTTCGATTTTCTAACCGCACTGCCCAGTGACATCTCATTTTTATAAATAACAATAAAAACGAATCTGGTTTTAGTAGTTTTCTGGGATATGTGAACTTGAGTTGTTCAGGTAAAAAATGATCACAACAAACCCTGTAGCTTTTCTTTAAATACGAATCGGCCACCAACAGATCATTGCGTCCACTAAATTGAACCCATTTTTTAGCCCTGTAAACATCACCAAATTTAATAATATATCATAAAAACACATTGAAGTTTTTACTTACGCTTCCGCACTTTTTGGAAGAGTAAAAGATGCTTTTTGATGCTCCTTTTTGTTATTGTTACAGTCATTGACAATGCAGTAGGAACCGTGACTCATGATTAGCAATAAAAATTGCCGTTTAAAAACACTCAAAAACGGAAATCGAATTAACAATTCACACAACTTCAACAAACACTACAGCAATATGCTTTATGCTAATAACGAAATCAAATAATAAACCCGCGTGCGCCAACCAAACAGTAAACACACATATTTGACGTTTAGCACATATTTAGAATATTAGATTTCTACTTTCTGTTGTTACCGATCTCTTTGCACGATTACATCTGAAGCAATAGATGGCGCTACTTTAGATCTAGTTGCTGCGTTTCCCATCTTGACCCTCCCTAATCTTTGGCGTGAAGGTTTTGTTGTCACATGGTTGTCGCCAACCTAGCGAAATAAAATTTCGAATTCTTTAAGGAGTTGCTTTATGAAACCCAAATGAGTTTCATAAAGTAGTCAGTAAAGAACCAAAATAGAAAAAACTAATTATTATTAACTTGCTACTAAAACTGTCAATACTTTCAAAATATCCGTATAAATTACCATTTGCCGTCCTCAGAGACACATCCATTCTAACCTCAATCAATCAAAGTTATTAGCACATTTTAGTTTTTCGTATAACGTAACGTTTTCTGCATTTCCATTTCATTTAAAATTTGTGGAAGTTAAAAAGTATAAACATATAAATAATTTAACGAAGTTATGTTAATAAAAAATCATACCTCTTGCTGAATTAAATTATGATCATTTTGATTTTTGAACTTTTTTTGTGGTAAAACATTCCTTAAAATGACAGAAAACTTTTATACAATCTTAGGTTGTTCAGAATCTTCAAGTTACGAAGAAATTAAACGAAATTACCAACAATTGGTCAAAGAACATCACCCTGATAAACAATCAACTAAACCACATGATCAATTTTTAAAAATCGACGAAGCCTGGAAAACTCTCCGAGACAAGGAATTACGAAGAAAATACGACGCTTTATTGGCTCAAAATAAATTTCATGAACAATATTTAGTGTACGCCAATTTAAATGTAAACGAACTCGATTTTGATCATGATTTTAAGTCTTTTTATCCGTGTAGATGCGGAAATTCTTACACAATTGATAAAAGATTAATTGATGAAGAATGTGTGATAGAATGCGAAGAATGTTCGTATGTAATTATAGTAAATAATAAAATTATTTAAATCGTTTGCTTGAATTTTAATGTGCCCGCCTTTAGTCGACCAGAGTTTCCGCCAACGAATGAATAATACAACATCCGGCCAACTAACCTGCATGACGTTTGACAACTGTCATTTTATAAGTTGTCATTGGATTTAAAACAAGTTCTTACGATGGGTGATTTTGGTGATAATTTCGATGTAGATCCCGCCGCAGAATTTTTAGCCCGTGAACAAGACGAACTCGCTGGACTCGAGGATGAAGTTAAATCAGCAATTACTATTCCCACTCCAAACATCGGTAGGTATTTAACCTTACATATTTAAAGGGGCGTATTTTGATATATTTCTACCTTTACCTGCCTTGGTATATAATATTTTTGTATTCGTTACGTATGGTACTTTTCGGCGTCACTAAAATAACACAAGGACGCTAAAATTTTATCACATTTATGCTTTAATGGGGGTAATCGCAGTGCATGATAACGAAGCCTTCCCATTGAGTTTGGCGATTTAGTTTTTTTCTTCTCTCATATTTAAGTTGTGCTTTGCCTGTAGATGGTACCACTACCAATGCACTCAAAGAGAACTCTGAAAGTTTTGAGATGATCAATGGACTAGAACAGGACATTCTCGAAGTCTCCAAAGAGAGAAGCTCAGGTACGTTTCTATTTATAGTGTATACTATACTGTTAATTTTTAAGGTATATTTGTACATGTGCATTATTTCTTCCGTTTGTTGTTCATAATTTCCATGAATAGTTTTTACTGCAATTTTCATTATGCAAAAGTTCGTTTAGGTACCGACTGTTTTTGAAATTAACAACAATTGAAAAATAATAATTGTAGGTTTAAGTAACGTATTATATTTGGGTAATACATAAGTGTGAAGTTGATTGAAAGAAGTATGGATTTTTGAAAATACTAATCTCTTAAATTTTACTGTTGCAGTTGTGGGTTTTGAAGCCTAACTTAGTATGACTCATTACATGTTGTTATGTATAGAAATTTGTGATATACAGTGTGTTGCATTTAAGATGAAGACAGCCTGATATTTTTGTTATTTTTAGAAGTCGAGATTGGTATTTATGCACAGTTGTAGAACTTCATGTGGTGCATCACTCAAATGTAAGTTGTACACCCAACCTACTGTGACCTCACGAATAAGGCCGATTCTCGATATTTTGCTTTGCATTGCGTTGTTCAGAATCCAATTTTCACCCCACGTACTGAGTTTCAACACATTTTTATTTTGAATTTTTTAGTAATTTTCCATGCCGTAAGTTGTTATTTTCAGTTTTGATTAGAGCGTCTTGGAAACAGAAGAACTTGTCAAAAAGAAATAAAAAACAGTAACATATTTAATCAACAAAAATTGAAACTTTTAGGAAAATTTCTATTGTTTAAGAAATTTTCTCGAGTTCAATAACAATAGTCTAATCGTTTAGTTTCTTCGATACACTGAATCGTTGAACACTGCCGGTTTAATTGAAAAGTATATTCATGGTGACTGCAGTTCCATGTTAAATAGGATTTTGCAGCGGATGTCTTCTCTTAAATTCTTGTGCAACTTCTCTGCTAGTTGGAGCCCCATCACCAAAGAGTATATAATTATTTTGATTTTTCGGAACTCGGGCGCAAAATTACTAAAAAATTCTAAATTCTAAATTTTGCTTCGAAACTTGGAACATTTGATTTCGCATAATTTTTTCTAACTTTTTTCGATACCGTAAATGCAAAGCAAAATATTGAGAAATGGCGCGAAATATTCGCAAGGTTGCAGTAAGCTGGGTTTACAACTTACATTTGAGTTGGGTACCTCAAAGGATGCACCTTATGAAGTTCTACGATTGTGCAAAATTATAAATCACTACTCCTAAAAATAACGAAAATATCAGGCTGTCTTTATCTTAAACGTGACACACTGTAGAATAATTTTCATGAAATCAATACTTCCCTAACCGCCTTATGCAAATGATCGTCAGCGCTTACTTTTGGCATGAAAAATTGTGATGAAGAACAAACCTAAAAAATAGAGAAGAACCTGTCACATGACTATGAAATGCGCTGTAAGAAACTTGTTCTACATTTGTTCAACCATAAATCGGTTGTCTGTGCAAGCACTTGATAGTCATGTGACAGGTGCTTCTCTATTTGGCTTTGTTCTAACTATATTTAGATATTGGTACGACGGTATTAACATAGACAGTAATGGTACGTGTATGATAAAAAAGTAATATATAAAAAAAACGTTATTTTATAGTGGAATCACGTTCAGGACCAATGCACATCATTAATACCTACAGACACAAGTTTTTAGTACCAAACCCAGAAAACAAAAATCAAATGTTTTCATCAGTAAATAATGCACAAGAAATAATATTATAATGATCAGTTTCAACCAAATGTTAAAAATTCTTCATGAAATAGTTAATATTTTTTAATTGTCTGTAGTAACAAGGAGAGAATTCCATGATAATGTCATTTTTCGTGGCATTGGATTGGCATCACTAGGTTACACGTTTACATATCGATCCTCTATCGATTTTTATATGATTGTGCAACCTAACCTCACCAAACAAACAACCAAACGCGCGCCGGTTGTAACTTGGCTTCACTTTCTTTCCTGTTCATAAATATTAGTGTTGTGTTTTTGTGATTCTTTAAAAAATAGAAAATTTTTAAATGTTGCCTTGATTTAATCTCATATGCAGCCCCATCCACAAGCATTAATAATATTTCCACAAATAGTTATACATAATCCCTACTCAGATAATTGTAATCTTTAACTTATCATCATCATCATCATTATCAGCACCTCATCTACCGACAGGTGTAGAGGGATCTTTAACTTATATATAAATAAATACTATTATTGTTGCAATTTTTAATTGTCTTTGATGTCTTTTCTGCTAAAATTTTTAATTTCATTTCATATCATTAACCAGAAATGAATTAAATTTTACATTTGGTGTAACATGTGTTGCATATCCAGTGCTTATTAAAATCATTTTCACTGTAATGTAAACGTGATATTTTTATGATGTCATTGTGACGTCATCAAATATCGGTGACGTACATTGGTTCTGAACGTGATTCCACTATAACAATAATATTCTATATTGCTATTGCTATAATGTAGAGATGCAACGGATATTCGGTTTTTATCCGTTACCTGGCCTATGCGGCCATTTCACCGAATGTTTGACCGGATAATATGTAATATCCGGCCGACATTTTTCTTTCTCTAAAAAGAGGTTATCCATGCAATTTAATTTGGAAGTATACACTAAATACAATTGAAAGCAAGAAAGCAAAAACCCCATAAGTCCAGTATTTTGCAGATCTGCATAAAATTACTAAATTTATATTATTGAGATCAGCATTTATGCGATTTAAAACTTTGAAATGATTTCAAACAACATAAAAACGTATTATTTATTAAAACCACGATTAAAACCTAAATTTTACTGCGTTTAAGCTAAAACTACTTCAAAAGTAAAAATTATCCGGTTGAGCAACCGGATACCGAATATCCGTTATCCGGCATTTTCAAAAATTACTGCTCGCTGCATCCCTATTATAATGGTGAACTTATAAGCAATAATAATATCAACGATGTTTGCTGTCAGCAGTTACTTTGTTTTACACTTTTACACTAAAATTATTACGACTCACCAGTAGGCGTCGCTGATGTTGGTCATAGGCAGAGATCTAAAATTAACGTGATTTGCAAAAATTCATAATTTACAAAGGATAGTAATTTAAAAACTGGTAAATCACCATAAACTCTTAATTTATGGTGATTTATTACCAATATACAGGATGTATCAAATTGCGTGTTAACTATGGGGATCTCGCTTATTTGAAGAGATGCGACGATGGTTAAATTAGAGAAAAGTTGTGGAATTTTATGCCCATTAATAATATGGAAACAAATTGGAGCTATCTTGTTTAGTTTCTGAAAGAACTGGGAAAAACTTAAATTCTGGATGTTTTGTTTTCGGCAGTAACTCAAGTCATTTATATTACATATTTCTAGTTCACGCATTATTAGGACACTTTTTCATGCTGAATCTAAATTTTTAATCAGATTTAGTATAACCGTTACCATTACTCATTTTCGACTGTCAACTTATCTTTTCTTATGGTCGGCATTTTAAATTTTTTCATATTTGAATAGAATTTTTAATTCTGATTCTGATCTACGCTCAAAGCAAAGTTCCCTGAAATTTTCGCGTACCTAATGTATCTAAAGACCAAATTAAGTCAAAGTAGTGTTTTGTTTTACTTCCATTAGTTCATGGCCTACTAGAATTTTTTCAAAATAAATTAAATGACGTGGTCTTTCCATGGCACTCTTATGAACTTTTTGTTTTCTATAATAAAATGCTCAAAACGTAAACAAAATACAAAGTGTGACACATCGCTGAAATCAGAATTAAAAACTCTGTTCAAATTAAAAAAAAATTTAAATGCCGACTATAAGAAAAAAAAAAGTTGACAGTCGAAAATGAGCAATGGTAACAGTTATACCAAGTCTGATTAACAATTTAGATTTAGCATAAAAAAGTGTCTTAATAATGCGTAAACTAGAAATATGTAATATAAATAACAAATGAGTTATAGCCGAAAACAAAAAATCCAAAATTTCAGTTTTATTTAGTTTATTCCGAAACTAAGCAAGATAGCTCCAATTTCTTTTCAGATTATTAATAGGCATAAAATTCCACAACTTTTCTCTTATTTAACCATCGTCGTATCTCTTCAAATAAGCGAGATTCCCATACTGAAGACGCAATTTGATACATCCTGTATATTATAATATATTTATTATATTTATCGGTTAAATGGTAATTTACCATATAAAATACAGTAAATACTTCTATAAATTACCATTTTACATTTTTGTTATACACACCGAGCGGATACTGCAAATAGGAAAAAGTGAAAATCATAGCCAACTCTTAATTTTTTTATTATTTCACAAAATTTGAATATCAAATAATACTTTAATATAAAGAAATTTTAAAGTAGAGTTCTTCTCTATAAAAAAATACAGGATATTCTAATTAAAAAATATAATTGTTAGCCCATTATTTCGCCCATTTATTAAACCAAGATGTATGGTTTGTCAATTTTCAAAAATTCATAGAACCCGTCACAGAGAAATTAGCGGACTGGGACACGCGTATATCCATTAAAATGTCGAATTCAACAATTTTCATGAAACCAATACCTCCCTGTACATTCTAAAATATAGGAAGTGAAAAATGAAAGGTGCTGACTTCATTTAACAGATTTGTTTTACATTGCTCGCGGTGTACCCAAAATTGTCTACTGGAGTTGTGCAATATGAGACAAAAGCTTTGATATAACATAATGAAAAAAGTTTACATCAAAAAATGCTTCCTAACAATTTTGTGATAAATGTAATTTTATTAAAAAGTCCTAAAATACCCTAAAATATTCATAAAAATTTCTAAAAACATTCTAAATATTCGTTGAAAAAAAATCCTATGTTCCTAAAAAATATTTTGTTTTTGTAATAATAAATAAATTTTCAACAGTAATTTCGAGTTATGAACAATTCTGCTTCTTTACTAAATAAAAAAATCAAATAAAGCTTTCTTGCGATGTTTATGAAATTATAATGTATAAAATGATGTGAAATAAAATTTACCACATTAACTCCCAGGACCACTGACTAGGAGTTATGCCTGGGACCAGTCATACTTTCCACTGATATTGTCTGACCTGAACCTACAATTTGAACAGTTGTGTTGCATTGCTGGACAATTGCATTTTTTGTTGTTTTTGTGACCAGCGTTATTGCATACTCCACTTGAGACAAAGTTAACGATGACCTTCCGTCGCTAGAACATTAACACTCACTGTGCCTACATATTGCTATGTGGTCTACGCTGAAGCTGCACTGCACCAATTTAGTGCATTGCATTGATGCACGCAGGCGTTGATGTGTTAGAAATATTTCTTCATTTTACAAGATTGTTGTTAATTTGTGTCTGATTTCATAATTTGTATTATTCATAAATTGTTAATTGTGCTTAAAGAAAAATGCAAATAAAATCTGAATATATTGCATTTATAATTATTAATATATTTTCAGTGTCTCCTTCTCCACCTCGGTTTGAAACTAGAGAAGAACCAGAAAAAATTAAGAAATGGCGTGAAGAACAAAAAAGGCGGCTAGAGGAAAAAGGTACATTTTTTGTTTTCCTTTCAATTGTTTTGTATGAGATAATTCAGAATTATGGTGCAAAATTTATATTTGACGCATTCTAGGCACCAAAATAAGTCAAAAAGTTCCCTCAAAGAGTCCAAAAACCTCTTGAAGATGGACCAGTCCAATCGACTGCTCCATCTTCAGGAGGATGTAACTGTAGAATGTGTGAAAATATAACTTTATAAATGAGAACAACAGTTTGCTGTAGGTATAGCCCACTGTGCGTCTTTTTAATAAGTAACAAGGGTGCTTTTCTTATCTACAACAAACTTACTCTCATTTATAAAATTATACAGAGTGCCCATTTTAAAACTCTGAGCCTAAATTTTTTTAAATAGGCAACACACAATGATCACTATGCATTTCTACAATTTTTTTTGTAAATTGAGTTCAGAGTTGTTTTACAGTACATGTATCTACTAATGATTAAGTACAAATTTAAGGTTACTTTAATAACTCAAATTTAATATTTGACAACAATAACTACAATAATTTAATAGGACCATAGTACAAAAACTAACGAAGCCGGTGTTCAAATTGCGTTCCCCCTTCGTTTTCGCAGAGTATAATTCTTCTACGCATCGAACCTCTTAACACGAGCTAACATTTCCGGTGTGATAGAGCGACAACATTGAATTATCATTTCGCGTAGATGTTCTTCATTTCGAATGAGCACTTCATAGACATCATTTTTTACTTTGCCCCACAAAAAGAAGTCTAGCGGAGTCAAATCGGGACTACAGGCAGGCCAAGGATGCAATGCACCTCGTCCAATTACGCGTCCCTCAAAACGTTGCTTAAGATAATTTCTCACATCCCTATGAAAATGCGAAGATGCACCATCATTTAAAAACCACATGCTATTCGGTACGTTTTGAGGAACTGTTTGGAGGAGAGCCGGTAGTTCATTAATTAAGAAATTTAAATACATTTCACCGTCTAAATTTCCATTAAAGAAATGTGGACCTATTACAAAATCGCCAATAATACCGCACCACACATTAAGAGAAAAAATTCTCTGAAAATGAGTTATCCTGTTCCAGCGGGGATTGTCTTGGGCGTAATAGTGGCAGTTATGTCGATTAACCATGCCGTTGTTTGAAAACCTCGCTTCATCACAGAATAATGCCATACTTAAAAATTCCGCATTGCCGTTTAATTGCCGTCTAAGAAATTGACAATACTGAACACGATGCTCATAATACCTATCTTCAAGATGGTTTATGGTATAAACATGGTAGGGATGAAATTTGTTCGCCTTAAGAATATTGAAAACAGAACCTTTGCTAATGTTTAAGGCATTTGCAATCGCTCTTTGACTTGTATGGGGATTATCCGTAACCATTTTAATTACAGCTAGTTCGTTATGTTCAACCGTAACTCGCCGTGCCCTTACTTTTGGTTTTGAATATTGCCCATACTCTTGTAAATTCAGAAGAAGCATTCTAAATGTTTTGTCTGTTGGAATTCGTCTACCTGGAAAGTGTTCCGCATACAATGTACTGGCAGCACTCGCATTTTTTCGACATTCACCCAGAATTAGAAGCATGTCCACTTTGTCAGCGTTGGAATACATTTTGCACCAAAGATTAGTGATCGATAATCTTTGTTTTGCACCGTTCAAGTAATGTGGCTTAACGAATTTGATTAGTAAACTGTCAAGTTAATGCAAACATGATTGCCCTGATCTTAATTATAGAAATATTTTGTTTTAAAATAATAGCCGGCAGTGATTTGTATTGTGTGTTGCCTATTTAAAAAAATTTAGACTCAGAGTTTTAAAATGGGCACTCTGTATTTAATAAAGGTACCTATAATGTGCAATGTGTGTTGCCTACTCTGAAAAGTCGAGGGGTTTCACGATAAAATGGGCACCCTGTATAATAGGTTATTCATTGAAAAGTAAGTTTAATTTTAAAAACTGTTGAAATTTCTTTAAAAGTTAACTATGTAAGGTTTTCACGATTTAAAAGTAACCATGTGGTAACTTGAGGGCATGGGGCCGTATTATTTGATGTAGATTAGGACTTTCTAGAACAGCGGTTCCTAAACTTTTAAGGGTACGGAACACTCAACAAATTCCCTTTATTTTATGGAACCCTACATTCAATGATAACAAATGAAAGACTGCAATTTAAAATAAGAGTAAAAAACCTTTATTAGGAATATTTTAAACAAAGTTAATGTGAATAATGAAACTGTTTCACTGTTTTATTAATAATTGTTTTAAAGTTTGGTTTTATGTCCGACAGTTGTATAGGCATATCTGGAGCAGCATCCAATCTTGACCTAAATTTGTTTTTTGTATAAGTATAAGCTGAAAAGCCTGTTTCACAACGATGCGTTGTGACAAAAGGGAGCAAAGTTAAGATAGCCTTTTTGGCTACTTCAGGGTATTCACTTCTAACACCAACCCAAAACTCGTTCAGTGACGCAGACTCAAGTATGTATTTTAACTCTGAAGATCTATGAGTAATTCGTATTCCAGGACGGTTAGCGTTGCAGGTTGACTTCTAATGATAAATGGATTTTGTACCCATTCGATGTCAATATCAGTATCCGGAAAGTAATCTGACAAAGATTACAGCACACTTACCAAATGTCCAGTGATGACATTTCGAATTTCATTTGGTAATTCCAACACGTTTTCTTGCAGAAAATTATATAAAAGTGAAAAGATTCAATATTGTCCTTTTCTATGCAGGTAATCCAGAAATTAATTGTTTTCTTAAATGCCGATGCTTTGTCTCTCGTGACAACTATAGTTGTTGATTTTCCCTGCAAAAGTGTAGTAATTTAGCCATTGCTCATCATGCAATACATCGAAAAGGGTTACAGATGCAGACATGTTTTGCTCTATTCGGAAAACCTTCAGCTTATCCCGAAGTTCATATAACCTAGCTAAAGCTTTGCCTCTGGAAAGCCATCGGATTTCAGTGTGAAGGAGGAGTGATTAATGATCTTCACAGCTTCATCAAGAACTTTCTTTAAATCAGATGGCATTTTCTTTACTACAAGGGCATAACGATGCAAAATGCAATGACTGCTGTTACATACGTCAATACATTTTTTCCAATCAATGTTGTGTTTATTTATGTAACAATCTATGACTTTAAATATTTCTTCCCCAGTTGTATTGGTTTCCAAAGGTGTGCAGAGTAGCAAATCTTCGATAGATGTACGGAAGGTATACCTCACTAATACAAGTAATATTGATAGATCAGCAACATCTGTACTTTCATCAAGTTGAATTGCAAACATATCAGAAGCATTCAATCTGTGTATGAGTTCATCTTCAATGTGGTCGGATATTTTGTGAATCCGATTAGACACGGTGTTATTTGAACATTGCACTGCTGCAACTTTCTTTGTCGCATCTTCTCCAAGTATGCAGTCAACTGTTTCTAATATACATGGTTTAATTAAGTTCTCTGCAATTGTATGTGGTTTTCCAGATCGAGCTATCCTATAACTTAGGAGGAAAGATGCTTCTGTAGCATTTTCATTGTCGGTTTTTGCAAATTTATGCAAATTAGACACTGGCTTCATACGTCTCTTTGTGTTTTTGAAAAAACCTGATGTCTTTAATCTTTAGATTTTCGTGGTTTGTATCAAAGTGTCGTTTTAGCTTTGCTGGCGCCAAAGAACTATTTACTAAAATTTTTTTACAAATAAGACATAATCCATTTGGTTCCTTGGTACTCCCAACAGGTATAAATCCAAAGGACAAATAAGAATCGCTGTATCTTCTTTTTTTTGAACATTTTTGCTCTTCATTTTGTCTTCTATCTCTTGTTGATTTTAAGGCCGTGTTTTCCACTCCCTAAAATTAATAAAATAATAAATCGGTGTAATAATTATTTCCATTGAGAAATTGGATTTTAAATGCAAAAAAATACAATTATGGGACAGATTTTTTTAAGAATTATCGAAAATTATAGCAAAATAATGGCGAGTGAGTATAAATGATAAATTTTGTAATTATTTTGTATCATGAATTCCGCGCCAAATTATACCCTTTCCCGGTCCCCGCGCAATAATTGTACAAATATTCCATATTATACTATTTCAGCCATGGCACAGCCGGTACTTATCTACTGGTAAGTATTTATTTAAAGTTACCTTTTCATAATTAACGTACTATTACTCTTATTAACATAGGATGGTACGGGTGAAGCAACCATAAAACGTAAATCATCAATGCAATGACGCACTTGAGGTTAGAAGAAATTATTAGTTAATTTAATAATAGTTAATTTTTAATTGATTTACACATTTAAAAAAAAATTCGCACATAGGTATGTACTTAAAAATAAAATATTCTTATCTTAAGATATGTATTTAAATTTAAAAAACTTGAAATAAAACTTAAATTGAAAATTTAAGAAACCCCCGACAAAAAGCTAACTCATAAAAAGTAAAAATAATATAGTTTCAATAACACTTGTAATAAATCGATTAACCTCTGATTGTACGTCTCAATTATTATAGTCACACATAATCATTGATTTTTTCTTAACCACATCTCCAGAACTGTTAAATTAAATCATAAGTATCACCGTAGCCGTCCTATGTTAAAAATCGAATACAAATCAAATAAATCTTACTGAACAACCAGCAACAATATTCTCGGGAATATTTTCTTGGGATTCTTCATTATCAGCTACTGCGTTTGAGCTTAAAGTATCATGTGATAGCCGTCCAGTCCTCAGCCAGTTATCCATGATTACCTAAATTAAAATATAATACAATTTTAAGTACCTACCAACACAGAAATAAGTTTATAACAAACAAAATGAAAATTTGTATTGTTAGTAAACATTAAATTTCAATAATATTAGCGGTACACACATATTCTTGTAAAAACATACTTACATTTATCAATAAATATCTCGCACCTTAATTAATCTCACTTTCACTGTGATTTACGACCCAAATCTTTTGCGTCACGGTCAAGCGATGCATCAACTGTCGTTGTCAACAAACGAATGTAATGAAACAATTGAATGTCGTGCTGAGCGCTGGCCGTTCTCTGCTGCACCCCGCCGCACCCGCGCTATGTGTTGGGCCCGAATTCTGGACTACCTATTTAACAGCCAACCAAAATAATTTAATGACAAATGTAACTGATTCGCGGAACTCTGGTGACTTTTCCACGGAACCCTTGGGTTCCGCGGAACCCACTTTACGAATCGCTGTTCTAGAACTTTCTGTTTGGCCAGAAGTGACATCAACTTTCTTATTTTAAATGGAACACTGTATATTCTTAATTTTTGAACTCTGGATGAAATTCTGCTTAAGATGGTTTATTGCCATCGCAACTCTACTGAGAGAGGTGGCTCCGTGGTTAACGTGTCCATCGCCTTTCATTCGGGAGGCCCTGGGTTCGATTCCCAGCCTGACCGACTGTTCTGGCTCAAGTTTTTTCCGCGGCTTTTCTGAGCCAAAAGGTGAATACTGGGACAGTACATACCGCGACAAACCTTTATCCAAATTCCTTGTTCTAACCCATCCTTACAATCTTGTCTCGGCTGAAGAGGGACTTAGGACCTCGGTGCGGAGTTCGGAAGATTCCTATAGGGGCCCGCCCCTTCACGAGGAATAAACCAACACCGATTTTACTTTTTATATACCAACTCTGTTGCCTTACAAACCAAAAGAATTGCAGTGAGTGTAACTAGTTAAGTGTTAATTGTTATTTTTAAAACATACAACCACTGTACTCAAGGAACAAAAAGTAGACATGCTATTGGTATACAGGAAATGTGGTCAAAATAGCGCTGCAGCAGCGAGGCTATATGAGCAGTGATATCATTTGTAGATGACACCCAACACAGGAATATTTTCCAAAATTGGAACAAAAATTCAGACAAGAACCAAATGAAGGAGAACATTTCATAATTAATGAAAATAATGTAGAAATCCATTGCTTAGTTACTTATAATGGATTGGTGATTGATTTAGTTTTCATACACCTTCAAAAACATTTCCAATCTTGCATCATCTACGATGGATTTTAGCTTTATACATTAAACGTACACAGTGCTCCAACGCTATAATGATATTTTCGTCAATGATGACATCTGGTCCCAACGACGTCATGGTGGCATGCAATAAATGCATGTTCAAATAGAATCTGCAAAGGCTTGACTTTCTCTTTACCTCTAAAGAATGAAGCTGTGTAATCAATCACAAGCCGTCATAGCTGTGTAATCAGAAGCCGTCATAGCTTGTAAAGCTTGTAAGGCACCACATTTTTTCGCATAATTCAATGTATGTATGGAAAGGTTGATGTATTGCTGTGTATTATTCTAACTTTCATAAAAATAGTCTTATTAAAAAACTTGTGCATAATCCCCAATCCTATAATTGCGAAGTCTGTATCAGACGTTCTTGCGAAAGTTATTTTACCATGGTGCAATTTAGGGACGTGGAAAAATATATCTGGATCAGTCTCTTCATGTTCGTAATATAAATTCAAAACTATGGTTTTTATCATCTCGCCATTCTTTGTCGTTGTAATTACACAGCTTCATTCTTTCTTAAAAGGAAAGTTAAGCCTTTGCAAATTCTATTTGAACATACGTATATTGCTTCCACCATGGCTTCTTCGGGACCAGATGTCATCATTGTCGCCCCACTGTAACGCTTTTTTACTTCTTCTGGAACCTTACCACACCTTCCAAGTATGTGTTTCTTCATTCTATCCACAAGAGTACTGTAGAAGAGTTCACAATATTTGCATTTCCATTTAACTTTATTTCCAATTCTTAGCTCGAGGAACCAATCCCAGACCGTAGTCAAATTCTTCGATCAATTGACCACCGCACAACCCTGCACCCGCCCATATTAATACCCCAATACATTTTCCCATACCACTGGCTTACGATCCTAGAAATAGTTTTGTTGTATGTCATCTAACGATCATCTAGCAGCCAAAAGAATTATTTTCACAACAAGCAGCATTTATCTCGGCCAATGTAGTATAGTATAGTATAGAAGAAAGGCTGCTACTCATTGAAGAATAAAATGGCGGACTTATTTAATATTTACGCCGAGTTGAATATTTGTATAATACATCCCAATGTTTTACGAATTCAAACGTATTGTTTTGTTATTCTGTACATAATTAATTTTTTAAGGAAATTACGATAGTTTCAATATCAAATCTACTTTTGAATAACCGATATTTGGTTTGCTCTTAGGTCCATGTTTTAACCAGTATATTACCCACTATAATAAGCATTGTCAAATGATTTATTATTAATCAGGGCAACCAGTGGGAAAGGGGAAGAATATTTTTATTACTGAAATTGTTTTTTGTAGTGTTTAATTTTTTTTTGTATTAACAGATGAAGAAGAGGAGGTTAAAAAAGACGAATTACGAGAAATTGCAAAAAAAGAACTTGAAGATTGGTATAAGCACCATGAAGAACAGATATCCAAGACGAAAGCAGCCAATAGGTAGCTCAAACATTATTATTTTATCAACATACAGTTGCCGCCAATAAAAACGGGCCAAGTCTTAATGCTGATTGTGCAATTGTTTATTAATTGAAGCTGTTGTCTGCGCTGATATGTGTCGATCAACACAGACGACGATTGTAACCGACTTGATTTTGGTTGTTAAGTAACTTTAGTAAATTTTATTACGTAATATTATTAACCTGACAAATAATTCACTATATCAAAGCAAAGTGTCCCGTTTTTATTGGCAGTATTCAGTATGATCAAAATTGTATATCGGGTTGACCATTGAAAACAAAACTCATGTCGGAAGTTGCTTCATACACTTGGAAACTAGCATTGGTCAAATAACATTTGTGATTGTATAAAACATGTTCCAATATAAGTAAATTTTATTTTCCATAGCCAACCCTTATCTAAAATTCTGTTGATCGTACTGCAGTAAATTATACCAAGTGTATATGCTGGCTATGGAACGTAGACAAATCTCATGTTAATTCTAAATGTTTAAATACTGGCTCCCCTATTTATTTTAGAGCAAACGACGTGTAAATTCAAAAATTTTGAAAGAGACTGTAATCTATGTAGTTCAATTATTACATTGCTTTCAGAACTTCTGACAATAAATCAGACTACTAGAAAATATGTGACAAAAATATAGTAAAAAAATAGCAATTGTCATGGCATTCGAGCATTGAAGGTTTTTTTTCTACATTTTTGTTACATATTTTCCAATTGATTGAATTATTGCAATGCTTTAAAAGTAATGTAATAATTAAATTAGACAGATTAAAATATCCTTTAAAATTTTGCATGTACACTTTGACTCTAAAATATGTAGGGGTGCCAATACTCAGTGGCGTTTTGTGGGTTTAAAATTTGGGTAGGCATAGGAAAAAAATTATTTAACATTAAGATTAAAAATTAAAAAATTAAGGCAACGTCAATTTACCAAGACCTGTTGTTAAATGAATTAATCTACGCATAAAATTTCTATTAAATTTCACTTTGTCATTATGCACTTCAATTTAATAACATAAACCTTCGCCAAAGCCAAGTTAATGCGTGATTTGCAAACCTATTAAAAATAATAGACTGTCTGATTGTGTCTGACCTGGAATAATTCGGCCCGATAAGCTGGGCCTTGCGTAAGCAAAACGGTGTTTCAAATGCTTTGTTTCAGAACTATTCTGCTATGGTTGCTTTAACTGTAAGTGAAATTTGATTACATGCTGGTTAATACATTTACTCCAACTTTTTGTTTGGCGTCTAATTTTTAATATTACGTGGTGGTGTTAAAAAGTAGAAATAAAAACTACATGTAAAAGTAGCTTTTAATATTGAAATTTAGAATTTTGATTTTTTATTTAAAAAATTATGGGTAGGCATTACCTACCCTGCTTAATAGGACGGACCGCCGCCGCGCTGCTGCCAATACTAGAACATTAAGAATTTAACATGGGGTTTCCATATGTTCCATAATCAGCATATACACTCGGTATAAGAATGCTTTCCAAGTGAATTGATGATTCTCTGCTTTAGATAGCTTGTTTTTAATTGGATGTAACCTATTTTAATTACTTTCCTATTCTTTCAGTATAGAGAACTGTTGTATCATGAAAGTTTTTGAATTTGAGATTTTGACGAAATACATGTTTTTTTTCCTCCAGGAACTCAAAAATGTGTTTTAAAAAAAATGTCTCTGAATTACGCATCATAACTACTCTTAACTGTCGATGGTTCGATTTTAGTGAGCTTCAGAATGTGGGGGTACATTAGAAATTGTTCATCTACACAATAAGCTTTTAAAAAAGTTTGAAACCAGCGGTAGGGTTTGCTGGTTTTTAGTGTCACTTTTTTTAGAAATTGAATTTTCTAAATCCAAAAACGGAATCTGCTGGATGTAACGCTTTTTTCTGAATTTTCCAGCTTCAAAATGGCGGCCGAAATAAGTTTGTTTTGTATATATTTTATTAACCTCTTATTACTCAAAAATAAGATCAGGATCAAATTCTGTATTGTAGTAAACACAATGTTATTTTCTAAAATAATTTTTGCACAAAAGTGTGTTCAAAATTTTTGAAATTTTCAAAAAATTGCAAAATACCTGGCCTCACGATTATTTTTATTTTCATAAGTTAATGGAGATAGGGATAAACTACAATTTGGTTCATGTCCCAGTCGGCTAATTTCTCTATAACACCTTCTATGAATATTTGAAAATTGAAAACTTAGGCCTGTTGATGATGATAAACGGGACGACAAACTATTTCCGTTTAGGCTAAATTGCTCTTGAGTGATAGTAGAATAAGATTTACAACTTAATTTTTGGATGCAGCAATATTAGGGGAGTTAATTTTCCCTTTCCCATCAAAGTTTTACCAGACGATTTTGTTCCTCCGTTTTTGGTTTTCATAGATCCCTAATATATTTAACAAAGATTATTTTTTTTTTCATAAAAGAATAGAAAAGTTCTGCAAACCTGATTCAATGACGTTATGCTGAAGCGTCCATGGTTTTGTCTTGTTTGTTGCATTTTGTTTTCGTTAAAATCTCGAAAGATTTTATGTAACCGGGTAATAAAATTTTATATTAACTTGCAATTTAAAGGTTTTCAATCAAATTAACTAAAGGTAATAAAGGTGATATTTTAGATTTTTTATGTATTAGTTTTTTGTACTAATTGAGGATTTTGTTTTGAATACGCTTTCCTAGAGAATCTGCCAAGTAAGTAAAAAAATGCAAATAATTTTTCTTGACAATTTATTGTCATACCTATAATAGATAGATAAATTAATAGCATAGCATTTTTTGATAATGCATTTTCGGATTTTTACTAAATGTTTTTTTCCAGTAAAAGTATGAAACAGTAGTCTAGAGGTGTAAATATGACATTATTCAAAAGAAGTATTCTTTAATAAAAAAAAATTTGGAATCCTATTTGCCACAGTTTGGCATTACAGTTCTTTTTTTTTGTAATTTTAAGATAATGAAAAAATGTTTTTTTTTGTAAGTAGGCTTTGAATTCCAAAGTAGGCCTCCCACAATATTATAGCCGTGTGCTTTAACAATTAATTTGTTTTGAACATCAAATACTTTGCGAAACAATTGATCGTATTTGCAACGAACCCTTAGTTTAAGCAAAATATAAAATGTTCAGAAAAGTGCTTCTTATTGTGAAAAAACGAAGTAAATTACGTAAAGCAATAACTAAGTTTTCAAACTTGGAAAAGGGTTGTGCAAACCGTCCTTTATTAACTTTACAGCCAGCAACGCTTTTCTCAGATTCAGATCTTATGACTCTTCATAGACTTTACTTTTTAAATGACCCCTTACAAAGTCTAGTAGTACTGCATCAGGGAATCGAGGCGGCCATTCAATTGCACCCCTTCTCTCAATCCATCTATCTTTCTTGTTCACTTAAATGAGGTTAATATGAAATGATTGTTTCACAGACTACTTTATTTTTAGTGAAAACATTTATGTTCATGGCGCAATATTTTTATTTTGTGAGAGACTGTTGTTTGAAATTCACAGCCTACTTGTGAAAAAAATGCATTTCACGGTTGAATACTTTTGCATGTTTGGAAAGAGAAAAAAATTATTAAATGAAAAATAAAATACAGGTATGGCTCCCCTTTTCCCAACTTTTAAGTTGTTAAAATTAATGAAGCTTGGGGATGTTTAAAATCACAATAAGTTGATGTTTTTATAGACCTTCATGTTTTTTAATAGATTCTTGTAGAGCATTTGAAATTGGTTAATAAATAATGGTGAAAAATGAAATTGTGTTTGTGCTGGAAGGTGATGATATCAATATTTATGTCAGCAGTTTTTAACAAGTACGCTTTATAAATTATTGAAAACATGTTATAGTAAATTTATAATACAAAATCCAAATTTGTATAAACTAATAAACATAATACTTTCTAAATTTTAATCAAAAATTTTGAAAAACTAAATTTTCTTATTAAATAAGAAACTGTATAAATTATTTACCATTGCTTTTTTTTGTACAGAAATGCTGAAAAACAGTTCGTAGCAGAAGATAATGAAATTGAACCTGGTACAGAATGGGAGAGAATTGCAAAACTGTGTGATTTCAATCCAAAGGCGAGTAAAGGAAGCAAGGATGTATCACGTATGCGCTCTATAATACTGCAGCTAAAACAATCACCCCTTTCTGTTAATAAGGTCTAGGATTGCCTACTGTATAAAGTATTGGTTCACTAATAAATAACAGCATATATTAAGATTTTTTAAGTGTAATTCCAGCTGTCCTCATATCTTATCTGAATTTCATTGTTTGAACTTTTGTTGGTATAGTCAACACGAATGTCGGTAGTAGGTTGTGTAAAATAGTATGTTCATGTGGATATTCTACCCAAGTTGAAAATATTTTAAAAGTAATTTAGTATTTTTATGATTTTGCAATATACATAATATAAATATTTGAGTAATTTAAATATATTAATTATTATTGAACTTTGTAGTTGGGCTGTATTCTCAAAATAAACAGTCACTAAAGTTAATTGTTTGCTCCTTTGTTTTTGTGGCTTTTGTTAATAATACTTTCATCATCTGAATATTTGGAAAATGCAGATGCAATGGTATAATTTAACTATTTGTCACCAAGACTTATAGATTAGTGTAATTCTTTTAATATAAAGTGCCCATTTTTGGACACTCGGCATTGGGGTATCGCTTATTTGAAGAGATACTTGGACGGTTAAACTAGGGCAAAGTTACATGTAACACACTTCACTTTTCTAAAAGTACTGTTGACGTTGGATTATTTTCCAGCAAATTTTAAACATGAGTGTCTGCTTAAGGCGGCATTTGCGAAGCAAAAGCCTAAGCAGGTTACCTATTGTCTAATCAAGATAGGATTGCCTAAGCAGGGTGCTATTGCTTAAGCAGCGTGCTGTTGCTTAAGTAGGCTGCATATTCACTAAGGAAAGTGAGTTTTGCTTAAGTAGGGTGCACATTGCTTAAGTAGGGCGGACATTGCTTAAGCAGGGCGGCCATTGCTTAAGCAGGGCGGCCATTGCTTAAGCAGGGCGGACATTGCTTAAGCAGGGCGGACATTGCTTAAGCAGGGCGGACATTGCTTAAGCAGGGCGGACATTGCTTAAGCAGGGCGGACATTGCTTAAGCAGGGCGGACATTGCTTAAGCAGGGCGGACATTGCTTAAGCAGGGCGGACATTGCTTCAGCAGGGCGGACATTGCTTCAGCAGGGCGGACATTGCTTCAGCAGGGCGGACATTGCTTCAGCAGGGCGGACATTGCTTCAGCAGGGCGGACATTGCTTAAGCAGGGCGGACATTGCTTAAGCAGGGCGGACATTGCTTAAGCAGGGCGGACATTGCTTAAGCAGGGCGGACATTGCTTAAGCAGGGCGGACATTGCTTAAGCAGGGCGGACATTGCTTAAGCAGGGCGGACATTGCTTAAGCAGGGCGGACATTGCTTAAGCAGGGCGGACATTGCTTAAGCAGGGCGGACATTGCTTAAGCAGGGCGGACATTGCTTAAGCAGGGCGGACATTGCTTAAGCAGGGCGGACATTGCTTAAGCAGGGCGGACATTGCTTAAGCAGGGCGGACATTGCTTCAGCAGGGCGGACATTGCTTCAGCAGGGCGGACATTGCTTCAGCAGGGCGGACATTGCTTCAGCAGGGCGGACATTGCTTCAGCAGGGCGGACATTGCTTAAGCAGGGCGGACATTGCTTAAGCAGGGCGGACATTGCTTAAGCAGGGCGGACATTGCTTAAGCAGGGCGGACATTGCTTAAGCAGGGCGGACATTGCTTAAGCAGGGCGGACATTGCTTAAGCAGGGCGGACATTGCTTAAGCAGGGCGGACATTGCTTAAGCAGGGCGGACATTGCTTAAGCAGGGCGGACATTGCTTAAGCAGGGCGGACATTGCTTAAGCAGGGCGGACATTGCTTCAGCAGGGCGGACATTGCTTCAGCAGGGCGGACATTGCTTCAGCAGGGCGGACATTGCTTCAGCAGGGCGGACATTGCTTCAGCAGGGCGGACATTGCTTCAGCAGGGCGGACATTGCTTAAGCAGGCCGGACATTGCCCAAGCAGGCCGGACATTGCCCAAGTAGGCCGGACAGTGCCCAAGCAGATCTAACAGTGCCCACGCAGGGCGGGCAGTGTCCACGCAGGGTGGGCCTTTGCCCAAGCAGGACGACCCTTTGGCCAAGCAGGGCGACCCTTTGGCCAAGCAGGGCGGGCCTTTGCCCAAGCAGGGCGGCCTTTGCCCAAGCAGGGCGACCTTTTGCCCAAGCAGGGCGGTCCTTTGTCCAAGCAGGGCGGCCTTTTGCCCAAGCAGGGCGGCCCTTTGCTTAAGCAGGGCGGCCCTTTGCCCAAGCAGAGCGGACTTTTGCCCAAGCAGGGCGAGCTTTGCCCAAGCAGGGCGAGCTTTGCCTAAGCAGGGCGAGCTTTGCCCAAGCAGGGCGAGCTTTGCCCAAGCAGGGCGTCCTTTGCCCAAGCAGGGCGAGCTTTGCCCAAGCAGGGCGAGCTTTGCCCAAGCAGGGCGAGCTTTGCCCAAGCAGGGCGAGCTTTGCCCAAGCAGGGCGAGCTTTGCCCAAGCAGGGCGAGCTTTGCCCAAGCAGGGCGAGCTTTGCCCAAGCAGGGCGAGCTTTGCCCAAGCAGGGCGAGCTTTGCCCAAGCAGGGCGAGCTTTGCCCAAGCAGGGCTAGCTTTGCCCAAGCAGGGCGAGCTTTGCCCAAGCAGGGCGAGCTTTGCCCAAGCAGGGCGAGCTTTGCCCAAGCAGGGCGGCCTTTGCCCAAGCAGGGCGACCTTTGCCCAAGCAGGGCGGCCTTTGCCCAAGCAGGGCGGCCTTAGCCCTATATCTATTTTTTGCATTCATTCGGTAGAAAAGTAACTTTTCTTTTCAATGGTATAAAACTTGTATAACCTTGCATAATATTTTCGAGAAAAACGGGAAAAGCTTTTTCCTATTGCAGGCCTTGAATTCAAACAGCCAATCCCAATCGCATTAGTGTTCTTTGAAATTCATTTGTTATCTCTTAACAATCAAAAACAATTGAAAGAAGAAAATGCTAGTGCCGTAAATATGGTTGGATATGGGCGACTGACATTTTATTTTTCAACTATTTTGGATTGTTTAGAGACATCAAATGAATGTCCTAGGTCATTACTGCAAGGTGGTAGGCTGTTGTTTGTGTTCAGGGACTGCTAATATAAGTTTGGCAATGAAAATTTAATGAATGTTGAAAATTATCCCGATCTTATTTTGAGATCTGAAAATGATGTAATGATTAATGATTCCAACTTTATCTGCTGTATGGTACCTTGATTCTGAATTAGGAATTGGGAGTGTGAGTTACCTCACGCGCACTTAAGCCACTATAGGTGGGCCCATTGTGCTACCTCCCCAGCAACTCTCCACATTGGACATCACCCAAGCCATCCAACCTTTTGGATGTAGTTGAGGACATCCGCAATTGGAGTATTGCTGATTTCGGCCATGTTAGGCCAGAAGTCCCCCAGCATGGATCCTCTAGTTCAGGCATGGGCAACCTTTTAAGTAGCTGGGGCCAACTGAAAATCCATTTATGTATTTCGGGCCGTAAACAAGATAAAAAAACTTCACTCTTTTGGAAAAATATTTTTAATAAACGTAATCAAAATAAATTCGACAAAATCAATACATTTTTTAAAATATAAAAATTCAAAAACTATACAGAAACATATTCAACAAAAACAGAAATTTTTACAAATGTGAAAATTCAAAAAAGTATACAGAATATTTCACTTTCGCATAAAGCCGGCGTAGTACGGATTTTCTCTCAAACAAAAAAAAATAATTTGTCACTGTCGTTTATTTGTATCGGTTTAAAATAATAATCTGTCCCGCGGGCCGGATTGGTGGTTAAATGAAATATGTCCGGCGGGCCGGAAAAAAGTTGTACGCGGGCCGTAGGTTGCCCATGCCTGCTCTAGTTGTTGCGAGAGCTGGGCAGTGACATACAACATGTTCTGTCGACTTGTCGTCCTCGTTGTATGAACGACAGTTTGGGCTGTTCGCCAGTCCCATCCTATGTATGTGTTGCTTTAGGGTGCAGTGTCCAGATAAGATACCCACAACTAGTCGCAAGTTCTTTCGGAGCCAGTTGCACACAGTATTTGGCGAGGGTGCCGTAATAGCAGCCCTTGCTTGACAACAACATTCAGTGTTAACCCATCTTCGTGTGAAGCTTTTTAAGGTTTCTTGGTATAGCATAAAGATCAGCCTTTTCATTGCCGTAGGTTCTGTCATGTTCATTCACCCATACAAGGGAAACGGCATTATCTTTTGAGATATCAGCGAGAGCTTCACAACACCGCAGTACCACTCTTGAGGTGATTTTGCAACTGCCTAGGGCTAGTAAAGCGGCTCTGCTATCGCTGTAGATACCAATACGTTGGTTCTTGATTTGTCGTTCAAGAATTGCATTTGCAATGGATTATTCCCACTACCTCCGGTTGGAAGACAGTGTCAATTTTGCCTAGTAGTAGTATATTCTGCTGTAGGTTTAGGTCATCGGAGAAAATTCTGGCACCCATTCCATGCCTTGTTTTTGGTCCATCGGTGAAGATGGATATATCCTTATGCTGGGTTGGTCCAACATTCGCATAAACACTAAAGTGTCTATTAAAGGCATGTAAAGGAAGGTAGTCTACCATAGCATCCAGAAGAGTAGTCTTGACGATTGCCTCATCCACCCGCGTGTGTCTGCCTCCCTTGCCTACTGTGTGCCCCTTATGGCACAGCCTCCAAGCAGTCCTTACAGCTACTTCCTCCACAAAGAGATCAAGTGGAGGTAGGCATAAGATCACCTCTAAGGCGCGGGGGTTGAGCGTATAGCACCTGTAGAACTGAGACAAGCAAGACGTTGCACGTGTGCTAGTTTAATTGCTGCCGTAACCGGTCTGACCCTGGGTCACCAGACAAGTGCTCCGTAGCATAGCATGGGCCTAATCATGGCGGTATACAGCCACAAGGTAATTCTAGGAGAGAGTCCCCAGGATTTACCTAGAGCGCGGCGACACTGCCAGAAAGCCATGCATGCTTTGTTTCATTTTAGCTTTCTGGTGTTTCTCCCAGTTCAGCTGTTTGTCAAAAATAAATCCCAGGTATTTGACATTATCTGAAAGAAGTGTTGAATAGGAGAGGTACGTAAGGGTCCAACCTTCTTTTTCTTTGTGAAGAGTACCATCTCTGTCTTCAAGGGGTTGACAGAGAGGGACTGTTCATTACACCATTTTTCTGTTATTCGAAGAGCCGTCTGCATTAAGGTGCAGAGGATTTCCTCAAACTTCCCCATGATGAGGATGGTGATGTCATCTGCTGCTCTATGGTACTGTAAAGTTATGTAATGTTAAGTTCAGAGTTGTAAATAAAACACTAGTTTGCGGAAGAACTTTTTAATGTGTTTAGCTTTTACAGAATAAACTTGATGAATGTTTTTAGTTACATAAAATAGCAACCAAGTCGCTAAGTTACAAAATACAATTGATAAAACCAAGGCTGCTACATTAGTACCCCCCCCCCCAACTTTGCAGAAGAAAAAAAACTACGCAGCAAACGTGAAGCGCATGCTATCTTAGCTACAAAAACTTCTGATCTTTTCAAAAACAATACAAGTAACGTAACTAATTGAACATCATAGAAAATAGAATTAAATTAGCTTGAAGTTGCTTCTAGTTTTTCCAGGTGCGTGTCCAATTTCTGAGATTCCAAGAGCAGAGTCGAAAAAGTTCAGTTCACTAAAAAAAAATAAAAAGAACATAATATCTAAACAAAAATACTTAAACAAAAAAAGCACAACCCCCATAGCAAGTAACCAAACGGGATGTTGCCAAAACAAGCTCTACTAGGTTCCGCCACCATCGCAGTTATAATGCTGACTTCTATTTAAGTGCTTTCGAAGAGTACGCAAATATAAGTCAACAGTGCCGTATTACCCAGTAGGTCAGTAGGCTATAGCCTAGAACCTTAGTATCAAAAGAGGCTCAAGAGCCTATCTAAAAAAAAATAATTTTTAAAAAGATTGTTTTTTTATTTTAAGAAATATTCACTAAAATATTTTTTTCTACACCTATTTAATTATATGCCAATTATTAGCATCTTTTTCGTGATAAATCGTACGTATAATTCACTGTAGTGAATTATGGATTCATAATTCACTGTATCCGACCAATCACAAGTACAAATTCAAAAATCACTGTTTCGCTGATTGGATGATATTTTAAATCGCCCGCGATCAACTCTTTCTGCGGCTGACAATCGACTCGCGTGACAGCCAAGTGTATCAGCATATTGCTTGTTTACGTTTTACAATCTGTGCAAACCAATAATTCAACCACTAAAACGAGTCAATTTTATTAGTTTAATAGGTGTAGAAAAAGCATAGTATCACATTCGCGATTATGGCCATTATTCACTCGGATGATTTGCGCCACTCGCCTGCGGCTCGTGGGCTCAAACATCATCTTCGTGAATAATGGCTGTCATAATCGCTCATATAATGATATACTATTTATACCACCTTACTGCTTAGTAAACTGCAAGTACTGTACACAATTATCAAATATCAGACCTATATGCGGAATTGTTTTGAATGTATGATTTATTTTATATACAAATACTTACGATACCTGCGAGATTCTGACAACTAAAGATGTAAATTTTATTAAAAATAATGAGTACAAACCGGGAACCGACCTGGTGATGAGAAATCCACATTGTACTTTTTGGAAATGCAGGTCTGACAAACTAGAGAAATTTTTATATTATTCTATACTTTGAGGTTTGACGGAAATGCATGTTTTGGATATTTTAGAACCCAAAAAAGTGGTTTTTAAAAAATGTATGTGGTTGGGTATGTACGAGTGTGAGGCAAATATTTCTGAACTTATGGGTATATATATCAAAAAGTTATTGGCAAAATAAGCTTTTGAAAAATCAAAAATGCGTAAGACACGTTTTTCTGTAACATTTTTTCTGGAAAACGAATTTTCCTTGAAAACGGAATCTGGCAGGAGACCTTAGGACAAATTCAACCTTTTTCTCTCCTTTCCGGCTTCAAAATAACGGTTGCTACGATTTTTCAAAAATTGACCTTACGGTTTCTTACTCAAAAACTAATTGGCAGATCGGGATCAGATTTCCTACTGTATTAGTTTAAGTGGGTCACAATGTTACTATGTAAAAGAATTTTTGTACAAATGTCCGCTTATTTCTATGCGACACCTTCTATATATATTTGAAAATTGAATATTTCTTTCCTTTAATTTAAAAACGACAGACGATAAAACATTTCTGTTTAAGCTAAATTGCTCATAAGTGACAGGGAATGTCCAAAAAACAAAAATTCGATTTTTTGTTTCCAAAACAAAACATAAGACACAATAACACATGTCCACAGACATAGACTAACAGGATGCTGGCTACGTCTCTGCTAGCCGAGTGCTCCATTCATTTTCTATATGTTTATTTTGTTGAACATAGCCTTTTTATGTTGAAATTTTTATTTACTCCAGACTTCGGATCAGTGTTAATATGTATTGTTGGTATTGCGTATTATGTGTGTGGTATAAATTTTCTCCTTTACCCGTGTCAATTACGAATAATTATTAAAATAAACAAACGTTTGACTGTGCGCAAAAACGAAAATTAAAAAAAAAAGGTTAAAGGATTAATTTAATTAACATTCACGCATTTAAATTAAATTAAAAAAAAATACAATACAGAAGAATAAGATTAGAACAACACACAGGTGCAATTTATTAAAAGAGATGTTACTTAATAGCGAAAAATCAAAAAGTAAAATAAATAATCAAAATAATTTACCACTTTAATCAATTAAAGAAAAATTTTCAGTAAATAAATCTGATTTTTGTTAATTCAGATAAAGGAAATACGTAGTTTTATATTACCTAATGACTTTTATACTTACAATTGATGATTTCGTTAACCAATTCAAATTTACAAACTTTAACTAGCAATCCCATCAAAAATTATCAGAAGGAATTAAAACAAACATTAGAAAATTGCCAGGTTTGTTAAACAGATTATCAAAAAAGACAAATAATAAATCCAAATCCACAACCACAAAAACTGTACGGTTTATTAAAAATACACAAACCGGACATGCCCATTAGACCAGTAGTTTCACGCTCCCAACCACGTTGGCAAAAATGTTAAATAATATAGGTAATTACCAGATTTGAATATAAACCCTAAATATTCCATTAGAAATGCATCTGAATTAATTAATAAATTATCTACCACATTTACCACCACAAAGCAAGCTAGTTAGTTTCGATGTTAGTAACATATTTTCGGAAATACCTCATCAAGCGAGTGTATTCCTTATTTAAATAATATTCTTGTTAACAAAAATGTTGAATTAATAAAACGGACTGAGTTGATTTAATTATTTGAACTTTGCATCAAATTAAAATTTATTTTACTTTTAATAATAAAATTTATTTCCAAAATGATGGTTTACCCATGGGAATGTCACCTCTTTTAGTTAATGTATTTATGAAAAATCTACAAGATCTAATATTTGAATCAAGCCAGTCTGAGAAACTTACATTTTAGTTTTGTTATGTTGATGACATTTTAGCATGTTTTGATTGTTCATTTGAATTAATTAAACAGTTTGCACCCCAACATAACATTTACACTAGGAACTGAACAAAATATAGGTGTATTAACATTTTAGATTTAAACATAAAAATTAATTCAAATAATAAACCTAGAATATTGTTTATAGAAAACCTACACAAACAGACATTACAATACCACACGATTTCTGACATCATAAAACATACAGGTCCATGATACATAGTGCTTTAACGGTTCCTTTAGGTAAAATGAGTTATAATGTAGAAATTTCGATTATTAAACAAATGCATACAATAATGATTATAATACTTAACTTATTGATATGTTAGTTAAAGAGAAATATTATAAATTAGATCTTCACAAAATTTATTCAACTACTTCATCGGATAAAATAAAATACACTTCAATTCTATATTTTGGTTATAAATCAGAAAAAAATACCAAAATTCTAAACAAGACAAAAAAATGTAAAATAACTTTTAAAACAACAACAAACATTTTAAACACTGTGTCTAATGCCAAAGAATAAACAGACAATTTACTAAAATCAGGTATTTACAAATTAAATGGTTCCCACTGTAATTCGGTTTATATAGGACAAACAATTAGAAATTTTGATATTGGGTACAAAGAACACGCACGTTGTTATAAATATAAACACCCACATAAATCCAATTATGTTAAACACTTATTAGAACCAATCATTCAATGACATCTAGTAACACCATAATATTTTTACACTTTTGTGATGATAAACGTAAGTTAGATATACTAGAAGCTTTTGAAATTCACAAACATTCAAAAATCTGTACCTTTAATGAATGAGCAAATTGATCTCTTAAATTCACCATTATTGGACGTTTTGGAATGAGAAATCAAATCATCTAGATGCAGACATAGATAACCAAGATCAAGTTATGAAGTTTTGTTCCTATAGCAATACCAACCATTTATTTTTAATCTTGCCACCGATGATGACATGTAAACATGTCGAAATATGTATAGGGCTAAATAAAAACCTATTGAAGTTAAGAATTGTTTTATTTACAAATACATTAATAGCTTTAAAATTTTTTTTAGTGAAAGACACTCCTATTTCCAACATGTGCCATAAGTTAGTCCAAAAAAACAAATTTTGAGTTGCTGCACTCGAGTGAGAACACATCTCTCTAACATAATCCCGTCACTGTCGAAAATGTCACGTGACTCTATCACCAGGCATAAGTTACTTATCTGGTTCGTTGTTTTTCCACTTTGGTGTAGTGTTTGTTGCTTACATTTTACTTCACTGAAGATGGCTGCTTAGCAGCCCAAATGTACATCTGGATGTACCAATTGTTCTTGTGAGAACTAAAGGGGGTTTCCTCATTACTGTTACAATTTTCTCACAGTCGCTCATTTTTTCTTAAGAAAATATAGTTTTTTGACAACCATCATAATGACAGCTTTTTGATTGTCATTTTGATTTCATAATGACATACTTTCAAGCACTAGTGTGTAAAAAATTGTTAAACACTCGTGCGTAAAAATATTTTACGCACTCAATTTGTTTTGTAAAAATAGATTAACCCTTTCCTTGTTAGGCTCCTACTATTATAAAAATCTCAGAAGACTTAAGTGTCAGATTTCAGATTTGTCATTTATCTGACAATTTATTCACAAATTAAAAGAAGTGTTAATTCCTTTTAATTCTTATACATTTGTAACGGTTGTCAAAAAGTTTTTTTCAAACTGCAATAATGAACAAGTTAGCCTGCAAGAGCAAAGATATCAGACCACTTTGCACAAGCATTATTTGTTTATTACCAGTCTCGATTAAACCTAGTTATCATGGATACAAATACATACACACCTGTTTCACTTTTTGTTTCATAAATTTGTATAGTACAGCATGTGCCACCTAACCTTGCAAATTTTAGTGGGCGTTGATTCGGCTACTTACGCTTTGTTTCGTCGGTAGTCGTAACTTAAACTAGCTCTAATTGGCTGTTGGACAGTGTAGTACACTCTACTAAAAAGTGAAAATTAATTTATGTATGGTTTATGAAAAAATTGTGGATTTGTTGACAAATTAAAAGGCCGTGCAAGTAGAATTTTCAAAAATCAATACTTTCCTATTTTGGCGTATGACAAAATAATAATGACATAAATAATTAACAGCAACTAGATATTATACTAGCTTTCAAACTACGGGATTGCTTTTGCTTGAGCGTGTAACAGATTCTCGCCTTTTAAACTTATCGTCATTTTTTTTGCAAGGTTAAATGGCACTTGCTGTACTTATTGAAATACAATCTAAAAATGTTAGTTTGTAATGTCAGAACCACGACCTTCTTGATTACGAGACAGACTTTTGTCTCGCCTTCAAGAAGTTCGTGGGCAGAACTAAATAGTTAATTGAAATAACCTAAAAATTACATAAATGTTTATTTTTTATTAACATTTTATTGTAGCTTATATACATATTTATTAATATTATTAAACTTACCAACATTTTCTACTTCTAATTTTTTGGTTTACAAATTATAGGCTAATAACAAATGAAACAAGATTTGTTCTTTAATTTAAAACTAATCACAGGTGTTATTTACAATAGTAATAGTAAAAAAACATATACACAAATAAATATTACCATTGTACTGTCCACGTTAATTGTTTCAAATTTTTTAAACTTCCTTCTTGTAAAGGAAAATATGTTTGGCTTGCTACAAAATTATTATTATTATTATTAAACACAAACGAAAAATATGTCCGAAATATTGCTTACCATTGTCATGTGGTTGGAGGTTATAAAAGACAAGAACTTCAATGTTCTGACAATACTGAGTAATGACTTGTAAAATATCACCATTAATATGTTTGCAATTTGCTACTCTTAGTTCTTTGATTTTCGGTCCACTAGGTCCAGTAGCCAATTTGCTTATTCCGCTATTGGTTACCTGAAACAATAATTCGAAGAAAATAATTTTTAAATACACAGGGTCATCTAGGATTGACTAGACAAGAGGTATAAAAAAACACCATCTTTTTGGATCCAGGAATGGTAAAAAAGTAAAATCGTATAGTGTGTACCTACAATCGTATGACCAGTTTTTGAGCAATATTTTTCGAACATACCAAGACCACACCAACACCACTTACTATTCACACTTTTCTTGGCTTCAAAAATTGCCGTAGATAGTAAGTATATTGTGTTCTTATATGGCTATACGACATTATATTTTAATCCCCATCTGCCACTTCGTTTTTGAGCAATGAGAAAAATTTTGGAAATTTTCCAAAAAATATTGCTTAAAAACTGTCGGCCCGATTTTATTTTAGATTCTGCAGTCATAGAGTTAAGGAGCAACTATTTGGTTGGCGTTGCAGTCAATTAATTTTCCTGTGAAGCCTACTATGAATTAATGAAATTAATGAAAAAACAAAAAAAAATCGAATATATATTATGAAAAACAAAAAATTGTAAATTTTACGTAGATCATGAACATCTTTTTGGCCTTTAACACTTTCACTTTCATGGACAAGCCTCTTATTACAGTAGTCCTCTACATAAATGTGCAATAGAACATGACTGCTACAGCAGTCTTCAAAAAATCCATGCCTTTGGGTGACTGCAGTAGTCTTCCGTTCTATACATTTTTCTATAGGTTTAGTGTCCCTCTGTTTTCTGGTTGGTTAATACAATTTGGTGAGTATACTTTCAAAAAATAAAACGTCCCTATACATTCTAAAGCTCAGTTGTAACGATAAGCAAAAGTTTTAATGGAACTTATATTGTTATGACCCTGTTAATACTACCTACTCTAGACAAAATGTAAAGAATGTGAGAATGAGAAGTATTATTATCTTATGTTGTGGCTAGAACTTCCTATAAAATGCTTTAAACCATAAAAGGTATATAGTTATTACCTATAATTATTAATTTCAAAAGCTTTTTATAATTTTAAACATTTCCTTGAAGGTTTAATATAATTTTATATTTGTGTACTGTTTACTGTTTGTATTCTAGTTTCTTAATTTTGTAATTTGACCTGTGTTAATACATTTTTTGTGTGTATTAACATTAATAAATTAAATTGAGAAATGGAATGGAATACAGAAAAGTTGAAACCAAGTGCTTCGAACGTTTTTTAAATAAATATTTTCAAAAGTATCTAACCTAATCTCAAACAGGTGACAGTAAATAATTAAAAAATCTGCCACCTACAAGAATGAACATGCGACATAAATCAACAGAAATTGTTTTTCTTATAATTCAGCATATTCAAATCAGTCATACCCGAGTAGAAGAAAATGTGACCCACTGAAGGTTCTCCAACTTTGATATTTCTTCTAGTCCTAAATCAGACACCTTTGCACATCCACTGACATCAAGACCAGCTAGTGCAGGACAACTTGTTGATAGAGTTAATAATACATCATCGCAAACTTCATTACAATATGCCATTTCAACTACGTACAGGTGTCTAAGCGGCAATAAAAAGTCCACTAAAGCTACAAAAGGCAGTTAAAAGTAGCTAAGGTTTTCATTTGACCTTTATTAGACATTACTGACCCAATTTAATATAAAAATTTAGATCAATGTTATGCTTACCTTGGGTAGTTAAACACTTATTTACATCTCTCGTTAAATATACATCTCTTAAATTATGACAGTCCTTCAAAATTTCTAAGATTTCATCGTCTGCAGTTGCTAAAGATAAATCAATACGTTTTGTCAGTGGATGAATTAAAGCAGATAGGGCTTTTTTAAAATCCAGATTAGTCCAAAAGTAAGATGACGATGTAAACTTGTGCAACATACGATTCTTAATTTTTGGTGGAAGCAGTTTAAGGGTATCAAATTCATATGTCATAAACTTTGGTAGATTTTTTACAGCGTAATCGATGTTCCTGAAATTGGGTAAAAAATATCAATTAGTATGTATAAAATGTCATGTAAAATGCTTTCTCCAATTTAAAAATAATTAAATCCGGATAAAATAACTTACAATGAAACTAGAGATTCAACTGGTCTTCCTGAACTTGCCATATTTTCTCCCTACAACAAATTGAATAAAATTTAACATTGAAGGAAAAAAATTAATTAAAAAAAATATATTTCTGTAATAAGAAATACACAACAATAACAATACTTCGTTACCTTGGTTACTTCGTAAACAGAATAATACTAAAAACAAAAACCAAAAATTAAATAAAAATCACAGCAACCAAACGTCCAAACCTTAAAACCTGCCGCCGATAAAAACGTTAACGGTTGCCCCTCCGACAAGTTGGCAAATCAGATTTTCTAATAGTAATTACTAACACAGCACTGTGAAATTAAACAGTAAATAATGTAGGGTGCTTCCGAAACAAAGCGTCATCTCTCCCATAGATGTATTATGATATAGCATAAATTATGGTATGCTACAGCGCACAGTTTAAGAGCCACTGTGTGTCGTCATCAAGTGTAAAAGCCAGTGGCGGTTTCTCCATTGGGTCAAATGGTCATTGACCTCCCAATGCAATAAGAAAAAAAAATAGTTACTTTTTGTTTGAGTGCATAACATATTACACACTATAAAATTTAAAAAATACTTTATAGTTAACGTTTGTATGAGATTTCAATGCGAGAACGTTTATTAAAGAGCTGCCACAGGATCCGAAAATGTTTGAATGTTGGAATATCGCGCGCGCTTTAAGCGAATCTATGCGAGGGTCATATCATAGCTGTCTGTCTACAATTCAGCTATACTTCACCGAATAAAGCCGCCGGCTTAAAAGGCCTTTAAATGAATAAGAGTGAAATAGAAAGCTCATTGCAGTAAACTTCATATTACACGAGCTAAAAGAGGATAGAAGTGTCTGCGAATTAAAGACTTCAGGGTCGATGACCTCAGTTTCTGATTAAATAAGTAGGAACAACAGCGCATGCTAATCACGTGTAGTAGGTGTATTTCTTCACACGTTCTGTTTCTGTTGGTATGACACAAGGTTAGTAACAAACGTTCTTTGTGTAGAAATAATCGGGGATTTTTTCGTAGATCGGTTTTGTCTGTGACATTTTCTTGTGTAGTAAATCATAATTGTGTAGTAAATCTAAATTTAGTGCTATAAAATGTCTGTGCAAAAAATAATGGAACTTAAAGCTCAACGTGGGTTGAAGTTTGAAGACGTTTGAAGTTGACAGAAAACGGTCGTCCACAACCAACCCCAATTATTAAACAAATAAAACAACAAATAATAGTTATTTATTGTACAAGATGATAAAATTGCACTTTATCTTCGAGAGCGATTTTAGCGTCGAGGCGTCAGCCGAGACGGTAATAAGCATCGAGAAGATAATGAAATTTTATCGTCGTGTGGAATACAACATTTTTTTCTATAGCAATTGTTAAAGAGGACCAAAAAAATGAAGAAAAATCAATGATAAATTTAATTTAAAAGTGTCAGGAAAAAAACAGTTTCACGAAAAAATGAGTAGGTGGCCTTAATAACTTTTTGGTTGCTATAGAGTTTGTTTATAAAATAAAATACTTTATCTATCCTTGCTGTTAAAGTACTACTTTATCTACCCTTGATGGTAAAGTGCTACTTTTCCCTCTAATTTTAGTTAATAATAGCACGTTTTAACAGTTGCTATAGAAAAAAGGTATTTTAATGAGTCAGTTCAATGAGTTTATCGAATTGAATTTGTGGATGTGATATAAGAAATGCTTTCTTCTGTTTCCCGCGTCTGTTATTCTGCGATGACGCAATGTGGTGTAAAAATGGCGTGATTGGCTTAAAACATTTAAAAATTAAAGTACAAAAACATTTTTCATCAGCAAATCATTTGAAAACTTCTATGAATTTTGCCGCACTTGGTAATGTGGATATCAGTTTGCAACTAGACAGTGCTTATCGAAAATCTATTAAAGATTTTAATGAAAATTGTTTCGCAGTTATTTCAAGCAAATAAATTCGAGAAGTATAAAAAATGTTTTCCACAAAATGTTTTTAAATTAGTCAAAACTAGTTACCCCGTTATAAAATTAAAAACCGAACTAGAAGTGCTATACGATCGTGAGGATTTTTATGAAAGTGCTGGTGCTGTTGCAATACTACAATTATTTGTAAACAATAATCTTTGTCAGACTTTTACCGAGAGTGTAAAACTTATTAAAATTTTGTGAACTTTGCCGATGACAACGGTGGTAAGCGAGCGTTGCTTTTCTACTCTAAAAAGAAAAAAAAAACATTTTTGCGTAACACGATAGGGCAAGAAAGTTTAAGTGCGTTAGCTATGTTAAGCATCGAAAAATCGTTAATTAATAACATTGTCAATTTTAATGAACTAGTGATAGATCATTTTTCCAACGCGAAGGAGCGAACGATCGACTTGAAATGTAAGTCTACCTTAAATTTGGCTGGGTAAGTACATTTTTATTAAAAAATATTTTAAAATGACCCCCCAGTACGCTACACCACGAGCCGCCACTGGTAAAAGGAACGGCAAATAAAAAAATTAATTCGCGGCAAGTTTATAGCCGCTGAATTTTAATCGTTTTTCAACATCTAAATATAATAATTTAGTTACGATGATAAAACACAAATAAAATTCCCCTGAGAAACTAAACTATTTCACATTGGATGTACCTATATGCTCAAAATAATATAATGTTTAATAAACAAAAAAATAATTTAGGTGGGTCTATAATTTATTTTATTGAAAATAAAACAATTCTTCACTTCAACAGGTTTTCTATTATAGATTTATACGTATTTCAACATGTTTATACGTCATTATCAAAAGCAAGATTAAAAGTAAACAGTTGGTGTTGCTGTAGGAACAATCAATCTTCATAACTTGATCTTGGTTTTCTATATCTGCGTTCAGATGACTTGATTTCTCATTCCAAAACGTCTAATAACGGTGAATTTAAGAGATCAATTTGTTCATTCATTAAAGGTACAGATTTTAAATGTTTATGAATTTCAAATGCTTCTAGTATATCTAACTTACGTTTGTCATAACAAAAGTGTAAATCTTTTATATTGAATGATTGTGTTTTAATAGGTGTTTAGCGTAATTGGATTTATGGGGGCGTTTATACTTGTAACAACGTACGTCTTTCTAGTACCCAATATCAAAATTTCTAATTGTTTGTCCTATGTAAACCGAATTACTGTGCGAGCAATTTAATTTGTATATGCCTGATTTTAGTAAATTTGTTATTATTTTCTTTAGCATTAATCAAAGTGTTTAAAATGGTTTTTGTCGTATTAAAAGTTATTTTACATTTATTTGTTTTGTTTATAATTTTGGCAATTTTTTCTGATTTATTGCCAAAATATGGAATTGAGGCGTATTTCCTTTTATCTAATGAAGTAGTTAAATAAATTTTCTGAATGGCTAATTTATAACTCTTCTTTTTATCAATAAGTTGAGTACTGCACTTGCTGCCCACAAATTAATTTAATGTTCTGTGCCACAAAGTGCAGCGGCTATTGCGACACTGCCGTTCTTTCAGTATCCCCTCAAGGATACGAGGCTACGCGAACCCTTCCGAATCATTAGTCCACTCATGACTCAACATCGTCATCTCATGGTTCACCGTTCAGTTCACGACTCACTTTCATGTACGAGAATCGCAGAGGGTTAGAGGAATGGTCGAGGGTCATACACAATAATAATAATATATCTTTTACGATTTCAGACCCATTCTTCTCCGTTTGCAATTGGTTATTCGTATCTGGTACTGAAAGAAATTAATATCCATCGTTGAAAATGTCGGATTATAGCGACAGTTTTGGTTCGCTAACCACTGGCAATAAGGGAGATGCAGAGCTGCAGGAATTTCTGATAGTGGAAAAACAGAAAGCTCAGTTTAACGCACAAGTAAGTTTGGGGTTTCAATGTTTTACTTGTATTATTTATTGTTGATGTTTTTGTATTGCTTGAAAACAGAATTTATACAGAAAATGTTTTATTCGACATGGGAAGCTTGGGAATTTTCCTAAGCACAAAATGGCGGACACCTCGTGTTAATTGTAGCTTGTTTTTTAGTTTCTGTTGGTTATTTCAAAATTAATAGTTATTGTAGTTGGCTAATGCGGAAAACAGAAAAGGTAGTAGCCCGTAGTTACAAATAATTACAAAAATTCTTAACTCAAAATTTAATTTAATAAAAATGTTATTTTCTGTAAAACCAGTTAATAAAGATTACTGAAGAGTAATATTCTACATTACAAAAACATTTATAATATTATTGATTGCACCAGTACAGTGGCGTAGGAAGTACTTTCTGAAGGGGTGCGGGGTCGAAAATCCAAAAATAACCTAACCAACACATGCCCGATTTCCAGTAGGAATTTTTTGAACTAATAAATGTACAATCTAAAACAATGGGCTAGTATCTGCTTAAAAATGTTTGCTATTAATATAGTTGGTGTAAAATACAAACCTGTTATATGTTGTTTTTCAAAGGGGTGTTGGGCCCCCTGCTTCAGATGTAACTGGTGAGGCACCTGCTTGGTACAAAGTTTACAGGGATGCAATAATATAGGTATAGAATGTTAAGAAAAAGTTAACGACAGAAATTATAACGATAATGAGGAACACTTCTTTAGTACTCACAAGAACAATTATTTGTATGTTCAGATGTACATTTTGGATGCTAAGCTTCAGTGCACTAAAACGTAAGAAACAAACACTATGCCCAAGTGGGAAAACACAACAAAGCATACTAGTAACTTACGCCTGGTGATATCAGCGACTATGAGACTACTTTACATTTTTTTAAATTTTAATTTATTTTTTATTCTATAAAAAAAAAATTCTACAATGCCTTTCATAGAGCGGTGTAGGGTGTCTGCAGAGTGTAAATTTTTGTGCTTTTCTAATGCAACGCACTTTGTTGACCGGGTTTAAAATCTTGATTATAAATTGTTATTTAAAAAAAAAATCATTTAATTTAAATCACGAATTTAAACAAGGAGTTTAAATCGACCATAAACTCTGATTTTCAGTGTCTACTAGATAAATCATTTGTTTTAATTTTTTTGCTGCAGAATTATAGCTATAGTTTATTATATATTTGCTCTAGGATTTACGCAGAAGAGTACATAAACATTGCAGGATAATTGCAATACAGTCATGTAATGTGCATCCGCTGACTGTACTCCAACCATATTTTTATGTATTATTTTTTTTAAAAGGAATCCGTTTTCTGCCTTTCAACATTTACATCGCTTTTTACTTGAAATTGTTCATCAGATAGAAACAAAATACTCTAACTTTCACGACTTTGAAGAGCTGTAGTAGTTTCATAACAGTGCAGTTTCAAGTATACAGAAAAACAGCCTAAATGAAATTAATTTGTTCCATAGAAATATAGCTGTTACGTTTTTGACATAATTTTAAAAATATCGTGTATAATTCGAATGTAACTTTGATGCTCCTTGTTTACTCAATGTGCAAATGTTTCTTGCAGATCCACGAATTCAATGATTTTTGCTGGGAGAAGTGTGTCGACAAACCAGGAAGCAAACTAGACAGTAAAACGGAAACCTGTTTAACAAATTGCGTTGATAGATTTATCGATGTTTCACTCCTTATAACGAATAGGTTTGCTCAGCTGCTACAAAAAAGTGGGAACATGTGAGACTTTGTGACTTAGTAGGTAATTGTTACGATTCAATGTCTTAGTTTTTATTATATAAAGCATATTGAACCTCTGTTGCAATACTGTATTATATACAGACCATGTAACAAATGTTCCCGTTGCGGAGCCAATGTTTTTTAGTTATTAAAGAAATCAGAAATTATTGATTTTTTTTAGTAGTTCCCTGAAATTTGTGGTGGTACAGGATAATATTTTAATTTTGTTATAATGAACGAGTTATATGCTTTCATATGGAGTGTTTCCAATAGAAGCAAGGGAAAGGGGGTAGTGTTACTGCATTCAAACCCATTACTATTTTCATAATAGTACGGTATTATTACATAGTAGAGATGAGTTAAAACATTCTTAAAAATATATACGGGTGACTTACTTGAATTAACAACATTAAAATTGGGAGAATGCAGTTTAAATAACATTCCACAGAAACTGATACCTTTAAATATAGATATAATTAAATTTTACTCTGATGGGTTATGATCTGTAAAAGTAATTATACTTCACTGCTCTAAATTGCTGTGAATTGTGTTATTTGGGATTGGATGGTTTGAACATTCTTAGTGTTGTGTTAAATTCACCCTTCTGTGTTCTACATTTGTTAATTACTTATTGATTTATTGATGAATTATTTTTTTGTTCTAGTTATACATGCAACAATGTTTAAACTGTGTTCTTTGTCATGCACTTGGTATGAAGACTTTTTTTTTATTTAGATATAACTTGTGTAAGCTGCAATAGTGTTAAAAAAAACATCAAAGCCAATTTTAAATTTACAACTATAAGTTGAATAGAAAGAAAACTTGTTTTAATGATTATTTTTGGTTGAATTAAAAAAAAATCTTTTTCATTAAGCTTCAAGAGAAATTTTGTACCTAGAAATTCCTGGATTTTCTTCATCAGAACCTCTATTTATGTCATATCCCTGAACTAACAAGATAAAATAGTTAATGGTCCCTTTGTTTGAAATTTGATGGGTCTAGGTAGATTTGAGTGTGACCTGTTGAGTAATTTATTTTACTCTCCCGTTTTACAATTCAGGGGTGGAATGATTGGAATCCTTTGATTTAGGTACTTTTATTTTAATCAGTGATGTGTTGCAATAAAGCACACATTCTTAATAAATTGTATCTAAACGTTGTAGTAAATTATACTGGGTATCTTTTTTAAAAGGATCCTATAAATTTGTATAAAATTAAATAATGTATTGGACTGTGGGAAATGCAAAGTTGCAGGGTGCAAGTGGGACCATATTGATAATGTGACATTAGAATTACTGGGTGCCTTCTTGCCCCACCACCTTCAGCCACCACAACTTGACAAGATTAAATGGCAACATACCTCTTGTGATACATTAATTAAAGCACTTAAAAAAATAGTAATAGGGAAATGAAAATTGAAAGCGGGCAAAGATTTGGAAAGAAAGATTAACAGTTAAACTGTAATTTAAAAGATTGGATAATTAAATAAATTTAATTAGATATTTCATAAGAAGTATGTTGCCCATTTTATTCTAATGCCATATTATTTTGTTTTCTAGTTACTTATGGTGGTTCAGTTTAAATATTAATTACACATATGGTGAATTTGTAATTATGCAGAATATTCCACTCACGTTGTAGCAAACAATGGCAGCAATTTATTTTCAGGCTTTTAGCCAATCGCACCTAGACTGATAGCGATATAACTTTTTAGGCAGCTCTGGTGTTATCGGCGTTGGGTAACGCAACACGTCAAAATTTTTTATTTATCATTTAATTACTAAATAATGCATTAATACCTTTGTACATAACAAATAATTATAATAAATATAACATTAGTTTTTTTTTGTTTGTGGAACAGTCTGAAAAATTGTACTCTTTAATTAAATTTTCTATAATCCTGTATTTCATTTAACAACTCAATTGTGTTATTTGTGCAAGGAAATATCACTAATATCATTTTTATATCTCTTGTGGTATTGCTGTTAATAATTCTATAGTGCTGTTATGGTTGGGTAATATTTTCAATTGTTAAAATTTTGTTATAATTATTTTAGAGTATGCAACAGTAATTAACAATTATTGTTACATTTTAATGATTGGTGTCCTTTGAAAATTGCCAATAATTCAACAATTACTTAAACAATTTAATACCCCTTAATAATTATTATTTGATTTCTCAGCTGTTTTAAAGTTAAATAGGCATGCTGATTTCAAAACTGTAGTTAGTTTTCTTCTATAACGTTTTTTTTCTACAGCTTATCTTAATGTGACCACTCTCCGCTGGATCGAGCCTGGATCATAGGAAGCACTAGTGCTCTCCTATTAGCTGAAGTAAACCTTCCTCGATTGGGGAGGGGTGAATGACGCCGTAGGAGTCCAGCAACAAATTCATACTTGTCTAGGCTATTCCATTACACCTGAGATAGTGTAGTACGACGTTATTTTTAGTTTTTTATTTACATATGTTTAGTTTTTTATTTACATATGTAAATTTCCTTCAGATCATGTTTGCCTCTGCTATTTCGCGTCGTAAGTGCTTAAACAGCCCTGATTCGTTTTGTTATATATGTGGCAGTTTCACCATTCCCAGTCAAAGGACAAACATCAGCGCATTTGTCAGGCAAGCCTATTTTGCATGTTTTAAAGTGAAAATTGGAGATCAAGATAAATCTTGGGCCCCTCACAAAGTGTGCAAGCAGTGTGTCGAGAGTTTATGGATGTGGACGAAGGGAACACGTGATAAATTGCCATTTGGTATACCTATGATTTGGCGAGAGCCCAGAGATCATTCTAGTGACTTACTTTTGTATAGTAAAAACGTCAGGATGTAACAAGAAAAACAAATGTAAAATAGAGTATCCTAGTTTACCATCAGCTATATGCCCAGTGCCTCATTCAGCTGAAATCCCGGTGCCAGTTTTCAAAGAATTACCCTCTTTCGATATACAGGAATACAAGTATGGTGAAGATCGAAGTGACACCAACGATGAAGATTTTGAAATTGAAGATGACTCCGTTCGTAAGAGATTTGATCAGTATGAGTTGAATGATTTGGCACGAGATTTGGGACTATCCAAAAAGGCTTCAGAACTCCTAGCATCAAGACTGCACGAGAAAAACTTGCTTAAAAAAGGAGCTAAGGTATCCTACTTTCGCTCAGTTTGTTTGCGTGAAGAATATGAAGATATAAAAAGTCATTGATTTGTTGTAATATCATATGAACAAATGGATCATCTGTGTTGAGCTTAAAACGGTCTGATTCCTTCTTGGCCAGCAACGCGGATATACCAAGTATCCCTGTTTTTTATGCATGTGGGACAGCAGAGCTCGTAAGAAGCATTGGGTACAGTCGAATTGGCCGCCAAGATCTGACCTCAAACCTGGTGATCCAAACATTCTACATCAGCCACTTGTCGACAGAAAGAACATTATTCCACCTCTGCATATAAAACTGGGTCTCATGAAGCAATTTGTTAAAGCTTTGCCAACTGAAGGAGACTTTTCCAAGTATCTCTATTCGGCATTTCCGTTTGGTAATAGAACGTTACTACTTGTATGAACACAATTTGACTTACAGTAACTATATATAGCCGTTGTATGAATAAAGTTATTCTCTGTGAACAGTATATTTGGTAATTTTTTCCTTTATTTTCCTTTTTATGCACATTTTGTATGACTTTTGGGACCTATAGCTTAAAAGGTTGACGTGATAGACAAAAACTGGGGTAATTTTTGGATCAGGTGCCAAGAGTTAGTCAAAAACAGGTGTCAGATCTAAGTCAACGAAATTTGTGTTCCCCAGTGTAATTAATAATAATTTCAAAAGTAATTCAATAAGTAGAAGGAATAATAGAATGATTGTTTAAATCACTCTGTAGTTTTTATATTGGGTAATGTGAATGATTATTAAATTGATGATTTTTGAAGATGCAACTGGTTTTTGATATTAGATTATTAGAACTAGTATCAGATGAGCAACTAAATTAATCTTCATTTAACGTATGTGTACAAATCGAATTCAATACCGACGCACAGATCAGTACCTGCTAGTTTTAATACATTGTGTTTTGCTATTTAATTTTCAGAACCATTTCTGTAGAATAGTTGGATACGTTTTTTAAATTTTTTAATCCAAATGTATTTCACAGTGTTACAGTTAATTTTATGTTTGTTAACAAAAAAGCGTCGTAGGCTACTTCGCCTGCCTGAAGAGTTCCTAAGAACGAAACGCTTTTGTTCGCTTCTGTAATTTCCATTGGATCATTTTTTTATGATCATCTACAAAGGTTTTAGTTTTCTGTTTCTATGAAACTTCAAGACAATCAATTTGATGTGTGTCTCTCTTCTTTTCTGCAGAAGAAATATTTAATATTCGAGCTTGTGGTAACCAATATCTCAGGAGGGTCAAATTGATACCTATGTCGATCTTTGCAATTTGACCTGAGCTTGTGGTAACCAATCCCTTGGGAGGGTCAAATTTATGTGTTGGTCTTCTTTTCTGTAGAAGAAATATTTGCAATTTGACCTGAGTTTGTGGAAATTAACCCCTCAGGTGGGTCAAATTAATGTGTTGGTTTTTTTTTCTGTAGAAGAAATACTTGCAATTTGACCTGAGCTTGTGGTAACCAATCCTTCGGGAGGGTTAAGTTGATATGTGCTGGTCTTCTTTTCTGTAGAAGAAATATTTGCAATTCGACCTGAGTTTGTGGTAACCAATCCTTCGGGAGAGTGAAGTTGATATGTGTTGGTCTTCTTTTCTGTAGAAGAAATATTTGCAATTTGACCTGAGTTTGTGGTAATTAACCCCTCGGGTGGGTCAAATTAATATGTGCTGGTCATTTTTTCTGTAGAAGAAATATTTGCAATTTGACCTGAGCTTGTGGTCACCAATCCTTCGGGAGGGTCAAGTTGATATGTGTTGGTCTTCTTTTCTGTAGAAGAAATATTTGCAATTTGACCTGAGCTTGTGGTAATTAACCCCTCGGGACGGTCAAATTAATATGTGTTGGTTTTTTTTCTGTAGACGAAATATTTGCAATTTGACCTGAGCTTGTGGTAACCAATTCCTTGGGAGGGTCATATTGATATGTGCTGGTCTTCTTTTCTGCAGAAGAAATATTTGCAATTTGACCTGAGCTTGCGGTAACCAATCCCTTGGGAGGGTCAAATTTAAGTGTTGGTCTTCTTTTCTGTAGAAGAAATATTTGCAATTTGACCTGAGTTTGTGGAAATTAACCCCTCAGGTGGGTCAAACTAATATGTGTTGGTTTTTTTTTCTGTAGAAGAAATACTTGCAATTTGACCTGAGCTTGTGGTAACCAATCCTTCGGGAGGGTTAAGTTGATATGTGCTGGTCTCCTTTTCTGTAGAAGAAATATTTGCAATTCGACCTGAGTTTGTGGTAACCAATCCTTCGGGAGAGTGAAGTTGATATGTGTTGGTCTTCTTTTCTGTAGAAGAAATATTTGCAATTTGACCTGAGTTTGTGGAAATTAACCCCTCAGGTGGGTCAAATTAATGTGTTGGTTTTTTTTTCTGTAGAAGAAATACTTGCAATTTGACCTGAGCTTGTGGTAACCAATCCTTCGGGAGGGTTAAGTTGATATGTGCTGGTCTTCTTTTCTGTAGAAGAAATATTTGCAATTCGACCTGAGTTTGTGGTAACCAATCCTTCGGGAGAGTGAAGTTGATATGTGTTGGTCTTCTTTTCTGTAGAAGAAATATTTGCAATTTGACCTGAGTTTGTGGTAATTAACCCCTCGGGTGGGTCAAATTAATATGTGCTGGTCATTTTTTCTGTAGAAGAAATATTTGCAATTTGACCTGAGCTTGTGGTCACCAATCCTTCGGGAGGGTCAAGTTGATATGTGTTGGTCTTCTTTTCTGTAGAAGAAATATTTGCAATTTGACCTGAGCTTGTGGTAATTAACCCCTCGGGACGGTCAAATTAATATGTGTTGGTTTTTTTTCTGTAGACGAAATATTTGCAATTTGACCTGAGCTTGTGGTAACCAATTCCTTGGGAGGGTCATATTGATATGTGCTGGTCTTCTTTTCTGCAGAAGAAATATTTGCAATTTGACCTGAGCTTGTGGTAACCAATTCCTTGGGAGGGTCAAATTGATATGTGCTGTTCTTCTTTTCTGCAGAAGAAATATTTGCAATTTGACCTGAGCTTGCGGTAACCAATCCCTTGGGAGGGTCATATTGATATGTGCTGGTCTTCTTTTCTGCAGAAGAATATTTGCAATTTGACCTGAGCTTGCGGTAACCAATCCCTTGGAAGGGTCATATTGATATGTGCTGGTCTTCTTTTCTGCAGAAGAAATATTTGCAATTTGACCTGAGCTTGCGCTAACCAATCCCTTGGGAGGGTCAAATTGATATGTGCTGTTCTTCTTTTCTGCAGAAGAAATATTTGCAATTTAACCTGAGCTTGCGGTAACCAATCCCTTGGGAGGGTCATATTGATATGTGCTGGTCTTCTTTTCTGCAGAAGAAATATTTGCAATTTGACCTGAGCTTGCGGTAACCAATCCCTTGGGAGGGTCATATTGATATGTGCTGGTCTTCTTTTCTGCAGAAGAAATATTTGCAATTTGACCTGAGCTTGCGGTAACCAATCCCTTGGGAGGGTCAAATTGATATGTGCTGTTCTTCTTTTCTGCAGAAGAAATATTTGCAATTTGACCTGAGCTTGCGGTAACCAATCCCTTGGGAGGGTCATATTGATATGTGCTGGTCTTCTTTTCTGCAGAAGAAATATTTGCAATTTGACCTGAGCTTGCGGTAACCAATCCCTTGGGAGGGTCAAATTGATATGTGCTGGTCTTCTTTTCTGCAGAAGAATATTTGCAATTTGACCTGAGCTTGTGGTAACCAATCCTTCGGGAGGGTCAAGTTGATATTGATATATGATTCAGAACCATTTCTGTAGAATAGTTGGATACATATTTTAAATTTTTTAATCTAAATATATTTCACAATGTTACAGTTCATTTTATTTTTGTTAACAAAAAAGCGTCGTAGACTACTTCGCCTGCCTGAAGAGTTCCTAAGAACGAAATGCTTTTGTTCTCTTCTGTAATTTCCATTGGATCATTTTTTTATGATCATCTACAAAGGTTTTAGTTTTCTGTTTCTATGAAACTTCAAGACAATCAATTTGATGTGTGTCTCTCTTCTTTTCTGCAGAAGAAATATTTGCAATTTGACCTGAGCTTGCGGTAACCAATCCCTTGGGAGGGTCATATTGATATGTGCTGGTCTTCTTTTCTGCAGAAGAATATTTGCAATTTGACCTGAGCTTGCGGTAACCAATCCCTTGGGAGGGTCATATTGATATGTGCTGGTCTTCTTTTCTGCAGAAGAAATATTTGCAATTTGACCTGAGCTTGCGGTAACCAATCCCTTGGGAGGGTCAAATTGATATGTGCTGTTCTTCTTTTCTGCAGAAGAAATATTTGCAATTTGACCTGAGCTTGCGGTAACCAATCCCCTGGGAGGGTCAAATTGATATGTGCTGTTCTTCTTTTCTGCAGAAGAAATATTTGCAATTTGACCTGAGCTTGCGGTAACCAATCCCTTGGGAGGGTCATATTGATATGTGCTGGTCTTCTTTTCTGCAGAAGAAATATTTGCAATTTGACCTGAGCTTGCGGTAACCAATCCCTTGGGAGGGTCATATTGATATGTGCTGGTCTTCTTTTCTGCAGAAGAAATATTTGCAATTTGACCTGAGCTTGTGGTAACCAATCCTTCGGGAGGGTCAAGTTGATATTGGTATATGATTCAGAACCATTTCTGTAGAATAGTTGGATACATATTTTAAATTTTTTAATCTAAATATATTTCACAATGTTACAGTTCATTTTATTTTTGTTAACAAAAAAGCGTCGTAGGCTACTTCGCCTGCCTGAAGAGTTCCTAAGAACGAAATGCTTTTGTTCTCTTCTGTAATTTCCATTGGATCATTTTTTTATGATCATCTACAAAGGTTTTAGTTTTCTGTTTCTATGAAACTTCAAGACAATCAATTTGATGTGTGTCTCTCTTCTTTTCTGCAGAAGAAATATTTAATATTCGAGCTTGTGGTAACCAATATCTCGGGAGGGTCAAATTGATACCTATGTCGATCTTTGCAATTTGACCTGAGCTTGTGGTAACCAATCCCTTGGGAGGGTCAAATTTATGTGTTGGTCTTCTTTTCTGTAGAAGAAATATTTGCAATTTGACCTGAGTTTGTGGAAATTAACCCCTCAGGTGGGTCAAATTAATATGTGTTGGTTTTTTTTTCTGTAGAAGAAATACTTGCAATTTGACCTGAGTTTGTGGTAACCAATCCTTCGGGAGGGTTAAGTTGATATGTGCTGGTCTTCTTTTCTGTAGAAGAAATATTTGCAATTTGACCTGAGTTTGTGGTAACCAATCCTTCGGGAGGGTGAAGTTGATATGTGTTGGTCTTCTTTTCTGTAGAAGAAATATTTGCAATTTGACCTGAGTTTGTGGTAATTAACCCCTCGGGTGGGTCAAATTAATGTGTTGGTCTTTTTTTCTGTAGAAGAAATATTTGCAATTTGACCTGAGCTTGTGGTAACAAATCCCTTGGGAGGGTCAAATTTATATGTGCTGGTCTTTTTTTCCGTAGAAGAAATATTTGCAATTTGACCTGAGCTTGTGGTAACCAATACTTTTGGAGGGTCAAGTTGATATATGTTGGTCTTCTTTTCTGTAGAGGAGATATTTTCAATTTGACCTGAGCTTGTGGTAACCAACCCTTTGGGAGGGTGAAGTTGATATATGTTGGTCTTCTTTTCTGCAGAAGAAATATTTGCAATTTGACCTGAGCTTGCGGTAACCAATCCCTTGGGAGGGTCAAGTTAATATGTGTTGGTCTTTTTTCTGTAGAAGAAATATTTGCAATTTGACCTGAGCTTGTGGTAACCAATTCTTCGGGAGGGTAAAGTTGATATGTGTTGGTCTTTTTTTTCTGTAGAAGAAATATTTGCAATTTGACCTAAGCTTGTAGTAACCACAGGGGCGTGCGGTGGGATTTAAAGAAAGGGAAGCAAATTTAAAATTTTATTTATAGTGTAATTCGATCCTCCTGTCCTTTTTAGCAAATGCAATAATAACGTTGTCGTAAAATCGTGGATGTTCAGACATTTCTTTAACGAGATCTTTTTCTATAGATAAAACTGATAATTTTGAAAATCTATCTTGGCCTGTTGAATTTCTTACAAAGTTTTTAATGCGTTTTGGTACAGAAAAACTTCGTTCAACTGAAGCACTAGTGGCGGGAATTGTCACCACTAACTCGCACAATTTAATCACTTCCAAATACGCCTTATTTAACCCTGTCCAACACCACCTATATAACAAAGCCAGACAGCTCTGCTGTGACGTCACTGCTAAGAGGCCAAGCAGCAAGTGCTTATAGAAACACGCGATGTTCCAAAACATGCTCACTTGTAATGCGATTTTGGATTGTTTTTTTTATTAAACAAATTTAATATTAGGAACCCCTTATAAACGCAAATAAAACACATTTGACATGTAGGTATATGAATTATTTATTTTAATAGGTAATTAAATATTGTAAAATAAATTAAAAAAAAATTTTTACCTATATTTTAGTAAAGGGTGATTTTTGTTGAGTTTTTGTCTTGGGTTTAGTTATTTTCTTGGGTTTTTTCGAGAGGTTTTCACTGGGTTTGTTACTAACTGTATCAAGTTTTCTGTTTCTTTTATTGGCAGTTTTTGTTTTAACACTTTCTGCAATGTTATTATTTGCAACTTTACAAAAATTATTTAATACAATATTCACCGTAATAAATACAATTTTCTTCCATAAATCGGTACAAGAATGTTCAGTACAGTCACTTTCTATAATATCATCGTAACTAAAAATTTTCTCTATAATAACTACACAAGCCGTAGATCTTTGATTTTTTAGTTTTAAAAAATACCCATTTGTTAAAAGTTTTTGTAAAATTACAAAACTGTTCATTACAACTAACAACGGAAGTTTTCGGGGAAACCGCAAACCACCTCTATCTCTTTTAAATATTAACCTATCTGATATTTCGTTTGCCATTTCTTTGTCCACAGTTAAAAATTCTTTGCAGTTGTTACACTTAAAGGCTTTTATAACAGAATAACAACAGTAACCGGCTATGTAAGTTAATACTGGAAGATCAGATTCAATGTCAAATCGCTATCAGAAACGCCAATATTTCCAAAATCGCTAGTAACAATATTGTTATCTTCAGAACTTACATCAACAGATTCATGATCGTCGTCCAATTTTTTTATTATAATTCTGTGATTAGAACCTGATTTTAAAGATAAATCTAACATGCTCAATAATCTTAATTTTTTCTCAGACTCAAATATCTGTCTTAATGACGCATGATACTGAGATCCCGATAGTTGCCTGTAACGACCAAATCTATCTTCCAGAGCATCAGTCTGGATTTTTCCTGGCAAGAAATACGTCATTTTCAATTCATTAATGCAGTAGTCTGTCATTTGCAATAAGCTATAGGTAGTTAGTTTTAATGCACCTTGTGTTTCTTTTGTGAGTTTTCCCTCTATATCTAAGGATTCCCATTTGTCTAGCCAGTGCAAAAATTTATTTAAAAAATTATATCCCGCATCTAGTGGGTCATTTGTTAATGGTTTTTGCATATCATTTTTTAGTCTCAAACCTTTTAAAGGAGTTTTAACATTTACAATATTCCACCATGTTTTAATTATATTAATAAATTTTGCAGTATTTTCATAACTGTGGATGTTATTTTTAGGGCCTAGCTCAAGTAAGCTGTTTTCAATATTATCATTAAAAATTTGAGTTACCAGTTTAACATTTTGCCTTTCAAAAGTTGAAGGCCACAGTGCTTTAAGACTTAGTCCATAGCCAAATTTTAACAATTTATGTCTTTCATTGTTATAGACCTCCCTAATTGCTACAAAAGAACCATAGCGTATTGTTTCAAAGTCATCAAAATCTGGAAAACAGAATGTTAAACGATAAGTTTTTAAATTTAACCAATTATTACGAATACACTTGAATATATGTACAGAGTCATTTAAATAAAATAAAGGTCTACTACTATCTGTCGGATTTGGGTACACAATGCTATTTTGGGGAGGGTTTGCAAAATTCGAAACTGCTTTTTTATTAATCTTGTTGTTATCAGTAACAATTGCAACAACTTTAAAACCAATATCTTCTAAACCTAATATTACTGTATTTATTATTCCAAATAAGTTATTTGCGTTCATTTTATTGACTGTCAAAATGTGAACTACATCTTTAAATCCAGACAGTATGCTTTGGATCATAAATACATGCGCCGTTGTGGCAACGTTTAGACTATCATATGCCATACCTACTATATTACCTCCTTTGTAATCGACATATGGTTTAATATGAATTTCATCAAGCATTAAGATTACGTAGCATTCATGGGGTTGTAAAGAACTTTTCTTTTCTTTGATATAGCTCAAAAAATTTGAACTATTTGGATTAACATTTATATTAGAACATAGGTTTTTAACTGTGTTAGGATGTGGTAAAACAATAATACCAGACTTTCTCAAAAACTTATACGCATGTGGAGAAATTAAAAGCAACATGGAAGAAATAACCATAATTTCAGAATCAAATCGGTGGCGTTCCTTAGATTCAACACACAATTGAATTTGTGTCTTTAAGAATTGAATGGTTTTATCTTTATTATCTTTGTTTCCCAACAAATCAAGTAAACTTAAAATCGTATCGGATACGAGCTTAGTAAGTTCTTCACCTTTCAAGAATCTTTCAGACACTTTAATAATTTCGTCTAATTCAACCACATTTTGAACCAACTCAGGAACACATTTGATTTTGATTTCTACACCTTTCAGAAAAATATTAACTCCTAAACCATTATTAACAATAATATAGAAAATATCGTGCGGAGTTTTTTGTACATTCAAATAACAAAAAATTACACAATGTGATTTCGACATAATATTCCAGTTTTCGGTAACAGTAACGTGTTTTAATTTACTCTGTAATTCCTCGAAACTTGTAAAGCTGAATTTTTCGTGTGATCCAATGCAGTTTTTGTACTTTCTTCTATTGCAAGCTGCAGAGCTTCAGCTTCCAATCTAGTTTTTTTTGCAGATGGTGCTTCCCTTTGATGTTGATTCGATTTACTCAAATAAGAAGGACAATTTGGAAGTATACAGGGCACTGCCCCGTCTTTTAATTTTGGTTTATCTAGAGACACCGTTAATGTTTTCCCGGTCTTCCAGTCTACTGCACTTGCACTGTAGCAAATATCAGTTTCCAAAAAATGTTTGTGACAAACCTGTAATACAAGAAAAAAAGCTATAACTTATAACTTGGTTATTAAGGCTTATTGCACGCAAATTTTGATTGCATTACAGGTCAGTACTACTTTAAAAACCGATAAAAAATTACAATTGAAACATGTTCATACACTAAATTTTAAGCATTACTCACCACAGAATGTTTGGACACGTTGAAATCTTCCCTGTGAACAGCAAGTAACCATTTATTTCTTATATCATCGTCTTTGGGAAACTTGAAAGTATATACTTTATCACAGCTACCCTTATTATTACCGGTACATCCCGGTACACAACATTTGTTCACCATTTTTATAAAAAAACACAACTAACACAAACAAATCAACAAGTACTTGTAGACTACGCATCAACGTTCAACACTGACAAAAATGGTGGCTATATGCAGGCGGATGGCCTCTTATGCGTGACGTCAGCGGGCCGCACTCGGTCAGTTGTTAGGCTTTGTTATATAGGTGGTGTTGCCCTGTCTCGTTTAAAAAGTTCAGTAAGTCACTAGCATTATTTTTTGTATTTACTTCTTCAGTAGCATATATTACGGTAAGTTCAGACCGCAATGCAACTATATCAAAATTATTTCCATAATTGTCAATTAAGGATTGAAAAGTTTTTTCCGGAAAAGGTTTATTTTAAATTCACTAAAATTACATAGTTCGAGAAATTGTAAATTATTAATATTTTCAAATCTATTATGTAATTGTTCAGAAATCTGGTCTATTATTTCAATCAAAAGTCTTCGATATGAAGTTTTAAGGTCCCCAACATTGTCAGTACGTATTCGTTTTCTTTGCGGTTGTAGATGTTCCTCGGTGTTAACTGTATTTTCCCAAAATATATCAAATTCATTTCTTTGTTTATTTATAATGTTTTTAAATTCCTCCACTTTTTTAAGACATAATCCAATGGCATTTGATTTATTTTGTAATATATTAAATAAATTATCAGAAAAGGGAAATATCTCTGTGTTGGGGTTCAAAAAATAACCCAAAATTTCTGTTGCTGTATTTCACTTTATTCAATCTAACCTTTCAACATTACATAATATACCAAGGGGGAAATGTACATTACATTCCGCCGCTGTTGGTTTAACATACTCTCTGCTCTGTCGCAAATCGTCTGTTACACACTCTCCCCTGGGTGGGGTGCACTCACATAGAACTGATTTGCTCGGCAACACTCGCGAATACTCGTAAATTTTTACTTTCTCGTACATACTCCCCCCGTTTAAATCAGTAATCACCAACTGAGTTTCAATAATGAAACTAATTCTAATACAAATTACAACAAACAATATATTCTTTGAGGCTTTCGCGGTTTCTCGAACTGTCAATATTACAATTTACTTTCGGCTTAGACCGCGTCGTCATTTGGGAACTACACCCAGCATAATCAGGTAAGGACCAACCTGTAGCCAGTGTTGCCACAAGGTAAAAATGTTGCGTACCAACACTACTGAAAAATTGTACCAGATTTAACACCAAATGTACCAAACTTAGAAGAGCGGAAATTTTAAAAGTTAAAGTATAGTTAGCCGTATACAATGATCTTTTTTTTTATTGGTGCCCCATTTTACCTATTTAAAGCACGTCTCAGCGTGTTTAAATCGAACTTTCAAAAACGCGCGTTTTTTAAAGTTACCATGGCAACATCAACAACTCGAGAAAAGTGAAGTCTAAATGACAATTTTTTGATTGATCTGACAGGAGTACCTTGTAACGTCAAATAATAACTCGGTCTGTACTTAAATTTTGGGGGCGCAATGATAAATACTGCTTCACCAAACGCACATAACTAATTGCTTCACTGTCGGCTACTGTAAAGCGTCGACCCTTCACTGTCTTAGACGGTCGGATAGTAATAACCAATACGCTTTCTTCTTCTTTGATATCATGTAAGCGCAAATCGCATAATTCACATCTTCTACAAGACCCAAAGATACCGCAAATGGCTACCACCTTCAAAAATAAATACGTAATGTCCGGTGCATCTATGAAAAACTTCCGCAAATCATCTTCATTGAATACATATGCCTTCTTGGCTACGTCATTCTTACTAATTGCCTTCATGAATGCATGCACTTTTACAAATGATTTTATATCGACTCCTTTGTTTATCCTCAACAAACATTGTCGACGCCTTGTACTGCTCTGACATTTTCTGAAAGTAAGTAAGCACAACTCGTTCATTTATATCTGTTACCTTTTGCTCTTCCATCCATTTGATGAACTTGTCATATTCTTTTTTATACGCATCATTAGATTTTTGCGGTATTAACCGCGATTCTGCTTTACTATTTAAAAAATCGATATTAGAATTCATTTTTAAGCATTGCGGCTAAATCGTTAGGATCACTACTCATGGGATGTAAAGGCCTGGAATTTAGACAAGCTTCAATTTGAACAAATACAGTGACTAATTCCTCGAAACTTAAACAAGCGTTACCCATAACCCTCTTTAAGTGATGCTTGCAGGACTTGACTCCCGCTTCCCAAATACCCCCGAAATGCGGCGATCGAGGCGGAATCAAATGCCACTTTATACATGCCTTCGTGGTATACTCCAAAATACTAGATTTGACGTCTTTGCTTTGTAAAAATGAAGATAACATCTTCAGTTCTGTCTTCGCGCCTTGGAAAGCTGTGCCGTTATCGGAATAGATATTATTACAAATTCCGCGTCTAGAGGTAAAACGCCTCAAAGCAGCTACGACCTCAAGATGGACAGCCTTGGTTGCAAGCCAGATAAAAATACACAAATACGATTTTACACTGTTGTAATTTCTGGTCAACCTGTCTCGGATTAGAAAAGCACCAGCGTAATCGACACCGCAATTTAGAAATGCTCTGGTTTCGGTAACCCTAAATTCCGGTAGGTTGCCCATGATATGACCTGAATTAGTTGGGTTCGCTTTAAAACACGCTATACATTCACGTACCACCTTTTTTACTAAATTTCTGCCATTGATTGGCCAGTAACGTTCGCGAATCGATGCAAGCAATAACTGGGGACCAGCATGCAAGAGACGCGTGTGCTCCTGCCTAGCAATTAGCATAGTGAAATGATCATTTGCTGGTAGAAGAGCAGGATGCTTCTTATCAAATTCAAAATTCGAGTTATTTAACCTGCCACCAACCCTTAGAATACCCGTGCTATCAATAAATGGCCTTAAACTCAAAATTTTGCATTTGGGATTTAATGGTTTACCATCCGACAAGTTACGTATTTCTTGATCGAATGCCCTTAACTGGACGGATCTAATTAAAACTGCTAATGCACCGTGCATTTCCTCAACTGTAAGCGAGCCTGTGCTGCGGAATTCTCTGGAAACCCTGAAATTTGATTTAAACCGTGTGCAATAGGCTACAATTTCTTGAATTTTGTGCAGTGACGAATACTTATTAATCCTCACATCTTCCAAAAAATCACCCTTAGTAACCGCAATAAAAATTTTAGTTTGGGACTCAGGAATTTCGCAGTCAGCCCTGGTCTCATTGTTTGATTTAGGTATTTCGTGTTCCAGCCATGTGGGTCCCTGCCACCAAATATCAGAATTTTTCAAAGTATTGGGATCTGTTATTAAATCAGCAGGGTTGTCTTGCGATCGAACATGCTGCCATTCTTGTGGCTTGGTTAAAGACTGAATAGTTGCCACCTTATTGGCAACGAACGTCTTCCATTGATTTGGTGAACCGTTTATCCAAGCCAGAACAATTGACGAGTCTGACCAATAATGCTCGGAATCAATTTTTATACTCATCGCCGCTTTGGATTTATTCGCCAATTTCGACAATAACAAGGCTGCACACAGTTCTAAGCTTGGCAAACTAATAGTTTTAATCGGAGCAACTCTAGATTTGGCCGTTAATAACGCTAGCAAAGTATTACCATAAGAATCCGTGGATTTTATATATATGCATTCCCCAAAGACAACTTCGGATGAATCCGAAAAACCGTGTAACTCAGTTCTTATTGGATTTATACAAACAACATGACGGGGTATAACATTATTGGCAATTGACTTTAATAATGATTGGAAATTGCACCACATGGTATGAAGATCCATGGGTATTGTCTCGTCCCAACTTAAGTTACGCTGCCACAATTTTTGTAGAATGATTTTTGGTATGATAATTACTGGAGCTAACAAACCAAGAGGATCATAGATTTGAGCAACTGTTGATAAAATAGAACGCTTAGTAACTTTGTTATGCTGTGGCATACTAATGGCATAGGTAAGTGTATCTGACATGGGTGTCCAAAGAATACCTAATGTCTTGTTTTCCCCGGGAAGGAACTCAACGTTCGAAGACTGATGTTCCACAATTATTTGATTGTTAGATGACCATTTTCTCAGTTCAAAACAACCGGAATTCAAAATAGGACAAATTTCTTGTTTTCTAGATATTAATTCCTCAACCGAATCACAACCTGTTAAGAGATCATCAACGTAAAAATCTCGTTTGATTACCGACGATGCAGCTGGGTAAGTATTTGAAAACTCATCTGCTAGGTAATGGAGACACCTAATAGCTAAATAAGCCGCCGATGCTGTGCCATACGTCACCGTGTTTAATTTATATGTTTGAACGGGATTTTCCCTGTTAAACCTCCAGAAAATACGCTGCAAATCTCTTTGATCAGGATCGATCAAAACTTGGCGATACATTTTGGCTATATCGCCCGATATGACATAACGATGCTGACGAAAACGTAGCAAAATCGAAATTAGGTCGTCCTGTATGGTAGGACCTACAATCTGTAAATCGTTTAGCGAAATGCCTGTAGAAGACTTTGAAGAACCGTCAAAAACGACTCTTAATTTCGTAGTAGAACTACTCTCCTTAATAACAGCATGATGGGGAAAATGATAGGAAACTGTAACTTCGCCCTTGTCCTGAATCGGAGTCATGTGCTGCATATTTATACAGGGTGTTAGTGAATAAGTGCGACAAACTTCAGGGGGTGATTCTGCATGAAAAAATAATGACAGTTTGCTATATAACTTATGTCCGCAAATGCTTCGTTTTCCGAGATACGGGGTGTTAAAGTTTTTCTTAAAAACCGACTATTTATTTATTGCTCTGAAACCTGTCGAGATATGCAAATGAAATTTGGTGGGTTTTAAGCGGTAGTTATTGCGAATTTTTTGACATGTAATTAAGAATTTTATGTTCATCATTGGCGCGCATACGGGTAATGATCTCAATTTTTTTTAAGAAAAAAATGGTACGCCACTGAGATATTTCAAATTAAAAATCATTTTTGAATTTCTCGTTCAATTTGTGACAAAAAATCTCTCTTGACTTTTTTTCGTATGGGGCGCCGTTTTTATGCAAAAAAATAAAATATCTTAGCGCGTATTTATCATTTCTTTAATACATTATCAAGAACTATCTAATAAAATAGCATTAAACCAGAACAATTACAGAAAATAACACTAATAAATAAATAGGTGCAAACCTACAACAAATGTTCAAAATGACCTCCCTCAGACGTGATACAAGATTCAACTCTTCGCCTCATTGATTGTCGTATTCGCGCAAATATTCCTGGTGTATTTCTTATTATCTCACAGCAGGTTATAATTCGATTCTTCAGGTCTTCAACATTTTCGACGGGAGTGGAATATACTAATGACTTAAGAAAACCCCAAATGCAAAAATCTAGTGGATTTAAATCCGGCGATCGAGCAGGCCAATGTTGCGTACCTCCCCTACCTATCCAACGATTTGGACATACTGTATCTAAGTGATTACGTACATTGATGCTAAAATGGGCTGGTGCACCATCATGCATGAACCATACGTGTTGTCTTAGCTGCAAAGGAATTTCTTCAAGAAGAACAGGTAACTCTTCCTGTAGGAAATTAAGGTAAGAGTCGCCTGTTAGTCGTGGAAGGAAATATGGACCGATTAAATGATCATCAATTACCCCAAGCCATACATTTACTGAAAACCGATGCTGAAAATGAGCTTCAAAGATTCCATGTGGATTTTCCTCAGCCCAGAAGTGATTGTTATGGAAATTTCGTATACACTCTCGTCCAAAATTAGCCTCGTCAGTAAACAAAACGCCATTTAAAAAATTAGGAATTTGAGCAATTTGATGAAGAATCCAATGGCAAAAAACTAGGCGCGGAAAAAAGTCTCTAGGTAGTAGAGCTTGCACACGTTGAATATGAAACGGATACAATTGCTGTTCTTTAAGAATTTTAAATACAGTGAAATTGCTTACATTCAATATGTTGGCAATTTTTCGAGTACTTGTTTCAGGTGACTCCGCAATTAACTCTAGAACTGCTTCTTCTAGTTGCACAGTTCGTACTTCTCGAGGGCGCCCGCAGTCAGCCGTTTGTTTCTTAAATGTACCATTTTCGCGCAAACGTTGGTGAAGACGAGCAAATATTGTGTGATGGGGTACCCTACGTCCAGGATACAACTCAGCATACAATCGTCGAGCTTGCCGACCATTTCCATTACTTCGACCATAGACAAAATGCATGTCTGATAATTCCGCATTTGTATAATTTTCCATTCTTTTCGATAAAAGAAAAATTAATTACTTATTAACATTAATGTTATAACCAAACTAAAAGCTTAAAAATGAAGAAAAGCTAATTTGACATTTCGTTGAAATATTCGTATTTAACAGAATGTTGACAGTAGCCTACTAGCGTCGCTAATAAATAATGTATTAAAGTAATGATAAATACGCGCTAAGATATTTAATTTTTTTGCATAAAAACGGCGCCCCATACGAAAAAAAGTCAAGAGAGATTTTTTGTCACAAATTGAATTGTATATTCTTGCATGAACTCGCTGTATTGTTGGTACAGAGACTTATCCTTATATAATTTTCTTTCGACATTATAGAATCTTTTAAGAGCATTTTGCTTGGAATTTCCCAAAGCATCAATGGTTTGTTTAAATGGAATTTTTACGATGAACCTACCCTCATTATTCCTAGTAACGTTTTCCACAAATAATTCCTCGCATAACCTTTCTTCGCTAGAGAGACCGCGTTTTTCCTGCATCTCCTCAATTTCCCAACATCTTTGAACAGTCCTTTCAATACTAAGGTTACACGAAACATTTGAAGGAGTCGAATACAAACACGCATTTAGGGAACCTGACACTATCCAACCAAACTGCGTCTTCTGCAGTATAGGCCTATTATTTCCCAATTTTATTTGACCTACACACAATACCTCCCAATATATCTGAGCACCTATCAACAGGTCCACCTTATCAGATTTGTGAAACGTTGGATCAGCTAATGTTATATTATTTAGAATTTCTAACTTGTCAATATTCAAATTAAATTCAGGTAAATTGCTGGTAATATTTTTCAATATAAAACATCTTAAAGAAGTCGAATAGTTGCTTCTGCAAGATTCTAACGTAACCTGAGTTACAAAAGTAGCACTTGACAATGATTCACCTATACCTCGCACAGAGATATCACTCTTTGAAACAGGTAACGATAGCTCGTTAGACAAATCCTGGGTAATGAAATTGGATTGAGATCCGCTATCAAGCAGGGCTCTGATTTCACGAGAATTTCCATGTTTATCAAATACCAAAATAGATACCGTTGACAGAAGAACGTGATTTTTATAACCTTTTACGCAATGTGTAGCGATGGTTTCACTAGGAATGATCGTAGTAGCTTCACCAGAAGAAGTGGCAATGGCTACAATATTATTTTGCTGAACTTCCTCTACAGTCCGGTCAAAAATTTTGTGTAACAATGAATTGTGCTTTCTATTACATTTTATGCATGGCCTAGCCTTGCATTCTCTACAAAAATGATTCGATTTTAAACAATTAATGCATAGCTTTAAACGCTTTACTTCATCAATTCGTTCTTCGTTAGTCATTCCCTTGAATTTTGCGCAATTGTAAATAAAATGGTGTAAGTTGCAAACCTGACATTGTTGGCTTGAATTTGTCGCCAAATGCGACCTACTATTTTTTTGCAATTCCCTAAAATTTACATTACTCTTACTTACGTGCAAAGCCTCCAATAATTTGCATTTGTGCTTAATAAATTCCGTAAATTCACCTAGCGTTGGGAATTCACCGCTGGTTTTGAAATCTTCCCAATCCGTTCTGGTTAAAAAGTCGAATTTGGAACCAACTATATAAACGATAATAATATCCCAATTTTCCGTGGGTACCCTTAAAGCTTCCAAAGCACACATATGCTTCGTCATAGTGTCCAACAAATTGCGTAAAGAGGAATGCGATTCCTTTGCAACCGGTGCAATATCTAAAAGCGCCTTAAGGTGCTGGATTACAATTATTTTTTTATTATCAAACCTATCAATCAAAGTTTTCCATGCAATCTCATAATTATCATTTGTAATTTGCAAAGATTCAATGGTATTAGCCGCTTCATTTTTTAGGCAGGATTTTAAATAATGCATTTTTTGTACATTTGATATTGTGTTATTTATGTGTATTAATGAATTAAACGAATCTCTTAATTGCAACCATTTATCAAAACTGCCATCAAACGTCGGCAAATTTATTGTGGGAAATTTTACCCCCGAATTTAATAAACCAAGCGCACCATCGCCGAGAGAAGGTACAGGAGTGGTAGCTCCGGTCGAATCTGAATTTACCTTTAATTTTTCAATTAGCTTACGAGCATTGGTAACTACCTCATAATACAACTGTTCAAATGCTTGCTGCTCCTGTTCTTGCTCAAGGATAGCACCTCGTTCTGCATCTGCATCTTTAGCTGCTTTTAATAACAAATCATCTATTTGCGCCATGATTTGTTCATATTCGTCGTATAAAGGCGACACTCTTTCCAAGCGTACTTCAACAACTACTGCCTCTTGGTTCTGACGACCAAGAAAATTTTTGAAATTCGTTAATTTTGCCTTTATGCGACCTTGACTAGCCTTTAATGTTTTTAGCGTTAACTCGTCCGCCATAACAATTTCCACAATATTTTACAATGAAAATAAATATGAATGCTTTAACCCTTTTATAAATTTTCGATTGTCACGTATTTGAACAAACGTAGTACCTAACGCGTAACTAGGAATGTTCTGGAAATTGTAACTGGAACCGACTCACCCCAATGTACCAAATGGATTCGTCCAGTCTGGAACAGCAGGTGTTTTGCGCGTTTGCTTGCCGAACCAAATGTTGTGCGACTTGCGCCCAATACTAACTTGTTGACGGGAAGCTCGACTTCGCTGCCACTCGTTTCAATATATCTTGCTATTTTCTTTTCTGCTTTTTCAAAAACAGATATTCGCTCTCGAAGGACCAATGTTGGGGTTCAAAAAATAACCCAAAATTACATAATATACGAAGGGGGAAATGTACATTACATTCCGCCGCTGTTGGTTTAACATACTCTCTGCTCTGTCGCAAATCGTCTGTTACACACTCTCCCCTGGGTGGGGTGCACGCACATAGAACTGATTTGCTCGGCAACACTCGCGAATACTCGTAAATTTTTACTTTCTCGTACACTCTGAAAAAATATTTAACAGAAAATTAAAGTTAAAGTCTCTTTTTAAACAATCTAAATAACCTCTAGAACTATTCAAGGTCTCAGTGTCCCAATCACAACTGTTTTCTAAAATATTTTCAAATAATTCAATTCAAGGATGTCGATATTCACACACCGTTAAGAGAAGCCTTCCATTGTAGTTCCATCGTGTAGGAGCAACTTTGGGCAATCTTTTTTGTACTATCAAATTTAACGCTCGAGTACGTTTTGAAGATCTTGAGAAAAAAGCAGCCATTCCACTAAGGGTCGAAAAAAAGATTTTACATTCCTTAATGTTTGCTACTGACTGCGACAGAACTAAATTTAACCGATGAGCAAAACAATGTACAAATAATGCACTTGGAAAAGACTCCCTTACTTTGGTTTGAAGACCCCCTAATTCTCTAGCCATAACTGCCGCTCCATCATAACTCTGGACAACGAGTTTAGCACCGCATTCAATATCTTCGACAATATCACATACGATTTTGTATAAAGATATTGCTGTCCTATCCGCTGTTACGTCGAGGAATCCTAAAAACCGCTCTTGAATTTTCCCATCGGTTTTTACATAGCGTACTACCGCAGAAAGCTGACTAATATTTGTAGTGTCGGTTGTTTCGTCTAAGACAATTGCAACAAAGCGTGCTTCTGTTATTTCTTCTTTAATTTTTTCCAAAAAAACTGCAGCAACAGCAGAAATTAAATCATTTTGAATGCGATTTGATGTTCCGCGAAATACGCTAGACTGTTCAAAATGGCATATTAAAGGATCGTCATATTTGGATAAGAACGTAAGTAGATCCACGAAATTTCCCCTATTTGTGGAACTACTAGATCAGGGTGGCCACTTTTCTGGAAAACATGGAAAACCAAGAAAAGTCAGGGAATTTAGATTTTTTACATTTTGGTCAGGGAAATCAGGGAATTTCTTCTGTAAAATGCAATTATTTTAATATTTTTATTTTTGCCTGCAAACCGAAAACTTTGTTACCTAGGTATATGTTTATAAAATTTATATTTGTTTCATTTGGTTTTTCTTTAAAGTTTAGATGTTGTATTTTGTTACGCTTGTTGAAAAATTTCCATTTTCTATAAAGTAATTTAAGTTTACTTTGCTAATTTTTATGTTGGGTTACAAGTTTGTTAAAAAAAAGCAGTTGAAATTGAAAACAGTTTTTGTACCAATAAAATGAGTCAGGGAAAACTGAAGTTTATTAGTCAGGGAAGTCGGGGAAAAGTCAGGGAATTTGAAAAGCAGTTTTAAGTGGCCACCCTGTAGATTCATTATGACCTTTAAAAGCAAGTTCACGTTCTCCAAGATAACAAACGGCATCAATTAACCTTTTTAATATCACACGATTTTTTTCCACCAGTTCATTATGCTGACGATAACTTATTTTCAACTGATTATCTATAACATGCTCGATGCGTGACTTTCCAAATAATTTTTCCTTAATTACCGCCTGCAAGTGAGACCGAGATATTGCATGCCTCTTTATAACTTTATGTACATTATTTAAGTCCGAAAACCCACTTTTATTCCAAACGCGTTTTTCATTTATGAAAAGTAGACACGGCCAACAAAAATGTTTAATTGAAATATCACAACCCGTTAACCATTCGTTATGTTCGTACATATCCACATTAAAATATTTAGTGCACGTTTTCACTTTAGTTGTTAAATGTTTTAGCGCGGGTTTTGGTCTACCTTTTTCAATTATTTCTAATTTTTCCCTAAAACTGTATGTGGTAAATCCTTTTTTTAATACACCACACACAATTACACACACTTGGCTGTATCGCTTGAATAGTTATCCCGGACATAGAAGACGAAGTTGAAGCCATAGCCATGAGGACAATTTTGTTAAGAAGCAATTCAAAAACTGCTTACTTCGGTCACTAAGGGGCAGCGACAAAATCGGCGAGGTCACCAACCTATAGCATGCTTTACACTTGCACCCTTCATACAAAAAGCTTAGGCAGTAGGCAGACTTTCGAATTGCTTCCAAAAATTCACCACAACGCATATGCGACACTCGATAGAGATGAGTGTGGGGCTGTGGGTGGGCGGTTTGCATTAATAGAGATTAGTGAATTGTGTGGCAGCGTTACATTGTTTTATAATAAATTTTTATTTTCTAACAAAATTTAAAGGGAAGCAATGCTTCCCTTGCTTCCATGGAGCGCACGCCTCTGAGTAACCAATGCCTTGGGAGGGTCAAATTGATGTGTTGGAATTTTTTTCTGCAGAAGAAATATTTGCAATTTGACCTGAGCTTGTGGTAAGCAATCACTTGGGAGGGTCAAATTGATATGTGTGGTCTTTTTTTTCTGTAGAAGAAATATTTACATTTTGACCTGAGCTTGTGGTAACCAATCCTTCGGGAGAGTAAAATTGATATCGGGAGGGTCAAATTGATGTGGTGGTCTTCTTTTCTGTAGAAGAAATATTTGCAATTTGACCTGAGCTTGTGGTAACCAAACCTTCGGGAGGGTCAAGTTGATATGTGTTGGTCTTCTTTTCTGTAGAAGAAATATTTTCAGTTTGACCTGAGCTTGTGGTAATTAACTTCTCGGGAGGGTCAAATTAATATGTGTTGTTTTTTTTCTGTAGAAGAAATATTTGCAATTTGACCTGAGCTTGTGGTAGCCAATCCTTCGGGAGGGTCAAGTTAATATGTGTTGGTCTTCTTTTCTGGAGAAGAAATATTTGCACTTTGACCTGAGCTTGTGGTAACCAATCCTTCGGGAGAGTAAAATTGATATCGGGAGGGTCAAATTGATGTGTTGGTCTTCTTTTCTATAGAAGAAATATTTGCAATTTGACCTGAGCTTGTGGTAACCAACCCTCGGGAGGGTGAAGTTAATATGTGTTGGTCTTCTTTTCTTAGAAGAAATATTTGCAATTTGACCTGAGCTTCTGGTAACCAATCCCTTGGGAGGGTCAAGTTGATCAGTGTTGGTCTTTTTTCTGTAGAAGAAATATTTGCAATTTGATTTGAGCTTGTGGTAACCGATCCTTCGGGAGGGTCAAGTTGATATGTGTTGGTCTTCTTTTTTATAGAAGAAATATTTGGAATTTGACCCGAGCTTGTGGTAACCAATGCTTAGGGAGGGTCAAGTTAATATGTGTTGGTCTTGTTTTCTGTAGAAGAAATATTTGAGTCGATCTTTTAAAATGGGGTTCACCGCCTATGGGGCAATGGCCCCACAATTAATCCATGGTTTTCTATTAACTTGTGCACTTTCTATGTAAAATAAGTTACAAACAATAAAATCCTAAGTGGGCCAGATGATATTATTTTGTATATTATTGTTGGTTTTAGCTCCAGGGGAATTACATCTACCAGGGGAATGACACTTATGCAGGGGAATTACTTTTTACGCCAGGGCAATTACACATTCTAGTTACAAATGAAAATAAAACGATTAGTATGAAAAATGAAACAATTATATTTGAAAAAAGAAGTAATATAAGCAAATAAAACATATTATTTAACAAAAATTAGAACAGCATCCGAGTTTAAAACTAAAAAACAGACTTCAAACTAATATTGCTTAAATTTTTACATTTTAATTTTCAAAAACATTTATGGCAGTATGAAATTTATAGAAATATCTGTCTCCTTTCATAACCAAATCTGGCAATGGCAAGGAATATAGAATTTGGTCGAATGTTACATAGGACACGTTAACCTTGAATAGCATGCCGTTTTCATCACAAAGTTTCATAAAAGTAACTTTAATTTCCCCCTCCTCTTCTTCTATATCCCCAGAACATATTGCTGCAAATCTATGGCATTTATTTCTCTTTCCACTTAATTGAACTAAGACAAAATCGCCTGGCGAATAAACATTTTTAAAGCTAGACAACCCTGAAGGTCCAGGATTCCCAGCAATGTCAAGATTTCTAATTACTTTGTCTCCTTCATTTTCGGATGACGAGTATACGTCACCAACAGCTAAAGCTTTAGACTTACGATATTCAAGCACACCTAATTTGTAATGATCGCAGCCTTCTTTGTTGCAAAAGCAACTTAGAGTCTTCATGACAATTTTGTTTGGTAAATAAACATTTCCGCAAACTTGGTGTACTTGTAATGTTCCTTTAAATGGGACTATGTTTTCAGTATTTGCGGCGATTATAGAACTCACTCCACTATATCCTCGTTGTTAATGACAAAAACTCGGATTTCAGGACAATTCTCTTTAATTATACTGACTAAAGAATCTAGAGAAGAAATGTCTCTTCCTAGAGCAACAAACTTATCTGCAGTCCTTTTACACACTGCCCCGACGCCATCTGGTGCACCCTTACGGTGACCGGCTCCATGGAAATTCCAAGTGAGCCGTTTTATTTCAGGGTAAAAAGTTTGTATTTGGCAGGCCAACATGTAAAGCATCGTCTTATTTCTGTATTGGGTAACTGACCCATCACTTAAGAAATGATTGTTAATAACTTGTTCTGGTAACAGTTTAACTGGCTTCAGGTGCGCCCAAATAGCACCCGGGCTATGTGCTAAATTACTTGATAAAGTACACACACAAATGGTAGATAAAGAATCATCAGGATTGCGTGTGTAAATTACGGCTGTGTGCAGACTTATTTGTGTTCTTGAACCCCCAAAATGGAAGCCCTGAATTTCCTCGGCATATTTAGTGTAATAGTTCTCGCTGAAGTCCATATGAATTATGCAGTCTTCTTGAGAGATGGTATCTTTTAGCTTTTTGAATTCGTTATATTGGTGGACAATATTGAGTTGATGATTCAACAATTTCGAAAGACTATCGCCAAGCTGCATAATATCACGAGGAGCAAGCTTCAAGGTTTTTTTAGCGTGTTTCCGAATTTTGCGTGGGTTTTTAGATTTAACGTCCACTATATTTTCTGTAATAATCTGCCATTGTTTCAAATTTATAGGAATTGAATTGTCGAATTCTTTATATTGAATGTGCTTTGTTACACATTGGTGACACTTCCGAGCATGGCAAGCTTCATTGTAACGGTTGCAACAGAAAGATTCCAGAAACTTCTGATGATTGGGAATAGTAATTATATTGGTTTGGTTGAGGCTTTGTAAAAGAAGATCAAAATTGGCATGGGTAACGCATAAGCACGTATCACGATCATTACTTTTCGGCTGCACAATCCAAAATGGACGCAACTGGCAAAAAGTGCTGTAACTAATTTTTATCTTGCCAGATAGTAAAAATTTTTTCTGCAAATTTTTCATGGTGTCCGTCAATACACGCTTTTGCTTTTTCTCTTTATTTTTCGTCACAGTTTCTTTTTTCCAGCACACAAACGTGAGTTGCTGTCTTCTTCCAGGAACTTATGAACCATATTTTTAACTGCATTATTTATTTTATTTCTTGTAGGTTTTCTGTGCTGGTGCAAAAGAGAACGACTTTTTGTAGCTTTTATCATCATTTTCTTTGTAATCTTTCCTATTTCTGTATGAACCTTATATTTTCTTACTAAATCACCTGTCACAGCTCGTGTAAAAGTATGTTTATCTTTTCAAGAGGTCAATTTTGAAAAGTTTTCATGAAGTTGTTGCTTTATAACTTCTTCAAACAATAACTTTTTTAAACCTTCTTTTGCGCTGGGAGTTGGGTTATTCAGCATCTCGTTAACTTTAGAGTTCGGAGTCAACATATTAGATGGATTTTGTGCATTATTGTTGACACCTTGTAACCTTTTTTTGTATTTTCGCAGCCTTGTTTTCAGATTCCTTATTTCTGTAACTCTTTTCTGTATCAGTTTATTTCGATCTCTCCTTATTTTCACCGACTTTTTTTTGCTGCCAATTTTCTTCTATCTTCTTGGTTTTCTTATCTAGGTTGTTCTTCAACTAAAGAGTCTGGCGTGTTGTCCCTAACGTATCTATTGGTAATATCTTCAAACTTACGCTGTCTTCTACGAAAGGCAGTAATATTTTCTCTCCAACGTTTTCGTGCTAGGCTATTTTCACTAGGAGTCATATCTTTTGCGGTTTTTACTTTACCTTGTTCTTTTTTTCTTAAATACTTTAACTTTTCTTTTTCTTGCTGCTCTGCACGCTTCACAGGATCATTTTTGATGCGTTGATATCTGGCCTTTTCCGCTAGCCGTTTTTTTCCAAGATTTCTTCTCGCGTTAATTTTTTTGTCTTTGCCATCTTCGCATATTCCTGTAATAAATACGCCATTATTAACTACAATAACACAACGATTTTCTAAAAACTGATCAAAATTACTGCATTAGTAATGAAAATATATATCAATTCATTATGACGTAATTCTCCTGGAAGCGCAGTAATTCCCCTGGGTGTCTAATTTCACAGAGGAAATACACCAGGGGAATTACAAATTCTTATTTAATGCGTAAATAATCCTACAAAATCAACTATATTGTTTGTTTATCGTGCTTTGTCCCTTTACCCTACGATTTCATACAACAATATGGTAAAAACGCAAATAATACTCACCTTTTACAGACAATTGCTCACAACAGAGGAATTACAAAAACACTGACATCAACACATGTACCGCGGTTGCCGACCGCTTGACAACTAAATTTAAAAATGAAACGACGAAATGCGCCACGAACGACTAACTTCATAGCGCAGTGTAGCCTGCACAATAACAACATGGAAACTCTTCTTTTATCATAAAATAATCGAAGTAAAAATATTGGCAGGGGAATTACAGAATAACGTGGAGACAGACATTTTTACTACATTTATTTTATTATTACAATCTTTTCTACTTTAACAATGATTCAAACATTTAGATTATTTATTTTAGAATATATAATTATGGAACTAAGTTAAATTACTATGATTTTTAATGGTACGATTTTAATATTAGTGGATGATCTCGCTAAGGAGACATTGCAGGGAAATTACAATTTTGCACTTTGGTGACAAACTGCAGGAATATAAAATAGAAATATTGAACCAAACTTGAGCTATTAACATGACGAGTTATTGGTGCTCTGATTAACTTGTAATTACTATTTTGTCGTATTAAATAATGTAAAAATGCAAGAGACACACCTGGAACCCATTTTCAAAGATCGACCCATTTGCAATTTGACCTGAGCTTGTGGTAACCAATCCTTCGCGAGGGTCAAGTTGATATGTGTTGGCCTTTATTTCTGCAGAAGAAATATTTGCAATTTGATCTGAGCTTGTGGTAACCAATCCTTCGGGAGGGTCAAATTGATATGTTCTGGTCTTATTTTCTGTAGTCGAAATATTTGCAATTTGACCTAAGCTTGTAGTAACCAATGCCTTGGGAGGGTCAAATTGATATGTGTTGGTATTTTTGTCTGTAGAAAAAATATTTGCAATTTGACCTGAGCTTGTGGTAATTAACCCCTCGGGTGGGTCAAATTAATGTGTTGGTTTTTTGTTCTGTAGAAGAAATATTTGCAATTTGACCAGAGCTTGTGGTCACCAATCCTTCGGGAGGGTCAAGTTGATATGTGTTGGTCTTCTTTTTTGTAGAAGAAATATTTGCAATTTGACCTGAGCTTGTGGTAACCAATCCTTCGCGAGGGTCAAGTTGATATGTGTTGGTCTTTATTTCTGCAGAAGAAATATTTGCAATTTGATCTGAGCTTGTGGTAACCAATCCTTCGGGAGGGTCAAATTGATATGTTCTGGTCTTATTTTCTGTAGTCGAAATATTTGCAATTTGACCTAAGCTTGTAGTAACCAATGCCTTGGGAGGGTCAAATTGATATGTGTTGGTATTTTTGTCTGTAGAAAAAATATTTGCAATTTGACCTGAGCTTGTGGTAACCAATCCCTTGGGAGGGTCAAGTTGATATGTGTTGGTCTTTTTTCTGTAGTAGAAATATTTGCAATTTGACCTGAGCTTATGGTAACCAATCCTTCGCGAGGGTCAAGTTGATATGTGTTGGTCTTTATTTCTGCAGAAGAAATATTTGCAATTTGATCTGAGCTTGTGGTAACCAATCCTTCGGGAGCGTCAAATTGATATGTTCTGGTCTTATTTTCTGTAGTCGAAATATTTGCAATTTGACCTAAGCTTGTAGTAACCAATGCCTTGGGAGGGTCAAATTGATATGTGTTGGTATTTTTGTCTGTAGAAAAAATATTTGCAATTTGACCTGAGCTTGTGGTAACCAATCCCTTGGGAGGGTCAAGTTGATATGTGTTGGTCTTTTTTCTGTAGTAGAAATATTTGCAATTTGACCTGAGCTTATGGTAACCAATCCTTCGCGAGGGTCAAGTTGATATGTGTTGGTCTTTATTTCTGCAGAAGAAATATTTGCAATTTGATCTGAGCTTGTGGTAACCAATCCTTCGGGAGGGTCAAATTGATATGTTCTGGTCTTATTTTCTGTAGTCGAAATATTTGCAATTTGACCTAAGCTTGTAGTAACCAATGCCTTGGGAGGGTCAAATTGATATGTGTTGGTATTTTTGTCTGTAGAAAAAATATTTGCAATGTGACCTGAGCTTGTGGTAACCAATCCCTTGGGAGGGTCAAGTTGATATGTGTTGGTCTTTTTTCTGTAGAAGAAATATTTGCAATTTGACCTGAGCTTGTGGTAACTTTATTCATCTCCATCGGATACTTCTACATCTCTTTATTACACTTTTTAAATAAAGTTATTTTTAGTACTATACGTTCATCATTTAGTTTTATTTCGTAATATATGACTTGCCGTGTGAAAAGGGAACATCAGTATATTTAGAGAAATGATTTGCATGAAATAATATCAAAAAATTATTTTGGCCGGTTTTTGGTGTCCAATACTCCACTGTTCGTCGTCTAGCACACTGTAGTTATATTTGCGTCGTTTTACTACAGAACCAGACTTGCTGCCATTGATTCTAGAAAAATGTCTTGCCATGAATCCCAAAGAAATTGACCTTCTAAATTCTAGTGTAGACGTTTTTTCAATTTGTAGGTTATATATCATTAAGCGTTCACAAATGCTATATCGAGGAAACCCCAGAAAAGCCGGTGCCACCATTTTCGCGATCTGCGATTCATCCCATATGTGCTTTGCAACTGATCTGCGCGATTAACGCCACCCATATTATTGTTATAGTCCGCGACTATGGAGGGCATTTCGCTGCAATACGAGTTCCGCTTTTCTGGGTTCTTTGTACTGTGAGCTCTTTAGTACTGTGAAAATTTGAGGTAAAATTCACCAGCTTGTTGTCTTGCCATTCGAACACCCTGATTTTAGTATTTGAAACACGATGCTCATAGTCCCCTCTTTGCATCTGTTTCGTGTCCATCATTGGGGGAAAGCCTTGCCTATTGCTCCTAATAGTCCCACACCCAAGTTTTTTTAGGTATAATGTCTCCAGTAGATGAATACGTGTAAAATAATTGTCCGCGTATATAATTTTATATTTATTCCAATCTGGTTTGCTCAAAGATAGCACAACTCGTTCACCTAGGTTGAATTCTTTGAACTCCTGTTTAAGTTCTTCATTCTTTCCTTGGTAAACTTCAAATGTAGAAACATAAGCGTTTTGGTCAGATGAACACCATAACTTATACCCCCTTTTCATTGTTTTTTTTTAGGATTGTACTGTTTGATAGAACTTCTTTCCTTGAATAGGATCATGCTTTCATCTATGCTTAACCGTCTGGTCGTTTCATAGCATTCCTTGAAAGTTCTATTCAGGGTATTAGACAATAGAGGAACGTTATAAATTTTGTCTTTATTGTCTTTCGGAATGAGACTGTTGTCATTACAATGTAAATGTTTCAGAATCTCCTCAAAGCGGTTTCTTTGCATACAATTGCTAATAATAGGTATTTCCAAATCTTGACTGGTATTCCAGTGATGCTTCCACGCAGGTAAACGATGGTAAGCTATAAAAAAGTTGATGCCTATAAAAGCAAGCAGTTCGTCCTTTGTAAGGTTCAAAGCTTTATTGCGTTGTGTAGCATATAGATTGCTTTGAAAAACAATGTCATCAATGGATTCTCCAACTATGCGGAGGTAAACATCAGTGGCTGAATTACAAGCAAGAAGTTCTGTTTCAACAGGACCTTCAGGAAAATTGTATTCGGGCATTATTTCTTCAACAGCTGCCTTTTCCACTTTCTGTTTGATGCTTTTATCGGTTTTTCTATTTTTTCATTTTCTTCTTTTTGGCTCGAGATGGAATCTGAATTGTCTGTTGAACGTAATATTTTGCTGCTCCCTTGGTTTCGTGCATTGTTCGTTTCTGTTGACATTCCACTTGTTGCGGAAGATGCTAGTGGATCCTTTTCGGTAAAATTCATATTGATATTTTCTTTATCTCCCAGTTCATTTTCATTTTGCATTGAACAGGATGGTTGCGGGTCGGTTAAGTGTCAACATTAGTAGTATTATCTTTTATTTGAAAAGAATCTGCAAAATCATTATAGGAATCACACTCACAATCTTCAGCATCACTGTCATCTTCTTCATCTGTCAATATATTATTGTCCAATGGTATTGGTATTGTCCTCCAGTTTTTTTTTAGTAAGTGGTGCCTTATAAATCCATTTTATTTTATTTTCGGCCATAATTCCTGACGGTACTACTCTAAAGAAATGTTTTTTTTTTCATAAAAAAAATACTGAAAAGTGCGCTTATTTGATATTAACGTACTAAAAACTCGTGTAAGAAGTCGCTTGTTAAATGTAAGCTTAGTATAAATAAATACAATTGTGTAATAACAAAACAAAATATAAGCACTAAATCGTCACCTTCAATCTGCGACAGCAACTACTTGACGGGTCATAAACATCTACAATGCGCACGCGACCTTGTTCTACTGCCACCCGATTGGTTTTGGGATGGTACTCAACCGTACCGTCGGGCAGCAGAGCCTGTGTAATGTACAGTGTAATACCAAATCACGTTTAAATATAGTGGTACTTACAAGTACCGTCGGGCACTAAAGGGTTAAACTAGCTATACGTTTGGTTTCTAAGACTTCAGCTTTTGTACTTTTTTATCTTGGATTTGTTGGCTTCTCAATTTCTATTTCTAGACAGTCAATTATAGACTGAACATTGCTATAATTAGCTATAAATGCAATTGGAAGTAATTGTTTAATTTTTCCTATTTCAGGCCACATAATAAATTTACTTAAGTTTCCACTGAGAACCTTAACACTATTTGCAAATATTCTGCTTATATTGCTTTCTGACAAACCAAAGTCATCGGCAAGTGAAACAAATGTAAGTGCAGTTCTAATTTTTTTCAACACTACATATATGTTTACAAGCGGCACTGGCGTGTATTTTTGTAGTAAATTAACAATATAAAAACAATCTTCAGGGAGACCTAAGTATACTCGAGGTCTGAGCGGAATTAACTTTAATATTCTTCCTAACGATAATTTTTTAATTTCTTGATTTAATTTTTGTTCGTCTATGTCACTAGACGATGAATAATCAGATTGTGAAGAAAAATCGGTTGAACTAAAACTGTCGAACTTTTGCGAGGCACTTTCTTCGACCAGTTCGCTGTCGCTATTAGAAGAGTACGAAAACTATTTTTGTCAAAACAGTTGTCATATTTTTCGGAGCTGATGGAGATGTGGCAGAATCAACACTTATTTTAAAAGGAGAAAATGCTATATTTTTTATCGATGTGACATTGCAGTGGATTTTCTTGCTTCGATAATGAATTCCCGGGGTGGAGATATAGTTTGTGTCTATTTTTCTACTGAAAAAGTTTGTGTGCCCGAAGTACTTGGTTGGCTTATGTCGTTCATCATGTCCACGGCTTCAGTGCTGTTACTCGTAGCACTTGTAGAACCAGTTAAAATATCCTCAATAAGTTGGAGATGGCAACGTTTTGTAGCTGCTTTTCGCGGATTTTTAGGGCAGCTCGTTTCCGATCTGCCTGACAGGCAAAAATATGAGGAACTACGTCAGATTTTAATTTCTTTTGGCCACCCATAAGTTTAAATTTCACATAATTTTCCATATCTTGTTCCAACTGAAATTTAAAACACGAAGTTTTAATTATTACTTAGGTTAAGTAAAAACATACTACCTACAGGTGGTGAAACATTTGTATAATGTCTTTTTAGGTTCCATTGTTTAATTTATGAAAATAAGTTCGAAATTCCTTAACAATCCCAACCACATGCACTAAAATCGTTGACGCACAGAAAAGTTCGCATATAAAGTGACGTAGTTGAATTCGCGCATGTGCAGATACATTTTCGGGCTGTTCATTATTGTTTAAATTTATTTCGCTTCTAGCTACATTATTAATAATAATTTAGTGAAAATATTTCGTTTAACCCTTGTCAGGACACGACATTTTACTCACACAAACAGGCAAGGTGTGTCTGTCGGACACGCATTTATATTTTGTTAATGGATAGGCATGGTGTAAAGGAAGGTATGGTGTGCTATCGCGCAGGTCTGCGTCTATCGTGCTTGCACGGGTGACGTCACTTGGGAACACGGGCTTGGGAATAATACGAAGTTTAAATACTACGTAATACGTAATACTACAGTAGACATTCTTAAATTATATTTATAGTTTGGGTGGTTTTAGATAACTAAAAAAAAGAAATTTTTTGGGTGGGACTGATCATTACGTAAAAAGGCGGTCATATAATTATGATCGAACTTCACTTCAGGTATGTTCGTTTAATCATTAATTATATTTCCCGCCTTTTTACTAAATGGTCATGACTGTAGATGTTTAAAGAATCGTACAATTTTAGGTGAAAAAAGAAACTGTATTTTATTTACGAATATACACACTTACATAGTTTCACTTAGTGAGATCTAGTATTGATTCCGCAAAACTGTTCTTATTAATTACTTGACGGCTGTAAAATCTGGCAAAAACCAAAGAGTTTTCTGTCCAGCCCGCAGTTTTTCTGATTTCTTCTACACTTACACCTGCTCTATTAGCTGCGGAAGTACTAGCGTGTCTTGTAGAATGAGCTTTATATCTCGAAATATCAACTCCACTTTTCTCAAGAATTTCCTTCACCCATCGGCTTAGAGTCTGACTTGAGGCTTGACTATGGGGTTTTCTATGTGTTAGGAACAGTTTATTAGTGGTTCTGACGTTCTTTGTTTGCTCAATATATTGTAGAAGCGCCCCCGCTACACAGATGTTAGCATTATTTTTAAAAATTGGGAGTCAAAATCGGTTGAAAATTGTTTGGTCTTGAAGCTTTCATTAAGTCCGGTATTAAAATCTGTATTTCCTCTGGATTATGAACTATGTTTTTGAGCATAATGAGGGAAAAGGTTTGGACTCGATGTGCCGTCGTTTAAGGCTAATAGGGTAAGTAATTTCTTTCCCAGTAGTTCCAAGGATAATCCATCGTTTGGTCCTAGAGACTCAATGTAACGTAGTACCACTACTGGGTCCCATGTAAAGTGGTACTTAGGTTTAGGAGGTTTTGACCTGAAGGCTCCTTTCAGGAATCTTTTAATCAGTGGATTAGCTCCGATCTCCGGCCCCATGATTAAAGATAAGGTAGAACGCAAGGAGTTAAGTGATTGATAAGAGAACCTCTTGTGGAAACAGTAAGTTAAACAGACCAGTGTGTCCGATACAGATTTCAAATAGGGGTCTCTTTGGTGTTCTATACAATAGTTCCACCATGTTTTTAAATAAGTAATGTATTGTTTGAGCGATGAATGAGAAAGGGATTTTATTGCAACTGCTATGGCTCCATTTGGCATTCCCTGTTGTTTCAAAGCTTTGAAGATAAGTGTGCTCCCACCAGGGAAAGTGTGCTCCCACCAGGGAAAGTGTTTTCCATAAGGGGTGTGGTTTCCTGTCAATGGAAAGAAGTAACTTATATTGTGGTTTAAAAACGATTTTTTGTTTACACAATTGCAAAAATAAGGGATACCATGGCTGCGTAGTCCAAAAAGGAACCACCATAATACCCTCACCCCCCTCATCTTTTAGTTTTCGTAAAACCCTAAGAATTATAGAAAATGGAGGGAAAGCATAAAAGAATGAATTCCCCCAGGAGATAGTGAATGCATCTACTGCTACCGCGTCTGGGTCTCTAAGCCATGTACAATAAATCGGACATTTTTTATTTACTCGAGGCAAAAAGGTCAATATATGGCATCCCAAACGAGTCTATTAACTTATTAAAAACCAAGGGATTTAATTCGTATTCAGTTTCCAATTTTAACGTGCGAGAAGCTAAATCTGCTTCTACGTTATTTTTTGAGGGAATGTAAGATGAAAAAATCCAAAGATTTCGTAGTTCGCACCAAAGCCAAATTTCCCTGTCAAGATTTGCTAATTTTGGAAACTGAACACCCTCCATTCTATTTATGTAAGCAATCGCTGTTGTATTATCTATACGCAATAAAATTTGGGCATCTCTTAGGTCCTTTGCAAAACATTTTAGGCCAAAAAAGGCAGCTAATAGTTCAAGATAATTAATATGGTAACTCAATTCATCGTAAGACCAGGCCCCATATGAACTTTCATTATTACAGAAAATACCCCAGCCACTACGGGAAGCGTCTGAAAAAATTTCGAATATAAAGGACGAATTTCTTAATAAACAGCTTGACTGGTTAATGTTTCTGATCCACCACTGGAAAAATGGGTTAATGGTGGCGTTTAATTTCATGTTTGCATTAAAGTTGCCGTTATTGGCTCTTAAGGCAAGAAATTTCTCCCTTTCTAAAGGTTTGGTGTATGCCCAGCCATACTCAACTACAGGGCAGATAGCAACTAATGAACCTCGAAGTTTTGCAAAATTTCGAATTGTACATTTAGATTTTTTGCTCATTTTATGTACCAGGGAGGAAAGTTTGTTTCGCCTTTCTGGCGGTAATTCTACTCTCATAGTGTTAGAGTCAATGAGAAAACCCAAAAATTTGCATTTTAGCGAAGGGATTAAGCTACTTTTCTGATAATTAATAATAAAACCTAATTCAGAGAGGATTTTTATTGTAACATTTATGTTACTTAAGCATTCGGCATAAGACCTACCCAGTAAGAAAAAATCGTCCAGGTAAACCACCGATAAAAACCCTAGTGAGTGATCTTAAGTGGGCTACCACTGGTTTCATGATTTTTGTAAATACAAATGGGGCCGTTGAAAGGCCAAAAGGTAAAGCGTTAAACACGTAAAGAGTAGAATTAAACCTGAATTTTAAATATTTTTTGAATTTCTTGTGAATGGGCAAAAGCAAATAGGCATCTTTAAGGTCCATAGAAGCCATATAACAATTTTTTGATACAAGTTTGGTTGCTGATTTAAAATTTTCCATCTTAAAATGACTTGTGTCAATAAATTTGTTTAATAATTTTAGGTTTAAAATTAGGCGATTAGAGCCGTCTGATTTGCTCACCAGGAAAATGGGAGATATAAAATGGCCCTTAACTGATTTACATTTTGTAATAGCTCCAAGTTCTAGAAATTTATTGATACAGACCGAAACCTCAACTAAATCTTTAGGGCTCCAGCGGGATTCCCTAGGAGTTGCTTTCTGAACTACTGTTCTAGAAAAAGGTATTTTATAACCTAACACCCACTGCAGTATAGTTTGATCATTTGTGATCTTTTGCCATTTTGAGTAAAAGAACTTTAACCTTCCTGCATGAATGCTTACTATTGGGGTCTGGGAGGTGGTCTGCTGATCTTGCTCTTCCAATTGTAATTGGGTTTCTGGTTCTGGTATCTCGAGTTGTTCCGTGACTGTTGTGGGTGTCTGCCCTGACGAGGATACCTGTATGCAGATTGTCGGGGCAGACTCTTTAAGTTTAAATGCTTCGTTGAACGAGCTTGATTATTGTAGGTTGACTTCGGTGTCCCTGTTGTTTTTTGTTTTGGTTTTAAATCAGCAGATGATCGCTGCAACATTTTAAATTTGGAGATTCGATCACGCAGATCCTCTCCGAAGAGCCATGTATCAATGGGAGCATTCATTATCGTTTCCTGTAAATGCTTCTCAAGATTTAAACCTACTCCGATCAGAGCCCGTCTCGATTTGGATTGTGTGTGATGTTCATCACATAACAAACGAGCAATGTTGCTAACATTTTGAATCTTGGCTAGGTTAGTTGGAGTCATTTCGCATGACAAAAGCAGAGTTAATTCTGGACCGAGTCCTGCCAAGCTAGTACCCACTGAAGCTTGGACCTCAGCTAGACGAACATCTGTCTGATAAGCATCATCGGTCAGCACCACTCTAATCTCCTGGTTGAGCTTCGGTGATGCTAGTAACTGCAGATTTGCAGGTACTGGACACTTCTTTATCACTTCGGCCCTTTCCCGTAATCCCGACTGCAGGATTTCTTTCCAAATTTCCACCAAAGAGGGGTGAATATCGGCACCTAACTTAAGGGGGGCCTCCCCTGGCTTCCCTAGTGCTGACAGCATGTCTGGTTGCAGTAAATGCTGTGGTACTTCAGCTTCCTCGAGGTCGTCCCCTAAGAAATTATTTTTGTCAGCAATAGGTACATTACCTGCTGGTAAAAATTTAAATTTCGTTTGAATTTTGATAAAGGTCAATTAGTTCCTGCTGGACTAATGTAAATTGATAATTTTTGTTTATTTAGCAACACTGGCAACAAGGCCTACATAAAACCTTGTTTAAGAACCAACACTATAAAGTTCACTCTAGCATCAGCTGAGCTGGGTTGTGTACCCACTGAAAGAGAAAGGGAGATTCTGTTCTATGAATGATCCTAGCTAGAACAGCACCACACTCATAGATGGCGCATACGGCGCCTATTTTTCCCCAAACTTTGTGTGTATCGCTTCAATGTCAAACAAAAAATTTTTTTCCTGCTTTTGCTAAATAATGGTAGATAACACCTGCTGGGCTTGGTTATAATACTCTAAGGTAGCTTTACCTTAATTGAGAAGTCCTCACATGTGTTCCTAGCTAAGAACATCACGTTCCAGTTAAGTTTATTATATGCATGATTTTGCTAAATCATGGTAACTTTAGCGCCTGCTGGGCCAAGTTATAATAAATATAGGTTACCTTGAAGAAAAAGGGCGTCTTGTAACAAAGTTTCCTGCAACAACAATGTTTTAATAAATAGTAAGTATTTATATTGTTGTAATTCCAAGGCGAGGCGTTCGTGGCGCTGGAAGTGGAAATTTAAAAGCGAAGTGCTCGTCGTAGAAGTCATGTGGGGGAAACGGAACTCCCACAATAACTCCTTCCATAGCATCCCTACCACCTTCAGTGGATATAAAACCGGAGCACCAGCTCAAAATATGAGAATTCATTCCTGCCTTTCAAAGAATCCAGACCTGTCTTTCTTAGAAACCAGAATCCCGTTGAAACTTTTAGTTTCCTGTTCAATTTATTTTGATCCGACTTAGTAAATTTATTTTGATTTTGTTTCCGAACAGTTTAACTGTTAGTAAATTTTTATTTCAAGTCAAGACTGGACTTAGAGTTTAAAAATTAGGCTGGAGTTTGATTTAAACTTAAAGTTACTTTTAGTTTAAATTAAATACAAACAGTAATTTAATGGAATGTTTGATTCTCATAGGAAGTAGATATCTTTTGTGAGAATTCGATATTTATTGAATTACATCAAAACGTTAGTGGAGGTTGATCTTCTTTTAGTGAGTTTGACGAGCTTCTAAAGGGAATAAAACCGTATTCACTAAGAATTAATGCATCTAATCTCAAAACTGGGAGATTGATTCGTTATATTCAATTAGAAAGTCACCAGTTAAGTTTATTAAATTAAACTTAGAAAATTATGCGTCAAGTTTCAATAACTTTAATAAAGTAAAGTTACCCGTTGGGTTTATTATTTTAAACCTATCCATGAATTTGAGTTATAACCTGAACCTGTAAATAATTCCCCGTACCGTCAAACCCGGCAATTTATTTATCCAGTACCGATCAATTAAATAAATCCACAAGCACTTACCTGACGAATTCACAATTATCCGTTTATTTCCAGTTAGAGCCGTAACCAGAGGGTTGGTGACCAGTGGAACACTGCACCATACACTATTTAATTTAATTTCAGACTTTATCTGCAAGATTGAGTGAATGTGGAGTGTGCACAAGACATTAATCATTTTTACAGAAACGCCGAAGTCGAGAATCGCCATTTTGATCGTCACTACGCATCGATGTTCGTTTCGACCGACGCGCAGTGCATACCAGAGATCGTGCGCAACCAGTCCTGTCTGTCAGCCGTGAATTCGACGCAGAATTCGATTCGACGAAATAAGATCCGTTCAAGGAAGCAGAACCCAGGTCGACACGCTCCGAAGAAAATTTAATTGTTTCACATTTAATTATATTTAAATTTATTATACATAAAATTATTAATTTTACAATTTTTCCGATACATACGATAATTTATTCTTGTATTGTAATAGCATTGAATAAATATTATAAATAATTTGATTTACAGTTCGATCTTATTATTTCTTTGAACTCTGGCTCTAAGCTACCTGGGAAGAGCTGGTGAAAGATTACAGTCTGTAGCATCAAGATGATCTCCATCGGGACTAGGCGAGTCGGATCTGGAAAGCCGAGTTACATATGACCGCGTGCTGTTACCAGTAATGGAGGTCGGAGGGGAACAAGACCGCGACGGCCTCGGGCTTGGTGAGCGATCGCGAATCGCCTTCTTGCAGCGATCCAGCTCTTTTTCGAGCTTCATCAACTTCTTAGCCAAATCTTCGGGACTTTTTTCCCTGCTTCTTTTTCCCATTTCGTCGCACAGTTTCTAAAGACCACTTATTCACTCAAGCACACAAAGAGTAATGGTTGCTTCGCGCGGAAATCACGGACGCCGCAAAAACTTTGCTAGCTTTCAAGCTTGTGCTGCACTCAGGCGTGAAGTAGAGGAACTACAGTCATGATCATTACGTAAAAAGGCGGTCATATAATTATGGTCGAACTTCACTTCAGGTAAGTTCGTTTAATCATTAATTTTTTTCCTTTTTCCAGTTAAGCAATGAAGTTATTAAATAAACGAAACAAATGCACAGAATTGATAAATAAAAATTTTATTAATTAAATAACATGTAGTATCCTACAAAAGCGAAATAAAAATTAAAATAATACTTATGCAACCACTTATTATTAGTATTTCTGACATTTGTAAATTTTGACATCTTTTTCTCCATTCGTTTTTTACAATTTTCGAAGCTGATTTGTTTATTAAGATGTCTCATTCTGATATATGTTCTAGTGCGCGACAAGCAAAGAATTACTTCATATGGAAACTTGTCCGCGATATCAGGATAGTGTGCAATAACAATATCTGCTAACTTTTTAAAGATCATGGGCTCATTTGATAAAAAGTTTCCATGAAGTTTTTGAAATTGTACAAAGCCATCAAAAAAGCCCAAAGACCACGTGATCACTGTAATATAGGCAACCCATTTAACAGATTGGCACCACTGGTTTGGAAAACTAAATATGGCAGCGACAGTGGCGTACACTTTTAGGATACAGGAAGCTTATTTTCATGTAAAATGATGAAAAACCAATTTGATGCGCATTACACAACTTTAATTAACAAATCTTGAGGAAAATTGAATACAATGACAGAATTTTAAATAATATTACAATAATTATTGTATAAAAATATATCTGAACAACACAATTTGATACAAAATAATTCTCATTGATATACCTGCAAACATATTTGTAAAAACTTATAATAAGTGCTCAAAATGACCACCATTATTTTCTAAACACAAATTAACTCGCCTCCTCATGTTATTAAAGACTTTCCGTAAGTCATCTTCCGTTATGTTTCGTATTTCCTGTTGAATTGCTTCTTGCAGTTCATCAAGATTATGCAAACGGTTTTTGTATACATTATTCATCAAATGTCCCCATAAATAAAAATCGAATGGTGTAAGATCCGGGCTTCTCGGGGGCCATCGTCCACTGCTTATAAGACGATCATCATAAAATTCTCTTAGATAATTAAGGGTTACATTGGCTGTGTGAGGTGTAGCTCCATCCTGTTGAAAATATCCCTCGTTTAACTCATCGTCGTGTAATTTGTTCGATAAACGGTTGTAAAATATTATTACGATATCTTTCTGCATTTATTGTATCGTGGAAGAAAATTGGGCCAATAATTCGCCTTCTCGACATACCTACCCAAACTCCAACTTTGAGCGGGTGCAAACTGGTTTCAACATAATTATGTGGATTTTCTGTGATCCATGTTCTATAGTTTTGACTATTAACATAACCCGACAAATGAAATCATGCTTCATCTGACATAAATGTGCAGTCTAACAGGTCATCATTGTCTAAACTCTCTAAAAACCATTGGCAATATTGAATCCGTTGTCCAAAATCATGTGGATACAGCTGTTGAACTACCGATACTCTGTAGGGGTGCATATGTAGATTTTTCTTGAGTGCTTTCCGGCAAGTTTCATAAGAAATACCTGTACAAAGAATAATTTTAAGTTTTAGATTTGCTATTTAGGTACCTGTTTAAATTCCTACCAGTTTGTGCAGCCAAAATCGCAACGGATTTGTGAGGACTTCTCTCCATTCTAGTTCGAATATCCTCCACAACTTCTTCTGTTAGAATAGTAGGTCTACCTGTAGACTTGCTTTTACAAATACAGTGCTTGTTTTCAAAGCGATGAACAAGAATTTGCTTATGATTTGCAAAGGCGTCGTAGTCCACATTCAGATCGGGGAAAGCTTCGGTAAACTGTTCGATACAAGACTGCACTGAATACGACCATAAACCATCTGCATTGCGAGTTCCACTTCGGAAATGCGCCATAATAATGAAGGAGTCTTGCTCGCTTGTAAAACGCATAATTAATAATTACAAATCTGAAATAATTTATAGGTTATGTAATATCAGTCTTGGAACTCAAATCTCGACTTACCGAAGCAATTACACAGTAGATAAGCTAGATCTCAAAAGAACTGTTGTTTTCTTGGTGCAAATGAAATAAAAAGTCGTAAGTTCGATAAATAACACAGGTAAAACCGTCAACAAAAGCGCGAAGAATAAAGGAAACTAATCAACAATAAACTACAAACGCCAATGTTTAGAAACGTCAAACCGCTGCTTACAAGCAACATAATAAAGTAAAATTCACTAAATCTACAAAAGTTACTAATCACGTGGTCTTCGAGCATTTATGATGGCTCGGTATATCTAAAGCACGTGTTACTTGAATTAATTCCTCGCTTGGATACATGAGGTGACCCTTCGAAAAAAATTCTAACCAATCTGGATTTCGATTCGAAATATTAAGTTCTTTTGTTTGGACTCCAAAATGTATATCTTTATATTTGTCTTTAAATCTACACGCTACGTAGCCTGCTATAAATTTCAAACCCGCATTATTAATCGAGTTAGAAATTTTTTTTCGCTCTAGTAAATGACGTAGATTTTTATGGTACCGAGTTATACAAACCGTAGACAAATCCTCTTGTATATCGCAATGTTCAAACTCTGCCTAAACAAAGGGGTCATTGAGAAAATCGATACTTTCATCGTCAGCAGGATTTTCAATTGCATTGGTATTTGGCACCAAAGGCATAATCATATTATTAAAAAGTGTTTGTGACAAACAAACGTCTTCATCATTTGAGGTTTTATCGAGATTGGTCTGTAATGGGTCAATTAGACATAATTCGGTGCTATCCTCAGTATTTTTGTTCATTGTGAATATAGCCAGAGAATGTTTTTCCAGAATGTACCACCGTAATCTATATTTAAAATCTACAGGCGTTGGGTGGTCATTCGTTGCACCCATGCACAGTGGGACGCATACTGAATCTAGATGGAAAAAATTCTTTTTCAACATTTTTTAAATGAATATGGGTAAACAAATTAGGAATATCCCAGGAATTGAAAAAAAGTATATTAACTGTCATATACAGTGTGGAACAAAAGTATGGAACATTTTCGATATCTCCGAAATTTGTATTTTTGGAAAAAGCACTCGGGCAGATGTGGCGATTTAAATTGTGGGGAGTTGATGTATTAAGTAGCAATTTTGCAAGCATACATTTTACAGAACTGCTGTTTCTTAGAACTTAGAACTGGGATGCGTTGTTTAGTATTTTTCTCAGAAAAAAGTTAATGAATGTAGGTATATAAAAATTTTGCTATTGTGAAAAGAGAAAAATGTCGATGGACTCTCCGCAAAACATTAATGTCATAAAGGTTTCTTTGTCGCAAATGCGATAGAAATGCATCATAGTGATGCCGATATTTTTGTTATTTTCATGGTTCCACTACAGCTCTATTCTACTCCTTACGGAGATAGAGAAAATAAAACTATCTTTTGGCAAAATCCGCGACCTTCGTCTACGAAATTCTACCGTCCAATAAAGTTACTGTTTGAGAAGGAGTCTACAGAAATGGCCAAGAGGGAAATATTGTTAATTGAAAATCAAATACTGCAATTAAAACCCACAACAGCAACAATAGATGGAAAAGAAGTTCAAATTGTGTCGAAATTAGTAATGACCATGGTTGACGGGAAAATATGTAATGCTGTGACAGGAAGTTCTGCGCAAAAATGTTATGTGTGTGGAGCCAAACCGAACGCAATGAACAACATTGAGTTTTCGAAAACCATAAAACATGATCCATATAATTATCGGTTTGGATTATCTACTCTGCACGCATGGATACGGTTTTTTGAATGCTTGCTACACGTCGCATACAGGATTGATATTAAGAAATGGCAAATGAAAAGTACGGAGGAGAAGGCGGCTTTCGCAAGAAGTGACAAAGCGCTTTCGTTTAGAGATGGGCTTGCAAGTTGACCAACCAAAACCTGGAGGCAGCGGAACATCCAATGATGGGAGTACTGCCCGACGCTTTTTCCAGGAACCCGCTTTAACTTCAGCTATTACTGGAGTGAACGAAGTTTTAATTAAGCGTTTGGACACCATATTGAGAACTATGTCAAGTGGTATTTGTTTTTAAATATATCAAACACCCATTACATATTTCTATAATAAATACTACCAGTTTGGAACAAAAGTATTGAACAAATTGTGCATTTCCGTAAATAATATTTGTTCCGCAAAAACGCTTGAACAGTTTAGGCATTTAAATTAAAATCAAAAGATAAAACCGATATACGTTTAAGTTCTTTTAATAAGGTTGATTTTTGCTTCAATAGCTTAACCACATCCTTCAAAATCCCTTGATTTAAAGTTAGACTTAAAGCCCACTTTCTTAACGTGCTTAAAGCGGGTAAAGGATGGCCCATCTTCCTGAGGTATCTCTAAGCTTTTAGGCTTACGCTTCTTAGCGAAATTGCCGAAGCCAATGTCTTCTGAATTCCAATGTATATTTTTTTGGTGGATTTAACAGTCGCTTAATTTGTCCTGGGGTAAAATGCTTACTTAATATGTTATTCATCTTTTCCAATTCTTCGTTCAATTTAAATTTATCTTTTTTTAACAATGCATTCTGGGATTTTAAAATTTTATTTTCATTCTCTAACGAGGCCATTTTAATTTTCATATCTATTTCTTCTAAATTTTTGGTTCTAAAACAAAATAATGAAAGAAATTGTGACTTGACAAGAAAATAAAACACTTACAAATCTAATTGTGAATTTGTAACAGATTCTGAAGCATTTTCGGGAATATCTTCTACCATTTCTCTGCACTCTGTGCTTGTACAAGGCTGTAAAATATCGTTTATTATATTTTTCCTATTCTTAATTTCATTTCGTTTATTGTTTCATTACTTATGTTATTTCTATTAGGTTTGGCAGTTTTAGTAGGGAGGAATTGCGTTGGAATAGCATCAGGTTTAAGACTTCGATGGTTACTGGGGGTGTAATATAACAATGTCCATTTCAAACTAGTTAAGAAATCTGTGGTTGAAAAATGTTTCGAGCAAATACGAGCTGAAAATACCTCATTTTGACATAAAATAAAATATTTAGAAAACAAATTTACCGTGTTGTACATTAAATTTATCTTTACGTCGACACACATTAATCCACTGTTTAGCAATATCATCATTTTTATTATTTCACAACCTTTTGTTTTTCTACCGTAATTACCATAACCGTACACTGCACAAGCCGGCATTTTGACCTTTTACATCAGTCCTTGCACTACACACGTTGCCGTTCGGCGTCAATTTTATCGGTTCGTTCCCTAGTGTACGTCAAGCGCATACGTTGTCGAAACTACGATCGCTGTGTAGCACACCATACCTTCCTTACACCATGTGGATAGGGGAACGGCCGGCGGATAGTATGGGCCACTTAAGGAAAAATGTAAATAAAAAAAATATTTCTGGTTAAAATCGGTTATAAGCGATAATAATCTTTTCAACTACATTTCATTAAGTACTAAAAATATATTTAGCAATTAATGAAGCGAACATAACATAAAATGTAATTAGTGTTAACCTTACATTTTGAACATTTTAAAAATTGTCGTAGTATGGGCCACACCAAAATGATTAGGTTTTTAAATTAAAAAAATATTGTTCTTATTGTGTAATACTTGTATAATGTATTACAGCTCATTTACCCTATCATTTATTTAGCTTACAGAGATCACAAAAGTAATAAAGCAAGCCGTCAATGTCCGCACAGAGCTCATGTGCCCAGCCTTCACACTTTTTACACTGGATCCAGTTTTCTTCATAATTTTCTCGGCATACAATGCATTCCACATCTACGTTATCTTGAGAAGTGCTTGGTGTAGGATTGTCATAATCAAACATTTTGCTTTGTTCATTTTTTTTCTTCTTGTTGGTCATCTTTTGTTCTTGTTTTGAAAATTTTATTTGTTTCCTTATCTGTTTTGTTTTTTCTTTTTGCTCTTCTGAATCTTTCTTTTCAGTCAACATATTTTTCATTGGAGTCGATGTGAATATTTCGCTCCTCTCTGCCTTTTTTTTCCGACTCTTCAATCTCTTTTCACTGCAGTAGGGCAGAGGCGACACCTCTCTTAAAACACTTGCAAAATCAGAACGTTGTGGTGAGGGTGCTGCGTTGGAGGAAGTGGTGTTCTCTCCAGAAGTGATTCTAGAATCTGCCTTAGAAGCAAGCTGAGGAGGGGTTGGCAGGGCTGCTGGTGAGCTCGAAGAGAAGGTCTCAGATGCAGCTCCTTCAGAAGTCGTCTCGGGGAGCGGTGCCTGTGCAATGTTGGTAATGCCACTGCTCATAAAGTCCAAATCAGAAAATGTCTGGGTTTGTCGGGTAAATGCCTGTGCATCTAAATCCACTTTCGGCAATATCTAGTCGACAAACTTGCTCGTAGACATCAGCTATCAATTTTGCAACATCATACTCATTAATTCTTGACCCTGGATTAGCCCTCATCCATAAACTGCAAGCAGTGTTGTAGCAGTTTTCGAAGGGTTTCATAAACGACCTATCCAGAGGCTGCAACTTATGAGTAGTGTGTGGTGGAAAACTTAACATATTGTTACGAGCTGACTTAGTCCTGTTTAGAATATTTAATATTATTATAATTAATTATCAAAATTATTAGTGATATCGATATGTGTTCCAGTACTTAGTTATTGATCTGGTCTCATGGTCATCTCATGTCTAATTTAAGAAGCTATGCAGTGGCACACATGAACACAAGCATGAAAGCCATGCCCTGTATTGATTACACTGGTAAATAAAAATCAACTTTTTTTTTGTGACATGGATAAAACATGGCGTATGTTATGTAAAATTTCACCAGAAAGCAGAAAATGACCTTGGATTTTCTCTATCGCCCACACTTTGTTTGCTACGAAGTGTTGTGCGTTATACGGAAATATATCAATATCGGTATGTTCTTAATGTTGCACTTACTTCAAAATGTTGTTGCGGATGTTTTACGGCGATATTTGGTCTCTGGGGCTTCACGGATTAATGTCCAGCAGTAATCAGCAAGCAAATTAGGACTCCATTTCCCTTGGTATCGCTTTTCCATGGTTGCAACGTCTTGGTGGAACCGTTCTCCATGTTCGTCGCTTACGGCACCCAAATTTTCCGGAAAGAAATCGAGATGAGCATCCAGGAAGTGAATTTTTAAAAACATGTTACATCCCATTTCTCTGTAGGCACTAAGTAATTCAGTCACAAGACCTTTGTAATTTTCCGCTTTGACATTTCCAAGAAAATTGGTCACAACTGTTTTAAAAGCTCTCCATGCTCTTAGTTCAACTTCATTCAGCAAGTTGTCAAATTCGCCATCTTTCATTATTTCTCGTATTTGTGATCCCACAAATATGCCCTCTTTAATTTTTGCCTCACTAACTCTCGGAAATTTCTGTTTCAGATACAAGAACCCTCTTCCGTTCCGATCTAGTGCTTTAACGATTTTTTTCATTAAGCCCAATTTAAAATGCAGTGGTGGTAGAAATACGTTTTTAGGATTAACCAGTGGTTCATTGGTAATATTTTTTTGACCCGGAGTTAGTGCTTGACGTAGTGGCCATTCCTTCTGTATATAGTGACGATCTCGTGCACGGCTGTCCCATTCACACAGGAAACAACAGTATTTTGTATACCTCAGCTGCAGTCCAAGAAGAAGCGCTATCACTTTTAGGTCTCCACAGATCGACCACTCATAGTCATTATACCGAATGTGTTCTAGGAGATATCGCATATTCTCGTATGATTCCTTCATATGAACGGCATGAGCTATAGGTACAGATGGGTATTTATTGCCGTTGTGAAGCAAAACTGCTTTTAAGCTAAGTTTTGAAGAATCTATAAATAGGCGTCAATTGCTTGGTTCATGTGTCTGTCCTAATGCGTGAAATAAGTTGTCAACATCCGTGCAATATACCAAAGTCCCTTATTGAGCGAAACAATGTGTAAGTCCTTTTTGACGTTTTCGGAAGTGAGTTATATGTACGTCACCTTCGAGGAGATTCCATCCTTTTAATCTGGATGCTAGAAGTTCTGACTGTGATTTTGCTAGTTTTAAATCTCGAACTAAACCATTCAATTCAGCCTGTGAAATCAGATGTGGTTCTGTTGAATATTCTGGTGCTTGAAATAGTGGATCATTGTCGATTTCCTGTGCGAATTGCACATCATCAGTTGGAACACCGGCGCTTTCAGGTTCTTCGTCCAAACTCCAAGGTTCTGGTGGATTTGGGATAGGAAGATCTTCACTATGTTCGATGGGCCGTAAAGCTGATGGTAAATTGGGATACTGCACAGTATGCTTGGACTTCGGTCCGATGCCCAGTATGTTAGTGAGGCGAAAGTAACAATCTGTGACATGGTCTTTCTGTTCTCTCCACACCATTGGTACTGCAAAGCGCATTTTACGTTTTGTACCTTTCAACCAACCTGTTAACAATGTTACACAAGTCTTACAACATATGTGAGGGGCTCATGACTTATCTTGATCTCCTACTTTAACTCCGAAATAAAGTTCGTAAGCTTTTCGTACAAGTGGGGTGAAAGTGCGTTTTTGCGATTTAAAAGTTAGTTCTCCACACACATAACAAAAACTGTTGACATTATTTACGCACTGCCTAGGCATTGTACTTACTTGTTAATTCACAGTCAATCACAGTACAGTAATAAACATAAATCAAGTATGTAGAACACAAACATAGGAAATGCAGTAACTTCATACGCCGGTAAATGCCTACTAATGCACAATATCTGATTTGGTGCGTACTTCTTGCATGTAAGACAGGAATGAACTTGTCTAAACACGGTATATTCGTCACTGCTGATACATTACACAAAGTGGAGCAATATGCATATGTTGCATACTTGCAAAATACAAATGCTTGTTACTAAAAATTCGTGGGTGATAGGCAAATTCTGTTTATAAATTCGTTTGTAGGGTGCCGAAATACATCAGAAACACCTACAAATTTCCATGTCGCACAATGTGTCTTGAACAGTGTTATTAACAAACCCCACCCTGCTTCACAAAAGTATAAAAGGCTAAGAACGTACAGAAATAAGATAGAATTGTTGAGAGTCCAGAGCCTACAGTTTACCTCAGCTACGATTCAATTACCTCTCGCATACTTGGGGGCCTTGAGCCCAGATTATTAAATGTAAGTAATGTAAGTAGTTTAGTTTAGTTTTAAATAATATTGTAAATTATTAAACAAATATATCTGTTTATATTTGGGTTGTTCTTCTATTATTCCTAGACATTATGTCACACGCTACGACCCCGACGTGACACTTGGCGCAGGCTTCGCGCATCATTTAAATCCATAACCACTCAACATGCAAAAATCAAAAGGGCTTACATAATAATATTATGTAAGCGTCTAGATTCAAAACCGGCTAAATCCCTCTAATGTGAAACCGAGGTAAACGCAAAAAACCACTGCTTGAAAAGTAGCCCTTGGACGTAGCTGAAATTTTTTAGAGAGGTAGATGGAGTCAAAGAAGAGATGTGTACGAGGTTTAATAAAAATGTTTTTATAATTAACGAAGTTATTGTAGAAAACAGAATGGATTTAACCGGTTTTGAATCTGAATATTTGCATTAAGTGTTTTCCAATGATACAAACTATACTTTATAAGATTTTATTGTTAGAAAATTAATAATACAAAGCAAAAGTTAAATGCAATAAAAAACAAATGTTATAAACATTAAACAATATTAGACCATTCTATTATCATCAACTTGTTCTTGGCAGAGTATTTCTTCTTTCTCCTCAGGTTGGTTTGGTGTATCGCGGTGTCTGTCTATGACTTTTTTGTAATATTGAAGGCCAAGCATTTCGGCCTGACTGTCCGATTCTTTGCCAAAGTGTCCCTGTAGAAGTTCATCAACATTTTGAATTTTCTTCGCTTTTACTACTCTTTTGCCAATATCCATCTTGTCTGGATTGATTTGACTAATAGATTTACCTCTTTTCGTGATTCCTTTAGCTACGTTGATACTATGTTTATAAAATGGTTCTCCTTGAACTAAAACGTTTCCTTTGTTATTTCGGGTTAGAATGATCCTTTTGCAGCTATTTATTTGGAAGTGTAAAGATCCTGTTTTTTTTAGTGTACAGGGATGATTCAGTTTTCCAATCATATACATTCCAGTCTACTCCAAGCCTTTGAATTGTTCCAGATTCTTCAAATATTTCGTAGTACTCCTCTTCTTTGATTATAGTATCCTTTTTGCGAATTCTTCTCTCTATATTTGCAAATACTCTATCGGGCGGAATGTAGGAATGCCCAGTTACCGGAAACACCAACTGAACCTTTTTTATATTGACAGGCGCATGTTGTAACCAAGCGGAAGCCATAGTTATTACTATAGAATTCTTGTTCTGACCCCCACAACCGTCAGCACATAAGCGGATTTCTGAAATTCCTCCTAATTCCAACTTTTGCATCCTATCAAAGACAGCGGATGCTATTTTATTCGATCCTTTTGGTCTGTCTGACTCTTTCCATGTATATATAAAAACATTATCCTAACCGAGTTTGGAATGCGACGATCCTACAACTATGGTGAAGTTGTAAACATAAAGCTGACGTTTGTAGTATGTTTGCTGAACTGGAATCTTTGGTAACACCAAATTTTTTTCGCAATCGTACGACATCGTTATTACACTAGGATAACTTTCTTCTAATAATTGAAAATATGCGTTTGCTCGTAACTTATGTATACGTTGCTCGGTCTGCAGTGTTTGCTTGATGTCATCTGCTGGTGCATGTTTTATGCGTTCCTTTAGTTCCAAGCATCGAGTTCCAAGCATCGAGAACAGACATCAGTCTGAGGAGCATTGAATCCAGATTAAATTTAGTATTAAAAATATTTTTAAAATAACATTCTTTTACTTTGAGTTTCGAATCGGCTTGATTATTGTACATACGCCACATCCTTTTAATATTTAATTCGCTAGATAGATACTGTCTTGCACTTTTTCCTCGACAATAATGGCTTTCGATTATGGTAAACGATTTTATGAATTTGATGACACCAGATATTTTATTTATATTTTTGTGGCCTATTCGGTCACCACCTCTGTTTTCTACAGGCATTTCACCTTTATCGAGAAACCGTCGCATAACCCCTTCTACCCTGTGTTTAGATAAGTCTAGAATCTTAAGAAATGTAGATTTGCAAACGGGAACGACATCCGCAGAAAGAGCTCGTTTAATTCCATACGTTATAGCCATTGTTCGAGGTCTAGTTGAATTTCCTGTTTTGCGAGTTCTTTTAATTTTATTTACTGTACAATATCTAAGAATGTACGAGTCTTGCAGAAGTTTGTTTTTATGCGCATAGAAACCTCTATGAAATTCATTAATATCTCTCATGAGCAAGGTGGAGCACTTATATGACTTGGTGTTATGCTTACATTTTGGATATTCAGGAAGATTTTAGCGGCATATCTGAAATTTTTAATAAATTATAAAACCAGCATTGCCGAAGAAACGAGCATACGGCCAAAATTAATAATAATACATCACTACAACAAGCAGTGCTTCCTAATTGCTACAATCCATTAACACACCATGGTCCTGGATGTACTTCTTACCTTTTCTGCTTGTTCAAGGTCCGCTTCCACTGGTTTTGCTGTTTCTGCCTTTTCCTGGACTTATCAGGAGACGTTTCAGCAGGATGCTGCATTATCACTGTTACTAATCAAACACTTTTCTTACAGTATAAAATTAAACAATAAAACAACCTCTCACACGCTCTAAGAATTCTATACTAACCTAATTCACGTGGAAATTTTTTATTGTTAGTACGCAAATAAAACTAAATGGGGGATTTACCCACTTTTGAATTTCATACAGTACATCCGAGTAGCCTTGCAGGTGGATATAGCCGCATTTGCAGCTAGACGGATTTAGCCGGTTTTGTACGTGACACCTCGCTGGATTTAGCCGGTTTTGCATTTGACTGTTAACTTTAACTAGCTGTAGTTAAAGGATTTAGTCGGTTTTGAACATGATTGGCAGTTGAAAAGGTGAAGTGCACGATATAAATTGATAATCCGTTCAAAGCGCGAAAATTCAAAAAACTGGATTTAGCCGGTTTTGCATCTAGACGCCTCATTATATAGAAACGCATTATTATTTTCAGTTAAAACTGCATTTTTATTTGCATATACAAAAATACAGGTAGAAGTAAAATCAATAAATAACACAACCTATTTATTACAATAAATAATCATGTGCTTTTCAATGGTGTCAACGAGTAAATTTTGCCGCTTATCTTCCAATATATTTTTGTAGCTGGAAAAACTTCTTTCTACATCACAAGAAGTTACTGGACAATATTTAAATAAATGTGAATTTTTAACTGCAAAACATTCGTCATTGTGGCCATTGCTTAAGAAATCTCCATTTAAAATATTTTTTATGGAATTCAGAGTTGAAAGTCCGCTGTTTTTCTGAATTAAATCGTCCATTTTGCTGCAAACTTTTTTGCATATTTTATTTTTATTTTTATTCAAAATTGAATGAAATTTTTCGATTAATTCTAAAGATTCAGTGAGAAGCAGGTTTTGTGTTTCTAATTTATTAATGATGCTAAGAATTTCCGAAAAATGAGCCTTCATGTAGGACAACTGAGGTTGCAATTCCGGACACTTTAAATATCTTGACAATCTGCTATAGACTGAGCAGAAGTTGAATCAAAGGTGTTAACAACATTTTTAAATTCACTGTAATTTTCACAATAAAATAGAGCGGCTTCTATCCATGTTCCCCACCTGGTGAGAATTGGTTGTGGAGGTAAGGGCACATCTTTAAGCAAGTCTTTGTAAACTTCGACGCGAAGTGGTGATTTTAAAAATACCCTTTTTCCGTTATTAATTAATTTATTGACTAAAGGAAACTCAGTTCTAACCACTTGGGCCACCCTATTCATCGCATGGGCCAAACAAGTTACATGAATTAAATTTGGGAAAAAGATTTTTTAATTTTGACCTGCTTTTACCATGTATGCGGCACCATCAGTCACCATGTATAAAATGCTTTCTGGTGGTATTTGATTTGGCAAATAAAGTAACGAAAGGGTTTCATTGACAAAACGTGAAATTGTCAAATTGTTGGTTTTTTCTAGTTGTTTAACAGCAATTAAATAACTGGAAGAAGGACTACTGTTTAAAACACCTACAATAAAATTCGCTATATATCTTCATAGGTGGTTTCGTCAACACTAAACCAAATACAATTATTCGAAACAACGTTTCTTATTTTTTGAAGATTTTCTTCGTATAATTTTGGAATGCACGTTCTGGAAGCTGTTCTCCGGGAAACGTTTTGTTTTGTATATTTTTCTAAGAAATTTCTAAATTCGTGAACGCCCATGTTATTTAATGGAATGTTGCATGAAATTATCATTCTACACAAATCGTCGTTGAAATTGTTGACATTCTTATTTAAGCAGTTCAGCGATATATGTTGTTTTGGCTCGTTTGTATTATTTTTTCTTTTTTGATGCTGGCTGATGGTGGCTACGTGCTGATCAAGTTGAAACTTTTTATTAACGTTTAGAAAACAATATTTAAGTACAATTTACTACAGCTTACACAAAGGAAAATAATTGAAAGTGCCCTGTGGCCTGTGCCATATCCTTTGCAATATCACAAAAAAAAAACTTTCTAATTTTATTCTTAAATTGTTTGCTTAATTACAAAATAAAATAACAAATTAGTATTAAATTTTTAACTCGCTGTTTTGGCTTGGTTGAAGTTTTTTACCTTTAAACAGAGTAAACAGTTTTTTTTAATTCAAAATTAAAATAAACTGATAAATACCCCTTTTTCACAGATGACGCACAACACAACACTTCCATCGTATTTAAAACATGTATACGGCTTCAACCACTTCTTAATTAAATCGTTTTTTGAACTAGCAACTTTAGGCATTTTCAGGGTATAGACTGGACAATTACACTTTACAGCTCTCTGTCAAGGCAACAAATGAACTAGTCAAGCACTAAAATTATAAATAACTATTTCTAAGAATAAGTATAAGAAAAGTTTCCAAATATTATTTTCAAAGAAATTTGTACCTAAGGAATAAGACCTACCGGGGCCATCGTGATAACTATCGGGCCGGACACTTGCCGTGCAAGTGGAGGGGATCGGAGGCTTGAGTGGCAGTAACGTACATAGCAAAGTCTATGGGTTTGCACGATTTGCAGCACTTGAAGTTCTTATAAATGAAAATATATAATATATTTTAATGTTTTATTGTGAACACAATTTTTGAAAATGTAAATGTGAGAAGTGACGTTCTTAACCACTAAAATAAATTAAAAAATGCGTTTTTATGTAGGAAAATTCAAGGAACATTATTATCGTGGAATTCCACAATCACTGTATATAGGTATTTAACTTTCGTTTTTTTTACCTTAACTTGTTCATCGTTTTTACTTTTTCTAAAATTATTTAAGAGTATATTTGAAAATATTGCGATGCCATTTTTTAATACCTAATTTTTGCTGTCACACACCTTCTTTTTCAAAAATTACACTTTGAAAGTTATCAGAAGTTAGTTTACACAACACTGCCCTTTGATTGTTGGAAACTAAAAATACATCTTCATAAATTTCGCTGATTAGTACTTGAAATATTTTATACATTGAAACTAGAATGTCAATTAAAAATTCTTTTGGGATTTTCAAGCCTCCGCGGTCTAAATTCCTTATATAAAGTCGCGTTTCTTCGTTAACATTGAAATTCGAGATTTCGGCCATATGTTAAACATTTTAAGCACGCATCACAGGAAATTCTTGCTTTTAAACTGTTGGCTATATATCCTCCTATGTAACAACACCATATAATCACTTTTTGAAATTTCGACAGTGTCTGTATGTCTGTCTATATCTTCAAATGTCATGTGAATGTATTCATCGTCAAAATCGGATAAATCAATTCCATTTACGTCGGAGAACAAAGTTCTTATCTGAAATTCTCCACTTCTAGCGGACTTTAGTTTTAGTAAACTTACAAGTTTTATTTTCTTTTCAGACTCCAAAATTTGCGTTACAGATACATGGTAATTTCCCCCGCTCATCTGTCTATATTGTACGAATCTGGCTTCTAACGGATCAGTCTGAAATTTTCCCAATAAAACGTAGTGGAATTTCAGTTCATTTAATAAATACTTACACATAGAAATGATAGTCTCACACGTGTGTAAAAGTGCATGGTGTGTCTGTTTAGTTAATTTTCCGTGACGCTTGCCCGCATTTTTAATTTCCATTGTATCCCATTTCTTTAACCACAAGGCGAAATTCTTTAAAAACAGTAAATTTTTGTCATCCGCTGTTCGTATAGGATTGCAGAATGCATCTCTCAGATGTTTTCCCTTCCACTGATTTTGACAGTTAACAATTTTCCACCAAGAGGCTATGACTTCCAAAAACATAATTGTACCATCATGTATTTTGAATCATTTTGTAAAGTTCTTAAAGCAGATATATTTTTTTCATCGAAGAATCTGGTGCAGGGTAGTACATTTTGCCCTTGTATGCCCACAGGGTTCAAAACGTTTTTGTTTAAGTTTGGGGCCATTTTTATTATTTTTGATTGTTCATAAAAATATAAAGATCGCAGATGGCTGACTTTAGCAAACATCTGTTTTTCCACAGATTCTGCTTCAACGACAATGGAGTTTTCGTTTATTTTGTGAGAGGGGATGCAAAAAGTTTGTTCACAATCGGTTTGGTTAATCCAATTATTTCTTAGATTTTTTAGTAAGTGTTAAATAATGAAAAAATTGGTTTATTAGTAATTGTATTCAAAAATATACTTTGCATTTCACCACCACAAAGAAGATCAAATGCCTTTTTATTCACTTTGTTATTGTCTGAAATCAACGTTAATATTACATATCCAACTTGACTTAGTTGTTCAACTATTTTAATAATTAGGTCTTTGAGGTACTCCGCAGTCAGGTTCTGAACAGGAAATAAGCCAACGACGTCCTTATTTTTTGACAAAACTGATGTAACCATAAACGTTTGAACAGTAGATGCTTTTTTGTTCATGTCGCTAGCACTCAATCCTTCCAACTTTCCATTTTTATAAACAACTTGTGGTTTAAAGTATATTTCATCTAAAAGAATATTGACTAGTTTTTCTTCGTCTTTTAATAAATTAAGTTTTTCGGACAGATATTTTAAATGAGCTTCGTTAATTCCCGATCTGGCTAAATTTTCGCAGCGACAAATACGTTTCAAATAAGACATATGTGGCAAAGTCATTACATCTGAGTTGCGGAGAAATACGTATGCCGAAGGAAACGAGTAAAAGAATGTACAAGACCATATGAGCATTTGAGGATTATACTTGTGATGTGCTTCGTGTATAGCTAGATACAGCTGTTCTGTCAAGAATTTTAAGCCGCGTTCTCATGATTCGATTTTAGTTGATCAACTTTAGTGGATCAACTAAAATCGAATGAAAATTGCTGTGAGAACATACATTTCAACTTTTGTCGGTCAACTTTAGTTGATTCCACAAAAGATTGACCCATTCAAACTTTATCGTTCAAGTTATGAGTCAACCACTATCTTTTAGACGAGTTGAAACGCGTTTGAAGCGTGTGAACCTTTATCAGTCAAGTTGAATGATTCGAGTGTGTTGCATTCTGCAGTCTGCTTGCTGTTTTACGAGATATTATAGTTTTATTATAAAATGAAGTGGTCTGAAAGTACTATGTTTAAATTTATAGAACTTTATCATAATCATGACTGTCTTTGGAACCATAGACTGGACAGTTATAAAAATAGAGATGCTAAAGATAATGCATTACATGTTATGGCGCGGGAAATGGAAATAGACGGCCTTACTATAACAGATATTAAAAATAAAATAAAAACTATAAGAACGATGTACAAAAAGGAATTAACATTAGTTTTTAAATCTTAAGAAAAGCGGAACAGGCACTGATGATGTTTACCTACCAAAGTTATTTTGGTTTAAGAAAGTGGATGAATTTCTGCGAGGTATGACAACACAAAGAGAAGGCTCATCAAATTTGGTAAGTAAATTAATAATGATTTTTTTGTAAATAAATAAATACAGTGCATGTTAAGATAATGTTCTTTATTTTGTTAATCATATTCATAACAGTATAGTCATAATTTACACGCTAAATAATATAATTGCCACAATATTAATTGTCATGTATCATATTTTCTTGCCACGGCACAGCACCACGACTTAAAAAGAAATCTGCATATTTGTCACGTTTACGAGCAGCTTCTGTTGTGTAATTACGGCCTCCAATGCTATTTCGTAATGCCTGTATGCCATTTGCTCCATGAATTTCTGATCTCCAGGAACCTGGTATAATAGTACCTGCATTAAAATCCTCTACGTCCAAGGAACCTATTGCTGTGTACTTTTCACTAGAAGTAGTTCTCAGCCAATTATGTAATGCACATGCCGTTTTAACTAATGTATCAACCTTGTCAATCGCAAGAGGTATCGGTTTTTCAAATATCCTATATCTGGAAACCAAAATTCCGAATGCATTTTCGACAATACGGCGTGCCCTAGATAGACGATAATTAAATATTTTCTGCTTTCTAGACAAACCCGTAGTTCTTCCATATGGTTTTAAAATATAGGTCTTAAGTGGAAAAGCGTCGTCAGCGACAAATACTCCGGTTATTGGGAAATTTAACATATTTGCTTGCAGTGCTGCATTTAAAGATGAATTTGAAAAAACTGCTGCATCATTTGTACGCCCATTTGTACCCACATCAATATAACGAAAACAATAGTTAGCATCAACAGATGCAAATAAAATAACACTAAAAGTGCCTTTGTAATTAAAATATTCGGATCCACTATGAGGCGCATTACGTATAACAATATGTTTGCCATCGAGAGCTCCACAACAATTTGGAAAATTCCATCGGCTATAGAAATCACTTTGAATTTCTTTCCATTCTTCTTCTGTTTGTGGTACCTGCAACAATAAAAATACATTCATAATATTTTTGTTTCAGACTTTACCTTGCAATGAAAATGAAGAGGATTTGCAAACGGTAATTGACGACGAATTACAGCTTTCGCTAACTGAAAGTGAGTCTGTTGAAAATAATACAGCGGCGCAAATAATTCCATCTACAGCAGCGGTCACTACGCCAGAAAATAAATCTTCAAAACAATTTCGAGCTCCACAAAGCCGAAAGCGTAAAGCAGTTGCAAATGACAATATGTCCGCTATACACAATGCAATAGATAAACTGGATAAAGTAGCCCAACAAAGTAATAATGTTCATGAAGATGAATTTGATGTATTTGCAAAACTTATTGCTATACAGTTGAGACAGTTACCACTCCTTAATGCACTTTCATGTCAACAACATATACAATCAATTATCAGGCAAGAGCGTATAAATATTTTGTTAAATCATACAGTGACTCAGCCATCGCCATCTTCACTTTCACATGATAGTGAATTGTCTCCAGTATGGTCAAATTCGGCACCGACTTCACCTCAGTTTCCAGACCAATACAATTATTCTCAAGCACCACAAGAAACATCAGATATTATTGCTGCAGCATTTACTCATACATAATTACTTATTTGAATACAGATTATTTGTTTTGTAAAAGAATATGCCTTTCAGTTTTAAATATGTTTGTAAAGTTAATAAATAAACAATTTTTTTTCGTGCTTACCTTTATAAATGCTTATAGAGCCTCATACACTTCTTCACATACTGGTTTGATAAAATTTGAAATCGTATTTTTCGGCACTCTGTACATGAAAGCTAGTGTAGCAAAGGAATCACCTGTTGCCAAATATCGCAAGGTAATTTGCAATTTTAGTGCTGCGGGAAGTGCTTTTCGCATAACAGTATCCTGTTTTTGAATTTTAGGTCCAATTTTTGAGAGTAGTTCCTCAAACTTTTCTCCAGACATTCTCAGGTGATTCTTATATCCTTCTGTATCCTCCAAAGCAAGTTCTCTTAAGAGAGTTTCTGAAACTCCATACTGATTTCTCCTTTTAATCCAATTGCGTATCCAAAAACGGCGTTTTTTATGCTGTCTACCCCTTCCAAGTAAGATAATGTTCCTTAATTCTTGAATCAGTAAATTAGTAATAACTTGTACACCTACACGGACGATTTCTCTAGTTGGCGCCATTTTATTTCACTAGTCCATTCAATTTTTACACTTGAAATGTACGATGTGTGTGAACCAAAAACTTGACCGATTTTAGTTGATCCACTAAAGTTGATCAACTAAAATCGAATCATGAGAACGCGCCTTTACTTATTTACTACGTTCCTGTTTAAGCTAGTCTCCATATTGCAACATTCTTTTAATATAGCCACAGCGTTGTTTAGTTTAGAATCTAAACAGTGCACTGAATCATTTTCCATCGATACTAGTTCAATTAGTTGACGTAGCTTAGGCCAAGTATCACACAACAGGGATTTTTCTAAAATATTTTCATAATGATTTTTATCGACAATGACAGTTTTTCGATACATTTCTATTGACAGATCACTTCTAATTTTTAGAGAACTAATAATATTTGGACATCCTTCTTCCAAATCGGCAATATTTAGAAAACAAACATATGCTGTATTTTCTATTACCGTGAGCTTTAATTGTCTCAATTTTCTTTTATACTTAGACACTAAATTGGCGAAATCCAAAATTTTTTGTCTTTCCATCTGCTGTTCTTTGTTTTTTTGTACATTAATTCCCTTTTCTATTAAACTGCATTGTGAGCAACTTCGCCCAGTGGCGTCGCTAGGGGGTGGGCCGGGTGGGCCTGGGCCACCTAAAACTGGCTTGGCCCACCCTGGTCCCTGTCCCACTCTGGTTAAAATTAATTTTAAAATACATAAAGTAATCAACATTACAAAACGATATATATAAATCATTTAGTGAATTACAAACGGAATTATTAACACCAATAGATGACTGATCGAAATCGCTTTTAGTCGTGTTTAAATTGAAGCGCCATTTAGTAAGCTAGCTTTATTACGAATTAAGCTATAAGTACGTGCCGAAATGACATCATTGGAGCGTTGTAACAGGTCGCGTCGAAGGTCGGCAGCCGAAATATGGAGTTTATAAACATAAACATTAAGGGCCGGTTCTACAATACATATTTATCCGGGGAATAACTTTATCCTTGGTATAAATTCAGAATCTTGGTTCTACCATTACACTTATGCGCGGAATAGATAAACTGTTGGTATAACTAGCGGGTTAAGTTATTCGGTGGCTTCGCGGCAGAATAAGGCGCTATTCCACTGATTTGGCAAATAGTGAGGTTATACGTGCGTGCTTGTTTTTATGTCAAAGTTATTTTCGTGACGATTATTTGGTTATTGCAAGTTTATAATGGCTGTGAATAATGTAGATCTGGATGTATTTGAATCAGACGATGACGAGGAGATAATCAACTATGTTGCAAGACCAAGAAGGCCAAAAATATATGGCGAAAGATACAATTATTTCGACGAACTCAATGATGGACAATTTTTTATTAGGTTTAGATTACAAAAGCCAACTGTTTTACGACTATTGGTTGAAATCGAATATTTAATTGAGTCTCCCACTGACAGGTAAGAGCTTTTCCACTCAATGAATTTCCCAAGAAACTAAAAATGTTTATTTTTTACAGAAATCGTTCCATATCCCCAATAACAAAACTTCTCCTAGCACTAAGGTTTTATGCTGTCGGCACAATGCTTCTTGCTATTGGAGATTTTTCTGGAGTCAGCAAAACTACAGCATGCATGATGGTTAGGCAAGTGTCGCAGGCAATCGCATTACAATGATCAATAGGAAAAAAGATGCAAATATGCATTTGCCCAACTCTAATAATGAAAAATGTGCTAGCTTGGTTAGAATACAATGATTAATTAAAATTTGTTATTAAATCAATTAAGGTTGGTTATTTAAGGACATCTTAGCAGGATAAGAGATGCCTTTATATGTATCATTAACTGGTGTTGATTATTAAATGTTTGCTTAATTATTCTTCGCAAGCTAGAGGTAAAATTAAAATAAATTTATAATGAATTTACAAGTACATGTTTAATTATGGATTGCGATCTCGAATACAATGTCTAGGAAAGAACATACAGAGACAATTTAAATTATGAAATGATAAAAATTTTAGAAGGTAAAAGTAATAATAATAAATTACCAGAAAGATTAATTCTTCAAACTTTTATTTGAAACCAAAGTTAGGTTTTGTTTCAAGTTATTTCTCAAATCTTAAATTAAACCGTAAAATTGCTCAAGCGTTTGAAACTCCATGCAAATCAACCTTTCCAAAATTTTTAAGTCCTGAAAAATTTAATTCAATTACAAATACAAACCCAGTAAAATTTCTAAAGAATTATGAACGGTTAGCAGCAGTAAATTCATGGAGTGGAAAAAATAAATTATTCTTTTTCGGTTCATTTTTAACAGGGCCAGCAACTTTTTGGTATGAAAAATTTAGGACAAATGCTAGTAATAAAAATTGTACTTGGGAAAATGTTAAAACCCATTTTGTAAAAGAATTTTCAGGAAATATAGTTCACAAAGAATTAAAATTTAAAAACAACTTAAAAAAAAGGTGATTTTGAAGACATTAATAATTATTTAAATAAAATATTAGACCTTTGCTATAATTTCGATGAAAATATGTCTGAAACGGACATGATAAAGTATTTCGAATTAAGATTGAGGCCGAAAATATGACGTTAAAAAAATTGAAAAAATTCGTACTTAAAATAAGTATTGCCATACAACGACAAGAAAAATCTAAATCACGAACAACCAAATCTCCTTTATTGATAACTAAATTCAAACCGTATCAAAACGAATCAGTAAAATATAATACTAAATTTTTAATAAAAGGTTAAATCAAAATTCAAATTTTAATCGTTTTGGCGTAAATTTCTGTGACAGGGGAGGAAATATAAATCAAATACCTTTACGCATTGTAAATACTAAACCGACGTGTTTTAGATGTGGTAACATAGGTCACACTGCAAAAACATGCAGAACGAAAATGAACGTTAATATAAAAATTCCACAATTTAGGAAACGAAATTGTCAAAAATTTATCAACATGAATAATAAACCAAAGAACAAAAATGGACAATAACATTAAGCCGCAAAGCTATTCAAATTAAATTAGAATATAAAAAAGTTACTTATACAAAAATAAAAAAGTTTTAACAATTTTGATCACATTAATAATAAATAAAACTGAGTCTAGATACAGGTGTAACTGAAAAACTTGTACGAAAAATTATGTAGAAAATATAGGAGATACTATAAAAGAATTTTCTTGTTTTGTTAATGTCCATATTCACAATTTGTTAGTTCTTTAATTAGAACTGGTTTCCGAGTTTGTTAAAGTTGAAAAATCGTACATCGACTAATAACAGATGTAGTAGTCAAGTCCTCTCCAAAATCTTTAATTTTGGGAATGAAGTTTTTGCTGAAACAGACAGATATAATTAATTTTCGAAATTCTACTGTAATTTTAAAAAGAAGATACATTAAATTTATTTGTATTAATTTTCAGAATAAAAGTTATTAATATCAGCCTTTTGGGTAAGTCAATTGAATTAATACTTTTACAAATCTTTAAACGAAATAAGATTAACTAATGAGAAAAAATTAACTTCTTTAAAACCATTTTGATTGGTGACATTGGAAAAAATTATGAGAAAATTTGTTATAGAATTGAGTAAATAATACAAACAATTTGGAAAAAATAATCCTGAGATAGGGTTATATAATGATTTGTTGTGGAAAAACAAACAATTCCGACTGCTTAAAGTCAAAATGAAATAAAGTATGATTTATAATAAAAATTTTGAGAAATAATTTTGTTTCATTTCCATTTATTTTAGAGAATCTACAAAAATGTTGATGCTCTCAAGTTCATATTAACTAAAATATTGTTGCTTGTTGATCAAATTAAAATTGAATATGCATACTTACGTAAAAAAGTAGATTTTTGAATAAAGATGTGTATGAATAATTATAGAATAACTATAATATATCCAAGGTAATATTGGAACTTGATGAAATTCCATGAGAATACTTCCAATCTTCAAAAGATTGTCAAATGAGGTTGCAAACCTGAAACATTATAAAATGAGGTTAGGCGACGTGTTTTTGTTCTAGAGAAAAATAATAATAAATAGTAGTACCTTAACAGTTGGTAAATTGAAAAATTTGAAAGGAAAATATAAAGTTATAAATTACAAGAGATTATGAAGAGGTGCAAATCGGTAAAAATTTAATACCTGTACACTCTAAACAATATATTGAAAAATAAAAATTGAATTACTACTATAGCAATAAATGGAAAATAAATGGAATAATAATGTTAATAAGGAGCATATCTTCTACTCGTTATAGTAGAGCAAAGAATTTTATGAAAATGATTGTATAATTAAATTAAAAAGCTCCTAATGCCAAGAAGAAAAATAATGTAATAATGTAACGTAATGTACTTTAATATTCAAAATATATATAAATTTCGATGATTCTTGGTAAGTCTCTAAAAGTGACAATTCTACTCAAATAGTATGAGACAGAATTTATCGTAGCCTCCGTATTGTATGAGTTATCAGCCGTGTTTTAACTTCTTCGCTGATAAAAGTTATAATAAAGATAGGATAATAATGGTTAACTTTTGTGTGTAATCAGGTAGTATATTTTCATTCAGTTGGAATTAAAGATCCACCTTTTTTAAAATTTACATGGGACGCCCTATACACGGTGCATAGTAGGAAAAAATTGATTGAAATAAAGATAAATAATTATGGATTACGCAAGAATGTATTATGGAGGCCTAATAATTCTTGAAAAGGGACACTGAAAACCCTGGCCGGGATGATATGTTCAAAAATATGAAATACAAAGATAAAATACAATTAAATTAAATAAATCCCTCGTGTCAGCTAACTTGATTTAGCAACGGACATATCACTTAGTTAGTGTCTATTCCTTTTAACTTATTTTTTAAAATCATCAAACTCCTGTACAAGGATTTTTTATGGTTCGAAACGTAAGGAGAAGAGATGTAGTTTGAAGATAAATAAAAGAAGGGTTCAACGGCTTATTATTGATGTTTATAAAGCGCGCATGTTGTTGTTGTTATTATGAGGGAAGAAGAAGCTACATTGAAATTTTTTATGGAAGGAAGTCCTCAACACCTACGGGTATAAGGGGTTATAGAAAAAATAATTAAGTATAATGCACCAAAGAAATATAATATAAAGAATTAAGTGAAAGAAAATATATAAAAGAGTAATGAGAATACTTAGGCCTATAAGTAATAAAAATATATATGTAACCAATACGGTTTTGCCCTTAACAAAAACACCACGTGTACAACAAAAAGGCTTTAATGTTTCACACAAAAAATAAAGACTATAAATGTTCCAACGTTCTTCACGTCCGTTTTTGCTGTCACTGCCTTGTTCCCCTTGTTCCTCCGCGCTTGCGCGCTTGGTGTTTACGATCATGTCCCCTCGCGCATTCTCGTTAAGCGGCATTTACATTTACGAGTAAGTTGTATACGTGTACTCGTATACGAGTCATTTGGAGTACGAGTTTTATTTACATTATATTCAGAATCGCATGCGAGTAAACTGTATTAACAATGGCGCCAAGTAAAAGAATGCGTGCGGCTATGGTAGGAATTTTACTATTACTCGTAAAGGCAAAACAAAAACGCGATGTCGTCTACAGAAAACGACGAATTTGGGTGAAAAACTCCTTGCAGTCGAGAGCTGTTCTGGGAATTGAAGAGAAATTATTAATAGAATTACTGACTGAGCACGGAGATGGATTTAAGAACTTTCTAAGAATGGATAATACCAGCTTCTTAATGCTCCATGATATGGTAAGTATATTATAACAAATGAAATATTGATTCACAAAAACTATTTCATTTTCAGATACAGCATCACATAAGTAAGCAAGATACACAAATGAGAGGGTGCATTAGCTCTAGACTGCAATTAGCCACAACCTTAAGATTTTTAGCTACTGGTGACAGTTATAAATCGTTGGAATATCTCACTCGTATATCTACTTCTACCATATTCATTTTTGTACCAAAAGTGTGTGAAGCTCTGTATAAAGAATTACAACCGAGGTATATGAAGGTAAGTTACAAAAACTGAAACACTGAATAGGAATCTTTATTAAAAATGTATTATTAATAATTAAAAATTATTCACAAAATTTCAGCTCCCTGCATTGGTGCGTATATAGCATTATTTGAATCTTGGTTGTAACAATCATCAGAATTCTCATGTGGAATTTGCATATTCGGAGAATATGCAAATTCTAAGGAATTCGAGGGAGAAGGAGATGGTCCACTTGTATCTGTATACCTCCCTAATGAGGTGGAAGGCCTGTTTTCACTTCGGATTATTAGAAAATTTCCATTTTTTAATAATTTCAATCTTTTTCTTGTTATAATTTGTTGAAGTTCCAATTGAAGCTCCAAAGCATCTTTTAGAGGCATATTTGTTAATTGTGAATTGACACTTTCTCCAAATTTATCAAATTCACATGATTCAGCAACACAAACTTCTTTAGAAGTTTTTAAAGCAGCGTCAAATTCCTTATTTGCGTTATTATTATCATTAGTAATACGTCGCTTCTTCAAAAAAGTGCAATTTGGAGTTTCATGGTGTTTCGTAGTATGCTCTTTTTGTTTGGCCTCGCTACCAGTTCACAATTCAAACGCGGATCAAAGATACGTAGCACTGGCTGGGCAATCAATTTGTTAATAATTAGTTTTCTGATATTTTCACATTCAGGGCTCCATAGAAACACTTGATTTTTACGCAACAATGCCGATATCGGTGCAGTAATTACTGAAAATCCTTCAATAAAACGTCGAAAATAACCAGCGAGACCCATGAATTGCCTTTAAGGTCCGACGGAGGTACCGATTCTGTCAATGCACGCACTTTTCTCGGGCTGGGTCGCACTGACCTAATAGCCCACCAAAGTACTCCGTTTCTTCCGCGAAGAAAACGCATTTTTCGTAATTCAGGGTTTCTAATTTAGATTTTAATCAGAAAATGTTGAGAAAAATGTAGAAAAAATAGAAGAATTGTTACATAATCAGTCTAATTTTATGAGTTACTTAGACGTGAGACTATTTATTGATGAAAATATTCAATTATAGAGTCTATTTTCAAATCAATATAAATTTGAAATTACAACTTTAACCAATGCAATTCTTTTTAGTCAAAAAGGAATAATTCATCCTGCGATTTTACCACCACAAAAATTTATGCTTGAACTACAACAATTATTTCATCATTTACCAAAAAATTTAGAATTTCCAGTGTCGCTGACACCAGATAATATACATATTTTGTTAAAATTAATAAAATTAACAGTTTATTACAAAAATTCCAATTTAGTGTACATTATTTCTGTACCAATAACAAACAATCTTGATTATGATGTTTTAAAATTAACTCCTTTACCAATTCAGTATATTAAAAATACATATATTTTTATCCAACCTTCGTCAAAATTTCTAGCAGTAAGCCTAGATAACCAACGATTTTTTATGTTATCAACAAATGTATTTGAAACTTGTCAAAAATATATTAACCAGCGAGACCCATGAATTGCCTTTAAGGTCCGACGGAGGCACCGATTCTGTCAATGCACGCACTTTTCTCGGGCTGGGTCGCACTGACCTAATAGCCCACCAAGGTACTCCGTTTCTTCCGCGAAGAAAACGCATTTTTCGTAAATGGAAAGAAATTTCCATCGTTGCAGCCGGCATAGCAGCTATTAATTCACACGTGCCTAAACTATAAACAGTCGTTGAGCCAAATCCCGAGAATTTTCTGATGTCAGGGGTGATTGCCACGGCAAGTTGTCTAGCAGCGGTCTCACGTAAGATGGACACGTCAGCACCGCTGTCAACCAAATAACTGAACTTCATGACCTTGTTATTGCACAAAGTTGTAGCGCGATGGGTGATACCGCTAATTTACGTCCGCGGTGGACCAGCATAACCGTCTTCGGTTTCCCGTGTTTTTTCCAACAGCTATTTTTGGTATGTCCTATTCTGGAACAGGGCGTACAAGTGGGTAGGGCTGACTCGCGTGTTCTGTCACGTTCCGATTTTTCCGGCTGATCTTGCTTCCGGGAAACCACACGGCAGACGTCTTGGCGGTGGCCATGCTGGCCGCACTTAAAACAGGCACCTCTGAATGCATTATTCTCTCCAGATGGTCGGCGTTCGAAGGATCGTTTCATAGCCGACCCCGTGCCATCAACAGGTCGTTTACCGATTGTTGGTCGCGGCTTACGCCGCCGAGCGTCAAACTCGTTTAAAATTTTCAATACATCACGTTCTGAACTGGGCTGATGAATCGCTATTGCGGCTTGTGCTTCTGAGTGGTCCAATCCATACTCTACCATGCTTAGAATTGTGTTCCATGGCAAATCGGCATGGAAACGACGGACACTGCGAAAATTTTGGATGCCATAATCGCTGAGTGAATCGCAGTCGTGACTGCGCAAAGTTGCTGCAAAAAACGCGCGGGCACCGAGAGTCTCACGATCGGGGAAAGCAACAACAAGATCGTTGCAGAAATCTTTCCATTTACGATGAACTGGTCGCCAATCACAGTAATACCGATGGGCTCTATTTTTGAGTGCCTCACCAGCCTTCGCGATCATTAGCATATCGCTTATATTAAGCTCCGCCTTCAATTTACTAGCATCACTGAGCCATTCTTCGATAGCGTACGTGCTGGTATCTGGATCAAATTCCGCCAAACGAAATGACGTACTACCTGACGCTGAGGAATGCGTTGTAGTTACATCCGGCGTGAACAGGCTAGGCGTTGGCTAAGCGGCCATTGTAGTTCGACGTGACAACTCTGCTAATTGTTCCTGTTGTTTAGTAACTAATGTTAGAAAAGTTTCTTGCCACTTTACTTTCGGGCTGGACGAACAGGTACAGATTCACAATCACCGGCATTGTCATCAGAACTCTCGCTCCAAGAACGCGATTTCGACGCCATTTTCACGAGATTCAAAACGCACAAAAACAAAGAAAAATGTTCACTTTGGGCACACAGGATAATATTCCACTTCTGATGTAACCAATATGGTTTTACCCTTAACAAAAACACCACGTGTACAACAAAAAGGCTTTAATGTTTCACACAAAAAATACAGACTATAATGTTCCAACGTTCTTTACGTCCGTTTTTGCTGTCACTGCCTTGTTCCCCTTGTTCCTCCACGCTTGCGCGCTTGGTGTTTACGATCATGTCTTCTCGCGCATTCTCGTTAAGTCATGTAACACTCCCTACGTACCCGTACGTGGAGGGGCTCTCGTTAACATATTGCTATGATATTTGGAGGTGTATGTTTTTGACTGGGGTATTGTAGTTCCTGGAAGGCAATTTTTGGGATGCTTGCTGCAATTCAATTTGCGATTGGAGGTTTGTGAGAATTTTAAGATTTTGATTTTCTAACTTTTAAACTCAGGGTTGCGTATTTTTGAAATATATTGCAAAGTTTATTATTTGGATACTTGACATAAAGATTCGTATTAGGGAGTGGAAACTTATCCCATAAGAATCCAAGTGTTTGTAATTCACAGGGCTCCAAATTGTCTTTTGTAATTATAAGTACATCTGTGGGCAAAACTAATCTGTGGGCAAAACTTCTGCACAATTTCATTCATATTCATGTGGTGATATCATGGCTGATAATGAAAGAACAGGTTTATAAAGGAATCTTATCGAAACTTTCAAATCAAGACAGCGTAATAATAAAATCATATAATGCTAATAAGCTACAGGCAGCAGAAAATGAAAAGTTACAAAAGCTACAGGCAGTAGAAAATGAAAAGTTACAACAAAAAATGGAACTAGATGTTCTCAAAGTCAAATACGAAAGTGAACTAGAAGTTCTCAAAGTCAAATACGAAAGTGTAAACAAAGAATTAGCAAACGCTAATTGCGACAAGCTTTCAAAAACCAATTTGATTGATGTAAGAAGTTTTCTTGATTATTTTGATAGAAACAAACTTAATCAACAAATCTTTGACAGAAACGAAAGGTTCGCAGCGTTTGCCAAGAAAAAAGAAAAAGACTTGGGTTCTTTATTAAATGAGTTTATTGTTGAAAAACTGTATCCCGACATTTACCAAAATGCCTCGGTGTACATCAACGAGCCCCACGTTGGGCGCCAATTTTAATTGCAATGATTTGCGTGTGCATGTACTCACTAGAAAACAATACCCTAAATGCCCGCAATTCACGCAATTACAAATTATATTTTCTATGAGACTCTTATTAACTTTCTCAGGGTCTTTATTTAGCTTGTAAGACAAGTTATTATAAAATTAATTTGAAATAGAATAAACACAAAACAATATCAACGTTACAAAGAAAGGTTTTATTTAATAAATCAATTTCTAAATGAAGTTTTCGAAAAATCAAATAAATTTTACTAAATACTATCGTCCTTTAAAAAAAAACACTTATCTTAATGTCTCCTTGTTGGGATATCCTTCATCATGCAAACGATGAATGTCCAACTTCTACTTCACTAGTCTGCAGGTTCCTCAAGGAACCACAAACACTCGCCTTTATTTGAGTCCTCCTCTGGACTGCTTTTACGTTATTTTGAACTTGGTTTTACCACCATCACAACTGGAAAAACTTTCTGGATTGCTTTATACTTGTTATTCTTCTGGACTTTTCACAATTCGTTGATAATTAGTTGTATTTTCTTCTTTTATATTCACAATCACTTTTACATTACTTTTTAAACTCGTTTTCCCTCTTTATTTATCCAGAGGATATAAAATTTTCTGTCTTTATTTACAAAAAATGTAACTAACTAAAACAAATTTTCTATTCTTTTGTCTTCCTTCTTTGATTCCCATTTTTTGAACAAACAAATAAATCTCATGACCATGAGTATTCTTTTATACGTTTGCAAGACAATTACTAGTATCATATTTCGTGAATAAAACCAATACATTTTAAATCTGTGAATTTTATGCTAATTTATAATTTTCTTACAGGCAATATGAATTCGTAGTTTATCATATCATGTGGTTACTTTTGTCCGAAAAGGAGAAGTTTGGCTAGTTCCTTTTTTGTCTTTCAATTATAACGATTCTTTTAATTTTTTACAACAGTTTTATACTTGTTTAGGAAAAATATGATATATTGCTATGATATTTGGAGGTGTATGTTTTTGACTGGGGTATTGTAGTTCCTGGAAGGCAATTTTTGGGCTGCTTGCTACAATTCATTTTGCGATTGGAGGTTTGTGAGAACTTTAAGATTTTGATTTTCTAACTTTTAAACTCAGGGTTGCGTATATTTTGCTATAATTTCTTGTTATAAATTCTAATAATTTATATTTTTTATATTTGTGAGGTTTGCTTTTACTGAAAGAAAAGAAAAACACAATCAGATTGATACGATTTTTATTTATGTTAATTTTAATTATAATTTAGTTCAGAATTGTTTAAAAGGTTTAATTTATAAGAAGTTTTAGACTTACTTGTGTGTGCATCGATAAATGCCTCCGGATGAATAAAGAGGAAAAAACGAGTTTAAAAGTAATATAAAAGTGATTACGAATATAAAAGAAGAAAATACAACGAATTATCAACGAATTCTAAAAAAATCCAGAAGAATTACAAGTATAAAGCGATCCAGAAAGTTTCTCCAGTTGTGGTGGTGTTAAAACCAAGTCCAAAATAACATAAAAGCAGTCCAGAGCAGGATTCAAATTAAAGGCGAGTGTTTGTGGTTACTTGAGGAACCAGCAGACTAGTGAAGTAAAAGTTTCGACATTCATCGTTTGCTCGAGTGAAGAATATCCCAGTACGGAGACATTAAGATAAGTGATCTCTATTAGAAAGACGATAGTATTTAGTAAAATTTATTTGATCTTCGAAAACTTCATTTAGAAATTGATTTATTAAATAAAACCTTTTTTTTTTGTAACGTTGATATTGTTTTGTGTTTATTCTATTTCTTATTTATTTATTAATAATTTATCTTACAAGCTAAATAACGACCATGAGAAAATTAATAAGAGTCTCATACTAAATATAATTTGTGATTGCGTGAATTGCGGGCATTTAGGGAATTGTTTTCTAGTAAGTACATGCACACGCATATCATTGCAATTAAAAAATGATATGTGGTTTTGGTACATAGGAAACCAAAGTGGTATTCTTAGTAAACCCAAACACAGACGACTTTTCTTTGATTTTTATTTGCTGGAAATTCTATTGGTACGAATTTTTTATTTTTTCTGTCTCCACTGAAGTGGACCATTTGCTAATAATGCATTCACTAAATTCAAATCGGTGAAATAATTGTCGAAAGTCACATTTCTATTAGATCTCAAGTAAGGTTCAGTAAGATACTGAACTACATTGGAACCCAAGCTTCTAGCTATTTGATTGCCTTCCTTACCCCAACTACTCTGCATCACAGAGTATAAAAAGGTTCCAGCTTACTGGTACGAAGACAATCGACGATCCACTCCAATCCAGCAAGAAGCTTTCATATACAATTCTAGAAACATCCATACTCTCATTACTTAAACATAATGTGGGTTTGGTATGAAGTGTTGTTAGTCATGTAAGTAATTGTATTAGTCTTAGGCAATCATGTAAAAGGTTATTCAAATATATTGTTGTGTATTTCGAGTTGTGTTTCATCTACGGACATAGTCACGTGCTACGATGTTTGGTTCATCTAATATGAACCAAACGAACCCCCTAACGTGACAACTTGGTGGAGGTGCCGTTTGCAATTCCTTTGATTGAAATGTTTATTTTTATTGCCTTCAAGGAACAGTAAAATGCTAGCTTGGTTAGAATATCAATGTTAAATGAAAATTGAGATTTAATCGATTAAGGTTGATTATTTAAGGACATGTTAGCATGATAAGAGATGCCTTTATATCATTAACTAGCATTGATTATTAAATATTTGCTAAAATTATTCTTCGCAAGCTGGAAGTAGAAGTTAAACTAAATTTATTGTTGAATTATGAGTAAATATTCAATTATGGATTGCAATCTCAGGTATAATAATGTCTGGGGATGAACACAAAAGAAAACCTAAGCCAAAACATGATATAAATTTGAGAAGTTTAAAAAATAAATTATCGGAGCAACCAATTCAAGAATCTTCTGAAATCAAACAAAGAAAAAAGTTAGATTCTGTTTCAAATTATTCGTTAGATTTCAAACCAAAACATAATAGTTCGGAATTAACAGCAAATGTTACCGAAGAATCAAAAATACAAGAAATTGAAACCCAAAAATCAAATTTGGATAAATCTTTTTCATTTTATGAATACGAAGATATAATTGTATGTAAAGTTGATGGCAAAAATACAAAAAGTGTGAAAACCCTACCTATATCTGTTCCAATAAATTTAGACAATGCAAAAGAACAAGTTCTTGAAAAATTTACATCTGATAAAATTAGATTAAAACCTGATGAAAATTTATCTGACAACGATTCAGTACAATTGAAAATATCTGATAAAAATTCAAAATCAGATATGTCTGATAAAGATTCGAGCGAATCAGAAAAAGAAAAATTTAACAAAGATTCGTCACAAGTAGACTCTGAAATAGAAAATTTTAACACTGCTGTAGTGCCAAAATCGCAAATAGATAAAGAAACCACTGATCCAGAAACAGAAAATTTAAGTTTACTTTTTGACTTAGAAAGATTACATAAACTAGTAGAAAACCCTATAAATTAATCCCGGAGTATTCAAACATACTACAAAACAAACATTTATATCAATTTGATTATAAAGAGGCTTCTAAATCATCATCTGTTTCTAAACCTAGAGGAATGTTTCAACATTTTCTTATAAATACAGAAGATCCTATAACTATTGTTCCGCATAACTCAAATTTAATCACAATGGGAGATGTTACAATCACCGAAGCTTTTGAAACATTAGCAAATCCCATTCTACCTAAGTTTCTTAGTCCCGAGACTTTTAATTCAATTAAAGACAAAAATCCTGTAAAATTTTTAAATACCTATGAACGAGCAGCTGCAGCGAACTCGTGGTACGAAAAAAACAAATTATTCTTTTTTGGAACATTTTTAGTAGGACTTAGCAATTTGGTACGAAAAATTCAGAATAAACCCTGTCCATAAAGATTTTACTGGGGGAAATGTTAAAAGTCATTTCTTGAAAGAGTTTTCAGGAGGTTCCATAAATCGCGAATTAAAATTCAAATTACGATCTAAAAAACAAGGCGAGTTTGAGGACATAAATAGCTATTTATACGAAATATTGGACATTTGTTACAATTTAGACGAAAATATGTCCGAAGCAGATATAATTGAATATTTCGAGTCAGGTTTACATTCATGCAATCAGTACTTATATTCAGTATTAACAGAAGATGAGATGACATTAGAAAAACTGAAAAAATTGGTTTTAAAAATTAGTGCTGCTAAAAAACGTCAGGAACTGTCTAAATTACAAACTACAGATGCTACCTTGTTAGTTACTGATGTGGTACCATATCAAGGAACTTCAGTAAATTACAATAATTCTCGAGCTTTTGATAGAACATTAAATCAAAGCCAATATCAAAATTTTGATCGTTTTAATACATATCCTCGTTCGAGAGGCGCATTTTCAAATCAGAATTTGAGAGGAGGATTTACATATCGCGGGCCATTTCGTACATTAACTGCGCAACCAATTTGTTTTAAATGTGGGAAAGTGGGGCATACCATAAAAGCATGCAAAGTAAGTGTTGGTGTTTATATAAATTCAAAAAATAGACAACCACGAGGTCAAAATTTTAACAGAAGCGATAATACTAGAGGAAAACCACTAAATTTTGGCAGGAATAGTGATTTGGGAAATGGCAACGGACAGCCACGGTACTGAGCCACGAAGCTGTCCACAATCAAAAACAAGGGCTCCCTAATATAAAAAATTATTTACAAGTTTTAATTATTCTAGGCTATATTAATAACACAGAGGTAGAAATTATTATAGATACAGGATCAGTTGAAAACGTTATACAAAAAGATTTTGTACATAAAGTAGAAAATGCAGCAGGAATATCTTGTTTGTTAACTGCTGGAGGACATAAATTACCAGTCCTTGGAACAACAACTTTGGAATTAACTCTTCGAAATTGGAAAACCACCATTACAGCAGTAAGAATTGAGTCTTCTCCAAAGCCTTTGATTTTAGGAATGAAATTTTTGCTGAAACATAAGAGTGAAATTAATTTTCAAAATTCTACTATTATTTTAAATAATAATACAGTAAATTCAGTTTGTATTAATTTTCATAAATCTAGCATCAGGGACATTTGGCCAGCAAATCTAAATAATAAACTAATTTTCAATAATTTTTTAGATGAAATAGAAGTGTCAAGTGAACCAAACAATTTACATAAATTGATTTTAATTTACGATATAGAAATAAAACCTAAAGAGCAAAAAATTGTATATTTACAATTATTAGATAAAAATGAATTACGAAAGAGTAACTTTGAAATATATTTACGAGACAATTTGTTTCAGAAAAACAAATTAATCTCAATAAATTATACTCAAAACAGTATAAATAATTGGCAAATTGAATTATGTTCAAAAAATACAAATTAATGTAAGATTATTTGCAGGAACAGTTTTAGGCAGGCCTCTAGAAAAAATCGAGACATTAAATAATTAAATAATTCAAAATTATTATCGATACTAGATGTATATGCTGAACCTAATTCCAAAAAGCATAATATAAACCCTGAATTGACTATAAACCAACGAGAACAATTAGAAAAATTGACGAATATAAAGACATCTTTGCAGATAACTTTTCGGAAATAGGTTTCACTGATTTAGTACAGCACGAAATAATAACCGAAGGTTCTGAACCAATAAAATCTAAACCTTATAAAGTATCACATAAAGAAAGACAAATAATACAGGAACAAATTGACGAAATGCTGAAATATAACATAATAAGAGACTCTCAAAGTGAATGGGCTTCACTTATTGTGTTAGTTAAAAAGAAAGACAATTCATTTGGATTCTGTATAGATTATCGCAAATTAAATGCAGTAACAAAAAAATATAATTACTCTTTGCCAGTCATAGAAGATTTACTAAGCTACTTGAGTGGTGCTTGCTATTTCTCATCGTTAGATATGTATTCTGGATACTTCCAAATTGGGGTACATCCAGATCATAGAGAAAACAGCGTTTGTATCTCCTGATGGACTTTATGAATTCAACGTAATGAGTTTCGGATTAACGAATGCTCCTCGGACTTTCCAAAATATGGCAGATCGAGTACTGAAAGGTTTAAAATTTAAAGAAATTTTAGTATACATGGATGATATTTTAGTATTTTCAAATACATTTGAAGAACACTTACTTAGACTCAGAAATGTGTTTGAACGATTAAGACAACATAATTTAACTTTGAAACCTAGTAAATGTAATTATGCAAAAACGGAACTTATTATTTTAGGACATAAGGTAAATTCACAAGGTATTCTACCTAATGATAGTAAAATTCAGGCAATAACTGAATTTCCAACACCAACTACTGCTAAAAAAGTACAATCATTTTTAGGAATGTGTAATTATTATAGGAAGCATGTAGAAAATTTTGCAAGAATAGCAAAGCCGTTGTACGATCTCACTAAACCTTCAATTAAGTTTACGTGGGAGGAAGAGCAGCAAAAAGGCATTTGATACTTTAAAAAGTAAGTTATCATCTGCGCCAATTTTGCATCATTTTAACCCTGAATTAGAAACAGAGTTAAGAATAGACGCTAGCAGAGAGGGATTAGGAGCTATCCTTTTACAAAATTTTGATGGAGAATTTTTTCCAATTGCATTTATATCAAGAGGACTTACAAAAGCAGAAAAAAATTATTCAATATCAGAGCTTGAAGCTTTGACAGCCATTTGGAGCTTAACTCAGCTAAGACCTTATGTATTTGGAAAACATATTAATATAGTTACCGATCATCATTGTTTATGTTGGATCCAGAGGTCACGAGATATCACGTGTAGATTAGCAAGGTGGGCGATCAAGTTGCAGAATTTCTCATATAAGGTGTCTCATAAGTTAGGGGCCTTGAATAAAGATGTGGATGCGTTGTCTCGTAATCCATGTAGACCAGCCACAGAACTTGACGAAATTCAAGCAGAATTTCTTCCAACTTTCATAATGTTGCCCAATGATATTGAAGACCTGCAATGTCAAGATAATCAATTATCTAAACTTTTCTTGGCATTAGAAAATAAAAATGACTCTACGCTAAGAATTGGTGAACTAAAAAGAGCAAAATCATTTAAATTAATAGATGGAGTATTATACAAGAAAAATGTAAATTTACAAGGGTCACAAAATCTTTTAGTAATCCCAGATTCTCTAAAATATGAAATTTTATATAATAATCATGATGCACCGTTAGCAGGACATTTAGGTATTACAAAAACTTATCATAATATCAAATCAAGATATTATTGGGATGGTCTTTTGAAAGATGTGCAAGTCTACGTAACTGGTTGTGGAACTTGTCAAGCCCGCAAAGGCAGTACCAAAAAACCAGCCGGTTTGTTGCAACCTATTTCGATAGGATTATTACCTTTCGAAAAGGTAGGAATAGACTTAGTTGGACCTTTGCATAGAACTGCACGGGGGAAAACTACAATAGCAGTAGCAATTGATTACGCCACAAGGTACTGTGAAACAAGGGCATTACCAAATGTTAAGGCTGGACCCGTAGCGTCATTAATTTTAGAACAAATTATATGTCGACATGGAAGTCCAAAATATTTATTATCTGACCAGGGAAAAGTTTTTCATTCTCAGATAGTAAAAGAATTGTTAAAAATTATGGGAGTAGATAGCAGATTTACTACTGCATATCATGCACAATGCAACGGTTTAGTCGAAAGGGAAAATGGTACGATTATCGATATGCTTAGCAAGTACACAAATTCAAATCAAACAGACTGGGATACGATGTTAGTAAATGTTACCTTCGCTTATAATGTAGCGAGGCAAGAAACTACTAAATTTTCTCCGTTTATGTTATTGTATGGTCGAGAGCCAAGGTTACCCACAGATGTAGCATTAAATACACTTGTGACAAAAATGAATATTTTGCAAGTACGTGAAAATGCTTTAGCAGCACGGCATTTGGCTATTACAAATATTACAAAACAGCAAAATAAAGATAAAAATCGGTACGATTCTAAACATAGATCCGTTGATTTTAAAGTAGGAGAAACGATAAAAATTTTCACTCCGATTCGACACGTTGGTTTGAGTGAGAAGTTGTTATTGCGATATTTTGGTCCTTATTATATAAAGAAACAACTTCCTGAAGCAGATTATTTAATTCAGAAAGGCAGGTCGCCTAAAGCAAAAGAAGAAGTAGTTCACGTTAGTAGGATCTTGAAATTTCATGATCCATGGTCGTTAGTCCCACAAAATAATAATTCTCCTCGTAAAGATGCAAATATATCTTTAGACAGTGATAAGTAATGATAAATATATCTACAAAGTAAATGAAAAAATAAAGTAAGTAATATAAGGGGGAGGAGAATTTATTTTAGCCTCATAGAATCATTGTATTAATCCGTCATACGTCTAAACTTCTCCTATGACGAGTATTTTAAATAAGCAGAGTTACAAAAATATCTAATAATGAATAAATATAGCTTATACAAACGTGTATAATGCAGATTAACTTTTGGGTGTAATCAGGTGGTATATTTTCATCCAGTTGGAATTAAAGATCCACCTGTTTTAAAATTTACAGGGACGACCCTGATACACGAGTATAGTAAATGAATTATAAAAGGAATGTGTCAAAAATGTTATTACGGAGGCTTGATAAATGTTTGGTAAAAAGGCGCTGAAATCCTGGCCGGGTTAATATATCCTAAAAAATGATTCTAATGTAATAAATATTGATGATAATGAATAACCCTCTGTTTCGGCTGACTTTGTTTCAGTAACAGGATATATTAATATTTGTCTAGTGTCTTAGACCATTTACCTTGTTTTTTAAAATCAATAAGCTCCTGAACAAGGAAAAGTGTATGGTTGCAAACATACCTAGAAGATTTGTTTTAAAAGATTATTTAAATGAAGCATCAACGGTATATTTAAAGGAAAAAACGCGCGTATAATGTTGTTATGTAGAGGGAGTAGAAGTTAAAAATATAATGTAGTTGACCGTTGACAAAAAGTTAATCAAGTTAGAAGAAATCAATCAAGTTAGAAGAAATTAATCAAGTTAGAAAAAATTAATCAAGTGACTCAATTACAGGAAAACTCTGCTAAAATTTAAATGTAAAGAAACAAACTGTGGAAATATTAAAGAATACGAAAAATGAGTTATGAAATACAAGTCAAATTAAAATATTTGAACAAATGATTTCAGGAAAATGGAATATTCAAAAAATAAAAAAATAAATAAATATGAATTAAGATATTATGGATAAGGATATCAAAAAATATTAGACAATTACAAAGATAAATAAATGAATAGAAAAATAAATGCGGTTCAAATGAATATCGACTCATAAAAGTTATATTTAGATCACACCTGCATGACCAATGCAGTCATTAAAAAGCAAGCCAGCTTCATTGGGGAGTTGTGGATGCTTGCATCCTGTAAGATAACCAAACAACCCTTCATTGTTGTCTGTTAAGCCGCTGCAATGAGACTTGACCGGACACACATATGTTAATGAACTACCTATCTATGTGAACCAATATGAATTTAATTCAGAAGCACATATGAAATGATAAATCACTGCAAAATTATAAGTTGAGATAATTTAAACTTACCTATAATATGGTAGTATTTTCTATTCCAGAATAGATATAAATTATGTCTAGAATCATTTGATTGAAACCACAGATATTTACTTTCTTGATCACTAAATCAAGAGGGCTTTCTACCTTTGAAATTTGTATCTAGAAAATACAAATACATGAATTTCAGAAAAAGGAAAAGATTTAAGCAAATTAAAGTATTAAATAAATTAAAATATAAAATTTATAAATATTAAAATATTTTGAAAAAAAAATTCTAATTTTTATTTCAATTGTTACAGAAAAATTATGATGATAAAATCCAGTTTAAGTCAAGTAGACGATTCCTACACAATTACCGAATTCGAATACAGTCCAGGATTGCATTTTGAAAAAACTGGACAATTAAAATTATATAATAATGAGGTTACAATAATTGCATTTTTGAACTTAACGCATTACAATTATAAATTTGAACAACTTCAATATTATTTCGATAAAATACAGCAAATATGCATTGCACAAAAAGAGAGACAAAACAAATGGCGACCAAAGACCGAAATAATCAATAATTTAAAAATTTGTGATAATTTCATTCAAAATGCTATGGAAAGCTTAACTAGAATGAAATTTGAGAAAACTAATTTAGAACAATTAGTAGGGCACAGCCGTACAAAAAGGAGTCCTATTGATGGGTTTGGATCACTTTTGAAAATATTATTTGGAACGTTAGATAGCGAAGACGGTAAATTCTATGATAAAAAGATCACGGAATTTGAACAACACAGTAAACAATTAGCTCAGCCAATAAATGATCAAACAATAATAATTAAATCCGCAATTTCCACGTTTAATTCTTCAATTTCTAATTTAGATTTTAATCAGAAAATGTTGAGAAAAATGTAAAAAAAATAGAAGAATTGTTACATAATCAGTCTAATTTTATGAGTTACTTAGACGTGAGATGAAAATATTCAATTATACAGTCTATTTTCAAATCAATATAAATTTGAAATTACAACTTTAACCAATGCAATTCTTTTTAGTCAAAAAGGAATAATTCATCCTGCGATTTTACCACCACAAAAATTTATGCTTGAACTACAACAATTATTTCATCATTTACCAAAAAATTTGGAATTTCCAGTGTCGCTGACACCAGATAATATACATATTTTGTTAAAATTAATAAAATTAACAGTTTATTACAAAAATTCCAATTTAGTGTACATTATTTCTGTACCAATAACAATCTTGATTATGATGTTTTAAAATTAACTCTTTTACCAATTCAGTATATTAAAAATACATATATTTTTATCCAACCTTCGTCAATATTTCTAGCAGTAAGCCTAGATAACCAACGATTTTTTATGTTATCAACAAATGAATTTGAAACTTGTAAAAAATATAACCCTCAAAAATATTTGTGTGATCAAAAACAACCTTTGAATTTAGCCTATCACCACGAAATTTGCGAAATAGAGTTGTATCGTGGGTCACAAACAATTCCAAAAATTTGTGATAAATCGTATAGCTGAAATTAATCATCCGATATGGACACAATTAATCACAACCAATGCTTGGTTATTTACGATTCCGAAATACGAATTCAAAAGACATCATTCTTTCCGGAATTGGAAAAATTAATTTATCTCGTTATTGTAAAGCATTCTCAAAATCTACAATTTTGACACCCAAAGTTGATATTATGCAGTCTGAGTTAACCATGGAATATGTGCCAAAAATTAACCTACAATTCAACGATTCAAACTTTGAAAATGTAGGACTAGCCATTCCACACTTAAATTTGAGTGCTGGATATAAAACAGTCATTCACACGTTAAATGATTTACGATGTGCAAATAACAAATTAAATGACATTGAAAAAATTTCATCGAACCTTGCAAACACAAAATTTACAGGGTCGAAAATCGACAATTTTTTTTATACAACCTACGTACTAATGGCTATAATAATTCTAACGTTAGGCTTGGCTATAGTACGATGTGCACTAAAACAAAAATGTTTTAAGACCAACGATCAAATTAATAAAACTTTCAATACCAAAAAATTTGTAAAAGAGCTAAGAATTTTAAATTCAAATGCAGGAAAACATCATTATAACTCTCCACAAACACCAAAAAAGTGTTGTTTTATGTTGGAAACACTTGAAACAAACCTTGAAAAAAAAATATGAGGTTCTTCCTATAATTGTTGGATAATCTCATATTTTATAAATAAAAAGAAAATCTTTATTTTACATTGTACAAGTGGAAGTAGCAAAAAAGTTGAGAACATTAAGTCAACTTTCACAACTTATGTAGAATTTTGTGAGAAAAATTTAACATAACTAACTTTAGCAATAATTGGAAAATTACATGCTAATTTTACATACTTTTAGCTAATTTCACTTCGAACCATATAAATACTCTACGTGTGTATAGTACAAGAAATTAATAATCTTATTTATATGTTAACCAAAAAATTTGTTAAATCTAATCATTTGTAATGATTTAGAAAAAAACATTATAGAGAATAGAGTAAACAACCTATATTCATTGTAACTTAGATAATAATTAATTATAACATGAACAACATAGAAATTAATGAATTTTAAAATTGTTGCTGAACTTAGAAAAACTGCTACTCAATTCATGTTGCTATAAGTTTTAAACTTTGTACGGTAAGTTTCAAATATGTTAAAGTGTATTCACGCTAGGTGATAACCTTATTAATCAAAATATTACCACTTACCTTATATTTAAAGCTTACAGAAGTGCAAAAATCAGACAAAACGTAATAACAGCAGTACAAGGCACGTTAACACCGGCCATCGTAAACACTTGATGCGTCACTTTAAGTCACCTGAGCATGTTTCTAACACTCAAAGAATAGTTTTTACCTTAGTACCACAGAAGCGGCAAATGTAAAACATTTAAGGATCACAAACAGAAAAATGAAATTCAAAGTCTTATTTATTATATTTATTTTTTATAAATAAAACCATTTAAAATAATTGCAACAATATAAAAAGAAATCAATAACGCTCAAAATTTGTTATTATTATTTAAGCACAAAAATACAAAGTATATCAAGAATACAAAAAAAAGACGAATAAATTCTTAAATGAAATGTAAATCATCCAGTATTCGCTGGATATTGGGGTCTGGAACCTCCGGTACCTCAGGAACCTCGTTATCAGGAGGGAGCTGTGGGTCGTCAGCGGCAGCGGGCGGCGGAACCGACGCGTTACTAGAGGTGTCACCCTCCTCGTTATAAAAAAAGTTGATTCTAATGTGGAGTCCCTCCAGCTGCATGGTTACGTCCACATAACGTCGCTCCACGTTGAGTCCAAATAACCGAGGAGTAGCATGGTCAGGAAGGATTAAGTACACATTTCCCGGACCAACCCGGCTGTTCACCTGGGACGACGTGATGGTCAAGGGATAACGTTGCCGAACCCAAATGGTTTCTAACATCCGTCCCTGGTAAAGTTCTGCAAAAAACACAAACAAAATTATTATCAAATGCAAAACCAAATTAAAACAACAAACAAAAAAAAACAAAGCAGCACGAATAACAATAAAAATATTCGAAATACTTACGGACGCCAGGAAGGAAGTCAGCATCCAGGGGGGATGCGGTGTGTAACACCTCCTGAAGGGTGGTCAAGTAAGGATTCATGGCAATATCAACCAAACAATGAATGTGACATCTTGCTCCCGCGAAAGCTTTTAAAAGGAATTTTTGTAAATACAGCAAAATCACAGAAGATGCACCCCGCAACTTTAATGTAAACAATCTTGTCATTTAAATAATTGTATTTTTGAAAATACGCAAAAGTTTCAGCGAAATGGTCCTTAAACGTTTATGATAAAATGTTATATTAGAAATTAAATTATTGAAAACTTGAAATATTTTGTAATTTTATGTAAAATAGCAAAATATCAATTTATTTAAAATAATGTATGTACGTACGCCATCTGGAATGAAACTATGGAACTAGAATCATAATCTGGTGGAAAACTGACTAGAATCACAAATGGTAGAAAACTGCAGAACCACACCACACACAACAGCATCGGTCGAGGTCATCGTTAGGTGACTTAGCTTACAAATGAAAGCACGACGGGTTGCATAAGTAGCACAGTCACTAAACAGTGATATTTCAAGCCACTACAGTGTGCGTCCAATACGTAAACTAGTGAAGTGTTTTATTTAAACCAAAGTTTCGTGTAATGTTATAAATACACAACTGCTTATAAAATTAGTATACTTATATAAATGTTCTTTTAGCTATAATATTATAACCATTTCATGTATCATGTATCTTATAAAACCCCAACTACTCTGCATCACAGAGTATAAAAAGGTTCCAGCTTACTGGTACGAAGACAGTCGACGATCCACTCCAATCCAGCAAGCAGCTTTCATCTACAATTCTAGAAACATCCATACTCTCATTACTTAAACATAATGTGGGTTTGGTATGAAGTGTTGTTACTCATGTAAGTAATTTTATTAGTCTTAGGCAATCATGTAAAAGGTTATCCAATATATATTGTTGTGTATTTCGAGTTGTGTTTCATCTACGGACATAGTCACGTGCTACGATGTTTGGTTCATCTAATATGAACCAAACGAACCCCCTAACGTGACAATATCGGGGGACCATATAGCTTATTCCACAAAACGCCGTAGTTTGTTTGGTTTGCTTTCAAATGCCCAGCAGAAATCAACAAACCGAGAAAAGCGTAAATTTCAGTTGCATCGGTAGCTCTCCATTTATCCGAAAGTACACGATTCGCCTCTTGATTCGTATATTTTACTATATCATTTACGATATCATCATTTATATATAACATAAAAGAATCTAAAGGCTCCTCTACAATTTTTCCTGGTGGTAAACAAACTTTCTGTAATGGAGATTGGATGATATTACGAGCCGGAGTTCGTCCTTTAGGATAAGGAATTGTCGACCATTGAGTAGGGGAAGGTGTGTATGAAAGAGCCAGTTTTAAAAACCTGATGATAAAGACATTTTTACTGTTTATAAATGAAAACACGTTTTTATAGTTGTTTATTTATTGATAAAGGTTAACTAATCCAAAAACATTAAGAAAAGTTACTCAAAAATTGTCATTTTGCAATTTAAAAAAAAAGTAGAAATCGGAATAGATTGACAGAACAAAATCATTTTGTCTTTTGTTTTCAATTGCCTACACAGGACAAATAAGTACAGCATTAATGTCTTCATTTTATTTTGAAATAGGTACTGTCACAACCTTCTTTAGGGAGGCTAAATATAATGAAGACAATATATGTACAGTTAGAAAATAACTCTAGCCTGAAATACCTTAATTTATTATACAAATCATTTAATTAAATTACTCCACAATTGTGTGTGCATTGTACTCTTTTTCACTTCTGTTGATAAGTAATATTGTCCATTGAATTTTTCATATTTGGTTTGCAATATTTTCTTAACATCAAACAGCGAGAATTATATAATCAAATAACTATAAACATACTATGGGCGTGGAGTGTTTGAGGTAAGAATCTAAATAATACATTCACTCCTTTTTTAAATGCTACTTCAGTATAGTGTCAACTTGTAAAGTTGTCAAATAAAGTAAGGTTATATATAATCGGAGGCCAATTACGAAGTTGTCAGATTGGGTGCTGATGAAAGAGCCGACTTTCGTAACCTTGGAAATCAAGTTACTAAACAACAACAAAGCAACCCCCGAGTTTTTCTTTTGTCAATTATTTATTAGAATAATAAGCATCAATGTTTTAAGTCACAAAATCACTTTAATCAGCCATAAATACAAAATTAGCATAGCCTCTGAAGTCTATCAAGTCCTAGAAACTAACAGCGATATATAATCAGAAACAGTGTTGGCAAAAATAATTAATCGCTCCTTTAACACCACAAGACTCGAGTGCCCATCCACCACATATCTTACACTTGTACCACTCTTCCTTACTTTTAGAATAATGTCCCTTACAAATCACACAATAATTTTTATCTATCTGTGAATTTACGTCAACCTCTCGCTTTTTGATTTGTGATAAATTAATTTCATCTGAGTCTGTTAATGCAGTATCATCGTGCAATGAAATATTTGCGCTCGTGTCAGTTGAATCTTCACTTTCTTCTTTAGTTTTAGACTCTATTAAGCTTCTTTATATTTTTTTTAGTTGTCATCTTCTTAATATCTGTCTTTTTGGGTTTTGTTTTTTTCTCTTTTGCTTCTATTTTATTTTTTTCTGGAGTGTCCGTGATTATAGCAGATGACATTTTACGGTTATTCGATGTTACATTTTTCCTGGGACCTGCCTTTGAAAAAGGTCTTATAACTTCCGGACTTATAACTTGCTGGGAAGTGCTGCATTGTGGTGTTGTTGGTCGCAAATATTCTGACATCGTGTTATCCACCACTTCCGAAGCTGGATTGGGTCTATCGGTGACGTATGATGACAGGAAGTCATCGTCGGAAAACGTGTTTGAATTTAAGGGATAAATTCCAGTTTTAATAAAACCTTGAGTTACATTTGCAGGTTAAAAGCAGCTAAATATGCTTCTCTAACAAATTGAGGAACATGGTATATAGTCACAGTATTGCCAGGGTTTGACAGCATCCAGTCATTCATAGCAATGCGGTATCTGGTTTTAAATGGTGCATACACTGTCACGTCTAAAGGCTGCAATTTGTGGCTGCAGTGTGGTGGGAACGTCAGAATTATTATGGAATTTCGTCTTGCAAGTTCAATGACCCGGAGATTAACATGCGAATTATGATTATCCATTAATAGCAATGCTGGATTCTCTTTTGTAGGATTAATGTATTTTGCAAAATGTTCCATTGCCTGCATAAAAGAATTTTCAGTCATCCAATCTGATATGTGGGCTAGGACAAGTGCTCCAGACGGCCCATTACTTAACATGTGGTTCTTAAAGTTCATTCTTGAAAAAAAACGGTGGTATAGAGCCACCAGCAGCATTGATAAAAAAGAGGGTCGTTACGAGTGAACCAGGTTCGGCTGATGTGACCTGCCCTATTTGTTTTGAGCCCCTTTCTGCAATTATTTTGGGGGGAGCAGTAACGTACTGCATCCAGTTTCATCTGTATTATATATCATGTGTGGAGAAAAATTAAACTTTTGATAGATGCTTGTCAACTTCTCAAAAAATGAACCAACGTTAGTTTTGTTAAAACTTGTTGCTCTTGATAAAGAAGTGCTTTCAGGCTTTCTAATAGACAAATCCTTGTGTCTGCTCATGAAGCCTCTGAGCCATTCTACTGATGCACATTCCATTTCTCTGGATAGACAGAATTTGCTTGAGCATATTGAAAAGCTACTTCTCTAGTTTGCTTTCTGGTCAGCCCGTGGCACATTTTTGATGCGGTTTTTAAGTAAGACACCAACAAATCTTCTTGGTTTAATGTAAAAATGCGCTTGTTACCTATATTTGCGCGATGAACATATCAATCCTCATCAGAGTTCTTAGCTTTCTTAACAGTTTTCGCTAAATAGGATCTTGATATACCAAATGCTAACGCTGTTTTATTTATTGATTGCTTGTGCTCATTACCTCTTTCACTCCTTCGATTGCAGAAGTCGCAGGTCTCTGTCGCTTCTTTGGTCTTGGCGAAGCTTCCGACGACATTTTATTTATATTCTGAAACGTGAAAAAGTATTAAATATGAAAATCATTATTTATACCATGTAGGAGTAACTTATATTGGAATGAATAAAATAAATAAACTTTGTCTTTTTTCTCCTAATATACAGAGTTCCCATTTTAAAACTCCGAGCCTAAATTTTTTTAAATAGGCAACACACAATGCAACCCCCAGATCACTATGCTTTTCTACAATTTTTTTTAAATTGAGATCAGAGTTGTTTTACAGTACATGTATCTACTAATGATTAAGTACAAATTTAAGGTTACTTTAATAACCCAAATTTAATATTTGACGACAATAACTACAATAATTTAGTAGGAACATAGTACAAAAACTAACGAAGCAGGTGTTCAAATTGCCTTCCCCCTTCGTTTTCGCAGAGTATAATTCTTCTACGCATCGAACCTCTAACACGAGCTAGCATTTCTGGTGTAATAGAGCGACAACATTCAATTATCTTTTCGCGTAGATGTTCTTCATTTCGAATGGGCACTTCATAGACATCATGTTTTACTTTGCCCCACAAAAAGAAGTCTAGCGGAGTCAAATCGGGACTACGGGCAGGCCAAGGATGCAATGCACCTCGTCCAATTACGCGTCCCTCAAAACGTTGGTTAAGATAATTTCTCACATCCCTATGAAAATGCGGAGGTGCACCATCATTTAAAAACCACATGCTATTCCGTACGTTTTGAGGAACTGTTTGGAGGAGAGCCGGTAGTTCATTAATTAAGAAATTTAAATACATTTCACCATCTAAATTTCCATTAAAGAAATGTGGACCTATTACAAAATCGCCAATAATACCGCACCACACATTAAGAGAAAAACTTCTCTGAAAGTGAGTTATCCTGATCCAGCGGGGATTGCCTTGGGCCTAATAGTGGCAGTTATGTCGATTAACCATGCCGTTGTTTGAAAACCTCGCTTCATCACAGAATAATACCATATTTAAAAATTCCGCATTGCCGTTTAATTGCCGTCTAAGAAATTGACAATACTGAACACGATGCTCATAATCCCTATCTTCAAGATGGTGTATGGTATAAACATGGTAGGAGTGAAATTTGTTCGCCTTAAGAATATTGAAAACAGAACCTTTGCTAATGTTTAAGGCATTTGCAATCGCTCTTTGACTTGTATGGGGATTATCCGTAGCCATTTCAATTACAGCTACTTCGTTATGTTCAACCGTAACTTGCCGTGCCCATACTTTTGGTTTTGAAAATTGGCCATACTCTTGTAAATTCAGAAGAAGCATTCTAAATGTTTTGTCTGTTGGAATTCGTCTACCTGGAAAGCGTTGCGCCTACAAAGTACTGGCAGCACTCGCATTTTTTCTACATTCACCCAGAATTAGAAGCATGTCCACTTTGTCAGCGTTGGAATACATTTTGCACCAAAGATTAGTGATCGATAATCTTTGTTTTGTACCGTTCGAGTAATGTGGCTTAACGAATTTGATTAGTAAACTGTCAAGTTAATGCAAACATGATTGCCCTGATCTTAATTATAGAAATATTTTATTTTAAAATAATAGTCGGCATGCAGTGACTTGTATTGTGTGTTGCCTATTTAAAAAAATTTAGGCTCGGAGTTTTAAAATGGACACTGTATATTATTATATCCGTCTTACTCGTTTCGAGTGTTTAGATTACACTCATAGCCTATTATGCTGATCCATTGCAAAAAAGTAGGGGAGACTGTTGTACCTAGGAATTTTTTTTTAAATTTTTGTATTAAATACCGACCAAAGCTAGATTTATGAATTTTTTAGATTAGTGTAACAAGTATTTGTCCCTTTATATTATCCCCAATTAAAATCAACAAAAAATAATGTTGACTCGAATAACTGAGTATTAAAAAATACAATGGAATCTGTTCCAAGGTATGAGATGCTCGTGTACCTTGGAACTGACCTCTTGTACCTTGAAACAAAGGGAGAATTATTGAAATTTAAGGAGAATAAAGATTTTAAATTGTGATTCACACAATATAACGTTTATTAACAAGCAACAAGCAAACATTATCAGAAATAAAATATTATTTAAAATAAAGTAACTTCTTTTTAAAAAGTAGTTTCAATTATTTTTTTATTATTTATTGACGATGATGCTGTTCTTTTTTCCCCTTTCTTAACACGTTGTAGGACACTAGTTGGTTGAATATAATTGGTGTTGTGACACTAGGTTTTTTAATAGTAATCGGTTTATGAGGTATGTTTGTTTATGATATTACTAAGAAAACATGAAAAAATAGAAGATCGGCGATCAGTCACAACACAACACGTTTCTCTTAACTGCTAATTGACGCAACGCTGATAGGCGTTTCGCGCCGTGCGGCGTTGTGTCACATCGCAATAATAAAGTCCATGCGTGCAGTAGCAGAACGTATATCAGCGTCAAATTTGATCTTGCTTCCTTTTTCAATAAATGTAATAAATGTTATGAAAATTAATTTATTTTGCAAGTTTCCGTTTACAAATGACTTTACATTATTTTTTAAGTAACAAATATAATTGAAAAATTATAACACTTTTTATTTTAGAAAATTTTCGTTTTCAAATGTTTTTACATTATTTCTTTAACTCATGCCATTCCTGAAAGCAATCAGGGCATAGGGGTGGCTTGTCCACACAACCACAACAACGGTAACTTGTCTCCGTACGGTTTTTTTTTCATACACATTCTGCACTTTAAAAATACAGATTTTTTTTGGAAGTAGGACCAGGAACACCAGGATTCTTTTCAGGCCAATGGCCTTCCGTATCAATCCTAGGGTCCGGTTCTGGTTTATAGGAAGCTTGCGCGCCTCGTCTATTATCATGTTTTTAGCGTCGTATCAGATGTTTTCCTTCGAGCAAAGGATCCATTTTTAGAGTTTTTATAAGTTCATCTTTAAACTGAAGAAGTCTGTATTTGCGAGAGTTGCCCTGGCAGATTTTCCGGTACAAGTAAAACGCATTACATACCGCCAGGTCTAGTAGATGGAATATTACCTTTTTGTACCAGCGAATTGGTTTTTGTGGTGTTGAATAGGTAGCTGTCATCTGGTCGCATCGATCGATCCCTGACATGTGCTTATTATATGTGCTAACCTCTTCGGGATTTATTAGTTTCTTGCCAAATCTGTTAGTTACTCAAATCATGGGAGGATGATTACGTGTGGTTATGACCAACACATCTCGCTTGTCTCGCCATTTTGAAACGTAAACTTGTTTCCTACGAACCCAAAAGTGTTCACCCTTTTGCAATTTTCTTTTGACTAATGGTTTGGGATTGCTTCTTCGTTTGGCTTGTAGAGTGCCATTAGTATGTGTTTTAAAATTTAATAGCTTTTCAGATAGCTCAAAACTGTTGTAGTAGTTATCCATGTATAACTCATGCCCTTTCATGAGATAAGGTTTTATCAATCTAAGCACTACGGCTTCAGTTTTGGTGTTGTCCGATGCATTATCTTCTACTACAGTACCACTATACATTTCCATGTTCAGGAGGTATCCGTCCCATGTAGTTAGCTCGTAAAACTTTATACCATAACGGGCCTTTTTGTTTTTTATGTAGACTCTGAAAGTTAAGATTGCCCTCCCAAAAATTCTAGGATTCCGCTAGGACCTTGTGATTTATGTTACAGATACTATGGTCCCTTAAGACCGTTTCTGCAAAATTTCAGACCTCGGGCGGGCGCTGGACCGGCTTTACGATTTTTCTCCCGAAGGTCTACATTCGTCGGGCGTCGAGGCGCCCGAAAACGACGCTCGCGACGGCCCTATGCATTTGAAAGCGTCATTTTTGGTGTCTACGGGTTCGAATTAGTAAGTATACCAATTTTCAGGGGAATCGAACGACTTTCGCAAACTTTCATTTTTATAACTCAAGACAACTAGGTTTCAATTTCAGGGAAAATATACGTTTTTATACTATTTTTATATTTGTCTGGAAAACATGGAAAACCAGGAAAAGTCAGGGAATTTAGATTTGTTAAATTTTGGTCAGGGAAATCAGGGAATTGTACCAATTTCAACGTAAAGTCAGGGAATTTCACGAAATAGTCAGGGAAAATTCTGTAAAATGCAATTATTTTAATATTTTTATTTTTGCCTGCAAACCGAAAACATTGTTACCTAGGTATATGTTTGTAAAATTTATATTTGTTTCATTTGGTTTTTCTTTAAAGTTTAGATGTTGTATTTTGTTACGCTTGTTGAAAAATTTCCATTTTCTATAAAGTAATTTAAGTTTAATGAGTATCTGTATATAAAATACTTAATCACTTTAACAATATCTATTTATTTAAACCTTATACGTATTTCGGCATGTTTACATGCCATTGTCAAAGGTTCCATGGAAATTCCAAGTGAGCCGTTTTATTTCAGGGTAAAACGTTTGTATTTGGCAGGCCAACATGTAAAGCATCGTCTTATTTCTGTATTGGGTAACTGGCCCTTCACTTAGGAAATGAATGTTAATAACTTGTTCTGGTAACAGTTTAACTGGCTTCAGGTGCGCTCAAATAGCACCCGGGCTATGTGCTAAATTACTTGATAAAGTACACACACAAATGGTAGATAAAGAATCATCAGAATTGCGTGTGTAAATTACGACTGTGTGCCGACTTATTTGTGTTCTTGAACCCCCAAAATGGAAGGCCTGAATTTCCTCGGCATATTTAGTGTAATAGTTCTCGCTGAAGTCCATATGAATTATGCAGTCTTCTTGAGAGATGGTATCTTTTAGCTTTTTGAATTCGTTATATTGGTGGACAATATTGAGTTGATGATTCAACAATTTCGAAAGACTATCGCCAAGCTGCATAATATCACGAGGAGCAAGCTTCAAGGGTTTTTTAGCGTGTTTCCGAATTTTGTGTGGGTTTTTAGATTTAGCGTCCACTATATTTTCTGTAATAATCTGCCATTGTTTCAAATTTATAGGAATTGAATTGTCGAATTCTTTATATTGAATGTGCTTTGTTACACATTGGTGACACTTCCGAGCAAGGCAAGCTTCATTGTAACGGTTGCAACAGAAAGATTCCAGAAACTTCTCATGATTGGGAATAGTAATTATACTGGTTTGGTTGAGGCTTTGTAAAAGAAGATCAAAATTGGCATGGGTAACGCATAAGCACGTATCACGATCATTACTTTTCGGTTGCACAATCCAAAATGGACGCAACTGGCAAAAAGTGCTGTAACTAATTTTTATCTTACCAGATAGTAAAAATTTTTTATGCAAATTTTTCATGGTGTCTGTCAATACACGCTTTTGCCTTTTCTCTTTATTTTTCGTCACAGTTTCTTTTTTCCAGCACACAAACGTGAGTTGCTGTCTTCTTCCAGGAACTTATGAACCATATTTTTAACTGCATTATTTATTTTATTTCTTGTAGGTTTTCTGTGCTGGTCCAAAAGAGAACGACTTTTTGCTTTATAACTTCCCCAAACAATAACTTTTTTAAACCTTCTTTTGCGCTGGGAGTTGGGTTATTCAGCATCTCATTAACTTTAGAGTTCGGAGTCAACATATTAGATGGATTTTGTGCATTATTGTTGACACCTTGTAACCTTTTTTTGTATTTTCGCAGCCTACTTTTCAGATTCCTTATTTCTGTAACTCTTTTCTGTATCAGTTTATTTCGATGTCTCCCTATTTTCACCGACTTTTTTTTTGCTGCCAGTTTTCTTCTATCTTCTTGGTTTTCTTATCTAGGTTGTTCTTCAACTAAAGAGTCTAGCGTGTTGTCCCTAACGTATCTATTGGTAATATCTTCAAACTCACGCTGTCTTCTACGAAAGGCAGTAATATTTTCTCTCCAACGTTTTCGTGCTAGCCTATTTTCTCTAGGAGTCATATCTTTTGCGGGTTTTACTTTACCTTGTTCTTTTTTTCTCAAATACATTAACTTTTCTTTTTCTTGCTGCTCTGCACGCTTCACAGGATCATATTTGATGCGTTGATATCTGGCCTTTTCCTCTAGCCGTTTTTTTCCAAGATTTCTTCTCGCGTTAATTTTTTTGTCTTTGCCATCTTCGCATATTCCTGTAATAAATACGCCATTAGTAACTAGAATAACACAACGATTTTCTAAAAACAGATCAAAATTACTGCATTAGTAATGAAAATATATATCAATTCATTATGACGTAATTCCCCTGGAAGCGGAGTAATTCCCCTGGGTGTCTAATTTCACAGGGGAAATACACCAGGGGAATTACAAATTCTTATTTAATGCGTAAATAATCCTACAAAATCAACTATATTGTTTGTTTATCGTGCTTTGTCCCTTTACCCTACGATTTCATACAAAACTATGGTAAACACGCAAATAATACTCACCTTTTACAGACAATTGCTCACAACAGAGGAATTACAAAAACACTGACATCAACACATGTACCGCGGTTGCCGACCGCTTGACAACTAAATTTAAAAATGAAACGACGAAATGCGCCACGAACGACTAACTTCATAGCGCAGTGTAACCAACTGCACAATAACAACATGGAAACTTTTCTTTTATCATAAAATAATCGAAGTAAAAATATTGGCAGGGGAATTACAGAATAACGTGGAGACAGACATTTTTACTACATTTATTTTATTATTAGAATCTTTTCTACTTAAACAATCATTCAAACATTTAGATTATTTATTTTAGAATATATAATTATGGAACAAAGTTAAATTACTATGATTTTTAATAGTACGATTTTAATATTAGTGGATGACATCGCTAAGGAGACATTGCAGGGAAATTACAATTTTTGCGCTTTGGTGACAAACTGCGGGAATATAAAATAGAAATATTGAACCAAACTTGAGCTATTAACATGACGAGTTATATTAGTGCTCTGATTCACTTGTAATTACTATTTTGTCGTATTAAATAATGTAAAAATGCAAGAGACACACCTGGACCCCATTTTCAAGATCGACCCATTTGCAATTTGACCTGAGCTTGTGGTAACCAATCCTTTACGAGGGTAAAGTTGATATGTGATGGTCTTTATTTCTGCAGAAGAAATATTTGCAATTTGATCTGAGCTTGTGGTAACCAATCCTTCGGGAGGGTCAAATTGATATGTTCTGGTCTTATTTTCTGTAGTCGAAATATTTGCAATTTGACCTGAGCTTGTGGTAACCAATCCCTTGGGAGGGGCAAGTTGATATGTGTTGGTCTTTTTTCTGTAGAAGAAATATTTGCAATTTGACCAGAGCTTGTGGTAACCAATCCTTCGCGAGGGTCAAATTGATATGTTCTGGTCTTATTTTCTGTAGAAAAAATATTTGCAATTTGACCTAAGCTTGTAGTAATTAATGAGGGAGGGTCAAATTGATATGTGTTGGTATTTTTTTCTGTAGAAGAAATATTTGCAATTTGACCTGAGCTTGTGGTAACTTTATTCATCTCCATCGGATACTTCTACATCTGTTTATTACACATTTTAAATAAAGTTATTTTTAGTACTATACGTTCATCATTTAGTTTTATTTCGTAATATATGACTTGCCGTGTGAAAAAGGAACATCAGTATATTTAGAGAAATGATTTGCATGAAATAATATCAAAAAATTATTTTGGCCGGTTTTTGGTGTCCAATACTCCACTGTGCGTCGTCTAGCACACTGTAGTTATATTTGCGTCGTTTTACTACAGGACCAGACTTGCTGCCATTGATTCTAGAAAAATGTCTTGCCATGAATCCCAAAGAACCTTCTAAATTCTAGTGTAGACGTTTTTTCAATTTGTAGGTTATATATAATTAAGCGTTCACAAATGCTATATCGAGGAAACCCCAGAAAAGCCTGTGCCACCATTTTTGCGATCTACGATTCATCCCATATGTGCTTTGCAACTGATGTGCGCGATTAACGCCACCCATATTATTGTTATAGTCCGCGACTATGGAGGGCATTTCGCTGCAATACGGGTTCCGCCTTTCTGGGTTCTTTGTACTGTGAGCTCTTTAGTACTATGAAAATTTGAGGTAAAATTCACCAGCTTGTTCTCTTGCCATTCGAACACCCTGATTTTAGTATTTGAAACACGATGGTCATAGTCCCCTCTTTTCATCTGTTTCGTGTCCATCATTGGGGGAAAGCCTTGCCTATTGCTTCTAATAGTCCCACACCCAAGTTTTTTTAGGTATAATGTCTCCAGTAGATGAATACGTGTAAAATAATTGTCCGCGTATACAATTTTATATTTATTCCAATCTGGTTTGCTCAAAGATAGCACAACTCGTTCACCTAGGTTGAATTCTTTGAAGTCCTGTTTAAGTTCTTCATTCTTTCCTTGGTAAACTTCAAATGTAGAAACATAAGCGTTTTGGTCAGATGAACACCATAACTTGTACCCCTTTTTTATTGTTTTTTTAGGATTGTACTGTTTGATAGAACTTCTTTCCTTGAATAGGATCATGCTTTCATCTATGCTTAACCGTCTGGTCGTTTCATAGCATTCCTTGAAAGTTCTATTCAGGGTATTAGACAATAGAGGAACGTTATAAATTTTGTCTTTATTGTCTTTCGGAATGACATTACAATGTAAATGTTTCAGAATCTCCTCAAAGCGGTTTCTTTGCATACAATTGCTAATAATAGGTATTTCCAAATCTTGACTGGTATTCCAGTAATGCTTCCACGCAGGTAAACGATGGTAAGCTATAAAAAAGTTGATGCCTATAAAAGCAAGCAGTTCGTCCTTTGTAAGGTTCAAAGCTTTATTGCGTTGTGTAGCATATAGATTGCTTTGAAAAACAATGTCATCAATGGATTCTCCAACTATGCGGAGGTAAACATCAGTGGCTGAATTACAAGCAAGAAGTTCTGTTTCAACAGGACCTTCAGGAAAATTGTATTCGGGCATTATTTCTTCAACAGCTGCCTTTTCCACTTTCTGTTTGCTTCTTTTATCGGTTTTTCTATTTTTTTTATTTCCTTCTTTTTGGCTCGAGATGGAATCTGAATTGTCTGTTGAACGTAATATTTTGCTGCACCCTTGTTTTCGTGCATTGTTCGTTTCTGTTGACATTCCACTTGTTGCAGAAGATGCTTGTGGATCCTTTTCGGTAAAATTCATACTGATATTTTCTTTATCTCCCAGTTCATTTTCATTTTGCATTGAACAGGATGGTTGCGGGTCGTTTAAGTGTCAACATTAATAGTATTATCTTTTATTTGAAAAGAATCTGCAAAATCATTATAGGAATCACACTCACAATCTTCAGCATCACTGTCATCTTCTTCATCTGTCAATATATTATTGTCCAATGGTATTGGTATTGTCCTCCAGTTTTCTTTTTAGTAAGTGGTGCCTTATAAATCCATTTTATTTTATTTTCGGCCATAATTCCTGACGGTACTTTTGAGGCCTCTAAAGAAATGTTTTTTTTTCATAAAAAATACTGAAAAGTGCGCTAATTTGATATTAACGTACTAAAAACTCGTGTAAGAAGTCGCTTGTTAAATGTAAGCTTAGTATAAATAAAAACAATTGTGTAATAACAAAACAAAATATAAGCACTAAATCGTCACCTTCAATCTGCGACAGCAACTACTTGACGGGTCATAAACATCTACAATGCGCACGCGACCATGTTCTACTGCCACCCGATTGGTTTTGGGATGGTACTCAACCTTACCGTCGGGCAGCAGAGCCTGTGTAATGTACAGTGTAATACCAAATCGCGTTTAAATATAGTGGTACTTACAAGTACCGTCGGGCACTAAAGGGTTAAACTAGCTATACGTTTGGTTTCTAAGACTTCAGCTTTTGTACTTTTTTATCCAGGATTTGTTGGCTTCTCAATTTCTATTTCTAGACAGGCAATTATAGACTGAACATTGCTATAATTAGCTATAAATGCAATTGGAAATAATTGTTTAATTTTTCCTTTTTCAGGCCACATAATAAATTTACTTCAGTTTCCACTGAGAACCTTAACACTATTTGCAAATATTCTGCTTATATTGCTTTCTGACATACCAAAGTCATCGGCAAGTGAAACAAATGTAAGTGCAGTTTTAATTTTTTTCAACACTACATATATGTTTACAAGCGGCACTGGCGTGTATTTTTGTAGTAAATTAACAATATAAAAACAATCTTCAGGGAGACCTAAGTATACTCGAGGTCTGGGCGGAATTAACTTTAATATTCTTCCTAACGATAATTTTTTAATTTCTTGATTTAATTTTTGTTCGTCTATGTCACTAGACGATGAATAATCAGATTGTGAAGAAAAATCGGTTGAACTAAAACTGTCGAACTTTTGCGAGGCACTTTCTTCGACCAGTTCGCTGTCGCTATTAGAAGAGTACGAAAACTATTTTTGTCAAAACAGTTGTCATATTTTTCGGAGCTGATGGAGATGTGGCAGAATCAACACTTATTTTAAAAGGAGAAAATGCTATATTTTTTATCGATGTGACATTGCAGTGGATTTTCTTGCTTCGATAATGAATTCCCGGGGTGGAGATATAGTTTGTGTCTATTTTTCTACTGAAAAAGTTTGTGTGCCCGAAGTACTTGGTTGGCTTATGTCGTTCATCATGTCCACGGCTTCAGTGCTGTTACTCGTAGCACTTGTAGAACCAGTTAAAATATCCTCAATAAGTTGGAGATGGCAACGTTTTGTAGCGGCTTTTCGCGGATTTTTAGGGCAGCTCGTTTCCGATCTGCTTGACAGGCAAAAATATGAGGAACTACGTCAGATTTTAATTTCTTTTGGCCACCCATAAGTTTAAATTTCACATAATTTTCCATATCTTGTTCCAACTGAAATTTAAAACACGAAGTTTTAATTATTACTTAGGTTAAGTAAAAACATACTACCTACAGGTGGTGAAACATTTGTATAATGTCTTTTTAGGTTCCATTGTTTAATTTATGAAAATAAGTTCGAAATTCCTTAACAATCCCAACCACATGCACTAAAATCGTTGACGCACAGAAAAGTTCGCATATAAAGTGACGTAGTTGAATTCGCGCATGTGCAGATACATTTTCGGGCTGTTCATTATTGTTTAAATTTATTTCGCTTCTAGCTACATTATTAATAATAATTTAGTAAAATATTTCGTTTAACCCTTGTCAGGACAAGACATTTTACTCACACAAACAGGCAAGGTGTGTCTGTCGGACACGCATTTATATTTTGTTAATGGATAGGCATGGTGTAAAGGAAGGTATGGTGTGCTATCGCGCAGGTCTGCGTCTATCGTGCTTGCACGGGTGACGTCACTTGGGAACACGGGCTTGGGAATAATACGAAGTTTAAATACTACGTAATACGTAATACTACAGTAGACATTCTTAAATTATATTTCCCGCCTTTTTACTACATGATCATGACTGTAGTTCCTCTACTTCACGCCTGAGTGCAGCACAAGCTTGAAAGCTAGCAAAGTTTTTTGCGGCGTTCGTGATTTCCGCGCGAAGCAACCATTATTCTTTAAAGATTAACACCTATAAATTGTTTGGGTGGTTTTAGATAACTAAAAAAAAGAAATTTTTTGGGTGGGACTGATCATTACGTAAAAAGGCGGTCATATAATTATGATCGAACTTCACTTCAGGTATGTTCGTTTAATCATTAATTATATTTCCCGCCTTTTTACTAAATGGTCATGACTGTAGATGTTTAAAGAATCGTACAATTTTAGGTGAAAAAAGAAACTGTATTTTATTTACGAATATACACACTTACATAGTTTCACTTAGTGAGATCTAGTATTGATTCCGCAAAACTGTTCTTATTAATTACTTGACGGCTGTAAAATCTGGCAAAAACCAAAGAGTTTTCTGTCCAGCCCGCAGTTTTTCTGATTTCTTCTACACTTACACCTGCTCTATTAGCTGCGGAAGTACTAGCGTGTCTTGTAGAATGAGCTTTATATCTCGAAATATCAACTCCACTTTTCTCAAGAATTTCCTTCACCCATCGGCTTAGAGTCTGACTTGAGGCTTGACTATGGGGTTTTCTATGTGTTAGGAACAGTTTATTAGTGGTTCTGACGTTCTTTGTTTGCTCAATATATTGTAGAAGCGCCCCCGCTACACAGATGTTAGCATTATTTTTAAAAATTGGGAGTCTCAAAATCGGTTGAAAATTGTTTGGTCTTGAAGCTTTCATTAAGTCCGGTATTAAAATCAAGTCATCAAGACATTTTACTTACACAAACAGGCAAGGTGTGTCTGTCGGACACGCATTTATATTTTGTTAATGGATAGGCATGCTGTAAAGGAAGGTATGGTGTGCTATCGCGCAGGTCTGCGTCTATCGTGCTTGCACGGGTGACGTCACTTGGGAACACGGGCTTGGGAATAATACGAAGTTTAAATACTACGTAATACGTAATACTACAGTAGACATTCTTAAATTTTTTCCCTGTTTCCAGTTAAGCAATGAAGTTATTAATAAACGAAACAAATGCACAGAATTGATAAATAAAAGTTTTATTAATTAAATAACATGTAGTATGCTACAAAAGCGAAATAAAAATTAAAATAATACTTATGCAACTACTTATTATTAGTATTTCTGACATTTGTAAATTTTGACATCTTTTTCTCCATTCGTTTTTTACAATTTTCGAAGCTGATTTGTTTATTAAGATGTCTCATTCTGATATATGTTCTAGTGCGCGACAAGCAAAGAATTACTTCATATGGAAACTTGTCCGCAATATCAGGATACCCGTATAACCACACAATACAGAACCTATATCGAACCTGTATTTAAATCTTTAGTCGATACAGGCTTTCTGTACCCTATGGATAGTGCGACGATAGAGATTACATATCGATTATGTATAGTTGTCTTTACTAACTCTGTATATAAGATGTAAAGTTCCTGTACAGACAACATATAGTTAAAGTACAGATGCAGTTAAGATTGCGTATAGAGCACATGAAGGTACTGTAAAGATACGATATAGGTTTTTAAAGATACTGTATAGGTTTCCCACAGATACTATTCCGATGCTGTATCGTCCAAATTAAGGTGCGGTATAGATAATTCAAGCAATTAATTTTAGATTAAAAAAAATATTTTTTTACGCGGATAAATTTTCTTTTATAATATTTTATACAACCTCTGTATTTTTTTAGCTAATTTCATTTACACTAATGTATTTATTGATAGATTTTTAATTTTTAAAATGCGCTGCATACTTTACCTTAGCGGGGAATCGAACTGGCCATCTTTGGTTTGTGAGTCGGTCTCCTTGCACCCTGAGCTAATCTCGCCTCTTATAAGATTCGACCGCTAAATGTTTTAAGAGTATTACAGAAGGTTATGATGGACAATATGATACAAATGTACTACCAAGAATTACAGGTTAGGGTTAAACCGTTTTTTTTTCATGCAGTAAAATTTATAGTGACGTTACATAATATCTCGTTAGTAGTGTAGAGTAAAATCATTTTATAAATAGTTTGTAAAGTGTATCGTTTGTAACTTTGCTAAGTTTTTAATAAACTGATGCCGAAACAAAAAAAAGACAACTACGTAGTGTGCATACAAGCAAAGTGGAAAAAAGCAGATATAAACGACGTTAGATTATATATAGTATTAAAATTTCAAGAAACACGTGAAAACAGATTATTTTGATAGAGTAAAGTATTAAGAAAAATAAACAGTGAATAATTATAGGGGATAAAATATAAAACAGTTTTAGTAGGTTCAGACATTTCGAGAATCTTACTTCGAAATAATTGATGTCTTTGTATTATTTTACCAACTATTTTAAAGTGCATTATTTCTGAATTTCCCGCCATTGCTGAGGTCAGAATTGTAATTTTAAGAAAATAATATCACGTAATATGTTCATGTTGATGTCGGTTCGTACTTTGTACTGCTGGCGCTGGGATAAGCTTTAAATATCTTTATCTTTTTGGTGAGTGGACTTTCCAAGCAGGTCTGTTTATAAACCCCCATAAAGGTTTAGAGCTAATCTTCAGCCATGCATTGTTTAACGTCCGGCTTGGTTTTAGGTTTTACCGTTAAGAAAGTTTCTTTGCAATTGAGTCATTGTTATTGTGTTTCGCTGGAACTTTTAGCCGATGAAATATATTTATTTACAAAGTTTTTCCAATTACATGTTCAAAAACACTTTACTTCTAGTGCTTTAGGTGATCTTTTTGGCCTTCTGGGGGGGGGGGGGGGGGGGGGGGGGTAATTACCCCTACTACCACCACCCCGTAAATCCGCGGTTGGACGTTATAAGTACAGCAAAACTGAGAAAATGCTCTCTGCTGTAGGCACATCAAAAGGTATAGTATTGGTTATAGGTGTAATAACAGTTTATGATGAAGGTTATCATTTTATTTACTTGTGGTTTATAGATATTGTGGTAAATGATCCCCTATCGAAAATAACTCCACATTGGAGACAGCAGCCTTGGTTAATGATTGTCATAAATTATTATTATAATTGTAGGAAGCGCACAAATCTCCAAGGTCCATCAAATTCGTAAACTTTAAATTCTTGATCTTGTGGATGCGCCATTTTTAACGTTTTTATACACAAGGCCAACAAATAAAGATAGTGTTTAGATTGACGCTATACACAGCGGTTTTAGGCTTAAGATAAAACTGTAAAGACAGGCAGTATATACTATTTAGCACAGATTCGATAAAGACAAAATCGGTAATTGCGCTACAGGTGCGATATAGCCTGCATGACGATATTGTAGAGATTTGTTAAAGGTACAACTGTAAAGACAATCAGTATATATTTTCTACAGATCCGATAAAGATAAAATCCCTGCTTGAAGTACCGGTACGGTATAGCATAGAATAAGATGTGATAAAGATAAAACTGTACTGGAAACAAGTATAGGTATCATATAGATGCGGTAAATATTTAATCTATACAGTTAAGGTATAGGCTAAAGTACAGCTCCAATACATATTACACCTGTATCACGTAATCTTTACCGCATCTTTAAATATCTCTATCGCCTAGGACATCTTTATAGATTTGGTTATACGGGTAGTGTGCAATAACAATATCTGCTAACTTTTTAAAGATCATGGGCTCATTTGATAAAAAGTTTCCATGAAGTTTTTGAAATTGTACAAAGCCATCAGAAAAGCCCAAAGACCACGTGATCACTGTAATATAGGCAACCCATTTAACAGATTGGCACCACTGGTTTGAAAAACTAAATGTGGCAGCGACAGTGGCGTACACTTTTAGGACACAGGAAGCTTATTTTCATGTAAAATGATGAAAAACCAATTTGATGCGCATTACACAACTTTAATTAACAAATCTTGAGGAAAATTGAATACAATGACAGAATTTTAAATAATATTACAATAATTATTGTATAAAAATATATCTGAACAACACAATTTGATACAAAATAATTCTCATTGATATACCTGCAAACATATTTGTAAAAACTTATAATAAGTGCTCAAAATGACCACCATTATTTTCTAAACACAAATTAACTCGCCTCCTCATGTTATTAAAGACTTTCCGTAAGTCATCTTCCGTTATGTTTCGTATTTCCTGTTGAATTGCTTCTTGCAGTTCATCAAGATTATGCAAACGGTTTTTGTATACATTATTCTTCAAATGTCCCCATAAATAAAAATCGAATGGTGTAAGATCCGGGCTTCTCGGGGGCCATCGTCCACTGCTTATAAGGCGATCATCATAAAATTCTCTTAGGTAATTAAGGGTTACATTGGCTGTGTGAGGTGTAGCTCCATCCTGTTGAAAATATCCCTCGTTTAACTCATCGTCGTGTAATTTGTTCGATAAACGGTTGTAAAATATTATTACGATATCTTTCTGCATTTATTGTATCGTGGAAGAAAATGGGGCAATTATTCGCCTTCTTGACATACCTACCCAAACTCCAACTTTGAGCGGGTGCAAACTGGTTTCAACATAATTATGTGGATTTTCTGTGACCCATGTTCTATAGTTTTGACTATTAACATAACCCGACAAATGAAATCATGCTTCATCTGACATCAATGTGCAGTCTAACAGGTCATCATTGTCTAAACTCTCTAAAAACCATTGGCAATATTGAATCCGTTGTCCAAAATCATGTGGATACAGCTGTTGAACTACCGATACTGTGTAGGGGTGCATATGTAGATTTTTCTTGAGTGCTTTCCGGCAAGTTCCATAAGAAATACCTGTACAAGGAATAATTTTAAGTTTTAGATTTGCTATTTAGGTACCTGTTTAAATTCCTACCAGTTTGTGCAGCCAAAATCGCTACGGATTTGTAAGGACTTCTCTCCATTCTAGTTCGAATATCCTCCACAACTTCTTCTGTTAGAATAGTAGGTCTACCTGTAGACTTGCTTTTACAAATACAGTGCTTGTTTTCAAAGCGATGAACAAGAATTTGCTTATGATTTGCAAAGGCGTCGTAGTCCACATTCAGATCGGGGAAAGCTTCGGTAAACTGTTCGATACAAGACTGCAGTGAATACGACCATAAACCATCTGCATTGCGAGTTCCACTTCGGAAATGCGTCATAATAATAAAGGAGTCTTGCTCGCTTGTAAAAGGCATAATTAATAATTACAAATCTGAAATAATTTATAGGTTATGTGATATCAGTCTTGGAACTCAAATCTCGACTTACCGAAGCAATTACACAGTAGATAAGCTAGCTCTCAAAAGAACTGTTGTTTTCTTGGTGCAAATGAAATAAAAAGTCGTAAGTTCGATAAATAACACAGGTAAAACCGTCAACGAAAGCGCGAAGAATAAAGGAAACTAATCAACAATAAACTACGAACGCCAATGTTTAGAAACGTCAAACCGCTGCTTACAAGCAACATAATAAAGTAAAATTCACTAAATCTACAAAAGTTACTAATCACGTGGTCTTCGAGCATTTATGATGGCTCGGTATATCTAAAGCACGTGTTACTTGAATTAATTCCTCGCTTGGATACATGAGGTGACCCTTCGAAAAAAATTCTATCCAATCTGGATTTCGATTCGAAATATTAAGTTCTTTGGTTTGGACTCCAAAATGTATATCTTTATATTTGTCTTTAAATGTACACGCTACGTAGCCTGCTATAAATTTCAAACCCGCATTATTAATCGAGTTAGAAATGTTTTTTCGCTTTATATAAGATAATTGTAGTTTTGCACAGATCTTTTCAGCCCTAGTTGCAACTTTTAACTACTACTAAATCACCTATCTGATAAAACTTCTTTCTTTTTAATTTTTTATTTTTCCTTCTTTCATACTTGTTCAATGCTGCGCTGTTTTTGATTCTTGCTTCTTCTAAAATTTCACGTATATCTTCTACTACCTCTGCACCTTTCCAAGGTCTTTCTGGTGAAATGTTTTTCATCAACAAAATTGGTGGCACTTCTGTTATTGAATTGGGTACTTCATTCATAAATTTTTGTATTTGAGGCACATATTTTACCCATTGTTCATGACTTCTGTGCGTTGAAATTCTAAGGAACTTTATAACTTCTTTAACATATCGTTCTGCAGGATTCGCACAAGGATGTCTTATGCTACAAAATCCAACTTGTATATTCCTATTCTTCCAGAATGTTATAAACCTATTGTTCCTAAAATATGTCGCATTATCTGCTAAGATTTTCTTCGGCACACCAACTTCTTCTATAAATTTTCTAATAGACATTATTGCTTGATTTGTATTACAACTTTTTCCTGTATATAATTTCACAAATTTTGTACAAATATCCGCAATAACCAAAATATGACAAAAATTATATTGTCCTGGTACTAAATTTCCTATATAATCTATGGCAATCAAATCTAATGGATTTTCAACTCATGCTTTTTATCGCGTTAATATTCTTATAATTCTTCTCTTTTGTAAACAAACAATGTTCACAATTATTTATAATTTCCTTTACCAAAGGCAAATCATTTTTTGTGTAGAAACACTCTCTGAAAACTAACCATGTTTTTCTTATTCCAATATGACCAAACTTGTCATGAATTTCTTTTATCACTTCTATTGCGAATTCTTTATTTAAAACATATAAATCCTTCTTATTGATCACTTTTACCAAAAATCCTTGTTCAATTTTAAAACCTTTTATAATTTGATTATTATTTTCTTCTATCATATCACGTAATATCTTTATTTCTTCCACTTGCTGTTGTACGTGAATTCGTTCTTTTGAGTATCTGTCTTGCCCCCTTAATTCTTGCAAACCTATTAAGATCTGGTTTATTTTACCATTTTGATTATCTTTCCTGCTTAAATAATCAGCAGTCACATTTTCTTTACCAGGTCTATGTCGGATTTTAAATTAATACTCTTGTAAAAATAAAGCCCAACGGTATAAACGATTATTCAAAAAATTCTTTTTCTTCATGAATGTTAAAGCTGAATTATCAGTTTCCAAAATGAATTTATTTCCAGTTAAATAAAATTTCAATTTATTTATTGCAAATATTATTGCCAGCATTTCTTTTTCAGAAATGGTGTTTCTTGTCTCGTATCCTTTTTTAACCGTTCGTTTTCTATTTCCAAGGTTGATAACATACTCCTGCGATTAATTATGGCATTTCTTGACGAATAACGACCATGAAACTTCATCGCCATCATGATGGACAGCCGACCCCACGTTGGGCGCCAATATTAATTGCTATGATATGCGTGGTCTTGTATTTACTAGAAAACAATTCCCTAAATTCCCGCATTTACAAATTATATTTTCTATGAGACTCTTATTAACTTTCTCAGGGTCGTTATTTAGCTTGTAAGACAAGTTAAAATAAATTAATTTGAAATAGAATAAACACAAAACAATATCAACGTTACAAAGAAAAGGTTTTATTTAATAAATCAATTTCTAAATGAAGTTTTCGAAAAATCAAATAAAATTTTATTAAATACTATCGTCCTTTAAAAAGAGAACACTTATCTTAATGTCTCCTTGTTGGGATATCCTTCACTCGTGCAAACGATGAATGTCCAACTTCTACTTCACTAGTCTGCAGGTTCCTCAAGGAACCACAAACACTCGCCTTTAATTTGAGTTCTCCTCTCTGGACTGCTTTTACGTTATTTTGAATTTGGTTTTACCACCATCACAACTGGAAAAACTTTCTGGATTGCTTTATACTTGATATTCTTCTGGACTTTTCACAATTCGTTGATAATTAGTTGTATTTTCTTTTTATATTCACAATCACTTTTACATTACTTTTTAAACTCGTTTTTCCTCTTTATTTGTCCAGAGGATATAAAATTTTCTGTCTTTATTTACAAAGACGAGTCGTTACTAAATAAACAAATTTCCATTTCTTTTGTCTTCCTACTTCGATTCCCATTTTTTAACAAACATGTAAATCTCATGACCATGAGTATTCTTTAATACGTTTGTGACATTGACACTGACATCCAAAATGACATTTATCGACGCACAAATCGAGTAACTCTAAAACTTCCTTCCTTGATTCCCATTTTTTTGAAAACAAATAAATCTCATGATCAATGAGTTTTGCAAATTGTCAAATGACACTGACATCCATAGTGACATTTCACGATGCACAAACAAGTAAGTCTAAAACTTCTTATAAATTAAACCATTTAAACAATTCTGAACTAAATTATAATTAAAATTAACATACATAAAAATCGTATCAATCTAATTGTGTTTTTCTTTTCTTTCAGTAAAAGCAAACCTCACAAATGTGAAAAATATAAATTATATTAAAACAACCACATTATTAGAATTTATAACAAGAAATTACAGCAATTATACGCAACCCTGAGTTTATAAGTTAGAATATCAAAACCTTAAAACCTCCAATCTCAAATTGAATTGTAGCAAGCATCCCAAAAATTGCCTTCCAGGAACTACAATACCCCAGTAAAAACATACACCGCCAAATATCATAGCATTTTATACCTGTAACTGCAAGATCCTTGTTTGGATCTCCTACTTCTTCGTTTTCAATGCGGTATTCGCACAGTATGATGGAGCCTGAGGGTGAGGCTGGGGAGACGTACAAATTGTTCGAGTTATTAGAAGAAGTCCCTTAAAAAGAAACAAATAAGTAACCGAAAATACTACAAAAACAATAAACAATGAAAATACCATTTAATAAGCATACCTGTAATTGCAACATCGGAATCATACGCTGAAGACACAACCGTTGACGCTCAGACAGATGTAGCTTAATAATTTTTCTTCGTAATCTGTCAACGGTTGCGTATTCGCAACTTCTCCTCCCGTCTTAAAAATTTCCAATTTCTTCTTGCTTTCTTTCTTCGTTATATTTTGCTTGATTCCTTCATACTTCAAGCGGAGAACTTTTGCTGTTCTGTTTGTGCTGCCAGTCCTCGCATTAAATTCATCGGCAATTGTATCCCAAATCTTTTGTTTTTCCTTCCAACTAACCGCATCAGTTCGCTTGTTCTCCACTATATTGCTATATGTGATAACAATATCAACAAGAAACTGTACTTCTAATTCCGTGAAATTTGGAGCACCTCCCCTTTTTTTCTTATTATCACCGGCACTGACACTTTCCATAATTTTTAATAAATTGTGTAACAAGCAACGTAATATAACAATAACAATAAAACTACTAATAACGAACACCAAAACTAATAATAACGAAACGAACACCAATACAACATAAACGACCACCTCTCTGCTTTCACATGTGCGAACGGTAAGAATTTGACAGAATAACGCAGTATAATGTCAATTGTCGGTTGCATACTCTATTTCGCTTCTAACCATACGCATTGGTGTATGGCTATCTTTGTTTACTGTTTACAATGAAGTGGACCCGAACGAGTTTTTACTACCAACATAACTAATGTTTTCACCATTCGAGTTATTGGCCACATAACTATTGGGAGGATAAAGTAGGGTGGAAAGACGGGTACTACTTATTTGACGAATAAATCTACCCAATAAAGTTATTTGTCCAATAGTTACTGGGTACTTTATTTGGAGATGGAAAGACCGGGCCTAAGTTATAATAAAGATAGGATAATAATGGTTAACTTTTGTGTGTAACCAGGTAGTATATTTTCATTCGGTTGGAATTAAAGATCCACCTTTTTTAAAATTTACATGGAACGCCCTGATACACGGTGCATAGTAGGAAAAAATTGATTGAAATAAAGATAAATAATTATGGATTACGCAAGAATGTATTATGGAGGCCTAATAATTCTTGAAAAGGGACACTACAAACCCTGGCCGGGATGATATGTTCAAAAATATGAAATATAAAGATGAAATACAATTAAATTAAATAAATCCCTCGTATCGGCTAACTTGATTTGGCAACGGACATATCACTTAGTTAGTGTCTATTCCTTTTAACTTATTTTTTAAAATCATCAAACTCCTGTACAAGGATTTTTTATGGTTCGAAACGTAAAGAGAAGAGATGTATTTTAAAGATAAATAAAAGAAGGGTTCAACGGCTTATTATTGATGTTTATAAAGCGCGCATGTTGTTATTGTTGTTATTATGAGGGAAGAAGAGGCTACATTGAAATTTTTTATGTGAAGCCATTGCCAGTTAACCAGTTTATAACTTAAACCATATTTTGTTTATACTTGGACAAAGTTAGGGAATAAAATTAAATAATAAGGAAAAAAGTCCTCAACACGGGGTTATAGATAAAAATAATTAAGTACAATGCACCAAAGAAATATAATATAAAGAATTAAGTGAAAGAAAATATATAGAAGATTAATGAGAATACTTAGGCCTATAAGTAATAAAAATATATATCACATTTTTCCTAAACAAGTATAAAACTGTTGTAAAAAATTAAAAGAATCGTTATATTTGAAAGACAAAAATTAACAATTCATAGAACTTACATTTGATACTGACTACAGAGTTCAAAATATTCCAGTCCATAAATGAACCTGATCGTGGTCAAAAAAGTGGAAGGAACTAGCCAAACTTCTCCTTTTCGGACAAAAGTAACCACATGATATGATAAACTACGAATCCATTTTGCCTGTAACACAGATTTAAAATGTATTGGTTTTATTCACGAAATATGATACTAGTAATTGTCTTGCATTAAGATAAAATATTTGATTTACTTAATTGCTGTTTAATGTTTAAAAATACAATTCATCAGAATAATTTTTATTATAAGTAATAATTAAATGAAAAACTTGATTGTTCGAAATAAGTCAATATCTAGTTTAGAAATATTAAATTTGGTCATCTTAAATTTTAATTCGAAAATAATTCAAAACATATACACAGCTAAAAAAGAAACACAAAACAAATAGGTATCAAAATTAAAAGTTACAATAAGGTAAATTTAGAAAAGAGAAAAAAAAAATTAATAACAATAATTGCTGGTAAAACATTAATAAAATGATTAAGTAATAATTACAAAATTAATTTTTGTTCAATATCCACTTTCAGTAATGTGCAAAGTAATTAACAAATTAAAATCAATTTCGTAAAACATTTAGTCATTTTTAGAACAGTAAAAGGCATTTGATACTTTTAAGAATAAGTTATCATGTGCACCAATTTTGCATTATTTTAACCCTGACATAGAAACAGAGTTAAGAATAGACGTTAGCAGAAAGGGGATAGGAACTATTTTACAAAATTTTGATGAAGAATTTTAATCGATATATTCTATCAATTTTTATTAATTATTCAAACATAGAAAGGGTTGGTTATAAGTAATCCCGGAATATGAGATATTGCAAACTGTTTGTAATAATCGAAATTCTGTTGACAAAACTTGTTAGGGGATAGAAAGAATTCGGTTTATACGATTCTGTAGTTCTGTACAAGTAATACAGTTCAATGATTTTTACTTCAGAAATCATTCCAATTAAGGATGACACACCTAGTTGAGTGTGTAAAATGAAAAAACTAAGGAAATAGTAGAAATGATAATTGCTGTAAAATATAAAGAAATTCAAAAGATTAAAGGAAAATTATAGGAACTATAGAAGAAAAATAAAATAAAGCATACTTTAGATAAGTACATGCTAACAATGTATTAAAATATAAATTGTAAAACAAGTCGGGTAGTGGAAATGCAAAGTGCATAAATGAAACTGTTCATTGATAAAAAATAGGACCCACAAGCTGCAAGCATTTGCACTCTTCTTTGAGTACGGCACTTTTGCAGATTGCATATGCATACGAACCACATTGTTAGCTGATCTCCAACAATTAAAGCAATTAAAGTCCTTATCAATTTCCGGCGTGAGGACATTGAGAGGCATTTCATGAGTCATAAGTTTTTAAGTTGAATAATTATATGCAGCTTACCTGTAAAAACGTGGACCAAATGCAATGATGAATTAGACTTTTTTTTTAAGTTCGAAATGGAAAAATTGTGTTCTAGAACCATCAATTAATTGGAATTTTTAATAGGTGCTTCATGAGGAAATCACAGTGATTTCATGGAATTGAATGAATCAGTCCATATAATTTGGAATCTGTACGAAAAAACATAAATTTGAAGTCAAGAAAAAATAAATTTCATATAACAGGTTATATATTTCATATTTCAGAAAATTTGATTTTCTCGCGTTAAAAATCTTGCGAACAAGACAAATAAAGTGTATTACATGAAATAATTGATTTAATTAAATAAGTCAAAACATATAGGGTTTGTGCAAATTATTTTAAATATATGAAAATTGTTTTATGAAAGTGAAAGAAAGAAGTAAAAGAAAAGCAAAAAATTGTAATATTTCTCTAAGAGTCGACGTGACAATTGACAGAAATTCATGTAATCAAAAGCAACCTTTAAATTTAATTTATCAAAAATAAAATTTGCAAAAAGACATACAGGGAAATGAAATTAGTTTCTGTGATCAAATCGATTGCCGAATTAGAAATTGTTTAGGGACACAGTTAAAACATAACGTTGCATTTGTAAAACTAAGAACTAAGTTACACTTTCAGTTCAAACGGAATTTACTTTTCTTGCATAATAAATTAAGTATTTGAAGTAATTAGTTTGTGATCATCAAAACAATTACACATGCATTGTAGAATTAAAACTGTTTTGAGAAACAAACATCAAATTAACTCAAATCTAATCAAAAATATGTTTACCTGGAAAATTTCCAAGAGTTTTAATTTTAGAGTTCGCAACTGTCACTTTAACTCTTCGTAAACACCTGTTCTACAATGAAAACATTGTAAATCCATTGTAAAAGAAAAAATGTGACAACAAGTATGACGTTTTTCTTAGAATTATTGGATAACCTCATATTTTATGAATACAAGCAAGACGCTTTTTATTCATTTGCTAATAGCTTTTATTCCATATGGTATAAAGTGAAAATAGAAAAAAAAGCAAAATTAAATCAAAATTTTTTTCTAATTTTTCTTGGGTTTTGTGATAAAGATTTCACATAAACGAAATTATTTTATTGATTAATAATTGAAAGATCAAATGCAAACATCATACTCTTTTAGCTAATTTCACTTGAAAGCTAAATATAATTTAAGTTTAAGTTTGTACATAACCTCAAACTTGTAATGCATGTTCATACGTATGATTCACTAAAAATATTATAGCATTTACCTACATCATTAAGAAATGAATTAAGTTTGTGTATAATAATTATCCAACGTTTCAAGTTTCACTACATAATTAGAAAATGTTTGAACACGTTTTACATGATATTAGAATTTAAGAAAAAACAAGTTACAAACTTCATAAATTATTTTAAAATTATTAATATTTACATTGTAAGCGTTTTTATGTACTAAAAAGTCGTAACTTACTTTTTAGATAAAGCTTTTAACTTGTAATTTCACTGCATTTATAAATCATAGGAACAACATGATAATGATGTGTGGTGGTTGCAGAGCACAGACGTATGTTAAATGTGGCTGAAGTAGTTCAGTAATGTTGGCCAAATTTACGAGTATTCGGATGAAACAACAAAATAAAAGTGAAAATAGTGGATTTAGTAGGGAAGAAGAGAGTTAGCAGGGAGTATAGTGGAAATAACATCAACAAGGCGTTGTACAAGTAAAACTAACCTCAAATAGTGCTGTAGTTAATAAGTAACAAAGCGACTTTGGACACACCTGTTGATATAATCGTAACAAAAACAAACTATGAACTGTTACAAATGTGACGGTGAATTACCACCGGAAAAAGATTATGTAGATTGTAGAGGCTGCAAACGCGGGTTCCATTACGAATGTGTTGGAATGCGGGAAGCGGTATACAGAAAAATGAATCAAGATAACAAAGCCAGCTGGCGCTGTATGAACTGCAAAACCAAAACTTCATCAATAAACGATAACATAGAATCGAAAACAGGTACCATGAGCACGAATATGAACGTGAACATAGATGAACTGAAAAACATGATAAAAAGTGTCCTCCAGGCAGAAATTAAAACGGTAACCGATAATATAAAGATGATCAGCGAGGAAGTAAAAACATGCAAGGATTCAGCCGAATTTACTGGCCATATGCTTGACAAATGTAGCGAAATCATGAAAGAAGTAAGGGACGAAAAGAAATTACTGAGAGACGAGAACCGCATATTAAAAGAAAAAAACAAAACACTGGAAGAAGAAGTAAACAACATCAAAACTGCAATAGAACAGGATCGACAATACGCACGAAACAAAAATCTGCAAATTGACGGTATTCCGGAGGCGGCTAAAGAGGACCTTCCCCAGATTATAAAAAATCTAGGCATAGTAATCCAGCAACCAATAGTAAACGAGGACATACAAGTCTGGCACAGAATTGAAACGGCCGCAAAAAAAGCAATAAAACCAATTATAATACAGTTCACAAATAGAACCACCAGAGATGCTTTTTTACAGAAAGCTAAATCCAGAAAGCCCAACACAAAAGATTTATTTGCAGATCTAAAGCCTACCCCAATTTATATCAATGAACACTTAACACCTTACTACAAAAATCTAATGTTCGAAGCGAAAAATATCAAGCAAGAAAAAAATTATAAATACATCTGGTTCAAAAACAGCAAATTTCTTATTAGAAAAGAAGAGAATTCCAAACCGATACTCATTAACAACAAAAACGACCTAAAAAACTTATAATGTGCGTTGCAAAAATTGTAAGTGTTTTTTTTGTGTCCCCAATGGCTCATCTGTATGAAGACCTGAAGACATGGTGTTATAGTGACAATCTAAAGGAAAACATTTTATGTGGAATAGTGCATGTCAACATTCGAAGCTTAAAGAAGCACTGGTGTGAATTTCAGGCGGTCATTCAAAGTAGGTTAGACGTGCTCAATATTGTAATATTAACAGAAATTAACGTAAATCAAATGGAATCTGAAATATATCATATTGAAGCATTTAATAAGTATGTGAAATGTAGGGAAAACAAGAGGAGGGGGGTATGTGTCTTTTATCGAGAATCACTAATGGTGCGTGAAATTGAATCAATCTTTAACAATGCCGAAACAATATGCATAGAAGCTACAAAAAAAATTAATGGTAAAGTACCTTTTGATTGTATCTACTGTATCTGACTGTATCTACAGGCCACCAAATAGAAGTGCCATAACTTTTTCCGCTGAATTAGAAAATTGGTTAGGGAATCTAGAAAAAAACGTTATGATAATAGGAGACTTAAATCTTGACCTTCTAGTTTATAAGAAAACCGGTGTTAAACATTATATTGATACTGGGAAATTTTGATATCATACAAACTATAAATTTACCAACTAGGGAAGAAATCGTAGACGGCACAACCACATCCACCTGTATCGACCATATCTGCTTACGGTACAAAAATGATAATTATGAATCCTTTGTTGTTAACTGCAAAATTGCTGATCATTATTTAACGGGTATAAATTTTTTTAAAGCCACGATCTTGCAAAACCCTGTCATTGAAACAGGTGTTTTTATACTAGATCATAAAGTAAACGATATGATATCACAAGTGGACTGGGACTGCCTTCTGCGAATTACAAATCCCTCCGAATTGTATGATAAAATTGTACATACATTCTTAAACATTTATCGATTTGCAACAGGGGAAATTAAATTAAGCAAGCCGAACACCAAAAACATTTGGATTACAAATGAATTACTTACCGAAATAAATATAAAAAACAATATGTGGAAAAGATGTAGGAAAGAACGTGAAAACAGAACCTTGCTCATTGAATATAAAAGATTTCGAAATTGTCTAAATAAGAAAATTATAAAAGCTAAAGCCGATTATTATAAAACTACTATCGAAAAAGATAAGTACGACATGCGCAAAACGTGGAAAAATCTAAATGCTCTCTTGGGTAGATCGATGAATGTTGGAGAATCAATAACAAAAAATTTTAATATTACAGACTCCAAAGAGGAAGTTGTTACTCTGGCAAATAACTTTAATGATTATTTTGTGTGTGCCGTGGAGAGATTGAGAAACTCTCATCTGAATGCTGTTGTGCCTGATAACGCATTCGAACAACAGCTGCAATCAGTCTTTTTACCTTTCATGAACGAAATCGATTTATGCACAATAGTTAAAAATATTGATGTACGTAAGGGTGCTGGATACGATAACATACGCGCTAAAGATATTGTAAACAATTTAAATCAGTTGAAAGAGGTATTGTTACATTTTTATAACTTAATAATAAAAACAGGTGAAATACCGCAAAAACTAAAAATTGCTGTAATAACACCTATTTACAAAAGTGGGAAGAAAAACGAAATCAATAACTATCGACTGATATCAAATCTATCCATTTTAGACAAAATACTGGAACGTTATGTAAATACAAATTTAACAGCATACTTCAATAAATATTCACTACTAACAAAAACTCAATACGGTTTCCAACAAGGTAAAAGTACTGTTGTAAAGTTGCTCGAAGATTTTTGTAATGAAGTAAATACAGCGTTAAATGAAAAAAAAAGCGGCGGCTTGTGTGTTTCTCGATCTTTCCAAGGCTTTTGACACCGTAGATCATGGGTTGCTTATAGATAAACTGAATGCACTTGGAATCAGAGGGGCTGTAGCTGCGCTGCTGCATGGTTTCTTAACAAATCGCAAACAAACAGTAAAAATTGGAAACTTTTTTTAGTACATTAAAACCTATTAAATTTGGAGTTCCCCAAGGAGCCATTTTATCTCCCTTATTATTCAATATTTATGTTAATAATATTTCGGCTATAAAAAATCTAAAATCACATATTTCAATATGCAAATGATACCGCTTTATTATCAATACATAATAATAAAAATGAATGCCTAACAAATTTACAACATGACTTAAACTTAATTGCTAAATGGCTAAACGAAAACTACATTTTTTTAAATTCCAATAAAACGGTATTACTAAAATTTGGGAACAAACAGTCACAGCAACAAATTATAAATCATACTAATTTTTGCCCAAAAAATCAACAACTCAGTAATACATGCACTGGTTGTACTCCGCTGCAATCTGCAGATAGTGTCAAGTATTTAGGAATTATATTTCAATCAGATATGAAATGGACTAAGCACATAGAATCAATTTGTAAAAGACTCCGACAACTTGTAGCTAAATTATATCAATTACAGCACTACATCCCGATAAAACAAAAAGTTTTATTGTACAAAACATTAGGTGAATCGGTTATCAGATACGGTGTAACAGTTTACGGACATACCTACATAACACACTTGCAACCAATAATTAAACTGCAAAATAGCGTGCTAAAATTAATATTGAACTCCTTATTAAATACTTACCAAAAATTAAAAATTTTAAATTTACCAAGCTTAAGAGACTTCATAATTATACTAAAATATTATTTTTCTAATGTGTACAAATCGATAACAAATACGCCGTATGAAATCCGACCTTCCACTCAAACTTGCATTGTATCTACATACAATAATTTCTATGGAAAAAATTTGAAACAATACTACATTCCAAAACTGTTCATGGAATTTCCCCATAAAAATATTACAAAAATATCCGAACTTAAACGAAAAGCAATGGATTGGCTTATAAGTCGACAAAGCTATTAAATAACCTTGAAATTAAAGAGCCTGCTCGCCACTCACTAGTGATCAGTAAAAATTAATAAGGAACACATGTTCACAACCTGCAAAAAGCTTCTTATAGTTTCGCAGGTACAAAATATGAGAATATAGAAATGTTATAGATAGGATAATTCCTATTTAGGTTTACTTTAGTTTATTAAAAATTTATTTAAATATTATTTATTTTTAAGATTTGTAGGTTAAATTTTAATACAGATAGCGATTCATTTACTATGAGACTTATTTGTACACTGTATTTTATATTCCTATCGTAATAAATAATTTAATTAAAACATTGAACTAAACAATACGCCGACATGTTTTAATAATTGACAGTACATACGCACAAACTTCCAGCGGTATTACAAAGTTTTAGACAGTTCCTATTATCCTCTCTTTCATTAACCAATTCCTCAACTTTTTCTATTTCTACTTCCTCACTATTATTTCTCCCCTCTACTTCTCCACTATCTACACTTTCCATTAATTCGCTCATATTTTCTTCCCTTTTTGATTTCCTACTTCTAGTTTTCATATCCTAGCATTTTATATACTAAAACTTACCACCTTATCTGACCTTACCTTATCTCACCTGGTTGTCTAGCAGCCCTACGTTGGGCGCCATAAATAGATGCTATGTAATACCCCACACTTGTGGAAATTAGTGATTTAAATAACTTTATTACAAATTGATCTATCTTATTACCTCGGCTTGAGTACTCTTTTAACTTCTCAGTTTCTTTAAGTTTGTCAACCGTGGCGGTACACGAGACAGCGTGCTCTTTTTGAAGACGATTATAATTTTTCTCTGCTTCATTTCGCTGCTTCTGCAGTCCTTGTACTGTATTTTTCAATATAGCTTCCGTTTTGATTATAGAATTGTATTTTATCCGCAGGTCTTCCAATTTTTCCGTTAAAAAGGCATTTTCTTTGTTCAAAAGTGTCAGAGTAACATCGTCTCCTTCTGCCATAATATGCCCTTCTGCCATAATATGCCTTTGTTCCCGTAAGTTCAAATATGTGAACACCGAACACAGAAAAATAACAGACACCCCTTGTTTCCTAATTTTCCAATAATGCTTTCTATCGTTAAAGGAGTCTCAAATTGTGGTATCGTTCTAGCATTTATCTGTCTAGCATCTAAACATAATCTAATAATTCCATTACTCTTCTTAACTACAACTATAGGATTTATAAACGGTGTTCTAGCAATTTCAATTATTCCCTTTTCTAACACTGAACTAATTTCTTTTTTAACTTTTTCCCTATATGCATAAGGTACTGGATACGTTTTACAATTAAATGACTCCTCATTTACAACATCTAATTTGTGTACATAACCTCTAGCTAATCCCTGTTTTTCATTCGTTAAATCTTCGAATTGCTTTAATGTTTTACCTGTTATTTCTTCATACCCTTCTCCACAATTTAACTCTTTTTTCTCTTCCACTACCACTTTATCAACTTTCTGGTCCCTATTATCACCTACATAATTCACATTCATTGTTACTTCCTCATCCTGTATTTCTTTCTCATCTTTTACAAATGGTATTTTAATATTTTTATATTCTAATACTTTCTCTTCTAAATTAACTATCATATTATAAGTATTTAATATATTCATTCCTATTAATAAATTTATTGTCATGTCAGGTGTAATTAACATATCTGCCTGTAATTTATATTCTCCTACTTCTATTACATGGCTTAATTGTTTCTTAACTGTATTAATTTTCTTTTTATTAACAGTAACCAAATTAACATTTTTAATTGGAATAATACTTCCACGTAAACCCCCTATATACCTAAAGTTTGGTCAAGATCTTCTGTAACCAAAGTTGAGGGAGTCGATGTACGGCTACTTGACTGACTAATGTTAAACAGCCGAGATGGTGTATGATGTCCTTGAGAAGATGGTGTATGACGTCCTTGAGAAGATGGTGTATGATGTCCTAGAGAAAATGGAACTAATGTAGTACCACGAGCGCTTTGAGATGTCGAGCTTTCGTCACTTTGATCTAAATGAATGTTATTATTACTATTAAAAAACTTAAAATTTGTAATTTTGTACGAACTCAATATAAAAGATGATACAGCTTCATTTTTTCTTTGAAAATCAATTCTGGCCGGACGAGCTACTCCTGCTTTTTTTCTTAACTTGTTTTCAGAACACTCATTATCTTCATCGCTCGACTCACAAATAATCCTACGGGGTAGTCGAACTTGCCTTTTTAAAGGTTCTTCATCTATGTCAGTTTGCACATCTGAAGTTAGTTCGGACTGCTGTAGCTTTTTTACAGCCTTTACGTAGTCATCTAATAAAATTGTAAATGACTTTAATAAGTTGGATTACTTGGAAAGTAGTTAAACTATAACAACTACACTCACCACATTTAAAAAAGCTACGTTTTATTGAATACAACTGCCATGATGATAAATCTACTGGTACTTCTAATTTTTTTAGTGCTTTATCATATTCGTGCTGCTGTTTAAAAGGTGGCCAAAACACTTCACGTTTCCGTGGCGTTAGCCATAAGCTGTTAACCAATGCAACACCACCACCAACGCTCTCCTCAAATTCAACGCCCACAAATACCATGCTTGTACAACAGACTACGGGAGGTACGTACGAAACCTGGAATATTAAACTTATTATCCTTTGTTCATACAGTATGATCTACAACATTTTCGATAGGGGTTGGCCATGGAAAACAAAACTAATGTCAAAACTTCTAATTCCAATAAAAAATAAAAAATTTTTTTCCATGGCCAAGCCTTGTCGAAAAATTTGTTAATCATACTGTACATCTCCCCTAACAAATAAGAATAAGCCATACATTTACCGATTAATACTAAGAACACGGTTAGCAAGTTTTGCTTTACCGCGTAAACAACGTGCAAACAAAAATTTAGGTTATGTATATTTAAACCAAACATGCAAGAGTATTAATTATACATAACGTATTCAACAGACAGAAGATTATAGCAACTATGGTAATTTTATAGTTTAAACGTACCTACCAATTATTATACAGGACAGCAACTAAATTAATAAACAAAAGCAAAATTACAGATCAAACAACCATTAAAGCACTTGATGATAGCACAGAACATAAGCCTTCAAAGTGAGTTGCGCAGTAATGGCAATAAAAACGGAAACGGACGTGGGTAATTTGATTATGCGGGCTTCTGCGCCGTGTGACTACGTTGATTCTGAATGTCTTCAGGCTTTTAAGCGCAAATTTTAAAATTACCTGAAAAATTAATTTTAACATCTGTTCGATAATTAGTATAGAGGTAAAATTATATAACGATATATATCATTATATAATAGAAAAATGTTTAGATGCCATATAGAAATCACCACACCTGCATTTGTAATTTTTAACGAATGTGTAGGGCATGTAGGCACTTTATTACCGAAATATATCCATTTTATATACATATAATATATCTATAACATGAAAATTAATAAAAAATGACTTTCTTGAAACGTCCTCTAGACGTCACAGGATGACGTTTCTTATTCGTTAATAATATGACGTACAAAAGACGTCAGTTATTGAGCAATCGACGTCGCTGACGAATAATCACTTCCTGTGGCCGTCAATTTGACGTGACCATGTTAGCTGGGAAAGGTCGACTTGTTTACTGTATCGTAAGTGTACAGGTTGTTCTTAATTAACTTATAATGTTCTTTAACTCTAATGTTAATACTTCTACAGGTCATACCTACATATACCGCCTTGCAACCTTGTGTTGCACAATTCAATCTGTAGATACCAGATTTCTGTCTGATGTCTACAGGGTCTTTGTTTTTACATAATGAGTTGTTTAAATTATTATTTACATTAAATACAATATTTATTTTAAAACTCCTAAAAATATTACTAATGTTTTGTGAGATTTGGCCATAGTATGCGAGAGAATAATAAGTTACATTGTTTTTATCAACCCGAACTAATGTAGTTAAATTCAAAATCTGTTTCTTGTAAAACTTATTGTTAAAAATCTTGTTCAAAATGTGTGTCGGGTATCCATTCTTACTCACGATACCCTTAATAAGTTCTAATTCCTTAACGCAATCTTGCTTGTTCAATGGGACAGTCATTTGATTTTTTGGTTGGTTAGAATCACGCTTTATTGTAAGTAGTTGTTTAGATTTCAAATTGTTTATTTGCTAATGGTCCCTTTTACTTTACTTGTAGTTTGACGGCCTGAGGATGATTCCCCTTTTTGTTGGGATCGAAACATATGTAGCTATATCTTTAATCATTTAAATAAATGTTATTTCACGTGGAGAAGAGTTTTTATTATGTAATCTACGAACTCCACTTTGGGAAGGATAGATGTCAACAATTTAATGTATGCGAGTCGTGCGAAAAAAATCCATCACTATAAGAATTTAAGTATAAAACGGAAGAGGATTAACCTGAACATATGGTTTTTGACCACGTGTTTGAGATTAAATCTTGTGCCTAACTTTTGGGGTAATACCTCTAGTGCCGCTACATCCCGTTTGGGTTCGGGGACTGAGACTGTCGTGCCCCATTTGGATTTGGGGATTGTGAACGAGAAAAAGAAACACGCCTTTCACTGTTAGGATTGCGATTGTCAGTTGGAGCGGCCCTATTATTATTATAGCCTGAATTGGGTCGATTATTGTAAAACTGTGAAGATCGATTATTATTGTTATAAGATGAATTATAAGGTGAATTAGGTCTGCTACTAAATCCACGATACCGTGTATTTTGCTGGCTGGGAAGATTACATGACCTAGCAAAATGTCCTGCACGGTTACAATTCCAACAAATTGGCCTAGCATCTGTAATGCGGGTCCTTAAGGGATTTCCTGGTCCTCGAGGTCTCTAATTTTGTGGAGGACTAGGTTTAGAAAACCGTGATTCGTATGGAGCAGAATATCTACTTTGGACTGCGGGAATAGGTTCCGGAGCTACAGTAGTAGATAGTGACAACATTGATTTAGTCAAATTTTCCTCCGCATTTTTTATTGCTGTAGATTGAATGTCATTTAATTTACTTACAACTTCTTTGAGTACTTTGTGAGCTAATTCGCTGTCTTTTGGTAACATCATTTTTAAAAGAGTTTGTAACTCGGGCCTAACACCTTTTTCAAGAAAATCTTTAATTTCTACGGCTGAAAGACGCGGAGTAATGTAAGTGGCTATGTTCATTAGTAGAGTTGGGCAAATATGCTGTAAAGATAGTGCATATATGCACCAACATATGTCGCATAAAACCGTCAATATATGCACTAAAATATGCCGCATAAAACCTTCAATATATGCAAGAATATGCAGTAACCTTTTGCCATATGCACTAAAAAAATTAGTTTGTTTATTTAGTGCCTAATATGGAAATCTGATGTTTATTTGAATCTGCAGTTTAATACTAGTAATTATTATATGAGTTACAGCACGTTTTGCATCAAATGTAATTTTTCGTTGAAAGAAAAAGATAAATACAATTAATGATTTTCATTATTTTTAGTTACAAACACAACATTCAAAAAATCAAAAGGGCTTACATAATATAGAAACGCATTATTATTTTCAGTTAAAACTGCATTTTTTATTTGCATATACAAAAATACAGGTAGAAGTAAAATCAATAAATAACACAACCTATTTATTACAATAAATAATTAATCATGTGCTTTTCAATGGTGTCAACGAGAAAATTTCGCCGCTTATCTTCCAATATATTTTTGTAGCTGGAAAAACTTCTTTCTACATCACAAGAAGTTACCGGACAATATTTAAATAAATGTGAATTTTTAACTGCAAAACATTCGTCATTGTGGCCATTGCTTAAGAAATCTCCATTTAAAATATTTTTTATGGAATTCAGAGTTGAAAGTCCGCTGTTTTTCTGAATTAAATCGTCCATTTTGCTGCTAACTTTTTTGCATATTTTATTTCTATTCAAAATTGAATGAAATTTTTCGATTAATTCTAAAGATTCAGTGAGAAGCAGGTTTTGTGTTTCTAATTTATTAATGATGCTAGGAATTTCCGAAAAATGAGCCTTTATGTAGGACAACTGAGGTTGCAATTCCGGACACTTTAAAATATCTTGACAATCTGCTATAGACTGAGCAGAAGTTGAATCAAAGGTGTTAACAACATTTTTAAATTCACTGTAATTTTCATAATAGAATAGAACGGCTTCTATCCACGTTTTCCACCTGGTGAGAATTGGTTGTGGAGGTAAGGGCACATCTTTAAGCAAGTCTTTGTAAACTTCGACGCGAAGTGGTGATTTAAAAAATACCTTTTTTCCGTTATTAATTAATTTATTGACTAAAGGAAACTCAGTTCTAACCACTTCGGCCACCCTATTCATCGCATGGGCCAAACAAGTTACATGAATTAAATTTGGGAAAAAGATTTTTTTTAATTTTGACCTGCTTTTACCATGTATGCGGCACCATCAGTCACCATGTATAAAATCCTTTCTGGTGGTATTTGATTTGGCAAATAAAGTAACGGAAGGGTTTCATTGACAAAACGTGAAATTGTCAAATTGTTGGTTTTTTCTAGTTGTTTAACAGCAATTAAATAACTGGAAGAAGGACTGATGTTTAAAACACCTACAATAAAATTCGCTATATATCTTCCTTTAGCATAGGTGGTTTCGTCAACACTAAACCAAATACAATTATTCGAAACAGCGTTTCTTATTTTTTGAAGATTTTCTTCGTATAATTGTGGAATGCACGTTCTGGAAGCTGTTCTCCGGGAAACGACGTTTTGTTTTGTATATTTTTCTAGGAAATTACTAAATTCGGGAACGTCCATGTTATTTAATGGAATGTTGCATGAAACCATCATTCTACACAAATCTGCGTTGAAATTGTTGACATTCTTATTTAAGCAGTTCAGCAATAATTGTTGTTTTGGCTCGTTTGTATTATTTTTTCTTTTTTGATGCGGACTGGTGGCTACGTGCTGATCAAGTTGAAACTTTTTATTAACGTTTATCTGTAAAAACAATATTTAAGTACAATTTACTACAGCTTACATAAAGGAAAATAATTGAATGTGCCCTGTGGCCTGTGCCATATCCTTTGCAATATCACAAAAAAAACTTTCTAATTTTATTCTTAAATTGGTTGCTTAATTACAAAATAAAATAACAAATTAGAATTAAATTTTTAACTCCCTGTTTTGGCTTGTTTGAAGTTTTTTAACTTTAAACAGAGTAAACAGTTTTTTTTTAATTCAAAATTAAAATAAACGGATAAATACCTCTTTTTCACAGATGACGCACAACACAACACTTCCAGCGTATTTAAAACATGTATACGGCTTCAACCAGTTCTTAATTAAATCGTTTTTTGAACTAGCAACTTTAGGCATTTTCAGGGTATAGACTGGACAATTACACTTTACAGCTCTCTGTTAAGGCAACAAATGAACTAGTCAAGCACTAAAATTATAAATAACTATTTCTAAGAATAAGTATAAGAAAAATTTCCAAATATTATTTTCAAAGAAATTTGTACCTAAGGAATAAGACCTACCCAAATAATACAACCTTTGTCAGTTAATCCTTTATTTCCTCTACCCCTACTTGGAAATTTAGAAAGTGCAAGTCTAGGGTTCATGTGGTTTCACTAGAAGAAATTGTGCAATTTCTTCTAAGAACTACGAATATTTTATTTGATAATTTATTTGAAATTTTATTTTTTTTTGCTAGAATATGCATTTTCATGCCATTAAAAGCTAAAATATGCACTAATATATGCCGTAAAGTTGTAATATATGCCAAATATGCAAAATAAAATTTACTTTTTATGACTCTAAACATCACGAAACGTGTATATACGAAAAATTAACATTTTATGATTAATAATAGGAAAAAAGATGCAAATATGCATTTGCCCAACTCTATTTATAATACATATATTAGCTGTGAAGCACCTTCCCTATAAGTATAAAAATCGCAACATCTACTTTGTTGTTTTTATAAGCTTTTAATGCATTATTATAACCAGTAGGAAAAAAGATGCAAATATGCATTTGCCAAACTCTATTCATTAGGTCATAATAATATTTTTCAACAAGTTCGCCTGGTTGTTGCAACCGTTCTTTTAACTGATCTTTAGCTACTTTTACTGCACTTCGCCCATCAAAATGAATACTGAAATCGTTTATAATTTGTTCCCACTGTTTCGTCTGATTTTGTGCATTGACTTTATATTCTTTATACCAATCGTGAGCTAAACCATTTAAAAAACTTCCAAAATGTTGTATTCTTTCTACCTCATCCCAACGACTATTATCTGAACATTGCTCGAAATTTTGTAAAAACCTCATGACATTAGATTTCCCTGGTACGCAAATTTCTGGATTTTGAAATTTTGGAAAAATAGGACTTGCAGTTGACGCTGCCGCGTCCGCGAGAGTGGTATTAGCCATTCTTTGAATAGATGTTTCTAAGGATGAGTCGGAGGATGATACAGATACATTTTTATAATAGGTTTGTTCGAGTTCCCTAATTTCTGGTTCTATAAGAGTTTTCTCTAAATTTTCGATTGAAGTAATTAGTTCGCATTCAATTACTGTCTTTCAACAATGGATCGTTAGATGTACTACTTATTGAGTTGGCTGACGTGCAACGAGAGCTTTGCTGACTAGATTCGCTATCAAGATATGTAAGTTTAATGGAATTATCAAGTAAAAAAGAAATATCCTTGGCTAAATCTGTTTGTACGGTTAAAGTTTTTGTTAATTGATCGTCACCTTCTATTTCTTCTAATTCAGGGGTAACAACAGAGGTTAGTTCAGAAACTGAGGGTTTTAAAATACTACTTGCATTACTATCGGGGTGAAATACTTTTTGCCTAGTGTTATACTTATGTTTCGGCGTACTGCCTTGTGAAGTCATTACTACAAGATGATGGAAACATTTTAAGAATAATTTAATATATACGGAAGTATATATTTTTTCTCCCCCTCGTGAAAATTTTGAAAATAGAGGTCTGAACGGCACTCCACCATTTGTCACACCTCGGGGGTTTATTGTAGCGAGAGGTGGTGTGACGGGGTTGAAAAGGGGTCGTAAAATGAAGCAATAAACGCATGATTACAATAAGCATGTTTATTAGCAAAAGATTAATTAAATACAAAGATAAAAACTTACATGGTAACTCTTTGAGCCATTGTGGTTGAGAATTAAGAGAGTGATGTTCTTCGATTGATTGATCAGAACTAACTTCCCTTCTTTAACCAAGATTGGGCTTATTTATACAAGAAGAACTAGGAGTGGTAATTGACGCACATTCACACGCATTCCTGTTTTGCATGATCAGTTCATGATTAACCAAATACATTAAAAGTGAAGGGAAAAACAGTGTTTACTCATCCCACATCCTATTTGTCTTTGTTCGACCGTGACTCAAGAAAACGTGTGCTGATCTAATGCTTAAAACACGTCAACCTTGCTTAAAGAAGATCCGGGTTTTTAGTCATGGAATTTTACATCATTAAAAATAAAATATTAAAATAAAATCAAATAGGGAAATCAATTTAAACTCAATTTGTCACATACGTGACAGTATTATGCGTTCGGATCAACGTTAGTTAGTTTGTTCTGGGCTTTGGCCTTAACTTGCCTTTCGTCACTGCGACCCTTGATGGTTCTATTGTGACTTGTGAGCCCTTGTCTTGTTAGAGAAGTTGTAGGCTGTTGAAAAACCTAAGTATGTCTCTGAGATTCGATTCCCTTATTTCAGTAGGTGTCTCCTTTCCGAAGATATTGTGTCTACGACGACCGGCAGCGTTGCATCTGCATAGGATGTGTTCTGCCGTTTCTGCTGCCTCGTTACATAGTCGGCAGATTTGGTCCTCAGCCTTACCAATCTTGAAAAGATGGTATTTTAGTTGAGCGTGGCCTGTGAGAAGGCCAGTGATGGTTTGTAGCTCGTTATTGCTGAGAGACAAAGCATTCCTTGCTTTCTTTTGCGAAATACTTATAAACTGTTTTGCCTGACGTTGTCCCGGTATGATTTCCCAGTACGAGGACTTCATTAGTTCCTCCCATAGACTGACCTCGTGTTTTATGTGGCTTTTCTGTACGCCACAGCAAGGTTCAGGTCCGATGTAAGGCGTCATTGCTCCTCTTTTTGCGAGTTCATCGGCCTTTTCGTTGCCTGGTACACCCTCGTGCCCTGGAACCCACCATAAAGTTACGTGGTTTTTGTTAGCCAGTTGCTTGAGGTTGCCCATGCATTCCCAGACCAGCTTAGATTCGCAAGTGTAGACTTTTAGAGCCTTTATTGCACCTTGGCTGTCTGTGAGTATATCGATTGTTGCACCTCTATAGCCCTTCTTGAGGTTTATTCTTGTGCAGGGGATTATGGCATATACCTCAGCTTGGAATATGGTAGTTTTGGATCCAAGCGGTTCGTAAATACGGCACCCAGGACCGTAGACAGCCGCTCCAGTTCCCCCTCCTTCCATCTTTGACCCATCCGTGTACCATTGGAGCGATCCTCTTTTAAAGGGAGGCACTCCTGTGGACCATATAGCCCGGTCTGGGATGTTCACTTTGAAGGATTGATCAAAGTTGTATTTTATTTGCATAAAATCCGATACAGTGTAGGCCGTTCGCTCTAGATGGGCGAGGCTTAAGATTTCTAGGTGGCTAGTAAGGTCTCCTGATTTGAAATTGTTTGTCCTACCGAGTGTCAGCGCATGTGACATCGCCTCCTTTTGCACTTGTAGGTGTAGGGGCGTTAGTCCTAACATGGCTTCCATTGCTGCGGTTGGACAGGTACTCATTGCATCTGTAATACTCAGGCAGGCGAGACGTTGTATCTTCTCTAGCTGTGACTGAGTAGTGACTTGTTTAGTTTTTGGCCACCATACAAGCGATGCGTAGGTGACCATGGGTCTTATAATAGTCACGTATGACCAGTTGATCAGTTGTGGCTTTAGACCCCAGTTTTTTCCAAGAAGCCTGCGGCATGTAAGGGTTGCTACCACCGCCTTCTTCTGAAGTTTTTTAATATGCGAGTTCCACGTTAACCTTTGGTCTAGTGTAACTCCAAGGTATTTGACTTCATTGCTGAAGTCGATGGTCGTTCCTTCTAGCGTGGGAGCTTTTAGGTTTAGCTTCCTTCGTCTAGTAAAGGGAACCGTCTTCTTCGGATCTATGCTTAGGCTTTGATCTCGACACCAGCCCTGGATGGTGTCGAGAGCCCTCTGCATGCGTTGTGACACTATTGTGTCGAATTTGCCACGGACCATTATCACTAGGTCGTCAGCGTATCCCTGTGTTTCGAAGTCGTGCTGTGTTAGCATGTTTAGGAGATCGTCAACTACCACAGACCACAAAAGAGGCGATAGGTCCCCTCCTTGGGGGCAGCCTCTTGCGGCTGTTATGGTAACTGTTTCTCCTCCTAGCTTAGCTGTAATTTTACGACTTTCTAACATGGCTTTGATCCATTTGATAATCGAAGGTTCGAAACCTTTCTTCATGGCAGCTCTTTCTATTGCTGCGAAGGAGGTGTTGTCGAAGGCACCCTCAATGTCAACAAAGGCACAGAGAGCTATTTCTTTTGGCATGTACGTCTTCTCCAGTCCTTTGACAAGACTGTGCAGAGCCGTTATAGTTGATTTGGCCTTTTGATAGGCATGTTGGTTGGGGTGAAGCGGTCGGTTTGGAAGTACCTCGCTTCTCAGGTATTGATCTAATACCTATTCCATTCCCTTTAACAGGAAGGAGGTGAGGCTTATGGGTCTGTACGACTTGGGCTGGGTGTTTGAGCGCCCTCCTCCCTTAGGTATAAAGATCACTTTCGCCTCTCTCCATATCTTGGGAATATGTGCAAGGCAATAACTAGCCTTGTATAGTTTGCAGATGGTGAGCAGCAGGTCCTCTATAGATTTTTGTAGTAAGGCCGGAAAAATGCCGTCTCCGCCGGGACTTAAAGGGTTTAAAGGCAAGGACTGGCCTTTTAACCCTGTTTGGCGAAAATATTTTGTTGGCCTGACTTTTGACCCTTGGGTGTGGACGTACTAAATCCATTACCTCCGGACCAGGTTCGTCAGGCCTGTAGGATTGAGAGCCAGGGAAATGAGTGCTTAGAAGTAGCTCCAACGTTTCTTTTGTGCTCTCAGTAAAGCGTCCATCAGCCATTTGCAGGTGGTCCATGTCGTTTGTGTGGTCTTTTGCTAGGATTTTTTGTAGGCGAGCCGCTGTTGGGGTGTCTTCTACCCCTTCACAGAAGCTACGCCATGTCCTTCTTTTTGACCTCCTAATTTCAAGGTTATATCGTGTGAGGGTCTCTTTATATTGGTCCCATATTTCTTGACGCCTCTGTCTTTTGGCTTTATTGAATAGCCTTCTTGTTTCAGCTCGTAGAGTTTCAAGCTTCCCGTTCCACCGGGGCACTTTACGTGTGACCCTTCGGCTTTTGATAGGGCAGCTTGCTTCATACGCTGTATGTATGAGGTTGTGTAGATTCAGTGAGGCTAGTTCTAAGTCCTCGCGGGAAACTTGCCACTTTATGATATTTGCGCTAAGTAGGGGAGACGCAAGTGTAATATCTAGTACCTTCTGCCTAACTCTAGTCACAAAGGTGGGTTCCTTACCTCTATTAATTATGTCTAAGTTTGTTACAGACAAAAAGTCATAAAGGTACTCCCCTCTATTATTGGTATCCGTGCTGCCCCATGCTAGGTGGTGTGCATTAGCGTCGCAGCCAAGGATAAGGTGTTTGTTCCTTAGTTCGCAGAATGCAATGAGGTTACGGACCTCTATGGGCGGTATTTCTTCCGAGTCCCTCGGAAAGTAGGCCGAGGCAATTACTACCTATTGCCTGCTCCCGGTTGTCGGTACCACTGCCGTTACTGCGACCAGATCTCTGGAAAGAAACTGTGTTAATAGCAGGCATTTTACAGAGGGTCTGACGAGCAATGCTGCCCTCGGTGTTGTAGTACCCTTGTTGTACATTAGCCTACCTGTTGGTGTAGCTAGTCTGCGGACTAGGCCTCCATGGACGTATGGCTCTTGAATCAGCACAATATCTAAGTTGTTTTGGGTGAACTCGTTGTTCAGCACATCTGAGGCGGCTTTACTGTGCTGAAGGTTCACCTGCAGGAAGGCGATCGTCGCCATTTCTGTTTAGTTACTGGGTGCCAGGCCCCGAGGCATCTGGGGAGGGCGACAAGCGACCCTCGCCCCTAGATTTCGCCAAGACCTTTGCTCCCTTCTTGGGTGGAGGGCGATTCCCTAGCGGCTTCTTCCCTTTCTCATCGCGTGTTGGTTTGGCCGTGGACGAGGTACTGTAACGACAATCGTAATTTAGTAACATAGCGACTTGGTTGTTATGTACAAAATATAAAACATTCATCAAAACAAATTCATCCAAATTATTTGTAAAGTGAAAACTCGCATTAAAACTTTCTCCTCCAAATAGTGTTTTATTTAATAACTACGAAACTAAACATTACATTATTGGTGACCCCGACGTGATTTGAACACGCAAAAAACATAGCGACTTGGTTGTTATGTACAAAATATAAAACATTCATCAAAACAAATTCATCCAAATTATTTGTAAAGTGAAAACTCGCATTAAAACTTTCTCCTCCAAATAGTGTTTTATTTAATAACTACGAAACTAAACATTACAGTACTACCTACCATCCTTCGGCTTTTCCACCTTTTTTGGAGGGTGCGTTTCCTTGGGCTTATTTGAAGCTAGCCCTTTAGGTTTTATACCCACTTCTCTAAACTTGAAGCTTATTTTAAAGCCAGACTTCTTAGGCGTCTCAAAGGAAAGTTGATCCACTGACAGGGTGAGGTGTGTGGCTGTACCTTCTTCCGTTCTGTTGAGAACTCTCCAGTCAGCTGTTTTTTGGCCAGAATTTTGGCCTTTAACCAGCTTCAGGACCTCTCATTTTTGTCTTCCTGACTATTGGGGAAGTAGGCGTTCATGATGACTGCCTTTGGTAGGTCCGTATCTTCGACGGCCTTCAGTTGGACCCCTCCCATGGCTTTATTAAGGTGATCAGGTGCTTCAGCCACTCCGCGGTGTCGTTATCAGCACAAGTCACCATTAGCAATCCGCCCTTGAAGGTGTTCCCTAGGAATTTTGGCTTTGTCGAGCCTTCTTCCAGGTCCACAATGGCTTGGAGAATGGCCTTCATCTCCTCGTTGGTGAGGTTGACCTCCGGGTACCTCTGGTGTATAATACCAACTTTCTTTGATACTAGGGCCTGCTTGAAGTTTCCAGCAGCCGTGGAAGTCGCTGCCACCCGCGGAACAATTGTCCCGCTTGGAGGTGCGCTCTCCCTGGCTGCCTTCTTCTTCTTACCGGTCATTTCAGGAGTGGAGTCGGAGGACCTAATCCTCTTCGACCCCTTTCCTGAACTCTTTAGCGGTTCTAACGCCTTCGTTCGGCCTTCCTCAGAAGCATGCCCTTGCTTGACCAACCACTTAAATCTTTTACGTGCGGCTCCACTCAGTCGCTGTCTGTCCTTCAGCTGAAGCTTTGAAGCAGCCTCTTCGAGCTGTTGGGCAGGGTCCTCTGTAGTTGTTGAGGCCTTGACTTCGATGGAGGAGGCGCTTGGAATCACCTCTGTCGCCATTGGTGTTTGGGGAATTGCTTCCCCTGGTTTCTTAGTTAGAGGATTCTCATCCTCATTACAATTTTTACTCTCCATGTTATTCCCACGAGTAGCTAGGGAAGGGTTGGTCCTCCACGGCAGAGCCCCGCATTACCGTGGTAAGGGTAAATGAAACTGGAGGTCCCCCGGTATGCAGAGTTCGCTAATGGATGCAGCCTCCGGCGTAGCTGTTCCACCATGGAGGTAGGTTTTATTGAGGTTGTCTCCTCTTGGTCCAGGCGGTTAAGCCAAGACCCCCACGCACATCCTTCTGCTCGCGAGACATGACCACGACAGCGTAAGGAGTGCCCGGTATGACGGAAGTGCAAGCACTGTCCGACGCCGTTATAACCCAGTGCAGGCCCTTAACCACGACATGACAGTTGGTCCGCGATGCCGCTTTAGTCGCTACCAGTCACAGCTTTACACTTGACGAGCGACCTATTATCAGCACTGACCCTTGCGTCACCTACGATCATCCACTCAGGTCGTTCCCCTATCCGCCACCTGGGGACGCGCCTGGTAGGGAACCACCCCCCAGGTCGGATCAACGACTCGTAATGCAAATTTTCAGCTTCGGTATTTACAACTTGTAGTGGGGTCATGAGGTATTCACGTATACGCCTATTAATATAAAATTTTCGTATCTTCTATTATCAAAATCTCTATGTAGGCTGCTATTATTAAAAATTGTATGGTCATGCACAGAGCCAGGCCAACGTGCTACAATATTTCTTATTTTCAATTTAGCATCTGACACCGTTTGCACATTTAAAGAAAAATAACCTTTCCTATTTCTATATATTTCTGCATCATCTCCACCTAAAAAAACTTATAGAACAGAGGTTACTTATAAATGTAACTTTCAAATAGTGAGCAAACCTGGAGATTGAATGCTCGCAAGTGGTCCATTGTACCAACAACTCGAGGAAATCTTGCAATTTTATAATACTCTCCTGCTGTTCGAGCCATTTCTTCTGCAGTTTCGTCCATTTTTACATATCGCGAACGCAATGTAGCGATTGCATTCGAAACTCGTTTCATGATTCTGCTAACTGAGGCTTTTTGTTGACACACCCAGAAAATCACCAAACACGACAAGCATACTGCCTGTTGCATATAATCTTAGTTAATGAATGGATTGATCGACTTACCTGTAAGGATGATTGATCCAGATTAATTGAGCTGTTGTCTGTAATGATTATTACACTCTGTAGTAATCATGATTTATGCTGACCACCACAAAACGTTATTGAGTTAAAAGTTCTTTGAACTGTACCCGAGGCTCTCGTGCGACCTGAAACTGAGTTACCTACATTGTTTTTTAACTTCATAAGTTTTAAACAAACCATGCCCTTTGCTTAAACCCTATTTAGTTTTTATTTAAAAAATAAGTTATTCTTCCCCATTGTGATACCTAATCTCTAGGTTCATACAATTTTAGAATTTACTATACCTACTTACGTAAGACACGGACTTCCGTCCAAAAATCGTTATAAATGGCTTATTTGAAGAGATCAAAAACATACAACGAATTAAAAATGTATTTTTAAACTAGAGGTAATTATTAGGCGTAGTTAAAAACAGGTTACTTCCGGAAAACGCGTTGTTGATATTAAACAAGTATCGAATTTTCTTTTAATTTTTAAAAAGGTTCAATCGTTTTTCGTAATCAACTACTTTAAATACGCTATTGAACTGTTTTAAAGTTTAGAACGAACGTGTTTGCGTTTTTAAATAAATGATTTTCATAATTTTAAATTTTTTCAAAAATTTCTGGTGGGCGCCAAAGTAAAAGTCGGTCTTAAAAATTTCACTAGTCAACAAATTTAAACTTTTTTTTATAACATTAGTAAATTTAACTGTTTTCATATAAACAATGCCCATTGTTCAAGAAAATGTCGTTAAAAAGTACACCCTCAGATTTTTTGTTATTTAACTTTCATGAATTTACGAAAATCGTTGTTAGTTATAGCAAGGAGTCATTTAAAAAATATGTAATTAGGTTAATGCATAAATTTTTTTATGCCTAATTAAGTAAACTAATACTAGTTTATAGGTACTGTATGCTTTTTAAGTATAAAAAAAAGAAGTGATAATTTAAATTAATTAATAAAGTTTAAAATATTTCCCTGCGGCGGATGCTCCCAACGCCTATCGGTATTATCCGATTGGCGCGTGAAGTCACTAGCTGTTTGGCGCGCTAACCTGGTTTCAAGTAATCTGTGCGGTGTTGACGTTTACGTTTAATGACTATGGAAAATAAAATCAAAACTAGGTGCTACAAGTGGTGTTTTGTGCCACAGTGCACAAATACAACAATAATTACGCCGGAGAAAATATTTGTTACTGTACCAAGAGACAAATCTAAAAAAAAAATTGTGGTTTACAAGTGCTAGAAGGGATGTTGCAAACATGACTAACTCGGTCTTGTATTGTTGCCAAGACCATTTTGAGGTAGGGATTTTAAAATAAGTTCTATTGTTTTACCTACAGTAAGTTGATTATGTTATCTTTTAATAAATTTTTAGCTGGAGAATGATTTAGAAAATTTTATGTATCATAAATACATGAATGTGAAAATTAGAATTAAAGCTGGTATAGTGCCACACATATTTGATTGTCAGCGAGACAGAAAGCGTGCTTTTAGTAGCACCCTTCGATCAGCTGTTAAAAAGAGCAAGAAAACAGTTGGTTGAAGAAGCCATTGCTTCTTCTTCGGAGAATAAATTAAATCAAATTCAAGCAAGACAGTAGGTGCAAACACTTTCGAAGAATCTACAAGCACTTCTTTATCACCAGAACTAGTCAAAAAATCCGAAGAAGGCGCTTCTAAAATATTTACAGTGGCAACATCCTCCATAAAATGTCTACAGCTTTCAGAAACAACTCGACCACCTTTACAGGTTTTTACTGTCGATCAAAAAGCAACTTCAAGTTCATCTCATAACACCTCCGAGGATGAAATGTTTGATTCTAGTACAAGTTATGAGCCAAATGAAACGAATTCAAATAGTACATCAGACATGTCGGAAGACAGCGACAATGAAACAAAACCGGATATCTTTAATTTAGGAAGACATAACATGACGGTAGAACTGTGTAAAGAAAAGCCGAAACAATATTTAGGAATTCCAAAAGATTATTTTTGGTTAATAGATCTACTGCAAATAAAATCTTAAAGTAAATTAAGCCATAGTAATATTATATTCACTTTAATGAAAATCAAATGTAACGATACGTTTGATTGGTTAGGTGACCAGTTTGGAATGTCAAGCAGCAACGGTAGTAGAGTATTTGGCAAAACCATCCCAAAATTGGGATTTTATTTACTGGCCTAAAGGAACAATAAAAAGAATTTTACCGATACCTTTTATAGCTGCATATAGTCATGTGGAAGCAATTATAGACTGCTTTGAAATTGAAATCGAGAAGCCAAGAATTCTCTTACACAAGCATTAACATGGTCAGACTATAGAAAGTGCAATACGTTAAAATATTTGATTTCTTGTACCCCAGATGGCTTTATAAATTTTATATCTACAGGTTATGGTGGAAGAACTGCAGATATTTTATTGTTTGAACACTGCGGCTTTCTGGATAAGATTCCACACAGTTGTGGAGTCTTAGCAGAGAGAGGATTTAAACACATTAAACAAATTTTGAAAAATAAAAACTGTGAACTTATAAAACCTCGTAGTGTGTCCTCATCTGATAAACCGTCCAAACGAATTGCAAGCTTACGCATTCATATAGAACGGGTAATACGAAGGGTACGAGAATTCGAAAGCCTAAAGCTTTGGTTTTCTCGAACAATCGGTCGCGGAAAACCGACAGTCTGTCGTCCGTCGCGGTCGGCGATTGCGGTCCAAGATGGTTTGCTAGAAAATAAAAATGCTACATTCTTTCCGTTCGTTGAAGTGTGCGTTTGCATTCTGCTTGAAAGTAGTTCAGAGAATGAATCCAAATAATTTGGTAGCAATTTTATTGTTGGAAGAGGAAGAAGAGGAGGTAATATTGGCGACCTACAAAGCTCCAAATGAGCTATTGGACGACTTATTTTTTCGTGCCGGAGTTCGGAGGGCGCTTATAACATTACCGTGGAGAGAAGGTTATTGGCAATGAAATAAACTTTCGTAAATACTTCAGACTGTCAACGGAGCTTTTTGACACTGTGTTGGATTTTGTAAAAGACGATATTACCCGGAAGCCAACCAGTAGAATAAGTTGTCCTATTTCCGCCAAAGAAAGACTTTGCATTACATTGAGGTACGTTTTTTTAATAGAAAGTGTATTGCATAGGTAGTAAATAAAAAAGATACCTACCGCAAAACTTTTATTTTCAAAATTAAACATGTTCACATTTATTATTAATCGCAATGTGTGATAGGGGAATCTGGTGACAGATTGCTTTGGGGTAAATACGATTGAAAGTATGAACTTGCACTTGGGCTTCTTAATTCCTGAACATTTAGCAAATATGTAGAAGATGAATCAGAATATGAAGTATCAGCTGAAGCAGAACGGATGTTAACATCTTGTGCCACATTAGTACTTTGCTGGTTTTCAAATTCCAGCTGCGAAATTACATTCATTACCTCCACTTTTGCTCTAGTTTGTAATACTGGAGGAAACTGTTCAACTGTGGCAGCGATACTGCGAAAGAACAGATATGGCAGTACTACAATTTTGGGTTTCATCACCCGGTCGGTTTAGCAACTCTTTGATTAACTGGGTTCTTTCGATTCGGCCTTTCTTGATTTCTTCAATGACTACAGTCCGGTCCTTTGCCGCGCGCGTTTTCTTGCGTTTTATTGGAGTCGTAGCGGTACAGTACAGTTTGGACCTCCACTATCGGCGTATCTACATCGACAGATAATTCAGTAGCAATAGCCGCTTGGGAATAGTCCATCTCTTGAGAATCCCCGATATCACTTTTGGTTCCTTGTGACTCGCCCACTGCACCATAAATCGATTCAGAGGACACAGATTCTGGTTGGCCGGTGTCATGCTTGGAACATTGACTCTCTTCACTGATATTACTGATTGATCCGAAAGAAACCGACCGTCAAACATTTTGCAAAGTTATATACCTATTTCTTGCTGTACTTTCTCTCTACTATGGAGGTATTGTGCAGGAAGCTTAAGTGTTTGTACTTGTTGGTAAAACTCTCAGTATTGCTATTTCTGGCTGAACCCGTTTTCTTTCCTTTCGATACCTCTCGCTCCATCTTTTGATAATAAGCGCGGATATTCTTCCATTTCGCTTGACACGTTTTTTTCTGAAATTTAAAAAAAATATCTTTTTAGGTACTTGGCAATAGGAGAATCCTTCAGGTCACTAGCATTTCAGTATCGTCAACACCACAGCTGGATTAGTGTGTCTGTTAGAGAAGTGCTTCGAAGCATTAGAAAACATATGCTCTCAGTCTATATACCGAAGCCCTCAGAAGATGGCATGACAACAATTGCTCTAGATTACAATGATTTGTGGAACTTCCCTAATTTTTGTGGATCCATTGATGGAAAACATGTCAGAATACGTTGCCCGAAAAATGCGCGATTACTTTATTATAATTACAAGCAGTTTCACTCTACCGTATTGCTGGTAATTGTCGACGCAAGATAAGATTCGTGGCAATTGATGTCGGTTCCTATGGGCGAGAAGGAGATGCAGGTATTTTCGAAAATCGATTATGGGAAAGCAGATCAATGATGGCAGTTTCAACATTCCACCAGAAACTCAAATTTCACAACCTTGCGTTATTTTGGCAGATATCGCATTTTCTTTGACAACAAATATAATGAAACCCTACTCACAAAACGATTCCATGCATGACCAATCAAAAGCCGTGTTTAATTACAGACTTAGCAGGGGTCGACGAACTTCCGAAAATGCTTTTGGTATATTATGCCAGCATTTCCGAGTCTTTTTTACCCCAATCGCTATTAACCCTTCTGCTGCTGATGATTTAATCATTTCGGCATGTATTTTACATAATATGCTTCGAAATTCGAAAATCTCGTGTCCGAGTGAAAATCCAGACATCCCCCAATTGCCAAAAGATAGTCTTATGTCATTAGCTCCAACATCTGCCAGAAGATCATCCATGGTCGCTGCTTCGGTTAGAGATACCTTTAGAACTTATTTTATTGGCCCACATGGATCAGTACCATGGCAAAATGCAATGGTGCAGAGAATGGAATAGTAAAATATGCAATGTTCATTATTAAAATAATCATCGGTAAATATTTAGTAAATATTTTGCACGTTAAAATAAAAATGACATTTTCATTTTAATAATAATTGACTAAATTGATACTTACCATATATTATTATACCTGGGTACTTGTATAAAACAAATGTACTTCTTTGTAATGAATAATAAAATAAATAAACAATTATTCTCATTGCTTTTTTGATTTTCACCCCTATTTCTTTCCAAATGTTGTTTTTCACGACCAAATCTTTGTAGCTTTTACGGTTTACGTTATATAATGGTGGATGTTGTCTCGCCGAGTCTATCAAGGCTTCATCGTCTTCAGCAGAAAATTTATCCATAATTAGCTTAAAATTTTCTTACAATTTCACAATATCACTGTCGGTTGAGCCGAGCGATTCGGTTGTAATCAAACTCTACAGATTCGGACCGACAAGGTCGGTTGTGCGCCGTCGAGCCGCTCAGCTGGGCGGAGTCCAGCAAACCATTTTCATTAAAACCTTCACGTTGGATAAAATCGCCGACCGCGACGGACGACAGACTGTCGGTTTTCCGCAACCGATTGTTCGAGGAAACCAACGCTTAAAACCACATGCAGTAATCAACCATAGCATGTTAGCTTATGCAGATGATCTTGTACTCATTGCATGTGCATTAGTGAATATACAGTCATCTATTATAAAGACAGGTCTTTAATATTCTCAATACTTCCTGTAAAAATAAAATGCTGTATTTTATTAAATAAATATTTATTCAAAAAAACAATTTCATTGTCAGTTGTTTTTTACAGGTTTTTACGTTACCCACTTATTTTATTTTTAATTTAACTTAAGAATTTGAGATTAAAAATACGAATTCATTTCTGAAAGTTAGTTGGGTAAAGTAAGTATTAATAAAAAATAATAATTTCAGTATTGATAGTATAATATCGTCTACTTTGAGGTTAGATGTTACACAGCATAACTGGTTGTAGATGAACAACGATTAAAAATTTCTAATTTCTGTTACAGACATGTTGCAGAACAGGTAAAATTCGTGTAAAAACAATTGTAAAACACAAGAACTACATTACATTACATTAAAATTAATGACAGATTTGATAAATCTGAGGTACCAATATAAAAATCTAGTGACAAACAGAAAAATTACTGTTAGCGGTAAATTTGAAAAATATACAATAATCATAAAAGGACCAATGACAACAAAGCAAGGATGTCACTGCTGTCAAAAGAATCAAATCACCCACTGGAATCATTGAATAAATTGGTTTGAAATTTAGAAGAAAAGTATAAATGGAGCTTAAATTTTCTATATCGGATCTCGAGTTCATGCAATTTGGATTATTATTAATGTGACACATTTCAAGAAACAAACGTTTGGTTTTATTGTCCTCAATGTCCAGAATACTATGGTTATCGTAATCAATCGAATGTTTTGTATTATTAACATGAATAGCCAGAGCACTAGAATTCGCTTTGGATTTTAATCTAGAATCACTTTTATGTTGTGTAATTCTTTGTTTTAGTTGTTGAGTAGTTTGACCTATGTAGCATTCTGTACATTCAGCACAATTTAATTTATAAATTACATCGGATTTAAGTAATAAAGGGATTTTATCTTTAAGAGGAGAAAATAAGTTGTTAATGGTGATCAGATTTCTTTTGGCAACAATGACACTTTCACCATGAATTACATTGACTAATTTAGGAGTAAGTTGATCAATATACGGTAATGATTTATAACCTTTCGGCTCAACACGATTAACCATCACCATAGGATTTATGGGATTATTCTGACTGTAAATTAATTTTTTAAGAAGGTAAGAGGGATATGAATTCTCTCTTAAGATAACATAAAGCTTTTTTAAATTTTTTTGACGTAAAGAAAGATGTGAAATTTTACAAATTCTATTTTTTAACCCAAGGATAAACTTAATTTTAAGTTTCAAAGGATGGTGAGATAAGTAATTGATGTATCTATTAGAGTTGGTAGGTTTTTGATACCAATCTAAAATGATGGTGTTGTCGGGTTGTCTGATTAATTTTGTGTCTAAAAAGGGGACCGAATTATTGGCTTCCTTCTCCACCGTAAACTGGATGTGAGGATTGTAACTGTTAAATATCTCGATAACCTCATCAATTCCGTCAACAGGAACGGAAAGGATGAGGTCATCGACATATTTTTTAATGAAGGGTAAATTGAACGATAATTTATGAATGACGTTATTTAAGAGAGAATCCATCACCAACTGCGCTAATATCGGACTTAAATTACTGCCCATAGGACAGCCAAAAATTTGAGAATAAAATTGGTTATTGAATAGGAAATAACTCGAGTCAAAAATGAAATTAATGATATTGATAAAAACCGACAAAGGTATGTTGCAATGGGTTTCAATGTTATCCCAATTATTAGTGATATCTTGAATAACTAAAGTTTTAGGAATGTTGGTAAAAAGCGAGACAACGTCCAAGCTGATTACAACATAACCATCTGGAATTTTAAAATCATTGATGAAAGCAGCAAAATCAAAAGAATCTTTTACAAAATACTCGTTCGATTCCAAGGAACTGTTTAGTATGTTGGCAATAAACTTAGATAATTTTTCAGTCGGTGAATTGTTGCAGGATATTATGGGTCTCATGGGTGTACCTTCTTTGTGTATTTGTGGAAGGCCATATAAACGAGGAGCAACACTTTTATAATTATACAGAGATTTAGCTAAATCGTCTATTATATACCCATTGCCCAGTAGTTGTTTAACTAAGTTATGGCATTTTCTTTGACACGATGTAGTAGGATCTTTGTTAAGTAATTTGTAAAAGTCTTTGTCATTAAGTAAATTATTTAATTTGGTTATGTAGTCATTCTTTGACATGGCCACACTTACATTACCTTTATCTGAACGTATTATTAATAAATCCGTGTTCTCTTTAAAGAAACTTTAAATATTTTTTGTACAGTAAGTTCGTGTTTGAACATACCCCTGTGTTTTTATGTAAAAAATTCGTGATGATGTTAGTAAATTGTGTACGATATAAATTTCTTTTACTTTCCTCGACATTAAGTAAGATGTGTTCTATGTCTGCCAATAATTTATTTATGTTCAAGTCTTTTATGGAAGGCTTGATAGAAAATTTTGGTCCTAGAGATAAAAAATTTTGAACTTCAAAGGGAATTTGAACGGTGGTAGTGTTTTTAAACCATTTTTGTTGTCCTATGACATTATTATTATCAAAATAAGAAAGATTTTTAATTTTTACTATGTTTTTTTGTTTAATTGAATGAAAAGTTGTATTATAACTGATAATTTGTCTTCTGGTGAATTATTTTCCTTAAATAGTCTCAATTTGTCCATGAAAAATGTTTCCAACTAGAATACTTTTTGAGTTATTGCTAATTAAAGTCTACCAATCACAGAAGAATTAATTAACTAGTCGTGAAGGTACAAAAAATAAAGAAGGTTGTTTATATGGTAACTGAACTAAAAGCGTCATATAAAACAAGTCGAATTTTGATTTGGCCGACTATAAATTTTCAATGTCTTAGTGACAGACGTTCAACGTGACAGCTTAATAATTTGTGCAATTTGTGGGGGGGAAATGTATTCTTCTCTAGATTATTGTGAAATGCTGATTCATTAACTGGTTACTAATTGTCTTAAGACATCACAAACCTGCGGCGTTCAAATCAGCAATATTGCAGGTGGGTAAGTGCCATTCATGTTAAAAACTAAAGTTGACCTGATGTTTTATACTAACTTTTGCAAAATCTAACAATTATTCTTGTTTCCTAAGAAACGCATACATTTAATGTTTCTGCATCTATCTTCAATTAATAAACTGTCTCTTATCGGTCAGTTTCATTTCATTGCGGTTTGAAAACCATTGAGGGTGAATTTTTTCCTTGGTAAATAATTGTCAGTTTGAAGAGTAGAATCTAGAGTTAAGAGCTCCTCTGCGAGTTCTGGGACACCCTGTATATGTAGCGCCCAGGTTTTATCTTGATCTCCAATATGACAGCCAAAATAATTATGATAGGCTTGTTTTACTACGTTTGTTATAATTCTACGTTGTGTTTTTGTTGTAAATTGACCACACACATAACAAAAATTGTCTGGCAAATTAACACAGCTACGATAGCGTCTCTTCATTGTAATTATATACAATGTAACTCTTATACACTACTTTTCGCACTTGTATTACGTTCAAACTGCGACTGAAGTACTACAAGGTCACAAGTAAAACAAAAACACTATACAAAATACCTCCCTACCTTATCCTTTCCAACTATGCCGTCTGCTTTCAGTCACGAGCGCCAAAATTCAAATAATTACGATTAAATTTGTTTCATGAATAATTTAAAATTGTGACGTGATGGAAATTTTTTGTTTTCATATTTGGAATCAGGGCACCGGAATAAACTAAAAAACGTTATTTTCGTATATGCTAGAAAAACTTTGTTGACTAGTGTTATATTTTGCAGTGTTCCATCGGTTCACAATATTTTTGAGAAATTTTTTGAAAATTTCTTAAATATTGCAGAAGATGTCCAATTAAATTTCTCTGCGGTCCTCGAGCTGTGGACGACAAAAGCACAACGTCGCGACTACAGAGGTAATCGAGATCGGCCTGTAGTCGGCAGGTGTTTCGGGATGATCTTTCCTGGGAAGAAACACCGTCCAAGAACGTGAAAGCTTACAGAGGAGACGGCCCTGTAAGAGAAATATGTTATAAACAGGAGCGACCACTTCATACGGAACAGAGTTCAACTGGTGTGGCGTGATGCCATCGGGCCCAGGCGCTGTATTGGTTTTTAACTTCGTGCGCCCAACTTCTAAAGCGGAGATGGGCGCCCATAGATCGTGATGAGTGATCTGCGGTTGTGGTGGCTGACGATTCCCTAGCCGCAGCGCTTCCCAAACTGTGGGGCGCGCCCCCCTGGTAGGCGCCAAAGCTGTACAGGGGGGGGGGCGTCGAATAAATAAACAAGACAGAATTATGCAGATCAGGTGATAATGCTGTACCACATCGGCAGCGTTGCCAATATTGCCAAATTGATTTAAATAAGTTTCTGCGTATTGGGTTATTCTGATCTATCTTATATTATGCGGGGGGCGCAGAATTATTCAAGGTAAAAAAGGGGGGCGCGAAATACGAAAGTTTGAGAACCGCCGCGGCGCTTCAAAAATTCCACGCCAGAACTTCCGTAAATCGTCAGCAGGGACTGAAAGTCCCCCTTTACCGCCAACCCGACCTTCTAAAATACGGTCAGCTGCAGCTTTCTGATCACGACGATACAATGCCTGGAGCTTCGCATACTCCTGTTTACGCATCTCTCTCTCCGATGTATCGGTTCTCGAGGTAATTGTGGGCGATTGATACCACGTTGTTTGGGTGCTGTCTTCCTGGCTGGAGGCATGGGCAAGACGTCTGTCAACCACGCCAGCATGACATGGGCCCCAGCCTGGCAATTTGGCACAGGCGAGACCCTCTAAACCCGATCTGATCCCAATTAATGCCTCCGACAGCACGATTGATCTCAGCTCGGAGCGCCTCTTGATGGTCAAAAGGAGGCGCTGGGTCCAGGGGCACATCATCGTCTTGAGGAGGAACCACTACAGGTTCCGGGGCCTCGTTTACTGCACCCAACGTTGCCACGAACTCTCTCGCCTTCAAACGGTAAGCGGCATCTCTCCTTTTACCCTTGATGGATTCGAGAGAACGATGTGGGGATCTTTCCGCGAGGAACTGGTTCATAAACCTCACCCTTTCACCCTTGGCTGCAGCTCTGGCCATGAGCGCGACCTCCTCGTCGCTTCAACGGGGTTTAACCCGCTATACATCAATCGCTTAGTTTGCTTCAACAGGGTGTTTACGTTTTACATGCACACCAAGGCCTGTTTTGGTGTCGAAGGTTCTGTCACACAAGGCGCATGGAAAGTAATTGTAATTATTCTGTCCAGTGTTTGGGCCTCGCTAAAAAAAGGGAGGGGCTGGCAACCACTACCCCCCTAAAAAACCGTCATGTTTGGTCGTTAGGGCTCTCGCCCTAATCGTTGCTCGACTCTCACCACGAGGAGGGCTGCAGCAAGCTGCGGACTACATGATCGGCACATAAGAACCAACCAGAAACTTGGGCCACCTGACCAGCAATACCGCACCAATTAAGGGGGTACACCGGAGTGCACACCGTACTGCGGACCAAGTGGCCTCACTCCACCGAAGTTGAGGAGCGGATCTAGTGCTTACCAAGCCCCAGAAGGAACCCTTAAGAGAGTCTTTACAATTTTCATTTTGCCAAAATTGTTCTTGCGTCACGTGATTATACTTATTAAATGCTGTTAAATGATATGACAATTTCTATCTATTGGATATTTTCTTTTTAAGTAATCGGGCATATTAAACTCAACCTTTTAAATAAGTTCCCGGGGGGCACCAGAGAAAAATTTTGGAGGTGTAAAAAACGAATTTGTAATTCTCTGCAAGCTCGTCGGCCCACAAAATTAAAAACAAATTATGTCGACAGTTTTTGAGAATATATATTTAGGTGCAGAATCCGCCAAGTCACAGTAAACCAATGTTTGAGAAATAGCAAAAAACTGATTTCAAGTTGCTGTAATCTAGTTTTAAAAATGTGAGCTAACTGGTACGTTCAGAATGCAGTTTTAAGAAGATGTAGTTAGGTGGCATTAAATGTAGATGGCTCTGTGGCATTAAACGTAGATGGCTCTGTGGCGTATAATTTGACTTAAATATTGACTTGGCGCCTTTTTCAACTGAAATCTGGACATGTCGTTTTTTTGCACCTGAACAAATAAATGCATGTCATTAACCACTGTTACTATTAATTTAATAACTTTATTGCAAGATGTGCTATTAAAAGCTTTTTTAAAAATAATTTTTTTATTGGTAATAAACATCGAACAAAATAACAAATTAAAAATAAGTATTGGCATAAAAATAAACAGTTTCTTTTAGAAAAACATAACAGTTTAATAGCTATTCTGTCTTAAACAATTGCAACTTGCATTGGAAATTCGCAAACGTTTTCCTCTGGTGTTTCTTGCGCACCTTCTATTTCATTAGAAAATTTCATTTAAAATTCTAATTGTTCTCGTCACTTTTCTCCATAATCTTTTTTTAACAAATTTTGTTCTGATACAGCTTTTTGGGCATACATTGCCCTTCCAGCTGAAAGTTTATCTGGATTTAGCATCTCGACTTTTCTTCCACGTTTCATAATGCTCTTAGCAGCTCCAACATCACTTCTGTAAAGAGGTTTTCCATGCACCAATATCAGGTTATTACTTCTTTTTATTATGAATCTCTTACTGGCATTTAACTGAAAATGCCAGATTCTTGGTTGTTTCATACATTTCGCGGTCTCTCTTTTCCAATCGTATGCTTGACAATTTTTTCCAAAAACTAAAACCTTGGGAAAATTTTTTAACCTTTTCACTGCGCAACCAGATTTTGCTGCAGTGGCCGCTGTGCGCCATAAAATTGGCTTTGCGGATGCGTACGGTTCGCGCATATTTTACTAGCGCTCCCGCGGATACGTCCGGTGCGCGCAATAGGCTACTACCTTTTCAAGTGGCGTTCGGAGAGTATCAATTTTGAATGGAGAGAACTTAGTGGCACCGGGTCCATCGTGTATACCTGTACTAATAATGTTATAATAAGTGCATTGGTTTGTGACCGTTTTATTTATTATTTTACAGAAAAAAATTATTTAATTATTACATAAAAGCTACATAAATATTTCATATTATTTTGGTTACATAGTACTAAACTTAGTACAGTATTGCATAAAAATTAAATGAAATTTAAACATATTATATTAGCTTACATAATAATAAATGAAACAAAAATATTAATACTTCTTTTGAGTGTGATACTTTTCGAAGCATGGTACAACGCACAAAGGAACGTCACATTTGGAACACATGTATGTTGTTTCTCTTCTAATTTGGTGTTTTGAACAAACAATACAACGTCTTGAAAGTCTTTTATTCTTACTATTGCGGATGTCGGGCATTGAAGGAAAATGTCTTTCGGCGAGACGCAGTGGTGAATCGGCTTCTTCGTTTCTTTTACCGTTACCTACACGTAGTTTCACATTTTAGTGTTTAGCAATTAATTCTTTTACTAAAGCTAACTGAAACTTTAGTAAAGGAGTGTGCTTGCCAGCTAAGGTCAAATATAGTGCGTGAGAATTCAAGACTGCTAAATCTAAAAGGTGAAAAAATACTTTCTTATACCATTTGATCGACTTTCGAACTGATTCTGTAGAGCTAAGTAACAAATCGGTTCGATCTACTGCGCCCATGCATTTGTTATAATCTAAAATGCATATTGGTTTTGTAGTCTTGGTACCACAGTTTCTTGTAATCTCTACCATGGTATTTGAATGAAATGTTGTGAGCATTCTCACTTCTCGTTTATCTACCCATTTGATAGCCAATAGCTTATCTGTTGAATAGTGCACTGCTTTCCCTACTTCCAATTTTTCTTTCATTGGCGGCATGTGCAATCTGTTGGCTTTGACTGTGCCACATGCGTTTATTTCATTTTGGTGCAATGTAGAAAATATCAAAGGGCTGGAATACCAGTTGTCAAGGAATAAATTGTGGCCATTATACATGTACGGTTCTACCAGAGTTAGTACTATGTTTGCTCCAGTACCAAGATCGCCTGCAAACTCTTGAATTTCAGTACCTGCGCCAGTGTAAATTATAAAGTCTAAAATGTATCCCGTTTCACAATCACACAGCCTAAAAAGTTTACTCCGAAACGATGCCTTTTTGACGGGATATACTGCTTGAAACTAAGGCGACCCTTGAATAGCATCAAGCTTTCGTCTATGCATAAGTTGCGAAAGGGGACCAAAGAACTTCTAAATATTTCTCTCAAGTGATCCACAACAAACCTAATTTTAAATAATTTGTCACCTTTATTTGTTCTACTATTATCAGCAAAATGTAAGTTGCGCAAAAGAATGATGTATGTACCTGTCACGTGGCATAATTTGACCAAAAATAGGGGTCCTAATTAACGAATCATTCGACCAGTAATCGGTTACTTTTTGTTTTTTCACTTCCGCCATGAGCAGAGAAACGGTCAGAAAAAGGTACAATTCATCAACATTTGCATTTTTCCATCTTTTTTGACGTCCCGAATCGTTTAATCCTTGATCACCATTAAACACAAAAAAACGATTTGTTTCTTCGACTATTCGTTCCATAAAATCGTTAGAAAAAAATGTCTTGAAACAATCCAAAGGTCGAGTTTTCATCCAAATTATCATTTTTGCACCCTGACATTGTAGAATCATGGTCATGAATTACAGGTTGAAAGTCTTTTATATCCCAGTCGAAATCGTCGACTTTCTGTTTTTTGCTAGGTGTCTGATATTGACCTCCATTCTAATTATTAGGTGAATTATTACCAATATTCAAATTATTAGTTGGATTATTACCAATATTCAAATTGTTAGGTGGATTATTACCAATATTCAAATTATTTTCTGAATTACCATCATCCAAATTATTGTCTGAATTGTGGTCATCATAGTCATCATCGAAATTATCATTTAAATTGTTACCCGCAGGTTCTTCCGCAGCAGAGTCACTATCTTCTTGTGCGTTATCGTTCCATTCATCGTCTTCATCTACCATTCCAATTCCAACTAAATTCTCGTCTCCACTATCACTGTCCATTAGCAGGTCATACAATTCAGCATCGGAAAAATATTTCCTAGCCATTATTTATTTCAATTCGTGAAGCAAACTAAATATCGTACAAACGCAACACCCTACTGCACTTGCAAACAAGAACTGCAAACATTTGGCCTTGTGAAATGTGATTTGGCAAGTCACGGCGGCGTGGTGCCACTGACGACACAGCGCAGTTAACCCTCAAACGACGTTAGTAGCTGCGACCGCCATGAACTTTTCGAGACAGCAATTAATGACCCTGAGCATGCTTACTGCACCGTCCGATGCGGTCGATTCCCATCGTAAGCATGTTTGTCGGCCTCGCGTAGTTATCCGGTTCGCGCTACTCGGCCACTTTTTTTTGCGGATTTATCCGTTTCGCGCAGAGAAAAAGTTAATTATATTGTTATACATTACAGGTGCAGTAATAATAAAAGTTGTCGCTGAATAAGGCCAAAAACTCTGTCGGGGGGCATAAACGAGTGTCCAACTATGGGAAAAATAAAATGAATTTCGTTTGTGCTTTGGAGCAACTCTGTGCCATCAAGTACACAGCATTCCCATTACTGTAGAATTGTTGTTTCGCTCCCCACAACCATCAGCAAAAAGCCCAATTGTATTTATGTGATTAGGGAAATCGTAATTTGATAACGTGTGAAAAATTGATGAACTTATTACACTGGAATTTTTTGGAAGGTCTATGTCAGTCCAAACGTAAGAAGTAACATAATTTGGGTTTAATTTGGCCTTTGATGTTCCTCTGACAACGGTCAAATTAAAAAAATTCTATCGCTGTGAAAAATATGCACTTTGGTCTGGGAGTTTAGGCAAAGCAAGGTTCTTCTGACAATCGTAGGAAAAGCATACTACCGATTCTTTATCCTCCTTCAATAGTACATAGAACGCCGTTGCCTTATACTTATGTAGCTGTTTTTGTGTAATTAACGTTTTCCTTATATTTTCGTCTTTTTCATTTTTCAGCTTTTCTGCAAATTGCAAACATTCAGAACACCTGTCTGTTTGAGGGGTTTCAAATCCAAGATTGTAGTGAGTGTTGACATAGTTCCGAAAGTAGCTTTCCTTTACGCGTAATTTAGTTCTACTGAAGAATTGTACATGTTACTTAAAATCCTTATGTTTAACCCACTGCGTAAGTATACCCTAGTTAAAGTACTGGCTCTGCAGTAATCAGATTCCGCGCATACTCTCAATAAAATTTGAAATGGCTTGTTTCTTATTATCATTTTTGTTTTTGATTCTATCACTACCACGACTTTCAACTGGCGGTGCACCATTCCTAGTTTGAAACTGGTTTAAAACATGGTGTACTCTGTCGTTTTTTTTATGTTTAATATACGTAAGAAAGTATCTACATCTGCGAGCTACTGTTCCGTTCTGTTTCCTAATGTTATAGACAAATGTTACACTTTGCTTTCCTCTTTCATTATTCCTTATACCTGACCCATTTGGAGAAATACTATTGCAGTATTCATAGATAATAATTGTATCCTGAAAGTTAATCTTTTTTTGAATAGAATGGATCGTAGAAATACTTTAGGTGGCCCATTCTCAACGATTTGCATTGTATAGAACCATTATGATTGCATCTAGGATATTCAGGAAGTCCTTTAGCTGAGTGCCTGTAATGTGACTTTGAATACATGAATCACTTTACCCTTAACCCTCCAGTGATAACGTGCCGCCGTTTAACATTAGTGATAACGTCGGCCTGTGGGACCGATTTTATAATTTATTTTTGTATAATACTTTTTGTAACTTTTCTGTTGCAAATTCAACTAATTTGGATACCTTAGATATTGTCCTCAATAATAAGTTTAGTTTCAGTAAAGATCACGCACTATATTTTAGAAATTTTTATTGTTGAAGAAATAATAAAAAACAAAAACAAGCATTGTTATAAATAAACAAGACCAACGTATAAAAACATATACCCGTTTTTTTAGTACGCCTAATTATAACTGAAATAATTAGGAAATTGGTGAATTATTACACGTTGCAATCTTCACAAATCACTTCAGCATGCTCCAAACACAGATATTTATTGCATTTATTGCACGAGTATCTCGTTTTCCGGTTTTTCTTAGAACTACAAAAAAAGCACCTACCAGGCATGTCATTCCTTGCACCTGGATTTGCAGGAGCCGTGTCTAAAATTTCGTTTATTCTTAGGCGCATCAATCTAGGCAAGCGCTGATTTGAGGATCTCAATGTAAGGTGTTCTTCTAACAAACTCAGTGATAGTTTCTCCAAAAACTGACTACGTGTTACAGCACTCCCTAAATTGTTTGCATTATAAATTATGAATGCGTTAATTGCTGCTACATTCAAAATGCTGTAAAATATGACCATGGGCCATTGTCGGGCAGCTCTTGCCATGTTGTATGATGCACATAATTTATCTACCACATCTACACCACCTTTGGTGGAATTATAGAACATGATAATTTCAGGTTTTCCCGTCTGGGGATCAATTGTGTCATCATAGTGCATCGTAGATAGTAACGGTACGTTTTTATTTTTTGTGGGGATATAAGACACTAGTGTACAATGCTCCCGAAACGCGAACATGCTTGATAAAATTGGTCGAGTTTTTCCTTCAACAAGTTCTTTGGTATTTGTGGTTTATTTCTTTTGAGGGTACCTACCACAGTTAGCAGATGTTCGCGGAGTAATCTATCAGCCAAGTCCTTACTGTTGAACCAATTATCGATGGTCATATTTCGTTTTGTGCCCGAAATTGGTTGACAAAGACGTTGAACAACTGCCAGACCACTATTCTCCACCTGGACTTCGATTCTCCAGTTCAGACGAGTTCAGCGGAGTTCTCTCGAAACGCAATAATGTTGCATTCTTGAATTCCGGGGAGCCCTCCCATTCATGCATTACCAAGAGAATACAATTCTACTGCTAAATTATAATAGAAATACCAACTTTCTCTTGAGAATAAAATAAAACGACGAAAACGCTTGCGCAGTGTTTGTGTTTACCTAAAACAGCTGTCAGTTGTCACAGTGACAATCAAACAAGTTATAACCTAACTTTATTTAATAATAATAGAGATTAGAGAACATCACTAAATATTTATTATTTTGTTTAAATATATAATATATATAAATATAATATATATATATATATATAAATATACGTATAATATATATAAATATATTAAATTAATAAGTCCTATAATGGATTTGAATGAACTGTTGGTAGTAGCACAAGTTTTTGGGGACTTGCGTGACGCTGAAGAGCAGGCCGAAGATTCCACAAGGGTGTTTTTAAAGAAGATGGATGTCTTCGCCCTATCGGACACTAAGTTTATAAAATTTTTCCGCCTAAATAAGGAGCTCGCTCGGAATGTTATCGAGTTAGTCACACCTTATTTAGTGGAACCTTCAAGGCGCTCAGCTCTTAGTGCTGAAACCAAGGTAAGTATTTGGTTGTAAGCCTGAAACATTTATACCTACTTTTATTTACTTAGGTGCTGGTAGCCCTAAAGTTTTTTGGATTAGGCAGTTACCAAGAGATAACTGGTACAAATAGTTATACTGGAGTGAGTCAATCCAGTGTAAGTCGGGCAATCCGGGAAGTATGTGATGCCTTAACTCAGCCACGTATTTTTCAACAGTGGGTGCATTTTCCAAGGAATATTCGTGAATTGGAAAATCGAAGAAGAATGTAAGCCACATATTGTGTTTAAGGTTACAGGACACTATGTATAATTTCTGCTTTAGGTTTTATGAAAAATATGAATTTCCCGGAGTAGATTATTATGGACAGTTCTAGATCCACCCCCCACTCCTGGCCTTGAGTTCAAGGTCGAGGTCAAAAAAATTTTTGCGCCCCCATCTGGAGTGGAGCTCGCAGCATCCCCCCACTCCTGGCCTTGAGTTCAAGTTCAAGGTCAAAAAATTTTTTCGGCCTGCGGCCGGCCTGTCCTACGGACGGCTATCCTACAGACTGCTGGAGCTGACGCCCTATCTGGAGGGGAACTCGCAGCATCCCCTCACTAGCCCCTTCCAATCTCAAGGCCGTTCTCCTCCTTTACCGGACGGCCACGGCGTCCACCAGCTTCACCGCTCCAAAGGAAAACACCAAATAGATTGAAATATATTTATTAATTAAATATACATAATGATCACTAAGGTAGGTTATTGTAATTAATTGACCAATATATAAAGAAATATATAATACACATAGATAAATTAAGTAATAAAATAGTTCCGAGATTTATTGTAGAAATACAACAATAGTGATTGCCATTAATAGCAACTTTTTGTATACTAGGCTTTTTATTGTTCGTCACGATAGTTTGCCAATTAGTACTTATCGTGTATGTAGGAAAATGAAATTTAATCTTGAATGTTACGAAACCATTTTCCCTTAAGTTCTTGACAGACGTTTTCAAGACTGGAATGTCAGCCCAGGTATCAATATCCATTTTGTTCCAAATCACGCTGTTATTACCATCACGATCGTATGCAATAGATGCCGAAGCGCAATTCGATGGTTGCAGCACATACAGATGACCATCGTAGACAGCTGCTAAGGCTGCTAATAATTTTATAGGTATCATGTTGACCCGCACACAAACAAAGACTGAATGAGTATATTACATAAATGGCGCTACACTTTTTAATAAGGCATTTCCACGTGACGTCCCACACAAATGACAAATGAAGGACACAGCTGCTTGGGGTCAACAATTGTACGCAATTCAGTTACTTGTTACAGAGTTTAACGTGTTTTTGCAGTTGATAGTTCTGAAAAGTGAATTAATATATTGCAATGATATGCGTGTGCATGTACTTACTAGAAAACAATTCCCTAAATGCCCGCAATTCACGCAATCACAAATTATATTTCGTATGTAAATACATTTTACTAAATACTATCGTCTTTCTAATAGAGATCACTTATCTTAATGTCTCCGTACTGGGATATTCTTCACTCGAGCAAACGATGAATATCGAAACTTTTACTTCACTAGTCTGCTGGTTCCTCAAGTAACCACAAACACTCGCCTTTAATTTGAATCCTGCTCTGGACTGCTTTTATATTATTTTGGACCTGGTTTTAACACCAACACAACTGGAGAAACTCTGTATCGCTTTATACTTGTAATTCTTCTGGATTTTTTTACAATTCGTTGATAATTCGTTGTATTTTCTTCTTTTATATTTTAATCACTTTTATATTACTTTTAAACTCGTTTTTCCTCTTTATTCATCCAGAGGATATAAATTTCTCTGTCTTTGTTTACAAAGACGAGTCGTGCTAACTAAACAAATTCTCCATTCTTTTGTCTTTCTTCTTTGATTCCCATTTTTTTAATAAACAAGTACATCTCATGACCATGAGTATTCTTTAATACGTTTGTGACATTGACACTGACATCCATAATGACATTTATTGATGCACACACAAGTAAGGCTAAAACTTCTTATAAATTAAACCTTTTGAACAATTCTGAACTAAATTAAAATTAACATAAATAAAAATCGTATCATTCTGATTGTGTTTTTTTTTCTTTCAGTACAAACAAACCTCACAAATATGAAAAATATAAATTATTAGAATTTATAACAAGAAATTATAGGGTAACTGTCCCAGTAATGGACACCCAAGACGAATTTTCAACTTTAAACCGGTGTAGTAAATGTTTACCTTTAATAAATTTCAAGTGTAATGATATAAAAAGAAACGTCATTTTATATACATCTCGAGTACCTAGGTCTAAGAAATTAATCTGTAAAAGTAAAATTGTTAGCAATAATTTATCAACATTTTGTCAAATGTGCCAATAATGGACATACATGTGTAGGTAATGGGCACTATTTGTTTTAGTAATGAACACTAACAAAATATTTCATCTTTTATTGAAACAGGAACTTATAAATAAACAGTAAACTCACTAAAACTAACAAAAAGTATTTATTTGTATTTAGACATCTCAGGAACACAGAACAAGCCCCTAGTGATTTTAAATTTTGGTTCATCAATAACACGCAAGATGTCATCATTAAAATAGTAAAGGATGTCGTCTTTTGGCGGCCACTTCCAATCACGTCCCGCTTCTTTCATGGATTTTCTTTCAGCTCCTTCATCATCCATTTTTAATATTACACCAGGGTAATACTCGTTATCATATCGGACAATAACGTGTTGTCCAACTGTCAAACTTAGGGTTTCCGTCTCACTTATATCAAGATCTTCATCATCATATGGTATATTTTCCATATCTGATTCTGAAGAGCTACCATTATTTTCAGGTTTGAGGGGTTGTGTTATTTTGCTTTTTTTTTAATTTACGGGCAGACTTCTTCTTACTATCTAGTAGCTGCTTTTCATAATACAACCGCTGGACAAATTTGTCGTTTTCGTTGTGGCTTCGTCTTTTCGGGGGTTTTGGGAAATATTAAACATTTTTTAAATGGAGTGGGAACTTTAAAGCCCTCGGCTTCCCTCTTTTCATAGAATTGAGTTTTCACGTTTACTGGAGTGCGCCACTCACGTGCTGCTGAAGTGTGTGGCTTAGGTGATACATAACTAGCATTGAACGTTTCACTATTATCCTCTAATGTGATATTTTCTTCCAATTCTGGCAATTCTGCTAAATTATCTTCTGTCAATAGTGTGGTTGTTAATTTTCTTTCCCCTTCATTTTCTGATTTACTGTCATTCTTTATTGCTGACCAAACTTTATAAAGATTAAGGGATTCAGGATTTCCAGTCCATACTCGTTTCGTTGAATATGTTTCAAAAAATGTAGTAAGTTCGGCTTTATCTATTTTTTCTTCCATCTTCAAAAGTAGCATTTTATTTAAATTGTCAGCATTTTTCGGTAGCTCAGCTTTCCTATTTGGAATACATTTTGTGTAGTCTACCTTATTTTTGTTAAATGGATACAATCCGCACTTTCGAAAACCATTTTCAATTGATGTAGTGGTGGCATACTTGTCAAAAACTGATGATAAAATTAAACCAAAGGTAAACCTTGTGACGTCCTTGGGAAAATTTTCAAATTTCCAAGTTCTTACTGCCGATATCCATCCTGCCTTAAGAGGTTTAAATACAGCAACATCTGCCGGTTGTGTTATATGTGTTGTATTTGGAAATAATGAAATTAGTATAATTCCGTTTTCATCGCATAATTCACTAACTTGTTTAGTCATATGAGATCTATGACCATCCACATATAGAATAACCGGGCGAATAATATCCTTAGATTTTAACTATGGTATGAAGCGATTCGAAATGTATTCATAAAAAACTTCAGAGTTCATCCAACCAGATTCTGATCTACCTAAACCCCAATTCCTGGGAACTGACTCTACTATTGCTTTTGGCATTTTTTTGTAAGGAAAAATAAGCATGGGGGGCACAGTTTTTCCATTTGCGCAAAAGGTTGCCATAACTGTAATTTGTTCTTTTTCTGAACTAACCCTCTCATAAAAATCTACAATATTATTAGCCGGTCCCAACACCTTTCCACTTTTAGGACAGAGTTTAAAGCCCGCTTCATCTCCATTAAAAATTCTATTGGGATCTTCTAGTATGTTATCCAATTTTTCTTCTGTTAAATTAGCTGATACCTCATCAAACCAATTCTCAATCCTGTCTTGAGTTACAGCGGCGCGAGCTTTACTCAGTGCTTCGGCATGCTTTTCTTTAATATTAGGGTGGCGCTTAAGAAAACCTTCAAACCACGACCGCCCCGGAAGTTCCTCATTGGATAAATAACGCGTTTCTCGTCCACTCTCTTGAATAATTTTTTAACAGTTAATAGAAGATTAGTTTTGTGTACGGGAAATGCCTTTCGCGCCATGGCCAGAATCTAATTCACTAACATTTCTTCTGCGGTTTGGGATAACTCCGTTTTGGGGCCCATTTTTCTTTGAAGAGGAACCTGACCAGACAGTTTTCTTATAAGGGTGGAACAAGGAACGCCAAATTGTCGTGCTGCCACTTTTTTACTTGTGCCATTTTCGGTAACAGCTTTCATCGCATTTCTTAAGTTTTCTTCACTGTATGAAAAAAACTTCCTAGCTTTTTCACTTTTCTTTTTCGGTGCCATAGTATCTGAAGGGTAAAATGAAAGAAATTACATTTAGCTTCGACTGTTATAAACCCTGTAATCGCAACCCAATTAAACCTAATTAAAACTTCCGAGAAATGAATTGTCGAATCGATTAGATTTTACAAAAATGAATTGTGTTCAATAAGAGATAACCTAATTAAGAACCACAATAGATTCCAATTCAAATTTTTCAATTGGTTTCTATTGGGTTGCGTTTACAGGGAACTACAATGAGGTGACCATTACTAAAATGACCGTGTTTAGAAATGAACACCCCCAGTGACCATTAATGATGCATTACGAAATTTTCTGAATTAGTAATGGTCACCCCTTCGTAAATTAAAAGCAAGTTAAAATTCATCATATTAATTTTTATTGTTACTCGGGTATCTACAGCTCTATATACCTACAAGGCATGAAATGCAATTAAAAACACTAATTTTCTAGAATTTCTACTTACAAAACCAACTTCGATACACGATGTCACTGGTAAAGTTATAACAGCTGATTAACAGTGGCACCAACGAAAAATATTTTTTTTTGTAGCTCCGTGAAGTTAGGTGCGCAATTGTTCCGGACGGTGTTGTCATATTGATACTAACACGCAAATAGACACAAATTCAAATGTTTTGGCGCGTAATTCGAACTTTATTTATATTTTGTTGTCAAAAGTGACCATTACTGACACAGTGCTGCTTCGGTTTTACGAATGATACTCTCGGTTATTAATCATAACTCGTGTTATATTTAGTAAGAAAATATAATGAAACATATAATTGAAACTTAAAATTTAAAAATTAGGAATTATAAATTACAATTGGGAATTAAAAATCAAGTTAAAAATTAGAAATTAGGAATAAGAATTCAGAATTAAAAACATTTATTACAAAATATAGGCCTCTTATTATTTGCAAAGGTCACATGACCATTTTCCCTTAGGTATTTTTTTTAGGTATTTTTTCTGGTTTCCGGCACCAACACCAAAGTTCCAATTCCTAAAAAAAATATAAATTTGTTATGTCTACTTAACATATACATCACAAATGTTCACGTTATCAATTTGAATCTCCATGCTTTCTGGTAGAATTCCCGCAGCACTTGTAGAGGGTTCCATTGACACCTCTGCGGTTGCGGCGATAGAGGTTGGATTATTTTTAGGTTCGTAAAATATCGACCTAGCAGTTCAGGCAGTATCACCTTTTTGTGAAAATTACGGGCAATTTCCCTGTTTCGTTCCCAAAAACTCCTATTAAATGTAATTTTCTGTACAAAAAAGTCCTTGGGGCTCCACACAATAAAAAAGCTGTAATCTGGTAATCTGTCGTGGTAAGGGCCATTTGCATTTGTACTTGGAAATAATATTCATGGTCTTCATTTAACATGGCACTATCTGCATCACCAACTAGGCACGTTTTCCTGCTTTCCAATATCTTTGCAATGGAGGTATGTTTAGCACAGAATGGGCATTTTATCTCCACACAACCTTTCCCACAGTTGTCACAGTGTAGCATGGCATCAGGAGTAGCTGCAAAAGCTGGATTGTTGCTATCCAAAAATAAGCCACACTTTGTAATAAAAGCATTGGGATGCGTTCTTTTATGGTGTCTCTCAAAATCTTTCAGAGCATCTTTTTCATGGGTACATCCATATACATATACCTGTAATCCACAAAACATTGTCAGTGCAAATTTGGAAAAAGTATACAATTGCTAACTACATTTTGGGTCTTTGAAAATGACATAAATATGTATAAGGTTAAAATAAATATCTTTTCAAAGTTATTAATTATAAATAGCGTTACGGCCTGTACTGCTCAAAATAGGGCAAGACTGAATTGGAAAACATGTCGCTAAGCTAATTTAAGAATTTTCAATAAATATAAAACTATGGGAAGGCTGTGTGTTTAATTTCCAAGTTATTAATTGTATTATTTATAAAAATTGTAATGATTTTACCTGCTGTAAAAGTTCTTTTGTATACGTGCGGATAACAGATTGTCTTAAGCAGGGAAAGCGCTGGTTTTTCTACTCTGGTATGACAAATGGCTCGAATCTTAGATGCTGTAACACGTCCGGCTCGCATTTGAAACCACAGCTTGCTTTTGTTTTGTTTTCGGGTTTCAAATTGTATTTTTTCTACTTGTTGTGATGTCACAGTAATGTTGATCCCATCAGCAACATGTTGTAGTTCAACCAGGGAGCAATTTTAAAATTTTGCATTAAAGAAATTTGTAAATTTTAGTGCATCCATTTCATTAGGCAGTTCAATAAAAAAAGGGTGAAGGACACCCCCATCTTCTGCATACTTTTTGAGGAAATCCTGCACTTCAGCTTCACTTAAATCAGGAATAAACTGGTCTTGCGTTTTAAGGAGACTTCAGGGGAAGACGTTCTAGAAGGTACACCAAATTCAACATCAGCAACCTTTTTATAAAAAGATTGCTTCGATTTCGGTCCTATCCAGTACGCAAGTACATCAGTCACCGACTGCTGTTCTTTGCCCGCAAATTCAAGTGCAAATAAAATTGCAGCACTATGAGTGCAAGCCTCACCTAAACCTGCGATGCAGTTGCAGTGGCAGGTCAATATTTCACCCTGATCCGATAAAACAACCCACACTTTTAGTGGTGGTTCACAAACACGCTGGGAGTGCATAACCGAAAATAAAAACTATATAGTCACTATAAAATTAATATTATTAACCTTATTATTACCCTGCCCAATAAACAGATATTATTATTTAAACGTTTTGCCTTCAACTCCTGAATCCAGCCGGATGCAAATTGTGCAAAAGCATCGAGACTTTTAAAAGCCCGGATTTCCTTTTGGGTAGAAAGGCTAACCCTAAATATAAAAAAGTCCATAATTACAGCTGAAGTTAGTTTTGGTAAATCATCCAAAGACAAATTGAATTCTTTATTGTCGATAGCATAAGGGTCTTGACCAAGTAATTGTAATTTCTCTATATATCTTTTCTTATGTTCTTTAGAAAGGCCCCTAGCATAATCACTAAGTTTGATAGTGGACGACATATCTAGTGAATTCTAAAACAATAAAATATTATTGCAATAAACAGGAAAAAACGTGGGTAACACTTATAACCTCAAATTGTTGTTTACCGTCTCAAATATTATAGTTTTTGCACTCTGTCTTTAATTTAACCACTAAACACTAAACAGTCACTAAACTACCTTATATTTGAATAAAATGGGTATTAAGGCAAGTATTTCGAGATAAAAACTTGGTAAACTTTGTACACACCATATAAACGCTAACATAAAGTGACCCCAAGCAGCTGACTGGGCGGAGTTTGTGACGTCAATGTGACGTACTTGGAAAAGCCTTATTACACTTATCCACTTCCCCCACCTCTTTAGCTGTGGTCTTTAACTCGTTTGACCTCTCGAAGGCATTAACGCGAAGTTCCAAATTATGTAGTGCAGGATATCTATCCAATCATCTGATACGGATTCTTGGTGTACAGAGTGGAGGCATCGTAATGAAAGAATCCTGACTCATTTCGGAAAAAATTTGCTAATGTAGTGTTTAATGGATGAGATATCTTAGGCCGGTATTACACTATCAAAGATTTGATAAAAGATCTTTTATAAAATATCTTTGTCAAAGAAGTTTTACAATATAATGGGCTATATTTTATAAAAGATTTCTTTTATAAAACATCTTTTATCAAAGTTAGCTACATTCGACCATATTTGATAAAAGATTTAACAACCACTTTACAAAATGGCGTCAACTAAGTTCACGTGGTCACTTGATGCTACTAAAACTTTAATTTCTGAATATGAAAGTTATGAATTTTTGTATAATGTTCAACACGAAGATTACAAAAATAGAAATAAAAGATTAGAGGCGTATCAAGAAATTTCCAATGTGATCAGCAGTGGATGCACACACATTGATGTAAAAAATCTTCTCTAACTGCTTTATAAATGGCATCACAGATTTCGGGTATTATAGAGCTACGACCATTTCTACAGCGGAGTACCAAAAGACACAAGAGCCGCTAAAGGAGTATCTATAATAATTCACAAAAAACTTAGAAGACTTATTACAACATGGGAAGCTGTAGACGAACGAATAATAAAAATGAACTTACAGATACGAGGACAAAAAATAACTATTATTGGAACATATGCCCCTAATGAGGACGCCCTTGTTAATGATAAAGACGAGTTCTTTGAGAAGTTACACTACGAAATTTCAACAACTGGAAAATCTAGAGAAATCGTACTACTGGGGGATCTCAATAGTAGAACGGGGAAAAAACACAAAGATAAAGTAGTAGGAGAGTACGGGGAAGAGGTAGTTAACGGAAATGGAAACAGATTAATTTCAGTATGCGAACAAAATGAACTAAAGATAATGAACGGGTTTTATCAACACCGTTGGATACATAAATATACAAGGATAGAAGAAACTAGAAATCTGAAATCGATCATAGATTACCTAATAATGCGACAGCAATCGAATATAAGAACAGACGACGTACGAGTATTCAGAGGAGCAAGCTGCGGAAGTGATCACTGCCTATTGAAAGCCAAACTAATGTTACCAATAAGGCACGACACAGCAAAAGATCATAAAGAAGAATACGGGACCAAGATAAAAGAATGCTGGTTCAATCTGAGTAGCTTGGAACAAGAAAGTGTACGACTACTGTATAAAAACAGATTAGACGGTAAATTAGAAGACCAACGGTTTAATACCATAGAGGAGCATTACGAATACATAAAAAAATGTATACATGAAGCAGCGACAGAAGCGCTAGGATTCCAAGAAACAAGAAAAAAACAACAACCATATTGGTGGGATGAGGAAATAGAAGCAGAAATAGAAGAAAAGAAGAAGAAGTACGAAAAATTTCTTTGCACGAAAACAAATACTGACAAGGTTGCATACAAGCAAGCGCAAGCGCAGGTGCGGAGAAAGATAACGTAGAAAAAAAATGAAACATGGGAGAAGACCTGCAGTAGAGTAAATACATACCTAGGAGGAAGAAAAAGCACGGAAAGCTGGAAAATAATAAAATCTCTGAGACAAGAAAGGAAGAGAGACATCATATCACCAATAACGCTTCAAGAATGGGAAGAACATTTAAAAAAATTATTGACAGAAGATAGGATAGAATTTCAAGAAGAAGAAAACGAAACCCACATCAGGGTCACAGCTACCCCGATTAGAATTACAATTAAAGAAGTCAAAGAAATATGCCAATCGCTTAAAAATCGAAAAGCACCCGGCCCCGGAAATATACCTACAGAACTTCTCAAATATGGAACAGAGAAACTATATAAACATTTGACTAAATTGTTCCAAAAGTGCAGTGATAAAACAGAAACACCGAGTGAATGGAAAACATCTACAATAACAACAATTTATAAAAAAGGAAACAGGAACTATTGCGAAAATCACCGAGGAATAGCTGTAACAAGCTCAGTTAGTAGGGTGTATGGAAAACTGCTAAAAAATAGAATAGAAAAAGAGTACAGCGACATGGAAGCAGAAGAGCAAGCGGGTTTTAGAGCAGGGAGGTCGACGGTAGATCATCTGTTCAGCTTGACTCAAATAATAGAAAAGAAAATGGCATACGACCAAGAAGTACACGTATTGTACGTGGATCTAAGGAAAGCATATGATAGCGTTCCACAGGAAAAGCTATGGGAAGCCCTAGAGAGAACTAACATAAGCACAAACTTAATTAAAGCTGTTAAAAGTTTATACAAGGACAATATCTCGAAAGTGAAAATTGGGAAACAGACTTCAAATGGATTTTATGTTAACAAAGGACTAAAACAGGGATGCTGTCTTTCCCCAACATTATTCAAAATATATCTAGAACAAGCGTTGAAGGTGTGGAAAAGAAAATGTGGAAATATGGGCATACCATTAGCCAACACCACCTTATACACATTATGTTTTGCGGACGACCAGGTCGTAATACCACAGGAGTACGACGACCAAGAATACATGACGCGGAAATTAATCGAAGAGTACAAGAAGTGGGGGTTGGAAGTAAATATGGAAAAAACGGAATATATGTGTATAGGTGGAGCTCAGCAAGACCTGATATTAAACGATAGACAGATAATAAAGAATAGCCAGAAATACAAGTATCTAGGGATGAAAATAACGCAAGATGGGACACTAGATGAAGCAATTAAAGAGAGGAACACCCAAGGCAGAAGAGCAATAGCTTTACTAAATAGTATATTATGGGATTCACAAATATCAAAAAAGAACAAACAGTTTATATATAACACTATTATAAAGGGCATAGTCACATACGGAAGCGAGGTGTGGCAGTTAAAAATCAAATCTGAGAAAACCTTAGAAGCAACGGAAATGGATTATTGGAGAAGAGCGGCAAGAAAATCTAGACTAGAAAGAATTACCAACGAAAGAATACGAGAAATGATGGAAGTCACGCACACAATAGTAGACGATATAAAGACGAAGCAGTTGAAATGGTACGGCCACGTCCAAAGAATGCCAGAACAACGCATCCCGAAACAAATATTAAAATGGAAAGCACCTGGGAAAAGAAAACGGGGGAGACCGAGAAAGAGCTGGAGAGAAGGGATAGATAAAGAAATGAGAGAGAGAGAGGAATAGAAGAAGAGTTGTGGGGAGATAGAGAAGAATGGAGACTGGGAATCGGAAGACGTCGAAGAACGGTATGAACCGATGTGTATACACTGTGTCCATAAAGTAACCCCCCCCCTAACTAACTTTTGAACGACTTAATATTTTACTACAAAATTTGGTGTGCTTTAATGGGAAATTAAATACTATTTTTTAGCTCATAATTAAATAATGTATCATTCAAAATGGCGGCTGGGCGCCATTTTGAAATTTTTTTTTAAATATAAAGGGGGGTCGAGTGGCACCTCATTTGAAAGGTCTTTTAGTTCTGCGTCTGATCCTAGAGTTTCAAAGAAAAATATTTAGCCATAACAAAATGACAAACGTTTGAAGTAAAGAAGTCTATTAAAAAAAAACTAAGAATTAAAGCAAAAACAAATGAAATTAGGTGTTCGAAATGTTCACCATTCACTTCTTGGCACATAAAAAGTCGGTTATGACATTCCTGCCTTACATTTTCATAAATTTCTGGAGTGACATTTCTGTAAAAAACGCATTACAGAACTTTGCAGAAATATCACTCCAGAATCTTATGAAAATGTAAGGCAGGAATTTCATAACCGACTTTTTATGTGCCAAGAAGTGAATGGTGAACATTTCGAACACTTAATTTCATTTGTTTTTGCTTTAATTCTTAGTTTTTTTTAATAGACTTCTTTACTTCAAACGTTTGTCATTTTGTTATGGCTAAATATTTTTCTTTGAAACTCTAGGATCAGACGCAGAACTAAAAGACCTTTCAAATGAGGTGTCACTCGACCCCACTTTCTATTTACAAAAAATTTTCAAAATGGCGGCCAGCCGCCATTTTGAATGATACATTATTTAATTATGAGCTAAAAAATAGTATTTAATTTCCCATTAAAGCACACCAAATTTTGTAGTAAAATATTAAGTCGTTCAAAAGTTAGTTAGGGGGGGGGGGGGTTACTTTATGGACACAGTGTATATATAGAGCTTAATGTACATTGTGGTATTCGCGTAGAATACTTTAAGCTGGAATAACTTTCTCCAGTGGTCAAAAACCGAAGAGTCACAAGAACGCGATCTTCTACACTAATGCAATTTCTTAAATGGGTATTCTTTCGCGCAATAAAAGGAGCAACTTTTGATACAACCAGCTGAAATGTAGCATCATCCATTCTTAAATAATTTTTATAACATGACATATCTTCAACTCTGAGCTCCTTCAATAAGTTTTGGTGTATACCCAGATCGTCACGTCTCGAAACTCATGGTTTAACCCACTCACGTCTTCTTTGCTTTTTACTCTTAGTCTTTTGGTTTTTTAATATTGCACAAATTATGACAATTGAACTAATTGAAGCCACACAGGCATAAAGCTGTTGTTCATCCATCATATGATGACAACTGTGATAAAATATTTTATGTAGTGTAATACTAGTTTTCAAATTTTCTTTTAATCTTCGAATAAAAGAATATTTTATAAAATCTTTTATAAAAGATCTTTTATCAAATCTTTGATAGTGTAATACCGGCCTTAGGGAATTGAAAGACTAGTTCAGGATTTACAGTTGGCTCTTATCAAAATTATAATAACGACTTTCGGCAGCTTCATCTACGTGATATACTCCGTCGTCAGGAACGTACAAGAATAACATGTTGACCAATGGCGCTGATTGCAGAATATGTTTTGGTTGCTAAGATGCGGTAAGTGAATTACTTGTTGACAGTTCGGTGTTTTGGTATTCTCTGGCAGTTCTTTTGAAATTTGTAAATAATTTACAAACAATTTAGATTACAGATATTTTACGTTTAAGTTAGACTATTTTATAACCATGGTGTTTAAATGTTGCGTTTTAAATTGTAAATTTACAAATAATGAGAAGAAAATGCACAATTTTCCAAGTAATCCATCCTGATGTAAGTTATTTCTCTACCTTATCAGTTTTATGTAGTTTTCAGAAACTTTTGTTAAAATAGTTATTGTAAATTAATAAATTTACAAGAAGTGGATTGAGGCTATAGGACGAAACATTGTTTTTGAGAAGAAACGTAATTTTAGAGTCTGCGATGTACATTTTAGCGAAGATATGAAATTTCAGGAACATCATATCAAGACCAATCTAAAATTTAATAGTTTTCCTACTTTACATTTACCAGAACATCTTCAGTTACCTGGGACATCTTCAGATAATTTGGATGCTTCCCAAATTTTACCCGAGATGGAAATACAAAGAAGTCCACCACCAAAAATTCTAAAAATGAACAACTCCCAAAATTTATAAGCAGAAAATTTTCAGTAAACCTTGAGCAAATTTTCCAAAAAATTTTCCAATTCAGAATATTTTCTCCAGAAAATGTCACATCACTGAATGTAATATTAGGTTATCATAGCTGAACTGATATGCACATGTGCTTGCCAAAAGATCCTGTAATAACACCAGTAACTGTATCGCACGAATTTAACTTATTTCGTGGGTCCTCATTTATAAATTTTCTTATATGGTATTAAAACGCTTTATTTCCGATATATTTGTAGTTTTACTAATACATTTAAATGGTATAGTATGATCAAAAAGTCATTGGATTGCGGTTGCTGTAGAATTTCAAAGCTATCTATAGAATTACTTACTTCTAAATATCGTTCAATTATGGCGAAGTTGAGAAATCTTTCACGGAACCGCTATCCAAAGACTTTTTGATCATATGTTATATATTTACCTACAATCTGTACAATGATTAGCGTCATAGTCAGTGCTATTTCATGTATTGTATTGTGTTTATAGAGTTTCCTATCTCTATAAACGTTTTAATTTATTTATTTATTTGTGTAACTATCACTCTCACACCGCATTAGTAAGTAATCCAGGAAGCTGTGGTACAAATTAATTAAAAATTGAATTTCAACTGTCAAATAATGGTATTGTATGTTTTAAACTTACTTTCACTAATTTTTAAAATGCATTGATTTTTATCAGAATGAGAAGTAACTGTTTTATATGTTGTATCACATAAACAACTATATCACCATTTATAAAGTATTTATTAACCAGACATAATACATGTTACCAGCGGTTATACCCTGATGGCCGTGTCTCTTGTACCGACCAAGTACAGTTACGTTTAATACATGCGTATATTTCATCCCCCCACCTATGATATAAAATCCCTAAACTTAAGTGGTTTTACAACAGTTCTACCTGATCGTGTTACATACATACTAAGGTTACAATTCTTATCCTCCCTACTTGTATCTTCTACTAATTCTTGAACTTAAACTGTTTCTGTTGCCATTAGTACTCTCATTTGCAGAGTTCCGAATATTGTCAGAATCAGTCACATTTTCAACAAGTGGAACAAAGCTGTTGCGAGATTTGCGTATGTTTAACATTAAAGGGGAATTACACTAGTAACGCCCTCTATGATGTGCGGCGAGGAAAAGTTGCAAAGCAACAAACCGGCAAAGTTAATTGAAACCAAATCTCTTCTTTCTTATTTCTTGCCACACGGGCGTTTCTGTGTTTTGTGCTTAGAGGCCGGTGCGATCGCAGATACCTGCTTAGCAGGTTCCGATCGCAACTTTACCGGTTTGTTGCTTTGCAACTTTTCCTCGTCGCACATCATAGAGGGCGTTACTAGTGTAATTCTCCTTTAATGTTATACTTTCTGGCATATATCTGCTTGTTTGCTTTTGGTTTCAATTATGGTTAGAATTATGTCCACCTGATGAGTTCAAATAAGAACGAAACATGTAGTGGTCTATTCTAGCCATAATTGAAACTAAATCTCTTCTTTCTTATTTGCGTATGTTTACTCTATTCCTCCTCAATACTTCACCATTTTGATTTTGTGTCATATACGAGCTTCATGTCTACCAACAACTTTGCCCATTTTCCATTTATTTGACACATTATTGCGTATAACTACATCTTGATCAACCCGCAATTCTTTTAAATCCTTAGTGGTTTGATCATAATAAGATTTGCCATAATTTTGTCTTATACTCTCTAACTTTTCTTGCACATTTTCACACAACTGAAGTTGTAACAACTTCAAGGATATTGGTAATTTAGTTTTACAAACTCTATTCATAATAGTTGTGCAGGCGAGTAACCCATATGCTTAAGGGGCGTATTTTGATATTCCAGTAATGCAGAATAGATATTCTTATTTTCTAACATTGCCTTGTTTACCATCCGTTTTGCAATAGAGACTGATTTCTCTGCCAACCCATTAGATCTTGGGTAGTTTGGACTACGTGTTACTATACTAAAATTCCAGTCAACTGCAAAATTTTTGCAAGTTAAACTTCCAAAAGGAATATTGTCTGCAACCAAAATATCTGGAGAGCCATGCTTTGAAAAAATTGACTTTAATCTTAAAATTACCGCGCTAGCAGATTTATCCTTTAATGTTGATATTTCTAACCAGTTAGAATATGCATCCATAAGGACAAGATAGGTAACATTTCCATAAGTTAATAAATCTGCGGCTACTCTTTCCCAAGGCCATTTTGGAATGGGATAAGGAAAAAGTGACTTTACAATTACGATATGAAAATTTTTCACCAATTTGACATTTTTGAACAAAGTTTTCTACTTCTTCATTCAAACGCGGCCAATAAACTATTTGACGAAGTCGTGACTTCGTTTTTTCCATTCCAAAATGTCCTTCACCATGACACAGTTTTAACATATTACTGCGTAATTCTGTAGGAACAATTATTACCTAAAAACAAAAGACCATTACAATGCTCAATTTGGTCTCTTAATTTCCAGTAACAACTGACATTAACAGGTACATTCCACTTACTTTCTGGCCAACTATTAATACAGAAGTTAATTATTTCCTTTAATGAACTGTCATTTTTAGTAGCTTCTTGAAATGTTACTCGTTTTTCTTCAGACAGTGGTAACTGATTCATTACTGAATGAATTACATAATCAAATTCACTGTTAGCATCAAAGTCGTTAACTTGTAAATAAGCTTTAGATAAAGTATCTGCTATATATTGAAATTTACCTGGCATGTACTTAACAATAAGATCATAACCCAATAATCTTAGCAACGTTCTTTGAAGTCTGGCAGACACTTTATTTAAATATTTTTTGAATATTTGTTCCAAAGGCTTCTGACCTATATGTACCACAACTTTGCGGTGACCATAATTGAAAGTGTGAAATTTTTCCACCGCATGAACAATACTTAATAACTCTTTTTCTATTTGAGCATACTTTTGCTCACTTATTGACTGAATTTCTATACCCCTATTGTTGTCAAAGTGAGACAAAACGGACGCGTTTACTACACATTTTTTTAAACACAATAAAGATTCATTTTGTTCTATTTCCCAGCTTCAATCAACATCATTTTTTGTTAAATATCTCAACGGCGCACAGTGTGATATTTCAGCAATCTAGGTGGACATAATTATTGGCACCAAACTTATATTTGGTTTAATTTGTTTTATGATGTTATTATTAATGAAATACATAATTTAGTATATATTCCAATTTATTTGACAGTATTTAAGAACAAGAACATAATTAACGAATTTAAAGCTAAATTATAATCTGATTTTGTATTGTACAAGGTGTCTCGTCAAGAATGGGACATAGGCATAGTTTCCTTACGCCAAAAGAGACCGATTAAACTTAAAATGCTTAAGTCTAAAGTCCTTCCTTAAGAAGTTATAAGTCCTCAAAGATCAATTTTAGAATTCTTATTTTTATAATTTCCAAAAATGTAAACATATTTATTTCAAACTTGGTATATATGCTTGCTATTGAATGATACAATAATTGAAAAAATTTCATGAACTAGGTTTGACCGGAAGAGGTATTTAACCTAAAATTTAAATTTTGTTTTGGCGCTAATTTACTTATCTGTAATTATATTTTAAATTTTAAATTATCTCTTGAACTAGAATTAAAAGGCACAAAAATAAGGTACTCTTAGGTCATAGCCCTAAAATAGCCATCTAAAATTAAAATTTTATTTTGGTGCTAACTTTATTATCTGCAAAAAAGTTGTAAATTGCTTGCTTTTGGGAATATGACGTAAGACTACCTTTTTTTTGCGTTTTTTAATTCTTGTTCCAAAATAATTTAAAATTAAAAAAAATAATTCGCTTTATAATTCTGCATTATTTTTAAATATTAAATATTTTAATTATTTATGCTATTACTTTAGAAAACAATGTGTTACTGAAGAAATTACACTCAACAATCAAATTACAAATAAAAAGTTTTTTGTAACTACCATGTAAGTTTGTAAGTACCAACATTTTAGTAGTCATAATATTGAAATGACGTTCAGATGTTCACTAATTATTTTATTCGCAATATTTTTGCGTAGTAAGTAAGAATAAATATAATTTTTATAACACTAGTGGCCTTTTAATAAATCTATAACTTCTGGAATGATCATCCCGCGTTTAGTTTTTGGAATGACACGTAAACTCGCAATAAATGGATCTGAGGTGATTAGCGGTCTATTTAGCAAATCAGTATTTGTGTCAATTCTTGAAGTTTTTCTAGTAAACAATTCCCTGTATTGCTTATTATGTTTATTTCTAGCCTCTTGTGCTTCTTCGGAAAACTGACCAATTGGAAGAATACAAGAGGCAATAATATCCTTTCCATGGCACAGTATTTTATGAACACTTACCGGCATTGAATACCAAGGATACTCTTTAACGTACAATTCTCTCGTCTGTCTTGTGTAGTCATCAAACTTGTCTAAATTGATTTCAAATCCGCAATTCAAACATTCTAATATGACATAGAAACGCTTGATTAGCTCTAAATTTACTCCAGTAATGTCGGCAGACTTTTCCGCATTTCTAAAAAAATTTCGAGCCCTATTGCCGTCATTCGTGTTGCCGGTTTGCTGCTTGGGCATATCAATTAACAATCCAAACTCACTCTTAAACTTTTCTTGCACTTGCTTCTTTTTTTGAGCAACTAATTTTTATTTTCTGTGCCTCGAGCTTGCCATGTTTTTATTTCCAGCCTGTATGAAATGTGGAGTATACATTCAAAAGCACGAATCCACGAATGGAGGGGTGATAATCCAAAAGAAAGGCAATTTTTATCTACCATTTTTTGTGAAATAGCTTTTAGATTGTTCATTTCACGTGGTTTTGCTCCACACAAGTAACAGGTTTGTGTTGACGCACATGACGATACAGCATTGCAAATCTTACCATCTATCATGCAAAAGACCAATGTAGACTTTACAAACACCTCCATGTTATTTACAAATATTTTCGTAGGTGCAATTTGGTTTTCAATCATCCTAACTTCCGAAGTTATAGCACTTGCTGTTTTTTTAGCAAAGAGGAATTTGATGGGACGACAGTATCTGGTAGAAGATGATGCAGGGTTTTGCCAAATAATTTTTTTGCGTTCGTTAGTACCAGCATAAATTTGTATGGGTACCATAGAAATACTAAACAAACTTTCGTCGGTATCATGCTGTTTAGAAAACTTTTGTCTGTATTTATTTTGTTCTGCACCATCGCAACCCCACTTTATTATTGTATTTAAACTGCCATTGCCGGACAAACGCAAAATATTAAGAACTTCTTCTTGAACTTGACATAGCCGTATCACAGTGTGATCGATGAGTGCTTGGAGTGGTATTTCAGCTGAAATTTCAGTGATCGTAATTCCAGAAGGATAACATAACTGTTTAGCAGTTTTCACTTTGTAGTATGGTGGATACAATTTACTGTTGACATCTTCAGCTTGTTGTATAACATTGTACTGATGTGTTGAGAGATTAGCATCAACTATTACTGCTAACGCTTGATCTGCAGTTAGTTCTGCTAGCTTTTGAGAAGCTTGCTTGCAAACTTTTTTTATCTTAGTACCTCTTCCAGGAGATGAAGCAAGTTCTTCAACGATTGTAGCAGATTCTCTTTTCCCCGTCTGTCGCAATTTAATCTCAGTGGCCACCAACAATTCTTCTGTATTTGTTGATTTTAAAAGGTTTTCAAGTTTTCGTTTTTTTGATTTAGCGCCACATGCCTTAAAATCTTTTATAGGGCTACCACTATTGGGTCTATTACTTGAACCAGCTTGTAAAACCTCCGGTAGCGCTTGAATATCATCAGCAGAAAGCATAAAATTTCCTTGAAGCCATAAAGAATTGCTGTTCAAGAATCGCATTCGAGTTCGGTGCGCTTTGATCCATCTTTGCTCAATTTTTTGACAAAAACTTCGAATTTTTACTTTAATACTGTTTAAAGCGTTATAGGACAATGAACGATCTCCCAGTTCTTGTAAAATGTATGCAAATATGCTATCAAATCTTTTAATTTTTACATTCACAACCCATATGTCAAAAATCGACCGACGTGAAATTTGCAAAATCATTCTGAAAATGAAAAAAAATTATGGATTGGGCAAACCGATGCAAATTCTTTTTTAGATTTGTATAACCTAAGAGTCTATCTTTAATGAAAAAATAATAACAACACAGTATAATGTGGTATAATTTGTCAAAACTCTAGTTATAATTCGAAAATACCGGTTTTAATTAGCTACCAATTTAAATAGATTTTGCATGATAATGAAATACTATTGCAGACAATTTCATAAAATAAAGCTGCAAAAACGTACCTTAATCAACAGAAAATAACAATAATAGAGCATAAAAAGATTACTAAGCAACACAGTTAGCATCTATAGCTTCACTGTGCGACCGATATCAGACAGTTAATTAGGTCGTTGTCACGATTGTCGTGTGTTTGGCACGCTTTTGTTTATTGTTCCGTGCGATTATTCTTTAAAATACGGAAGTAGGGATGTTCTACTATTGATATATAACGCGATTTTAATATTATGGGGCATTTCCTAATTTCAATTATGTCCACCTAGATTGCTGAAATATCACACTGTGCGGCGCTGTAATTTTTGACATATTAGGTACAAATTTAGCTTAATATTTAGATATGCCCAAGATACGCAATAATTCCGTTTTGTTTTTTGGCCTATCCATTTCAACGATTGCTTTAACTTATTCTGGATTGGGTTTAGCACCTTGTTTTGAGAATATTTGCCCTAAATATTTAACACTTTGCTGCTTAAATTATACTTTGCTGCTTAAATTAAATTTTATGTTGTATTTTAACGCTCTTTCTAGTACTAGTTTTAAAATTTTATCATGCTCAGCTTTATCGGCTCCTGAAATTATTAACACGTTCACTGCTGATGTTACAGGTACATCGAACGTCTGGCGCTGAGCCACTTATGTTTTGTTGTACGAGTCTTTTATTGTTTGTGAATGCTTGAAATATGTCTTACTTTACTTTTTTTTGATAAACTATGTTTTGACATTTTGTTTTCATATGACGCACATGTGCGTCGTCAGCACTATCGAATGGTTTTGATTACCAATGCTGACAACGCACCAGTGCGTCGAGCTCATAAAGATTGAGAAACTAACTTTTGTTCGTGTTAAACACATTTATTGCAAAAAAAATATTTATTGAGTGACAAAATAAGAAAGCGTATAATAATAGATGTAAACTAAATTAAGATTTTAGATCTAGATAACAGTGTAAGGAATAAACTAAAATTTAGCACCTTTTTCAGCAGAACGCAAGGGATAGTCGTGTACTATTTGTTCTTGTGATATTTCATAAAACACTCCCCAACGCAAAGTCCTGGTGAATCAACACACGCCGTACATTCATATCTCGTGTCCTTCTGCTGTACAGACCCAACATCTCTTTCTGTTTATTTTTCCATAGAAGCAGTTGGACATTCAATTGGGGTATGTTCAGTAATTGTCGACTGCTTGGTTTTACATGTCTCGGGTAATAGTTCTCGAATTATAGCCAAACGATATTCGTAAAACGGAAGCTTTTCCCCAAAATACTTTCGGTACAAATAGTAGGAATTCAAAAGAAGCAGTTGATATATATGAATGCCTAATTTTTTTATACCATCGTAAAGTCTTTTTGCTGCATGGATAATATGACTAACTGATCCTGGAGGTCGATGCCACTCATATTCTTATTGCATTTATAAATTGGCAGCGGTTTCTGTTTTTCCTCCTTTCGTTTATTTTGATAATTAACCATGCTGTGTTCGAATTCTGTTGTTATGTAGGCCACATCTCGCTTGTCTTTCCACTTCCCACACCACACCACTTTTGTACTTTGAAATAGTTTCTCCTTTTTTCAATTCGGCTTGCTTCACCTCCAGAGGCGTATTTTTTCTTTTGGTCAGTAAAGTACAGGTACAATACGTGTCCTTTGCTAATAATTGTTTAGCTAATTTGTAACTATTATAAAAGTTATCTAGATACATAGTGTCCCACGTTCAATTTCGCTTGCATTAGGTTTATAACTACATTCGCCGCATGGCCCTTTCCGCCTAAATCATCTAATACACCCAGGTGTCAACGAATCTATTAGACAAGTCATAACTTCTAGAATATTAGGTGTATCAAAATGAGATTTGGTATAGGTAAATGGTATGTGAAGAGGAGAGTTTTCGCATATTTTTCACTTTCCGGTCACTTCCGGTTTCACCGGAAATAGCCCCGGTTTTGAATTTTTAAATGGAACACCCTGTATATTGTAACATTTTTGGATTTCTGAGACAATTCTGGATCAGAATGTGACATTTTAAATAGTTTTTACGCCTACTTCATTTTTTTAGAGTCACTTTTAATATTGCATCTAGGTGGCCATGATCGGACGTAAACTAATAGCGGACCATACACCAGCGGATAGATTGGGCCAATTCGATTCGTACGGATTTCATCGGCATATCTGGCGCGCTACATATTAAAACTTTCGGTACCCACTAACGGCACATACTAATTCGCAGACTTGAAAAAAACTTTGTTAGTGGTAGCAAACTCGTCAACTTACAGCAGTTTTAGTTGGGCTCGTGGTATTTTAGGAAAACTAACAACATGTATTGCAGCACCAACTTTGGGTTACATAATACCAGAAACATGTAAAATACTTTTTAATGTACAGAAGGACAATTATATGAGAGTAAGTAGTCATTTTTTTAAAATAACATTAAGTATGTAGAAAATTAGCGACTTTTTTCAAGTACCTACAAAACAAATTTGCATACATTCAGAGCAATTATTATAAAACTAAGTATACATTAAAAAACAAATAAAATTTTATTCCTTATATGCTGACAACACTGCTGCCAGATTTGTATAGTAATCATTAGTAGGATTGCCTGCTTCACTAGAGCGACCTGATGATGTTGACTGCCCTACTGGCGGCCCTTGCTGATAGTCATAATTCTGAGGAACTTCTGTTATTTTGGTATTGAAAGTTAATTGCTTAAACGCGCCCTTGAATAAAACTTTATTCAATAAGGCTTCCGCCAAACATGCTTGCTCAGGATCCATTTTTCTTAACTTTGCTGCTACATTTATACCAATAGCATCAAATTCTTCGATTTTGTCGGATGTAGATGACGCCTCCGTGCACACATTCATAAAATTATTTAATTCCTTTGTTCTTTTCGTTTTTGCCTCCTTCATTTTGCAGAAGTAGATTGCAATTCAATCATCGGCTTTCGGAATATCTCTAAAATCATTTTTCGTTGAAAAACCTGTCAATGATATCCTTAAAATAGTAGATAACATAAATGCTAATATGTAAATAATTTTTAGTTCCCATCAACAAAACAAGAATGGCAAGAAATTGCAGTAGGGTTTAAACATGTCTGGCAAATGGTTAATTGCGGGGGAGCTCTCGACGGCAAACATATTAGAATTCAACCTCCACCCAATACTGGAGCTCTTTACTATAACTACAAAAACTTCTACAGTGTTGTGTTAATGGCACTGGTAAATTCGAACTATGAATTTATATATGCCGATGTTGGTAAACAAGGAAGAATATCTGATGGTGGAATTATTTCATCCAAAAATTTTATGAGCTCTTAAATACTGGCATGCTGAGATTTCCAAATAGAGAAGAAACTGATGAAAACTTGAACTTTGTTGTAGTGGGTGATGAAGCCTTTGCATTACATAAGCATATTTTGAAACCTTACTCGCAGAAAGAACTAACCCATGATAAGCGGGTATATAATTATCGAATATCAAGATGTAGAAATGTTGTTGAAAATGCATTTGGTTTAATAGCATCTAGATTTAGAATTCTGCACACTAAAATATGCGTTGCCCCTGAAAATATTAATTATATTGTGCTTGGAATTTGTGTTCTACATAATTATTTAAGGAAAACTAGCTCTGGCTACATAACTTCATCCACATTTGATAGAGAAGATACTGAAGCAGGTGCAATAGTAGAAGGGGACTGGCGAAACGAAATTACCAACGACCTCACACCTCTAAGACGAGTTCACAATAAAATTGCTCCATTAGAAGCAAGGCTCAACAGAGAAGCGTATCTAAAGTTTTTTAAGGAAGGAAGAGTTGAGTGGCAGGACGAAATGGTAGAACGAGGAAAGGCTTAAGTATGAATATATGTGTCCTTATTCCTGTTCACTTACATTATTATTAATAAAATAATAAATTATTTCGACATTATTTACCTGTCTTGTAACTACTTCGATGTCTTCATTATTATTATTCTCTCGACTGTCTTCATCGCTTGGAGCTTGACTAGCGTCATGTTCGTCTTCCACCGCCTGAGAATCTGGATTTGGAGAACCTATGTTGCTAATATTGTCCATGCTTGTCAGTGCCGTTTCGCTGTCTAACGTAAAGAGTAACAAATCATAATACCTACAATTAAAAAAAACAAACACTAAGTAATACAGTTTTAATTTTTTATTCACATACCAAAGTGTCGGCTCATACACGTCGTCAGCTGAGGTACCACTTCTTTTCGACCATTCTACCTTTTTTAACTCCTTGCGAAACGCAGCACGTAGGTTTTGAATTTTTTTCGTTACAAACTCTCGATTAGCATCGGGTATAATTTTTTTGCAAAGTTCGATTAATTGGTCAAATGCTTTATTTTTTAAATTTTTATTTGTATACTCTTTGGATTTTACCTGCCATAGGCAGGGATGGCTTCTGTACATTTCTATGAATTCAGTTAAAAACTGTTTGGACAAATAGCGCGTATCAGAAGCCATGCTTGTATTTTTTGTATTTAAATTTAAATAGTATTAATAATAATAAGGGAGCGCAACCCAACCTGTATAAGAAAACGGACTAAAACTGCATACTCGATACCACTAATTATCGTACTAAATCTGCAAGTTGAAACCTGCAGATATATCAGTACACATTTATAAAATCTGTTGTCGGGCTCGGCGCGGCACCACACATGCAAAGTTTTATCCGCAGGCTTGGCTCGTGCCGCATCAAAACCGTCAAAAAACCCGCTCGTGTGTGCCTAACTAATCTGAGGACCTCAGAAAATTACAATCGCAAAGTTTTAGTGACTAGTATGATAGATAGGAATAAGACAAGTTGGCAAAATTACATTTTCGTGTCTAACTATTATTTTTCAAGTGGCGACGATTTTTTGACAAGCACTTTCTGAAAAAAGGATTTTTTGACGAATCTAACGATACTAATTTATTTGCGATTGGATTAAAAATAAGAACATAAATTAAATATTACCAAGGAAAATACTGGATAATGATTTATTTACTTTGTCAAGTGTGCCATGGATAATAATTTATTAACTTTCACTGTAGTAAATTTTCAATGTTCAAGACACATTTCAGCTCGTTCAATTGTTTCTCTCAACACGTTTCGTAACATTTGAGGCGTTATACTTCTAAATGCCCGTAGAATTATATCTTCTAAGATTTCAAGAGTGGCTGGGGCTGTTGCATAGTAGACCCTTTCTTTAACATATCCCCAAATAAAGAAATAGAGCACAGTGAGATCCGGTGAGCGGGCAGGCCACCGTACTGGACCATTGGTTGCAATAACTTGATTATTAAAATGCTCTAGTAAGTAATTAAGAACTTCTCTGGTATTATGAGGGGGTGCTCCATCTTGTTGGAAGTAAATTCGCCTTAAAACTGCTAAAGGTAGATTATTAAGATGATCCTCGATTTCATTTTGAAGAAAACCTAAGTACCTAACCCCTGTTAACTGACCTTGAAACAATATCGGCCCAATTATTCTGTTTCCAACGATACCAGCCCAGACATTGACGCCAAACCTTTCTTGAAAATTGCCCTCTCTCATTGCATGTTGATTTTGTTGGGTCCAGTACCGAGTATTTTGCTTATTGAACATACCATTATTTGTAAATCGTGATTCGTCGGAAAATAGAATAAAGTTGATAAAATTTGGGTTAACTCTATGATTTTGAAGCAGCCAATCACAAAACACTACCCGTCTATCGCCATCGTCAGAGTACAAATGCTCGATATCCGTGCTTTTTCAGTATTTTTCTTGCTGATTCGTGACTTATCTGCATTTCTTGACTAATTTCTCTTAAAGAAACCGTTTTATCAACCTCAACCATAGCAAGAACGTTAATCTCAGTCTCTTCATTTTTGATAAACCTCTCTTCCGCCTCTCGATTTCCTTCTTGCCTAAAACGATTCTCAACATACGGAAAATACTGGATGTTGCCGATTGGGATATCTCTGAGCATACAACTCAGCAGCATTCCTTGAATTTCTATGACATCTCCAAATATTAATAACATATCCACTTTTTCACTTTGAGTATACATTATTTTGAAGAAAAATTAAACTGAAATTTAACGAAAATTAAGAACCTTTTACTGTCTGCTCATGAAGCTGATGTCACTGTCATTACCTAAGTGAGTGTTTTGTTTTCCAAAGAAGACTTGATAGAAATAACTGCAAAATATTATGCATCATGGCTATCCATGACACACTTGACAAAAGTAAATAAATTATTATCCAGTATTTTCCTTAGTAATATTTAATTTATGTTCTTATTTTTAATCCAATCGCAAATAAATTAGTATCGTTAGATTCGTCAAAAAATCCTTTTTTCGGAAAGTGCTTGTCAAAAAATGGTCGCCATTTGAAAAATAATAGTTGGACACGAAAATGTAATTTTGGCAACTTGTCTTATTCCTATCTATCATACTAGTCACTAAAACTTTGCGATTGTAATTTTCTGACATCACCTGAGGTCCTCAGATTAGTTTACGTCCGATCATGGCCACCTAGATGCAATATTAAAAGTGACTAAAAAAATGAAGTAGGCGTAAAAACTTTTTAAAATGTCAGATTCTGATCCAGAATTGTCTCAGAAATCCAAAAATGTTACAATATACAGGGTGTTCCATTTAAAAATTCAAAACCGGAGCCATTTCCGGTGAAACAGGAAGTGCGAAAACTCTCCTCTTCACATACCATTTACCTATACCAAATCTCATTTTGATACACCTAATATTCTAGAAGTTATGACTTGTCTAATAGATTCGTTGACACCTGTATACAATGAATCTCAATATCAGCCCCGATGGTTCAGTCATCATGTATAACTTAAATCCATACCTATGCCTCTTATGCTTTATGTACTGGCGAAAAACCAGCCTTCCTCTCCATAGCATCATTGATTCGTCTATCGATAACTCCTTTACTGGGTAATAAACATTGTCCATTTTATTATTGAAATAATCAATCAGTGGTTAAATTTTCCAAAGGCGGTTACTGGGTTGTGGATCGTCTTTATTTGGATTTTTACAGTGTAAGCACCGTATAAGGATTAGAAATCGGTCTCGGCTCATCTGCTCCATTTAGTGGGTCCATTCCTTCCAACCCATTGATGTGGGTATATACTATTTACGTGGTCTCTTACTGCATTTAAATAATGTGGTGGAACACCATCTTGCTGAAGCCACATTCTATTTCGCATCCTTTGAGGAAGATTCACCAATAATTGTGGTAGATAGTTCTCCAAAAAATGAAGATAAATAGCTCCAGTTAATGTACCATCAAAAAAATGTGGCCTTATTACATGCTCTCCAATAATTCCCCCCCAAACGTTTAAGGGCCATCTGTGCTGGTTATCAAGTTGCCTGCAAAAGTGTGGATTTTCCGTAGCATAATAATGGAAATTGCGCCTGTTAACGAATCCATTTTTATGAAAAGTTGCCTCATCAGTGAACAAAACATTGTTGAAGAAAGTAGCATCTTTTTGCATTTTGCCGCTGGCCCAATTACAAAACTGTGAACTCTTTAGAAAATCGCCATCACTTAATCCCTGGTGCATTTGAATGTGATATGCATGAAACTTATTTTTTTTAAGATTCGACCAAAAGAACGTCTACTGATTCCTACTAATGAGCTCACTTCTCTCCGACTAATATGGGGATCCTCAATCGTTGCCAGCACAACAGATAATTAATTTTCTTTGTTCACAACATTTTTAATTCGTTTACGTTTTTCATATTGTACATTGCCGGTTTCCACAAATTTATCAAGCAGGTTTTGGAATCTATCAACTTTAGGGAGCCTTCGTTCAGGATACCGTTGGTGGTAAATTCTATTGGCAAGCAAACAATTTCTTTCTGACTCGCCCAAAACAAAAACCATGTCTACAAGTTCTTCTTTATTAAAATTCATTTTGGAAAACTCAAATACTACAAATAAAAACTGATGGTCGATAACTGCGAGAAACGTACGTTTGACGTTTGTGCAAAACAATTGCTAGCGAACAGACGCTTTGTTGCTTTGTCGAACACAAACAACCAAAATAATTTACAACCAATAATAATTAATAAATATTGTTGAATTTTGTACTTTTTGCTCAATAAATCAAAAGTGGTTACAAATAGCCATAAGGATGTACACACAAAAAATGTTCGCTATTTAATCCTACATGACATCGTTAAAAAATATACAGGGCATTCCATTTGAAAAAGTTGAGAAGAATAACTTTGAAGTTCTCAACATTTGAAAATTAATTTTAAAACACCCTGTACATGGTGGCTCTAAGATATTTAAACAAGAGCACCCTACTATCTCCTGTAATAAGGCCCTTACTTAATTTCGTCTTCAAAGCTGTGGCCGCGGAAGTGGTGAATTGTTAAGTGAAGTAATGTAAAAATCAATTTTTTTGAAAATATATTATTACTTCTAAACCGGACATTAGATGGCGCTAATATTTTATTAGATAGGAATAAACATCCCAAGAGAAGTGTTAAATATGCAAAAATATTCTGGGCATTCCATTAAAAAACACCCTGTATATTTGAAAATAATTTCTATGTATGCGCATTTACCCACAGTTTACATCTGCATTAGAAAGATTTTTTATATGTTACGGTGTACGAGCTATCGAACGCCCATGCACTATTGCCCCACCCGGTATAGTTAGTAAGACTTGTCTTTCAAATACTCCTAGGAGTGCTTCTTCTGACTTGGTTAGTGTCCACGTTTCTGAGGCGTAGGTTAATACAGGTCGTATTAGGGTTGATATATGATGCTTTTAGATTTTCTTGTAAGATTGCGGCTTTTCAATTGCTTTTTTAGTCCATAGTCCATAGCACCTGTTCCCGATCAGAATTCTTCTTTTAACTACCTCTTCATTTTTCCTTTCGTTGTTTATTTGTGACCCTAAGTATATGAAGTCCCTCACTACTTCTATAATGTGCTCCCCTATTGTCACATTTTGCCTCATTCTATTTCTTCGTTCTTCCGTGCGTGCTACTACCATGTACTTTCTTTTTCCTTCTTTAACCTCTATCTCCATGTTATTTGCCGCTCTTTGTAGTTGGACAAAAGCTTCATTATTCGTTCTGGCTGTTCGACTTATAATGTTAATATCGTCGGCATATGCTAGTGTCTGCGTGGATTTCGTGAATATTGATCCTGTCGTTTCAATTTCTGAATCTCGTATGGCTTTCTCTAGGGCAATGTTAAACAAGATACACACAAATGAGTCGCCTTGCCTCACTCCTTTGTATGTTTCAAATTGTTGGGATTTCTCATTTTGTACTTTTATTGAGCACAGTACTTGTTTCACAGTGAGTTTTGTTAGTTTTATTAGCTTTTGCTGGATTCAGAGTTCTTCCATGGCATTGTACAGTACGTCTCTTTTTATACTGTCGTAAGCGGCTTTAAAATCTATGAATATGTGATACGGTTCTATATAGTATTCCGACGTCTTTTCAATAATTTGTTTGAGCGAGAAAATTTGATCATTCGTTGACATGCCACTCCGAAATCCACATTGTATTTGTCTATTATTTGTTCGGAATGATTCAGGATTCTGCTATATATGTATAATATTGGACAGAATTTTGTAGGCTGTATTTAGGAGTGTTATGGCTCTATAATTTGAGCAGTCCAGCTGGTTTCCCTTTTTATATAGTGGGCATATAACACCAATGTTTCATTCCTCTGGCATCCGCTCGCTGTTCCATACGTCGGCTATTAACTTTTGTAGATATTTGGTCAGATGTTTTCCGCTGTACTTAATTAGTTCGGATGGTATGTTATCACATCCGAGGGCTTTGTTGTTGTTCAGTTTCTTAATGGCTTCGGGGACTTCTGATAATGTCGGGGGTGGTTGTTCTTTGTCTGCAGTGGGTTGGTCTTCTACTTATTCTGGCTGTTCTTCACTGTTTCCGCTTAAGTGTTCTTTAAAGTATTCTTACCATCTTTATAGAACATTCTCCTTTTCGCTAACGATATTGCCTTCTCTTGGTCTTGGTTTGAATTCCCTTCCCATCTCATTAATTTTTTTTATAGAATTTTCTGCTTTCTTAGGTTTTCTAATTCTTCAATTTGGTCGTTCTCGTACTTTTTCTGTTTCATCTTATGCACTCTTTTCTCTTCTCTTCTTTTTGCCTTATATTCTTCTACCGATGCCCGTGTTCGGTGCCTTTGTTGCATTTTCGCGTACGCCTTGTTTTTTTCGTCTGTTACCTCCGCACATTGGGCGTCAAACCATTCATTTCTTTGCGGACGTTGCATCTTTCCTAGTGTTTCTTGGGCTGCTGAGTTTATTATGTATTGTTCTCATTGTTCGTTTATATTCCCGGTATCTATATCAAGTGGGTTTTGTAGCAATAGCTTGCTAATATTACTAGCATATTCTTCCGCAACTTCTGCCGATTTCAATTTGTCCGTATTAAACCTGATTTGGCGTTGAATTCTTTCTTTTTTGTTATTTGTTATTGTTGCTCTGATTTTTGCTCCAACAAGGTAGTGGTCGGAGTCGATGTTTCCGCCTCTGTAGGACTTTACATCTAATAGATTTGAGATGTGGCGCTTGTCAATCAGTAGGTGGTCTATTTGGTTGAATATGTTCCCATCTGGGCTTGTCCACGTTGCCTTATGGATATTTTTGTGGTCAAATTTGGTGCTACCGACAGTCATGTTTCTTGATGCAGCGAAGTTTACAATTCGTAACCCATTGTCATTAGTTTCTTCGTGTAGGCTGTCTTCCTATGTGAGGGTACAGTATTGGTTCTTTGCCGACTTTGCCATTCATGTCGCCTACCTCTATTTATATGTCATTGTTCGGGCATCTATCATACGCGTTTTCTAATACGTCATAAAAACCATCTTTTTCATCTTCTGTCTTATACTCCGTAGGTGCATGTGCGTTGATGATGCTTATGTTGAAAAATTTTGCTTTAATTCGTATGCAGCAAATCCGTTCGTGAATTGGAGACAATCCTATTATTCGATGTTTTATCCTTTTACTTACAATAAAGTATGTGCCAAATGCGTGTGTTCTTACGACAGCTATAGTATATACATCATGGTTTCTTTTTTGGATTATCCCATTCCCTATCTATCGCATTTCCTGGATTGCTGTTATATCTGCTTTGTGGTGATCTAGTGTGTCAGTTAGCAGTTTTAAGGCCCCTGGTCTATATAGGGTTCGTACGTTCCATGTATTTATTCGTAATTGTTTGTGCTTATTTCGATAGCATGGTCGTTTACTTGGGTTCAGTCCGGTTAATCTACTTAAGTTTTCATAACGGTGTTTTTTTTACGGGGTGGGGTCGTTGGCCCCACGCCCAGCCCTCCTCTTTAATCCGGGCTTGGGACCGGCCCTCCTCTTTTATCCGGGCTTGGGACCGGCAACAGCAATCACTGGGCTACTCAATCCACCCAGCAACCACTTCAGGCAGAGTTAAGTGCCGAGTTCAGCAGATTATATTTCCACAAAAAATGAAATAATCAAGAAAACTAAGGAGCTTTCCATGCTGTTTTCTCAAGCTAATTATAAAACTTCGAAATTTAGAAATAAGAAAACCAAGGCTGTAATTTGAAAGTATTGCAGAATGCATTTACGTACAAGAAACTGGATACAACGATATACAGGGTGTTCATTTGAAAACTTCCCACCCCCAATATTGTCATAATATGACTTAGTCGTATTTAGAATACTTAATATTAATTATCAAAATAATTATACAGGGTGTCTCAGACATGACTCCCCAGGCCTATAACTTTGTTATTTTTAAAAATAACTATAATAAACTATATATATTCGTAAATGGGAGCAAATTCTCTATAAGATGGGGAAAGAAAATTTTAGAAAATCTGTACTCATATTATGGCAGCGATATTCAACTTTTTTTTTTCAAATTGCACACTATGATTTTTTTCGGTCATTCTGATAGTACTCTTTATTCTCCTTACAACCATGTAAACCAATATGGGTCTTACATAAGAAAATTCTCGACAAAAATACGATTGAAAGTTGAAGTCTAGGTTTGCCATGGAAACAACTGATTTTTGTAATTTGTACTCATCGGCGATGAAAACAATAGCGTAGTGTAAAAAAAATACAAATTCATTATTTTTATACAATATTACCTTTATTAACTAAATGCTAATAACAAGTTAATTATAATTACAAAAATTGTTCAAAATTCTCTCCGTTTTCAGTTGCGCAACATTCAAGTCTATGCAGAAATTCTCTACTTGTAACTTTTATTAATAATTCTGGAGGAATATTACTGCAGACTGTAGTAAGGTATTTTTTTTAATGTTTTCATCGCCGATGAGTACAAATTACAAAAATCAGTTGTTTCCAAGGCAAACCTAGACTTCAACTTTCAATCGTATTTTTGTCGAGAATTTTCTTATGTAAGACCTATATTGGTTTACATGGTTGTAAGGAGAATAAAGAGTACTATCAGAATGACCGAAAAAAATCATAGTGTGCAATTTGAAAAAAAAAAGTTGAATATCGCTGCCATAATAGAGTACAGATTTTCTAAAATTTTCTTTGCCCATCTTATAGAGAATTTGCTCCCATTTACGAATATATATAGTTTAGTATAGTTATTTTTAAAAATAACAAAGTTATAGGCCTGGGGAGTCATGTCTGAGACACCCTGTATATATATATATATATATATATATATATATATATATATATATATATATATATATATATATATATATATATATATTAAAATATGTCGCAATGCGGTACAATCGAGGAGTATGGATTATCTATTTTTAGACATCTAGGGTTGTATGCATTCCTTCTTTGTTGCACTTTGGTGAAACAATTACACATAGTATTGATTGGTCTAATTATAGCCAAACATCCAGGCCTCAAATGCATCTGCATGCACATATTGATTATTAATAAAACCTCAACCATCGCAGAGTATAAAAGGGTTCGAACTTACTGGTTGGGGAACAGTCGACAACTAACTCCAGTCCAGCAAGCAACTTCCATCTACAATTCTAGAAACATCCATACTCTCATTACTTAAACACAATGTGGGTTTGGTATGAAGTTGTGTTAGTCATGTAAGTAAATGTATTAGTTTTAAGCAATCATGTAAAAGGTTATTCAAATATATTGTTGTGTATTTCGAGTTGTGTTTCATCTACGGACATAGTCACGTGCTACGATGTTTGGTTCATCTAGTATGAATCAAACGAACCCCCTAACGTGACAACTTGGTGGAGTGCCGTTTGCAATTCCTTTGATTGAAATGTTTATTTTTCTTGCGTTCAAGAAACCATAAAATGCTAGCTTGGTTAGAATATCAATGTTAAATGAAATTTGAGATTTAATCGATTAAGGTTGATTATTTAGGGACATCTTAGCATGATAAGAGATGCCTTTATATCATTAACTCGCATTGATTATTAAATATTTGCTAAAATAATTCTTCGCAAGCTACAAATAGAAGTCAAACTAAATTTATTGTTGAATTATGAATAAATATTCAATTATGGATTGCAATCTCAGGTATAATAATGTCTGGGGACGAACACAAAAAAAACCTAGGCCAAAACATGATAAAAATTTGAGAAGTTTAAAAAATAAATTATCGGAGCAACCAATTCAAGAATCTTCTGAAATCAAACAGTTAGATTCTGTTTCAAATTATTCGTCAGATTTCAAACCAAAACATAATAGTTCGGAATTAACAGCAAATGTTACCGAAGAATCAAAAATACAAGAAATTGAAACCCACAAACCAAATTTGGATAAATCTTTTTCATTTTATGAATACGAAGATACAATTGTATGTAAAGTTGATGGCAAAAATACAAAAAGTTTAGAAAATCTACCTACATCTGTTCCAATAAATTTAGACAATGCAAAAGAACAAGTTCTTGAAAAATTTACATCTGATAAAATTAGATTAAAACTTGATGAAAAATTATCTGACAGCGATTCGGTACAATTGCAAATATCTGATAAAAATTTAAAATCAGATATATCTGATAAAGATTCGAGCGAATCAGAAAAAGAAATATTTAACAAAGATTCATCACAAATAGACTCTGAAATAGAAAACTTTAACACTACTATAGTGCCAAAACCGCAAATAGATAAAGAAACCACTGATCCAGGAACCGAAAATTTAAGTTTACTTTTTGATTTAGAAAGATTACAAAAACAAACTAGTAGTAAACCCTATAAATTAATTCCGGAGTATTCAAACATACTACAAAACAAAAATTTATATAAATTTGATTATAAAGAGGCATCTACATCATCATCTGTTTTTAAACCTAAAGGGATATTTCACGATTTTCTTATAAATACAGAAAATCCTATAACTATTGTCCCGAAAAACTCAAATTTAATCACAATGGGAGATGTTACAATCACTGAAGCTTTTGAAACATTAGCAAATCCCATTCTACCTAAGTTTCTTAGTCCCGAGACTTTTAATCCAATTAAAGACAAAAATCCTGCGAAATTTTTAAATACTTATGAACGAGCAGCGGCGGCGAACTCGTGGAACGAAAAAAATAAATTATTCTTTTTTGGATCATTTTTAGTAGGACCTGCGGCAATTTGGTACGAAAAATTTAGAATAAACCCTGTCCATAAAGATTTTACTTGGGGAAATGTTAAAAGTCATTTCTTGAAAGAATTTTCAGGAGGTTCCATAAATCGCGAATTAAAATTCAAATTACGATCTAAAAAACAAGGCGAGTTTGAGGACATAAATAGCTATTTATACGAAATATTGGACATTTGTTACAATTTAGACGAAAATATGTCTGAAGCAGATATAATTGAATATTTCGAGTCAGGTTTACATTCATGCAATCAGTACTTATATTCAGTATTAACAGAAGACGAGATGACACTAGAAAAACTGAAAAAATTGGTTTTAAAAATTAGTGATGCTAAAAAACGTCAGGAACTGTCTAAATTACAAACTACGGATTCTACTTTGTTAGTTACTGATGTGGTACCGTATCAAGGAACTTCGGTAAATTACAATAATTCTCGAGCTTTTGATAGAACATTAAATCAAAGCCAATATCAAAGTTTTGATCGTTTTAATACATATCCTCGTTCGAGAGGAGCATTTTCAAATCAGAATTTGAGAGGAGGATTTACATATCGCGGTCCATCTCGTACATTAACTGCGCAACCAATTTGTTTTAAATGTGGAAAAGTGGGGCATACCATAAAAGCATGCAAAGCAAATGTTGGTGTTTATATAAATTCAAAAAATAGACAACCACGAGGTCAAAATTTTAACAGAGGCGATAATAGAGGAAAACCACAAAATTTTGGTAGGAATAATGATTTGGGAAATGGCAACGGACAGCCACGGTACTGAGCCACGAAGCTGTCCACAATCAAAAACAAGGGCTCCCTGATATAAAAAATTATTTACAAATTTTAATTATTCTAGGCTATATTAATAACACAGAAGTAGAAATTATTATAGATACAGGATCAGTTGAAAATGTTATACAAAAAGATTTTGTACGTAAAGTAGAAAATGCAGCAGGAATATCTTGTTTGTTAACTGCTGGAGGACATAAATTACCAGTCCTTGGAACGACAACTTTCGAGTTAACTCTTCAAAATTGGAAAACCACCATTAAAGCAGTAATAATTGAGTCTTCTCCAAAGCCTTTGATTTTAGGAATGAAATTTTTGCTGAAACATAAGAGTGAAATTAATTTTCAAAATTCTACTATTATTTTAAACAATAACACAGTAAATTCAGTTTGTATTAGTTTTCATAAATCTAGCATCAGGGACCTTTGGCAAGTAAATATAAATAATAAACTAATTTTCAATAATTTTTTAGATGAAATAGAAGTGTCAAGTGAACCAAACAATTTACATAAATTGATTTTAATCGACGATATAGAAATAAAACCTAACGAGCAAAAAATTGTACATTTACAATTATTAGATAAAAATAAATTACGAAAAAGTAACTTTGAAATATGTTTACGAGACAATTTGTTACAAAAAAAACAAATTAATCCCAATAAATTATACTCAGAATAATATAAATAATTGGAAAATTGAATTATGTTCAAAAAATACAAATAATGTAAGATTATTTGCAGGAACAGCTTTAGGCTATCTAGAAAAAATCGAGTCATTAAATAATTCAAAATTATTATCGACACTAGATGTATATGCTGAACCTAATTCAAAAAAGCATAATATAAACCCTGAATTGAATATAAACCAACGAGAACAATTAGAAAAATTGTTAGACGAATATAAAGATATCTTCGCAGATAACTTTTCAGAAATGGGCTTCACTGATTTAGTACAGCACGAAATAATAACCGAAGGTTCTGAACCAATAAAATCTAAACCTTATAAAGTATCACATAAAGAAAGACAAATAATACAGGAACAAATTGACGAAATGCTTAAATATAACATAATAAGAGACTCTCAAAGTGAGTGGGCTTCACCTATTGTGTTAGTTAAAAAGAAAGACAATTCATTTAGATTTTGTATAGATTATCGCAAATTAAATGCAGTAACAAAAAAATATAATTACCCTTTGCCAGTCATAGAAGATTTACTAAGCTACTTGAGTGGTGCTTGCTATTTCTCATCGTTAGATATGTATTCTGGATACTTCCAAATTGGGGTACATCCAAATCATAGAGAAAAGACAGCATTTGTATCTCCTGATGGACTTTATGAATTCAACGTAATGAGTTTCGGATTAACGAATGCTCCTCGCACTTTCCAAAATATGGCAGATCGAGTACTGAAAGGTTTAAAATTTAAAGAAATTTTAGTATACATGGATGATATTTTAGTATTTTCAAATACATTTGAAGAACACTTACTTAGACTCAGAAATGTGTTTGAACGATTAAGACAGCATAATTTAACTTTGAAACCCAGTAAATGTAATTATGCAAAAACGGAACTGATTATTTTAGGACATAAAGTAAATTCACAAGGTATTCTACCTAATGATAGTAAAATTCAGGCAATGACTGAATTTCCAACACCAAATACTACTAAAAAAGTACAATCATTTTTAGGAATGTGTAATTATTATAGGAAGCATGTAGAAAATTTTGCAAGAATAGCTAAACCGTTGTACGATCTCACTAAACCTTCAATTAAGTTTACGTGGGAGGAAGAGCAGCAAAAGGCATTTGATACTTTAAAAAGTAAGTTATCATCTGCACCAATTTTACATCATTTTAACCCTGAATTAGAAACAGAGTTAAGAATAGACGCTAGTAGAGAGGGATTAGGAGCTATCCTTTTACAAAATTTTGATGGAGAATTTTTTCCAATTGCATTTATATCAAGAGGGCTTACAAAAGCAGAAAAAAATTATTCAATATCAGAGCTTGAAGCTTTGACAGCCATTTGGAGCTTAACTCAGCTAAGACCTTATGTATTTGGAAAACATATTAATATAGTTACCGATCATCATTGTTTATGTTGGATCCAGAGGTCACGAGATATCACAGGTAGATTAGCACGGTGGGCGATCAAGTTACAAGTTTCTCATACAAGGTGTCTCATAAGTTAGGGACCTTGAATAAAGATGTGGATGCGTTGTCCCGTAATCCATGTAGACCAGCCACAGAACTTGACGAAATTCAAGCAGAATTTGTTCCAACTTTCATAATGTTACCCAACGATATTGCAGACCTGCAACGTCAAGATAATCAATTATCCAAACTTTTCCTGGCATTAGAAAATAAAAATGACTCTACGCTAACAATTGGTGAACTAAAAAGAGCAAAATCATTTAAATTAATAGATGGAGTATTATACAAGAAAAATATAAATTTACAAGGGTCACAAAATCTTTTAGTAATCCCAGATTCTCTAAAATATGAAATTTTATATAATAATCATGACGCACCGTTAGCAGGACATTTAGGTATTACAAAAACTTATTATAATATTAAGTCAAGATATTATTGGGATGGTCTTTTGAAAGATGTGCAAGTCTACGTAACTGGTTGTGGAACTTGTCAAGCCCGCAAAGGCAGTACCAAAAAACCAGCCGGTTTGTTGCAACCTATCTCGATAGGATTACCTTTCGAAAAAGTAGGAATAGACTTAGTTGGACCTTTGCATAGAACTGCAGGGGGGAAAACTACAATAGTAGTAGCAATTGATTACGCCACAAGATACTGCGAAACAAGGGCATTACCAAATGGTAAGGCTGGACCCGTAGCATCATTCATTTTAGAACAAATTATATGTCGACATGGCAGTCCAAAATATTTATTATCTGACCAGGGAAAAGTTTTTCATTCTCAGATAGTAAAAGAATTGTTAAAAATTATGGGAGTAGATAGCAGATTTACTACTGCATATCATGCACAATGCAATGGTTTAGTCGAAAGGGAAAATGGTACGATTATCAATATGCTTAGCAAGTACACAAATTCAAATCAAACAGATTGGGATACGATGTTAATAAATGTTACATTCGCTTATAATGTAGCGAGGCAAGAAACTACAAAATTTTCTCCGTTTATGTTATTGTATGGTCGAGAGCCAAGATTACCCACAGATGTAGCATTAAATACACCTGTGACAAAAATGAATATTTTGCAAGTACGTGAAAATGCTTTAGCAGCACGTAATTTGGCTATTACAAATATTACAAAACAGCAAAATAAAGATAAAAATCGGTACGATTCTAAACATCGATCCGTTGATTTTAAAGTAGGAGATATGATAAAGATTTTCAATCCGATTCGACACGTTGGTTTGAGTGAAAAGTTGTTATTACGATATTTTGGGCCTTATTATATAAAGAAACAACTTTCAGAAGTTGATTATTTAATTCAGAAAGGCAAGTCGCCTAAAGCAAAAGAAGAAGTAGTTCACGTTAGTAGGATCTTGAAATTTCATGATCCATGGTCGTTAGTCCCACAAAATAATAATTCTCCTTGTAAAGATGCAAATATATCTTTAGAAAATGATAAGTAATGATAAATATATCTACAAAGTAAATGAAAAAATAAAGTAAGTAATATAAGGGGAAGGAGAATTTATTTTAGCCTCATAGAATCATTGTATTAATCCGTCATACGTCTAAACTTCTCCTATGACGAGTATTTTAAATAAGCAGAGTTACAAAAAATATCTAATAATGAATAAATATAGCTTATACAAATGTGTATAATGCAGATTAACTTTTGGGTGTAATCAGGTAGTATATTTTCATCCAGTTGGAATTCAAGATCCACCTGTTTTAAAATTTACAGGGACGACCCTGATACACGATTATAGTAAATGAATTATAAAAAGAATGTGTCAAAAATGTTATTACGGAGGCTTAATAAATTTTTGGTAAAAAGGCACTGAAATCCTGCCCGGGTTAGTATATCCTAAAAAATGATTCTAATGTAATAAATATTGATGATAATGAATAACCCTCTGTTTCGGCTGACTTTGTTTCAGTAACAGGATATATTAATATTTGTCTAGTGTCTTAGACCATTTACATTGTTTTTTAAAATCAATAAGCTCCTGAACAAGGAAAAGTGTATGGTTGCAAACATACCTAGAAGATTTGTTTTAAAAGATTATTTAAATGAAGGATCAACGGTATATTTAAAGTAAAAAACGCGCGTATAATGTTGTTATGTAGAGGGAGTAGAAGTTAAAAATATAATGTAGTTGACCGTTGACAAAAAGTTAATCGAACAAAATCAAATTAATCAAGAAGAAAAAAAAAATTAATCAAGCTAATCAATTTGATCAAGTTAAAAGAATTTAATCAAGTGAATCAATTAAAGAAAAACTCTGCTAAAGTTTAAATATAAAGAAATAAATTGTGGAAATAGTAAAATAATACGAAAAATGAGTTATGAAATACAAGTCAAATTAAAATATTTGAACAAATGATTTCAGGGAAATTGAATGTTCAAAAAAAAAATAATAATAAATAAATGAGAATTAAGCTATTAAAGATAAGAATATCAAAAAATATTAGACAATTACAAAGATAAATAAATGAATAGAAAAGTAAATGCGGTTCAAATGAATCAAAATATCGATTCATCAGTTATATTTAGATCACACCTGCATGACCAATGCAGTCATTAAAAAGCAAGCCAGCTTCATGGGGGAGTTGTGGATGCTTGCATCCTGTAAGATAACCAAACAACCCTTCATTGTTGTCTGTTTAAGCTGCTGCAATGAGACTTGACCTGACACACATAGGTTAATGAACTACCTATCTATGTGAACCAATATGAATTTAATTCAGAAGCACATATGAAATGATAAATCACTGCAAAATTATAAGTTGAGATAATTTGAACTTACCTACAAAATTGGTAGTATTTTCTATTCCAGAATAGATATAAATTATGTCTAGAATCCATCATTTGATTGAAACCACAGATATTTATTTTCTTGATCACTAAATCAAGAGGCCTTTCTATCTTTGAAGTTTGTACCTAGAAAATACAAATACATCAATTTCAGAAAAAAGGAAAAAAGATTTAAATAAATTAAAATATGAAATTTATAAATATTAAAATATTTTGAATAAAAATTTTAATTTTTATTTCAATTGTTACAGAAAAATTATGATGATAAAATCCAGTTTAAGTCAAGTAGATGAATCCTACACAATTACCAAATTCGAATACAGTCCAGGATTGCATTTTGAAAAAATTGGACAATTAAAATTATATAATAACGAAGTTACAATAATTGCATTTTTGAACTTAACGCATTACAATTATAAATTTGAACAGCTTCAATATTATTTTGATAAAATACAGCAAATATGCATTGCACAAAAAGAGAGACAAAACAAATGGCGACCAAAGACAGAAATAATCAATAATTTAAAAATTTGTGATAATTTCATTCAAAACGCTATGGAAAGCTTAACTAGAATGAAATTTGAGAAAACTAATTTAGAACAATTAGTAGGGCACAGCCGTACAAAAAGCAGTCCTATTGATGGTTTTGGATCACTTTTGAAAATATTATTTGGAACATTAGATAGTGAAGATGGTAAATTCTATGATAACAAGATCACAGAATTTGAACAACACAGTAAACAATTAGCTCAGCTAATAAATGATCAAACAATATTAATTAAATCCGCAATTTCTACGTTTAATTCTTCAATTTCTAATTTAGATTTTAATCAGAATATGTTGAGAAAAAATGTAGATAAACTAGAAGAATTATTACATAATCAGTCTAATTTTATGAGTTACTTAGACGTGAGATTATTTATTGATGAAAATATTCAACTATACAGTCTATTTTCAAATCAATATAAATTTGAAATTACAACTTTAACCAATGCAATTCTTTTTAGTCAAAAAGGAATAATTCACCCTGCGATTTTACCACCACAAAAATTTATGGTTGAACTACAACAATTGTTTCACCATTTACCAAAAAATTTAGAATTTCCAGTGTCGCTGACACCAGATAACATACATATTCTGTTAAAATTAATAAAATTAACAGTTTATTACAAAAATTCCAATTTAGTGTACATTATTTCTGTACCAATAACAAACAATCTTGATTATGATGTTTTAAAATTAACTCCTTTACCAATTCAGTATATCAAAAATACGTATATTTTTATTCAACCTTCGTCAAAATTTCTAGCAGTAAGCCTAGATAAACAACGATTTTTTGTATTATCAACAAATGAATTTGAAACTTGTCAAAAATATAACCCTCAAAAATATTTGTGTGATCAAAAACAACCTTTGAATTTAGCCTATCACCACGAAATTTGTGAAGTAGAGTTGTATCGTGGGTCACAAACAATTCCAAAAATTTGTGATAAACGTATAGCTGAAATTAATCATCCGATATGGACACAATTAATCACAACCAATGCTTGGTTATTCACGATTCCGAAATACGAAGTACTCACAATAGTGTGTAATAATTCGAATTCAAAAGACATCATTCTTTCAGGAATTGGAAAAATTAATTTATCTCGTTATTGTAAAGCATTCTCAAAATCTACAATTTTGATACCCAAAGTTGATATTGTGCAGTCTGAGTTAACCATGGAATATGTGCCAAAAATTAATCTACAATTCAACGATTCAAACTTTGAAAATATACGACTAGCCATTCCACACTTAAATTTGAGTGCTGGATATAAAACAGTCATTCACACGTTAAATGATTTACAAAGTGTAAATAACAAATTAAATGACATTGAAAAAATTTCATCGAACCTTGCAAACACAAAATTTACAGGGTCGAAAATCGACAAATTTTTTTATACAACCTACCTACTAATGGCCATAATAATTCTAACGTTAGGCTTGGCTATAGTACGATGTGCATTAAAACACAAATGTTTTAAGAACAACGATCAAATTAATAAAACTTTCAATACCAAAAAATTTGCAAAAGAGCTAAGAAGTTTAAATTTAAATGCAGGAAAACATCATTATAACTCTCCACAAACACCAAAAAAGTGTTTTACGTTGGAAACACTTTAAACAAACTTTGAAAAAAAAATATGAAGTTTTTCCTATAATTGTTGGATAATTTCATATTTTACAAATGAAAAGAAAATCTTTTTATTTCACATTGTGCAAAGTGGAAGTAGCAAAAAAGTTGAGAACATTAAGTCAACTTTCACAACTTATGTAAAATTTTGTGAGAAAAATTTAAAATAACTAACTTTAGCTGTTGAAATCGGGGGGCTTCAACATAAGAAAATGGGCCAGCAACTCTCCAATTACTCAAAATACTGCGACCACGGACATCCAATTAGGAGAAAAAGAAAACGAGAGCACAAAGAAAACACTAGGAGTACACTGGTCTCCTACTCAAGACGTAATGAAATACAAAGTCAAGCCGTGCAAAAAATCTCAATCAACGAAAAGAGGTATTTTATCGGAAATAGCAAAAATCTTCGACCCACTGGGATTACTAGCCCCAGTAATCATCAACGCCAAATTACTGATGCAGGAGTTATGGATAGAACAGTATTCATGGGACGAAGAAGTACCAACCACGCTTGCAGAAAAATGGACAAGGTTCCAGAACGAGCTAACAGCGTTAGAAGCAATAAGCATCCCCAGATGGATACATCATAAGAAAAATCAACAAGTTGAGCTACATGGATTCTGCGACGCTTCAGAAAAAGCGTACGGGGCAGTAATATACATCAAAACAACGACACTCGCGACAAACGCAAATGTAATGCTATTAACAGCAAAGTCAAAGGTGGCTCCGCTAAAAATGAAGAAAACCTGCCCAAACTGGAATTATGCGCAGCAGCATTATTAGCCAAATTAATAAAACAAACGGTCACTGCACTAGAGATAGAAAATATCTCGATTTACGCCTGGACAGACTCTATGATTAGCCTCGCATGGATAAAAGGAAGTCCAGAAAAATGGAAAAACTTTGTAGCAAACAGAGTTGCAGAAATTCAACAGCAGATCGGAAACCAATGCTGGCATCATGTAAAGTCCGAAGAAAATCCAGCCGATCTGGTATCCAGAGGAATAAGTCCTTCCAAACTACAAAACCATCCGTTATGGTGGAACGGTCCAAAATGGTTACAACTGGAAAATACGCAAGACAGGATAGCATCTCAAGGACCAGCAGAAGTCACGACAGAAGAAGAAAAAAGAAGACCTAAACCAATTTTGGCAGCGACAACATTAACGGAAGACTTCAGTGTAGTCACAAGATTTTCATCATTAAGAAAAATGGTCCGTATAGTAGCTTACTGCAGAAGGTTCATCAAGAAATGCAAGCAAGAGAACACAAGCAGCTCGTTTTTAGAAACTGAAGAACTACAGGATAGCCTACAAGTGATCCTACGACATACCCAACAACAAGAATTTTCCACTGAATACAATTATATCTCAAAAAATGGAGAAGCAGACAAGAAGAGCCCATTGTTGAGTCTAAAACCGTTTATCGACAGCAGTGGAATATTGCGGGTAGGAGGAAGAATTCAACATTCTTTATTATCATACAATGAAAAGCATCCAATAATAATCCCACATAAGAGTCACCTAACAAGACTCATTATCTCTGACGCTCATCATCAAACTTTACATGGAGGAAATCAAGCAACATTGGCATATACAAGAAGAAAATACTGGATATTAAGAGCAAAACCAGCAGTACGCCAAGTTATCAACAAGTGCCTATCATGTGCAAGATACAAGGCGGCCCCTCTGCAACAATTAATGGGAGAATTACCAGCAGCAAGGGTAACTCCATCAATTCCATTTACGCACACTGGAATCGACTACGCAGGCCCAATACAAATAAGGATATCAAAAGGAAGAGGAAACAAATCCTATAAAGGATACATCGCTATTTTTGTATGCCTCTCAACAAAGGCAATTCATATTGAAGCTGTCAGCGATATGACCACCAACGCCTTTATCGCCGCTTTTCGACGCTTTACAGCAAGAAGAGGAAAATGCGCCCACATATACAGCGACAACGGAACTACTTTCGTGGGAGCCAATAAGGTGCGAAAGGCAGAAATCAGAGCAAGTTTGGAGTCTGAAGAAATCCAATGGCACTTCATTCCCCCCGCAAGTCCTCACTTTGGAGGATTGTGGGAAGCTGGAGTAAAATCCATAAAATACCATTTAAAACGGATCATAGGGGACAGCACACTCACATTTGAAGAATTATCCACTGTTTTGTACCAAATAGAAGCATGCCTAAATTCAAGACCATTGACGCCACTAAGCGACGATCCAAGTGACGTAACAACACTCACCCCAGGGCATTTCTTAGTTGGTCAAGCTTTAATAACGCCAGCACAACCAGACAACTCAGAAATCAACACAAACCATTTAAATAGATGGAAGTTACTTCAAAAGATGAAAAAAGATTTCTGGAAGTCATGGTCATCAGAATACCTATCAAGATTACAACAGCGTGGAAAATGGAAAACCACCAAACAAAACGTAATCCCTGGAGAACTAGTCTTAATAAAAGAAGAGAATGTATCCCCAAATAAATGGCCACTAGCAAGAATTACGGAGGTACACCCTGGGAAAGATGGGAACGTTCGAGTAGTCACTCTACAAAGTAAAGGAAGGATGAAGCTGAAACGTCCAATCACAAAAATTTGCCCCCTACCAATCAACGACACTAAAAGTGAGGGGAATCCGCAAGCAATAAACCAGCAACGAAACAAAGGAGTGTTGTCAACATTTAATAAATTAATTTTAAGCATGGTCATCATATGTAGCATTTTTCACACGAGCCATGGGAACTATACCATAAGAAATCCAGAACCAGGAGTTTATGTAGAGCACGTTGGCAACGCCAAGATAGAAAGAGGAATCATCAGAATAGGAATCAATTTTTCCATATCCGAATTCCAGACAGATAAAGAAAATATAAATACTACAGTGTCCCAAATAAATCAGCTGTGCAACAACGCCAAGGGCATAACTGAAGGCATTTACTGTGATGATATCATACACCACATGACCGAACAACAACAACAAATCTTCTGGAACATGGACAGCATCCGAAGCATCGCTAAGCACCGCACAAGAAGAGGACTCTTTGGAACATTTCTCACTTCAGTGTTCGGAGTAAACGATGAAGTGTATAAAGACATCAATGATTTGGATAAAAATCAACACGAGTTAATAGACGCATCAAATCATCAGGCAAAATTAATGTTGTCTACAATGACAACAATAAATGAAACCGAAGCAAGAATAGCTAAGAAGCTAGAAAACTTCCGAATAAAATTCAACCAAGGCCTTCAGGCAATAAACGACATGAAAGCGTGGTACAAGGCTATTGACATAAACAAGATAAACATTCATATACTATCAACGTATCAAATGGCGAGTAACTACCTTCAAGAAATATCCCAGAAATACAACAAGCTACTAGACGCAAGTTTCAAGCGAAGTCATCTTTTTGAGTTTCTAACACCGGCACAAGTGATCCAGGTCATAAATCAAATATCCAAGAAGCTACCTATAAATCTGGTTATTTTACCGTCTCCAGTCTACAAGATGGACATCAAGCAAAATGAAAGTTACATCAAGATATTTGGATACTTTCATATCACAGAAACTACAAAATACGAGGTGATAAAGGCTACTCCAATTCCACGAAAAATAAGAAACGCAACGTATCTGGCTATAGATATATCATCGCAATTTTTGGCCATCGATTACAACCACCAAAAATATTTCGAAATCCCAGACTACAAGTTCGAAAGTAGCATTCCAATCAAGGAAAATGTATACTTATGTACGCCAACAGTATTAAGCAGCATCGAAAATAACCCTAACTGCTTAATCGACGAATTATATCAACGTTTGGATAAATCCAAGTGTAATACACACCACCTAAACATCGAAACAATGGCATGGAAAGAGTTGTACAAAATTAACACCTGGATGTTTATTGCCAATAAACCCATCAGCGCAGCAATCATATGCAACAGCATACGAGAAGACGTGGTTCTAAATGGTACAGGAATACTTCAAGTATCACCTGAATGTACAATAGAAACAAAACAGAATACGTTGCATCCAAAGACATTCAATACCATTCCAGTACTAGCAACATTCAGTAAAGCCATTCCACTGGACATCCCGACTCCCATCGATTTCGCACCTTCAACATTTCAGCTCATTGAAGACGAACCGGTATTGAAATCATCTGATAAGATATCAACGTTAATCCAGCAACAGCAAGATTTCCAAGGAAGGCTGTCAACAAAACACTGGAATACAATACACACACATTCCACACTTATAAGCAGTGTCATCTCCGTCCTTGTCACATCAGCAGTCATTCTTGGCTATGTGACATATAAGAAGTGGGTCAAGGACAGGCAACCAAGGAATCAGCAGGCAACCGTAGAAGAAAGTTTCGAATTACAACCGATATACGCGACTCCCGGAGGAACGCACCAATCACCTACCATCTCGTGCCCCGGGCAGAATGTTTAAGTTTCTTAAACATAATTTAATAAATTACTAGTTTAATATTAAGTACAATTTTAATCATTAAATAAACGACTTGTATTACTTGAATACAGGTCAGATTTCATAATATTTAGCTTGCAGTTTTTAATACACATTGCATTCTTTTATTAACGTAGCAAGTATGTGTAATAATAAGTTGGACATTTAAACTTTTACGTAAGCTAAATTGCAATATTTCAAATAACTTTAGTTGTGGACTTTAATATTTAGTGCTAGATAATCATTTTAGACATGTATATATAGGCTGTGATATGTTCAATAAAGTACTGTTTTCAAGAGTGACAGTAAGACTACTTTGTCGTAACCTGTGCTGAGTCTGGCACAAGGGCTCTTAGAATAAGTCAAACCAACCCTTATTATTGTAACTTGGCACAATAATAAAACGCTACGCAAAAACAGCATCCACGCCTACGCAATCATTGGATCATCTCCGAATTTAACCCCCCAAATTCACATTAGCAATAATTGGAAAATTACATGCTAATTTTACGTACTTTTAGCTAATTTCACTTCGAACCATATAAATACTCTACGTGTGTAGTAGTACAAGTAATTAATAATCTTATTTACATGTTAACCAAAAATTTTGTAAAATCTAATCATTTGCAATGATTTAGAAAAAAACATTATAGAGAATAGAAGTAAACAACCTATATTCATTGTAATTTAGATAATAATTAATTATAACATGAACAACATAGAAATTAAGGAATTTTAAAATTGTTGTTGAACTTAGAAAAACTGCTACTCAATTCATGTTGCTATGAGTTTTAAACTTTTACGGTAAGTTTCAAATATGTTAAAGTATATTCACGCTAGGTAATAACCTTATTAATCAAAATATTACTACTTACCTTATATTTAAAGCTTACAGAAGTGTAAAATCACAAAACTTAATAACAACAAATACAAGGCACGTTAACACCTGCCATCTTAAACACTTGATGCGTCACTTTAAGTCACGTGACCGTGAGCATGTTTCTAATACCCAAAGAATAGTTTTTACCTTAGTACCATAGAAGCGGCAAATGTTAAAACATTTAAAGACCAAATTTGAACTAAATAAATTCAGAAAAATTTCAATAAACATTTTTAATAATCAAATAATTAAAATATTACAAGTCTAAATATTGCAAAACTTCCTCCATGTTCAAGTTGTACAAAAAATCTCCTCCTGGGAGGGGAGCAGGAGGATCTGTTGGAACTCCCGGAATATCTGGAACTTCATCCTCTTCTTCTAAGTAAAAGAAATCAATACGATAAAATGGACCTTCCACATTTATTGTAACTTCCACAAAGGATGTCTCCACATTTACTCCAAAGACCCCATGGTGTCCAGTTGCGGGAATTATCAAAAAAATACACCCAGGGCCGATGCGAGTGGTAACCTGGGACATGATGAGGGTCAGGGGATACCCTTGCCTCACCCACACCGTCTCCAGGTCCCTTCCTTGGAACAACTCTGGAATAATACAATATATGTTAGAATTTCCACACCACATAAAAAGAGGAAAAATAAAAACACAAAAGAAAATTTTTTTTTTAAATACCAAATTTTCCAAAACTACAATACTTACGCACTCCGGGGAGCAACCCTGGCTCCAGGGGGGATGCTGTATGTAGCACCTCTTGCGTCTGGGTCAGGTTTAAATTTGGATTCATAACGACAGCTAAACAATGAATGTGACATCTTGCTCCCGCGAAGGCTTTTAAAAGGAATTTTTGCAAATACAGCAAAATCACAGAAGATGCACCCCGCAACTTTAATGTAAACAATCTTGTCATTTAAATAATTGTATTTTTGAAAATACGCAAAATTTTCAGCGAAATGGTCTTTAAACGTTTATGATAAAATATTATATTAGAAATTAAGATATTGAAAACTTAAAATATTTTGTAATTTTATGTAAAATAGCAAAATAGTGATTTATTTAAAATAATGTATGTACTTACGCCATCTGGAATGAAAATATAGAACTAGAATCACAATCTGGTAGAAAACTAACTAGAATCACAAATGGTAGAAAACTGCAGAACCACATCACGTCATCGGTAGGTGACTTCGCTTACAAACGAAACCACGACGGGTTGCATAGGCAACACAGTCACTAATCAGTGATGTTTCAAGCCACTACAGTGTGCGTCAAATAAGTAAACTAGTGAAGTGTTTTATTAAACCAAAGTTTCGTGTAATGTTGCAAATACACAACTGCTTATAAAATTTCATGTATTGTATTGTATGTATACCATTTCATGTATCATGTATCTTATATGACTGTATTAACCAATTTTAACGCCTCGATGTAACTCTTTTGTAATCCTTGTGTAAATTAAGCTTCACCATCTCAAGAGATGGATTTCGCTTGGTTTGCAGGGGGAGATGTGTCATAATATGACTTAGTCGTATTTAGAATACTTAATATTAATTATCAAAATAATTATATATATATATTAAAATATGTCGCAATGCGGTACAATCGAGGAGTATGGATTATCTATTTTTAGACATCTAGGGTTGTATGCATTCCTTCTTTGTTGCACTTTGGTGAAACAATTACACATAGTATTGATTGGTCTAATTATAGCCAAACATCCAGGCCTCAAATGCATCTGCATGCACATATTGATTATTAATAAAACCTCAACCATCGCAGAGTATAAAAGGGTTCGAACTTACTGGTTGGGGAACAGTCGACAACTAACTCCAGTCCAGCAAGCAACTTCCATCTACAATTCTAGAAACATCCATACTCTCATTACTTAAACATAATGTGGGTTTGGTATGAAGTTGTGTTAGTCATGTAAGTAAATGTATTAGTTTTAAGCAATCATGTAAAAGGTTATTCAAATATATTGTTGTGTATTTCGAGTTGTGTTTCATCTACGGACATAGTCACGTGTTACGATGTTTGGTTCATCTAGTATGAATCAAACGAACCCCCTAACGTGACAATATCTCGGTGTATAAGGCTTTCTGAAAAAAATCGCCGAGACACGTCAACAGTATTAGCGAGGGGGATATATTTTTACATAATAGTGACATAAATAGTTTCATCCCCCTACCCCCCAGAGCCGCCCCCTTAAAAATTTTAAAGGGCAAGGGGGGTTATGTGATACCTCATTTGAAAGGTCTTCGTATTGCCTACATTTTGGCGTTTTGTTTTTTAAAATCGGTCGATTCGTTTTTGAGATTTTAAGGGAAAAGTGTTTGAGTTTATTAAAACAGAAAGGAGCTTGTAAAACGCATAGTAGGCTGTTGTCATAATACACTATTGGATGTTTTTCTTGTCAGTACTTGTCAAAGTGTTTGGCATTAATAGTTGATGTTTGTTTAAACTGCTTAATTAGTGTGGCGCGTATTGATATTTAGTAAATTTGTAAAGTTCTCTTGATAATTATTAAAAATGGGATACACTTTGGGTGAAAAAGTTGAAATTGTGTTAATTTATGGGGCTGAAAATCAATGTGCTCGACAAACCGCAGCTACGTTTAATGAACGGCATCCAGATAAGTCCACGTCCCATAGGTATGTCCTAGACCTTATAGCAAAATTTACTGAGACTGGATCTGTTTCGAATAGAAAACGTACTGAACCCAGAGTTTTAAATCAGGCCACTCAAATTGAGATATTAGAACATTTTGGTATAAACCCCAGAAGTTCGCTCCGCCAAATTGCCGCCGCAACTGACATTTCATTAGGTTCAGTTCATAAAGTAGCAAAACTTCATAAATTTCATCCCTACCAAATGCAAATCTGCCATGAGCTAAATGAAGACGATTTTGACAGGAGAATTGAATTTTGCGAACAAATGACTGGCATGATTAATAATAATAATGAAATATTGAAGAATACTTGCTTCAGTGATGAATGCACATTTTATTTAAATGGATTTGTAAATAGACATAACAGTAGATATTGGAGTAACGAAAATCCACACATTTTTACAGAAGGACATACTCAGTATCCCGAAAAACTTAATGTGTGGGCAGGTATTTTAGGAGATCAAGTGATTGGACCTTTGTTCATCGAAGGAAATTTGAATGGTGCAGTGTATTTGGACATGTTGGAAAATGCTATTAATCCACTAATAACTGAAGCAGTTGAAAATCAACGTGATGCAGATGGTAATTTACTACTTGATGAGGAACAACTATACTTTCAGCGGGACGGTGTCCCTCCTCATTATGTCTTACCGGTTCGGCAGTGGTTGCAGAATACATTTCCCGGTAAATGGATAGGTCGAAGAGGAGCTATAGAGTGGCCAGCTAGGTCCCCCGACTTAACTCCCTTAGATTTTTTTCTGTGGGGCCATTTAAAATCGGTTGTTTATACGCCTCAACCGCAAAGTATAGCCGAGCTCCGTCAACGAATAATTGAAGAATGTCGATCAATTCCAAGACATGTTTTCCAAAACGTCAGGGAACACGTTGAACAACGGTTATATTGTTGCTTAGCCAACAATGGACAACATTTTGAGCAGTTATTAAGATAATAACATTCCAAATAATTTTTTACTTCCAATAATTATTTGTATTTTTAATACTGATTATAAATAAAAATGTTATCAATAAGTATACACGCTCCTTTTTGTTTTAACAAACTCAAACACTTTTCCCTTAATATCTCAAAAACTAATCGACCGATTTTAAAAAACAAAACTCCAAAATGTAGGCAATATGAAGACCTTTCAAATGAGGTATCACATAACCCCCCTTGCCATTTAAAATTTTTAAGGGGGCGGCTCTGGGGGGTAGGGGGATGAAACGATTTATGTCACTATTATGTAAAAATATGTCCCCCTCGCTAATACTGTTGACGTGTCTCGGCGATTTTTTCAGAAAGCCTTGTGCACCGAGATATTGGGGGTGGGAAGTTTTCAAATGAACACCCTGTATACTGTCCAAAAAAGGAAAGAGGAACTTACAAATAGGTATAATATTTAGCTAAAGGTAAATCCACGTAAATAGTAAATACTAGATATAGGGTCGTAATTATCTGCTATGTATATTATAGTGTTTTGCTAAGTAAAAAATTATATTCTTTGAGGCTTTCGCGGTTTCTCGAACTGTCAATATTACAATTTACTTTCGGCTTAGACCGCGTCGTCATTTGGGAAGTACACCCAGCATAATCAGGTAAAGACCGACCTGTAGCTTGTCTGCTTTTACAAGCATTTGCTCTAAAAGTCTGACCAATATTTGTTCGTAGGCCCTGCCTGCCTAAACAAAACCGTGTACTTAATTTATTTAAACCTTGGGGCGGACAAGGATTTGATGTTAATGTATTTTGTTTGCCAAGACAATAATACTTAATCGGCTTATGCCTGTTAGCTGTTTGTGAACCCATACAAACTAACGTTTCGCAAGACATTGCAGCTTGCATCTTCAGAGTGAATAGAACACTAAATTCAAATCCGGGAAGCGGGGGTATTTAAACCTCTTTGAGCCAGTCGAGCAGAACGGCGGAGTTCTGGTTGTCTGTCACCGTTGGGCAAAGATGGATCCGGTGGAGCGTGATCGTGAGATCGATGATGCTTAGGAGTCCTGAGAGGATAAACTACCGGAGTAAATCATCCTCCCTGTTTATGTTGTCAGGTTGTTTCTCAATTTCAATTGCTTCACGAATTCTAGAGCAAATGCTTGTAAAGGCAGACAAGTTACAGGTTGGTCCTTACCTGATTATGTTGGGTGTAGTTCCCAAATGACGACGTGGTCTAAGCCGAAAGTAAATTGTTATATCGACAAGTAAAAAATTATTGCTATGTATAATTTCAATTTGATAAGTAGTTTTTGCAAGTATATATTTCAGATATGCTATGTATAATAATGTAATATTGCCAAGTATTTTAATGCTTTTTGGTAGGTAACAATAATGAATGCTCAGTAGATATATCAATGTATAATAATGTGGTATTGTAAAGTAATTTAATAATTTTGCTAGGTAGAAATAATGGTAGCTCTGTCGATTACACTATATTAACGGGAATAGCTGTTCTTATGAAAAAAAAGCGTAATTTAAGAACATGAAAATATTTTATTGCTTTTACAAAAATATTTATTTAATAATTAAATACAAAAAATTTTCATATGCGCCCAACACATAATAATAGTAAAAGTTTCACCAAAAACTTTCTTGAATCCTCTGTGAATGCTCTCGGACGCGTCGCTGATTAATATCTGGGGAGATATTTCTTCGTTAAGAGTTTTGTTCACTCCTTGTTTCAAGAAACTGAAAAGGAATTCAAAATCTTCTGTTCTCTCATTTGCACATACTGCTATCGCAAAACAGTGAAATTGTCTGTTTCTATCTGTGGTACCCACGACTAAAACGGGGAACCCTTGCCATACTAGTTTATATGTTGCATCAGCGTGAATATGTTCAACATTCCTAGCTAATGTCAACATAGATTTTGATGAAACTTTATATTTATACTGGCCAAGGTCTGTATCCTATGTGCAGTTACTAGGACTAAAAGTACTGCTAATCTTTCTGTGACCTCTCTTAACGACAGGTTAGTAAGAGGGAAGAGCTTTTGAACACAGTGTGATAAAGACCACTGCAGGGTCCCAGGTCGCACTGTACTTATTTTTTATGGGTTTAAGTCTAAAGACGCCCTTGAAGAATCGTTTGGCATCTTGATTTTCTCGTATGATGGTGTGTGAGATTAGTAAAATAGCAGATCTTGCTGTACTTTCAGATGATTTTATGTAAGAAGCAAATATCCAAACCTTTATTTTCTGGCACTATAGCCAAATTTTTCAAAACAGATTATTTAAAAGCGGAAACTTTATACCACCCATTCTGTTTATATATGAAATGGCTGTGGTATTGTCTACTCGTACAAGAATTTCGCGACCTGACAGATCTTTTGCAAAACACTTTAAGGCAAACAGGACAGTTAGGAGTTCCAGGTAATTTATATGAAATTTTTTTTCGTCCTGTGACCAAAAACCTCGAGTGCACTGACCTAAACAATATGCCCCCCGGCCTGATAAGGAAGCGTTTGTAAAAATTTCTAATTTAAAGTTAAGCCGTTTTATATTATTAAACGTTGTGGGTAGGTTTTCCAGCCACCATCTAATTTCGCTTTTTAATTCTTCCGGTAGTATCATGACCTCATCAAAATTACCTTTTTACCTTCGCAGCGCTAGATATTCCACTTTCTCGAAATTCTTAAATACATCCACCCATACTCTACTGCTGGACAAGCTGAGACTAGCAGCAACCCTATTAACCTAGCAAACTCTCTAATCCTGCACTTATCTGATTTCGAAATTGTATTCAACGCTTGTTTAATTTTTTCTCGTTCCTTTGTAGTCAACTCTAATGAAAATTTTACTGAATCTAGTATAAAGCCTAGAAATTTGCAACGTGTGGATGGGTGAGATCTACTTTTTTCTTCATTGATTACCAATCCCAAGTCCTGCAACAGATTTGTCGTGGCAACCACGTCTTTGGTGCAAGTCTCTGCATCTCTGCCAAAACACAAAAAATCATCCAGATAAGTTACCGAAATAAAGCCCTGATTTCGTAAAATATTAACTACAGGTTTTAAGATTTTTGTAAATACATAAGGGCTGTACAGAGACCAAATGGAAGACATGTAAACTGAAATAAAGTTCCCTCAAAGCAGAAGCGCAGATATTTCATCGTCATTGTTAACAGGTATTAAAAGATAAGCGTTCTTTAAGTCAATGGTTGCCATGTAACAACCTGGAGTTAAAATTTTTATTGCGGTTATAATATCCTCCATTTTAAAGTGATGATCGTTGTCTATATACGCATTTAGGTGTTTTAAATTTAAAATGAATCTTTTTGAGCCATCAGGGTTTGACACCAGAAAAAAACTAGAGATAAACCGATCGGCGCATGGCTGACACCTTTCGATTGCCCTCATTTCCGCAAGTTTACATATTTCTAATTTTAAGTTAGAATTTTCTCTGGGAGCCTAAAGCTATTCCCTGGTACCCAAGTCTGTTTAATTGGTTTTGCAAAAAAGCGATGAAGGGAGTACCCATCAATGCAATTAAGCACAAATGGGTCTGATGTTATGGCTTTCCAATTATTTATAAATCTTGAAAGCCTACCAGCATAACGTACCTCTAACGTCCGCCCTGTCGGTTGTAGTTGTATGTTGTGCTTTGTAAGGACCGTTGGGCTGCTGCCTTTGCTTGAATCCCCTGAATCCTTGTACTGGGACTCCCTGACGGACTGGTTTCTTGCCCGCAGAGAGGCCTCTCCTGTTTAAGTGTTTGGGAGCCACTCTTTTTTGCTGGCGACTTTAGCCCTTTGAGGCCGGATTTGTTTTTATTAGAAAAAAAATTTTTTTGAGTTAAAAGTATTTATTAACACACTCTTTTAAACATAAATATAACATTTCAAAAAAAAACAACTGTTGTCGTATGGCGTGTAGACTGTGGTTTCCCTACGTGACCACAAGGCATCTAACTACAAATCTATTTCTGGTGAAAAGCGGTGAAGCAGTTGCGTTTGTCATTTAGGCATAAACCCACGCTACATGTAGAACATTTCCATATAGTCCTGTGAGGTTCCCCACGTGTGCTACAGTGGGCACATCGAAGGGAATTTCCACGGAGAGGCAGATGTGCACATTTATCATACCCTTTTTCTGAAGGTACAATTGTTTTAAATTTATTTATCGGTTTTTCGATGCTTTTGCGTCCTCGCTTTCTTCAGGATCAACACCGACTAATCCGTTTATCACACAGCCGAAATTCTTTTAATTTCATTTTAGAGGGGAGCCTTTCCGAAAACAGTATGTATGCATTTACTACTGCCGCATCTACAAAATACCAGAATATGCGGTGCCACCATTTGTGGGATTTTCGGTCAACTTCATAAAGGGATTTGAACATGTCGAACTTGTCGACATACCCCATGTGTTAATTATAATCCTTGACTAGTAATGGGCACCTTATTTCTGTTATCTCGCCATTTTTTTTCCGTTTCGCAGTCAGACCGTCTGTGGGGTTGTGGCAATTAGAAAGGAAGTATACAATTCTGTTGTCCCTCCATTTCATACCGAGGCCATCTGTAGAAACTCGCCAATCTGAATCTCCCCGATTTAGTTGTTTATAATCTTGTAGATCATCAGCTGGAAAGTCCACCCTATTCTTGCCTATTGTTCCGGTACTATAAATTCCATCACTAAGTAGATCCTTCTGCAATAGCACAGCGTTGAAATAATTATCAAAAATTACTCTGTGAAACTTTCCAACAATATTTCTTGTCAAGTCCTTGATAACACGTGGTCCCAAATGTGGCTCAGGTTTTTCTCCTTTCTTTCCAGTATATATTTGAAACTCGCACATGTAGCCAGTTGAGTCGCAACGAACCCAGACCTTATACCCCCTTTTTATGGATTTCTTGGGCATATACTGGCGAATGCTGCTCCTACCCTTGAACCTGATCATTGATTCATCTTTGGACTGATATTCATTGAGATTGAATGAGTTCAAAAACATTTCAGACAATTTGTCTAGGAATGGTCTAAGTTTATATAGTTTGTCGAAATTAGCATCGTTTCTTGCTGGTTGCGCTGAATTGTCATTCAAATGTAGGTTACTTAGTAACTATGTGAAGCGATTTCTAGATATGGCAGAACTTATAAAATTATCTCTTAGCTCCATTCTCGCCGATTAGTAATCTCTGTAGCTTGGCATTTTTTTGAGTCCCATCATGAGATTTACGCCAAGAAACACTTTCACTTCTGCGGAAGTTGTTGGAACGAACGCATTATTGTTGCCACCATTTTTTTGCATGGCATACAAATTTGTATGGAATACAATGTGTTCTATAAGGTCAGCCGTAAACAAGTGCAGAAACACATCAGTGGGAGATTCAGCACTGTCAGGTATATTTGGACCGGCTGGTGTTGTGGTAAACAATTTAGGTTTTGTGCAGTAAATTGGATCAGTAGTCCAGTTAGTATGATCTCTCATCATTTGACTTCGTAGAACAGACAGTTGTGTTACATCTTCACTGTCCCATTCATCATCCGAATTCGTAGGGCCAATGTTGCCGTCATCCAAAATATCTACGTCCATAGCATTGATGTCAAACCCCTGGTCATATCCATTTCCAATTATATCCTCTTCTACGTCATCTACATCATCAATATCCGACACTGCAGATTCACCATCCGTCGGTATTTCGTCGATAAGTTCATCAAACTGAGCTTGACTCATGCCTTCAAGTTCAGAATATTCCCATCTATTTCTCCCTGTAAAAATAATAAAAAACACATAAAGCGCCTTGTGGATTCCGGGAATAACCACACACTTTTGATTGTGATTAGATGGCATTACACAATAAAAATTAAAAATTAAATTTTACCACACATACTTCAACATAGTAGCAATGTAATCTCATAAATACTTACCCGACATAACGAATATTTATAATTTTTTCAAATATACACACATTTTGTTTATAACCTCAAACGCAACACCGAACTAAATCACGTGCAGCGCGTACTAAATAATCTACAGCGCCTAAGTTAAATTATATTTTGGTTGTATGCACAATAGGCAACACACTAAACAGCGTGGTCGCCGCAGCTTGTCAGTAGGAAGATAGAAATAAAAGTAGTTATTTGTGGTTTCCCTAGGTAACCTAGGTTCCCTAGTCCTCAAAGGGTTACTTCTAAACTAGATTTTTCTCAAGTTTTTGCCTCCTTAACTCTCTCCGTCAGATTTTTCCCAAATAGCATCTCGTCTATTTGGGAAGTATTTATAACAGCTTGCGCCGATTTGTTCAAGCCAGGGGTGATAAATGCCTTCCTTGTCTGGGATAGCTTAAATTGCATGTCCGTTAAGAGCTTGGCTGCATCGCTTAACGGCTCCAATACTCCCAGCCTTTCCTCCCCTCCCTCTTTGCTTTTCAACAGAACCGTTATGGCTTTTCCCATTGCGGCTAACGCTGTCCCCAATTAGCACTAATTTTCTTGAAAGTGCCGGTTCCGTTTTTGGGCCGATTCTGGCATGGAGAAGAGGATCTCGGCATTTAGCTTAGGTGGTTGTAACACCAGGCAGTTGCTAACTGGAGGATATTTCCTCCCTATCTCCTCCTTTACTAACGTTGGCACTCCTGTTGTGATCCAACTAATCCAACGAGTAGATAATTGGGGATGGATTATCTCCCCTATGGGAGTCGCCACTGTGGGATCTTGCCTCAGGATCTCTAGCGTAGCCTGGTCCAGGTCTTCTTCTCCTGCACTAGTTCCTTCTAGGGGGCCACTGGTCGAAGAAGCTGTGTTATTTTTTAGTGCCGATTGGTTTCTTGCTTAATCAATCACTGATACATTAAACTCCTCCTCCATCACCTGACTAGGCCCACTGATGGGGTCAATGTGATCTTGTTGCAGATCAAACAACCCAGCAACCTCTGAATCTGTGAATTGAATAGGTGAATAAGACACCCTTTATGACTTAATCTTTGTATTGCCTCAAGTGCAAGCTTAGATTTAACTAACCGGACTGGTACTAGCACGCAGTAGTACATACCGATTTTGAAACTCTGTTTTACCTCTAGTGTAATCTCAGTTTCGTCCGTAAAAAAAATTGTATGCTGCTCTTAGGTCCCACGCCGCTGTAAAAACGGACGGTTTACGTTTATCTAGATGTTGTTTACTTGCCTTACGTCTTGTGTAAGCTCGTGTATAACAAGGGAACCACGTGGTTTTGGTTAGCGTCCTGCCTCGTGTGCAGACTCTTAACCTCAAAATAAATGCGAAGATACTTACGCATTTCCTCCTCCGAGTTCACCTGCTCCGCCTCTTCTTCTAATTTTTTCTTTGTTCTATTCGACCCTCGCTCTTTCTTTGTTTTTTTCTTACGACTCTAGGATTCTAGTTTTTTAAATTTTCGCAATATTCTGTCCTCGTCCTCTGAGCTTAAACTAGAGCTCGAGCTAATATCACGGCGCTTGCCCATTATTAATGTACGCGCCGCAATCAGAAGAAAAACACTATAAATTATTAATAAATCGGAGTACCGCACTGCACAATTCTTAAAAACACGTGGTGGCCATCCAACACAAAAAAGTGAAGTGAAGTTGGCGACAGCATACCGGAGGTGGCGACAAGAGGGGGGTTTCGCTTGACTTTGAACATTGTGGTGACATCTGACAACGAGAAGTGGTACTACATTGTAATCTCGAAGAACGAGACATGAAATATAATTGCATCGTATATCCTCCTGGGACCCGAGACTCAAAAAATGAATACATTTGCACCAGATATAGTTGCTATAAATTAACACAGAAACACACCCAAATTTTTTTCAAATTTTTTTTCCAAAAATTTTCAAAATACAGGCTGACCGGTTAAATGGACATTAGGACTTACTCCTTACATTATGAAATTCATAAAAACAATTGTTATTGGCTGTAATACATAAAAATTTATTACATTTGTCTCTAACAAGTTGTTTTACACCACAACTACCTGTGAACGGAATCATTTGTTCGTCAACAGCAACAATGTTTTGTCTCGGTAAGGATACACAACCCTGCTTAACTTGATCAAGAATAGGTCGTACTCTCCACAGCTTGTCTATTTTACGTGACTCTTCAGAGACATCCCCATCAATTATAACTTTCAAGTGACTTCTTATCGAAAAATATCTATCTCTTGTCATTGCGTCAGCTATGGCTGGCACTCTACTAGTTTTTGCCCAATACATTCTGACTCTTGGATATTTTAAACATGACATTAAAATGGTGATGCCAAGGAAGTGTTTAATTTCCTTTACGGTTAACTGCATGGATTTATTATGCATTAGCATATATTTGACATTTGTGGACTCACACATGTTAACAAAATCATCATTACTGAAATACATGTTAATGTAATCAGACACTTTAAAATTCATTCTGTTACAACTGGTGTTAACATCAGGCTCCGTATTAAAATTTGGGCCAGAAAAACTAGAAATACATTTTATGGTAAGTAACGTTACTTAAAAAAACCTAGGTTTAAAGAACCTACACATCTGCTTTTCTCCAAGGAATTCGCTGAACTTTGGCTTCCTTTGTTGTTTGTTTGTTTGGTTTGGATTTTGACTTTTTGAAGTTAATTAATGGTACATCGTCCTCCTTGCTGAATTCTGAATTAGAGGTAGAAGGTACAGGCAGCTCTTCAAATTCTTCATCAGCCTCTTCTGCAGATTCTTCGTGATTTTCAACATCATTGTCCATGTAATCGTTGAAGTTTTCGTCTTCATCATCTGAATCTTCAAAAACTATTTCTATGTCAGAAGTGTCACCTTCTAATATTTGCAACAACTTTTCGTCGTCTTCCCCAGGCCGCAAGTATTTTTTTAAAATACTTTAAAAACGAAAATATAAATTTGTTTGCTAAAAGTGAGGTTAAGAATCCCATACAAAAACTATCCTACTGAAAACCTGACGTCCACTACAATGGGCGTCCAGTAAATTTAATCAGTAGTCAAAATTAAAAACGTTGCAAAGGTAAACAAACGACATGCATGCAACACAACAAAAAAATTTGTATCCAACACGAGGTATCCGTACGATACAACATGCATGAGATATTTTATCGTAAATACAAAACACCCGTCCCTCTTTACTAGTGTTTATAAAGATGTCGAGTAGTGAAGAACAGTTTTTAAGTGATCTACTTATATCTTTCTATCTGAGAAATCGGCGAAAGAGAAGAAAATATTGGATCCACCCATATATCATAAAAAACCGAAAACGAAGACTATTTGTGACAGTGAAAGAATTAAGGCAAAATCATAGAAAGTTCCAGTCCTTTTACAGGATGAGCAAGAAAAGCTTTCAAGAACTTTTAAGAATTGTGGGACCCTTTCTTCAAAAACAAAACACAGTTATGAGGGAATGTATCAGCGCAGAGGAAAGACTACTCATAACACTCAGGTAAGATACATATTTTTTTATTATAAATCTTAAATTTGATTCACATTCACATTGTTAAATATATTCCACTATTGTTTATTCCAAACATTTTGCAGTTCTTGATTGTAATCATCTTCTTGATTAGACTGTGGTTCAGATTCATACTGAGAATGCTCTGGATTTGTCCTAGATTGGTTGAGTAGATTATAATTACTTCTGGTATAGGGCGAACCAACAGATGAGATAGGAGAATACAACGTAGTGTAATTTGTAGTTGGAATATTTTCTGAAGATGATTGAGTTGCATATGATGGAAGTGATGAACGTGGAACAGGTCTTGGAAAAATAGGGTATGAAGGTTCCGGTGTACTAACAACAGAAGACTGCGGAGACGGTGTTGGGATGTACCTGTCTGACGGTCCCAGCGGTCGAGCTTCCCTTGATATTTTCAATTAATAGCAGAACTTTTATTTTAAACATACGCATTTGGTTTTCATTCAGTCCTTTAAGTTCGGGTAACAAACTGAGCAGATAATAGCGTTTAGCGGTTTCCTCGTCAGTTGCAGTGGTGGTATTTTTTTTCTTATTTTGCAAATAAGTAGTAGCAATACTTGTATTAACTGACTGGTGTTCGTCATTTGAACGGGGTGATGGGGCTTCATCATCATCTACCACATTTTCCTCTGTTTGATTTAGAGGAAGCAATGGACTGGGAGGTTTTCAGGGCGCTCAATATTTCCTGGCGATTCAGCAGTATTTGTAGGCTTCACGTAAGGAACAATAAAGAGCAAGTAATTGTGCAAGTAATATGGCTTTTTTGATCTTGCCGAAGAACCGCTTGAGGCTGGCTTCAGGCTTCTTACAGAAGCAGATCTTACATTTTTCCATTTTTCTTTGCATTCATGAACTGAAACAAAAAAATTAAATTCTTTGTTTTAGGTACCTAGCAACGAGTTGTAGTTTCATATCTCTTTCATTATATTTTCAAAGAGGACACAGTACTGTAGCAAAGATCGTAGCTGAAACAACCTTAATTATATGGCAAAAATTAAAAGATGAATACATGAAAATACCCAATACTGAACAATGGAAAAATATATCAGAACGTTTTTATGAGCTGTGGAATATTCCAAATTGCTTAGGTGCAATAGATGGTAAGCATATACGGATTGAAAGACTTCCCAATACTGGCTCAACCAACTTTAATTATAAACAATACCACTCTATTGTATTAATGACAGCCTGTGATGGTGATGGCTTGTTTACCATAGTGGAAACCGGATATGCTGGCAGAAATCATGATGGCGGAATATTTAGAGCATCAGGATTACATTATAGGTTAGAAAGAGATGACCTTCATATACCAGAACGATTACCATTTGCGAGGCTCTTTTCCCCAGTTGCCTATTTGGCAACTCTGTAGTCCGGTAGTTAACTTGTATTTTGTTGTGGGCGGGATTATACGGCTGCTTATTCGTATAATCGTTGGGAAGTTCTCGGGCGCCTGATTTTATATGGAGTTTACTCTCCAGAACGGCTTGGCGAAGACCTGGGTAACTGCAGTTGAAGATGTTGGTCTCCAGGGGTCTGTTTGATGGAATGACAGCCTGCAGGTTCTTGAAGCAGCTCTATTTAACTCGGGTATACTCAACAAATAAAAGAAAACGACGTAGAATGGTTTAAATACGTCTATTAAATAATAACCAACCCAAATTAATATTATACAGGTAATGCGGCTAAAAATAAGCAAAAATACAGTAGCAAATACGGTAGCAATACAGTAGCAATTCAGTAGCAAATACGGTAGCAATACAGTAGCAATTCAGTAGCAAATACGGTAGCAAATACATACGGTAGCCCATAGATACGCAGTCGTCACCAGTAGTCGTTACGGTTCGGTATATACGGTCGGAAACGGTACCAGTTACTAAGGCAAACAAACTATTATCTTGACACCAGGCGACCAACTTCGCCAATATGAAGTTGCACAACAATGCTCTCAAACGAATAGAAAGGAGAAGAGTAAACGTTGCCCAGGAAATATTTCGCGTGGGCGAGTTAGAGAAGAAATGCCCCCTGGTTTTTCTCGAGGGCGAAAAGTAAAAGATTTAGAGAGAGAGAAGAGAAAACTTTGCCCAGGAAATATTTCGCGTGGGCGAGTTAGAGAAGTGCAACCCCAGGAAGTATTTCGCGTGAGGTGCCCTCCGGAAAACACAGTTTACAAAAATAAAAGAGAGAGAGAGAGAGCAGTACCTGACGTTAATAACAATGGTGTCAAAACACAGCCTGCTTACCCCAATATCCGGGATGCGGTGGTCGGTTACCTCGGTCAGAACACTGGTGACTTGTAGTAGTGGCTGGACTGGTACTGGGCTGGAACATCGGCGAACTGAACTCGAAAATTCAAAATTTTGAATTTATAGCCGGTCGGTATGCGCCCGAAATCGAAGCGCATCCCCACTCTACGAGAGCGGGGTAGACATAGCATCTCTGCGGCTTCGATCCGCGAGTCAGCGGTTTTCTGATTCTCGGCCGTAAATGAAATGTTTGAACTCAAATATACATTCTAAAATTACAATTTTAAAATACCAAAACGGTTGCTAAATTACTGAAACTTGCACACAATGACTATAAAGCATAAACCCAACGGAACCCTACTTATTTTAAATATAAAATAAACCCCTAACGGTAACATAATACTGTAAACGGAAAACGGCATATAAACTAAATGTAAAACTTGAATAGTTTTTGTAAATTAAATCCAAAATTAGTAGCGGTTCGTTACACATTACCTCATGATGAGACACAGCAAAACTTTCCATTTTATTTTGTTGGGGATACCTTTGGTATGATGGCAGAAAAATTTCAAATATTGGGTTCGCCAATTCGTTGCACAAAAATAGGAAATGTGGTAAATATGATCAAAGCGGTTTGTATTTTACACAACTTCATCCGAAAGCGAGAAGGTTCTCAGTATACAGCATCTCTTGCTGCACCAACAAGAACACCAAATAGACCACAAAATAACAACATCTTATTAACAGAAGAACAAATTAATTTACGACCAAATTCAGCTCCATCAGTATTACGAAAATATTTGACTAACTACTTTTTCACGCTACCGGCAATGTAAGTAGGCCTTACATCCATAGCTACAGGGATTGTAAATGGCTGATAACATTCGTGTACTAGTTACCCTTGACGACGGAACTTAATAGTGTCACTTACATTCCTAGGAAAATAATGTTGATTTTAACTGTTCGTTGATATGGTAACAAGCACAGACAACTTAGAATAATGGGGCTTTTAAGAAATAATTCCGAAGACAGCTGTCAAAACGAACTTTTTAAAATATGATTAAATTTCTACCTGTAGGCCTACTTACATTGCCTGTAGTGTGAAAAGTTGAATAAGTAACACGGAATGTATCGACTAATAACATTTTCGGCAGGCCACAAGCCTCGGCTTCGCCTCGGCTCGTATTTACCTACCTCGAATGTTATTACGTCTTTACATTCCTTGTTACTTAAATAACTATATAAAACCACGTGTTGCTCTTCCCTGGCAAAATAATTATAACATATAGTTTCATATTGTTATTATTAATATTATGTAAAAGATAACTACCAAAAACTTAATAAATTTATAGCTACATACCTGACAAATTGGTTTTTCTTGAAACTTCACTCCATGCCTTTTCCGTTATGTCTTTTCTAGAATATTCAGCGAGTTTAAAATTATATAGGCATGGATATTTTTCTACTTCCATCGCGATTTTTGGTTAATGTCGCGTTCAGCAGCCATTTTTCAAAGAAAATTTAACCGACCACACACGACAAATGCTGAGCGGCGACTGGAAAAAATGTGGACTGGCAAAATGTGTCCGCCGTATCGTACCTCTTTTATGTCGTACCGCGCCGTATGAATGTCTGCATTTAAATGCACGGCGGCAACATCCAAGACACATGTCGCTTGCATGTTGCGTTGATGTAGTGTAGCGCCGTGAGGATAGGGCCTTACTTAGTTAATATTGCACTGAAATGTAGCCCTACAATTATTTTAATTATTAAAAAATAATTACTTACTGTCGAGCGTTGTTTTTCTGAAGGTTGCCATTGCTATAGTGTGAATAACTCGACTAAAAATTAAGTTAATCGCACTAAATGTCACTAGATGGCGTAACTGTACGTCCATTTAGATGGCAAACGGGTCTCGAAGGTCAAATTTTCATTTATAAAGAAAATATAAATATACAGTGTCCATTGAAATGGAACATAGGTCCCAGGAGGATATAATGAAAATATTTCATAATTTTGAGGATGTGCCATCTTTACAATTTTTATATTGCCAAAAATATTCTTCCATCACGTGATTATACTTGTTAAGGGCTATTAAATGATATGACAATTTCTATCGATTGGATATTTTCTTTTTGAGCAATCGGGCATTAAAAACATTTTCAAAAACTTCCAGAGGACGCCAGCGAAAAATTTTGGAATAGTAGAAAACGAATTTGTAGTTCACTGCAAGCTCCTAGGCTCACAAAATTAAAAACCAATTATGTCGACAGTTTTTGAGAAATATATTGTTTTAAATTTCCAAAATTTTGAGACTATGCCTTTTTATAGTTTTCATGTTCCCATAAATGTTCTTCTATCACGTGATTATACTTATTAAAACTTATTAGACCAAAATAACGTAAACATTATCGTAAAAAATGAAGTAATAGAACTGTTCGAACTCGTACTAAATCAGAACTATTTCGAATTTAACAATAATATTTACAAGCAGAGCAACGGACTACCTAAGGGATCACCAACAAGCCCACTTTTAGCGGAAATCTTCATGTCGCACCTAGAAGAAAAAATTTGTAATTCCAAACAAGTCCAACAGCAAGTAATGTTCTGGTATAGGTACGTTGACGACATTTTAGTGGGTTTTAATGGCACTGAAAGACAATTACACAATTTACTTAATTTTTTTAATTCAGTTTATCCGAGAATTAAATTCACACTTGGAAATAGAGAAAAACAAAACATTAAACTTTTTGGATCTTACAATATCACATAACAACAAAGAAATCAGTTTCATCTACAGGAAACCTACATTTTCTGGAGTGACTATCCACAAGACTTCGCCGCAACACCCGTGGTATCAGAAGATTAGTTCTTTTAACGCCATGTTGCATCGAGCAGTGTGTTTACCTCTTTCAGCTGATAGTTTTAATAAAGAAGTGTCCATGATAAAACAAATGGCCGTAAATAATGGTTTTAAAGCAAATGTCATTGACCAACTCTTGAACACAAAATTAAGAAAACATTGCGAAGGTTTAATTTTTCCGGTATTTAAGAACCAACAAAGTTTTTATAATACACTCTCATTTTTTGGTCCAATATCCAACAAAATCTATAATATAGTCAAAAAATGTAACAATAAGGTAACTTTCAAACCTCATATTAAAATGCCTAATTTATTATATAATGCGAAAAGTAAGACAAACAAACTGCAAAAACCAGGCGTCTACAAATTATCCTGTAATGATTGCGAGGGGGTGTACATACGACAAACGGGAAGGAATTTTAACACTAGATTTCAAGAACATTTAAGTGCCTTTAAAAATAAAAAAACAACATCCACTTTTGCCAATCATGCGTTAGATAGTGGCCATTGTTTTGGGGATAATAGCTTGTCAGTGATGAAGGCCTTAGACTTACCCTTCTGGAATCATTAGAAGTTTACAAGCACAAATACATTCCTGATAAAATAGTTTTAAACGACCAACTTGACCTTATGTACACCCCACTCTTCAGAAATTTTATTTAATGTTGTACCTGCATTAGTTTTTAGTATTTAGTTTGACAATGTCTCTGTGAAGCACGAAACCGCGGTCACTTGTAGTGATTATTAAATGTGATATTTTGTACAAAGTTTTGTAGTGTTTTTATTATTTTTAAAATGCAGTATCACCAAGTAAAGGCTGAAACTATTAATTATTAAGGGCTATTAAATGATACGATAATTTTTATCGATTGGATATTTTTCGTTTAAGTCATCGGGCATTAAAGTCAACATTGTAGTGGCCTTCGTCTCGAAGATGCGGTATTCGAAAAAAAAATAACATTAATTTGCCTTTAGATAACGCTGTTTTCAAAATCTCAAAATGTTTAAAAAATCGATACCAAAAAATATGTCTTATATCCGTTTCCGTTGCCGCCCATTAAAAACATTAGAAAGAACTACCTGCAACTAAAAAACTCGATTAAAATCGGCTAAGGGGTTCCGGAGATCCGGTAAACGAACGCACCCACCCACCCACCCAGAAACAGGAATTTTTTAAAAGCACAAAAACATGTATTTCTTATCATAACTTTCCATATTTGTAGTAGAAGTGTGGAAAATAAAAAGGAAGGCAAAATTAAAGTTAAAAAAAGCAAAATGGAAGTTTCCATTGTAAAGAAAATAAGTAATTGAAATTTCGTGATTTATGGTTTAAAGCCGACTTTAAATATAAAATTTTATTGAAAGAGACAGTTTGTGGAGTATCAAATGAGGCAAAATTTTTATTTGTCATTATAAAAAATAGCAAATAATATTAGGATAGAAAACCATTAATTACATCAGAACAAAAAAGATAATTATTATTTTATCGATCATAATTAAGAGATCAGCTACGGCGGTCTCTAGTTAACAGGCGGGAATGCTGCTCGTTTCACTTTCAACCCGCTACGGTGTGACGTCAGTGGGCTGAAAACCTTGCCGCATTACATCGTTCGTCCACTGTTTAGCACGCTTTAAATGGCATGAATATTATTTAATAGCACGTTAATGTTACAATTACAACATGGAAAAATAATCCATTATTTGTATTACATGTAATTTTAATTTCTTGTTGTAGCGTTAGTATTATGATCTAGGCGTTTGAAATAAATCAGCAAGAAAGTAAGAAAACTTATGGAGATACGTCTATATTTTAAATGTACATTTGCATATACGTATAAAAAAATAAATGTGTTTACCCAATTAAAATAAACATTAACACACAAATAACCATAAAAGTAAATACCAAAATATTATTATTAATAGAATACTTTTATATGTAAAAAAGAATATAAACTGTGAAGAATAAAAGTAAAGAACGTATTATTTACAACATTATCCAGAAAAATGTTTTAACAACTTATTTAAAAGTATTGACTTTTCTATTTGTTTTATCGGTTTTTTAGCTGTTTTTTGACTGATCGTAAAATAATTTCGTTTTTTTTTTATAATTGGATAGTAGTATATTGCATAGAATGCAAATAATCTTGTCAAATAGCTCTAAAAACTTATTTCTACACAAACATTTATTACTTATAATTAGGTTCAACTCTGGGTCTGCTGCTATACTTAATTTTGCAACATTACATAAAACCTTGTGATGTTCCTCGCATTCTTTTAAGAACTGATTTTCAAACTTGGAAGACACCAGTTTATGCATACTGTAAAATACATGTTTGCCTATATTAATTACCGTATTCGATGGTACTGTTAAACCGCCTCTGTTAATGTTTTCAAAATAATCGTCAGCAGTTTCACTTGTAATTTCTTCAGTACAATAATGGCAATTTAGTTTTGTTGACAATTTATAAGTGGCATAGCCACATACATACAGCGGAGCCGAAGAGTCTAAATCGATATCATCATTAGGCACATTAACCACACTTTTAAGTTACTCACTTACCACTTTTTTCGTCAAATCTTCCATTTGGTTGTTTGTAGTGTTTTGTAGGTTCTTTGTGTTTAACGGGATCATTCCATATCTTGCCAATTTTAATCCTAGCACATGTTTAGCTCCATTATTTGCTTTACACTAACATGATAATTACCACCACTAAATTGTCTATGCATACTAAATCGTTTTTCTACTTTGTCGGTCTGAAATTTTCCAGGTAGTATATATTCTGCTTTTATGTTGTTAATAGAATACTTCATAATTTGTATAATTGTTTTTGTGCTTTGAATGAGGGCTTGTCCCGTCAGTGATCCACCTTTAAAACGAATCCCCGTTTCTAACCACTTTGTCGCCCAAACGACAAAGTTGTTAAGAAACATAAATCGTTCATCACTTAGAGAAGTAAATGGTAATGCAAATTCATTTCTTTTAAAGCTTCCCTTTAGTTTACTCTTAGTATTCATGATTGTCCACCATTTCCATATTATGTGTACAAACTCGGAGGTTTTGCTGAAACCATAAACTAATAGAGAAGATTGCGTACTTTCATGAAAAACATTCAAAGCCAGGGATACTTTTTGTTTTTCAATATTGCTTGGATAACATGTTTTGTAATTTAGTTTGTTGAAAGCTTTTCTTAAGATACTGTTAGGTTCGTTTTTGTATACTGTTCTTACATCAGCAAAATTAGCTTTAAAAACTTTTGCATTGTTAGCGGATTGTTCGGACACGTCAAATTCAGGAAAAAGAAACGTTTTTGACCAGTCTTTTAAATTTATCCAATTGTTTCTGATATTTTTAATTAGGTGAACTGTATCATACTTATAAAATACCGGATGCTCTATTTCTGGCATGGATAACGTACAGTCTTCATTTGAATTCTTGCTTAAAATTTTGAACATATTTTGGTTCACTTTATTATTGTCAGATATTACGCACAATACTTTGAAACGGTACTTTTCTAATAAAAGTATCACTTTTCTTGTCATATCTGCTAGCTGGCTTCCTATAATAGTTTTCACTGGATTGAGAGAGACATGTTCAAATGATGAAAACACGGAACAAATAAGGAAAGCTTGGACTGTTTTTGCTTCTGTTATTTTATTTTGATTTTCTGCAAATCCGCTATACATCCCTGAATGGTATTCAACTCCTTCTTATACGTATATTTCGTCTAGCTGCAAAACAATCCACCTTTCTAGGCTACTTATTTTATTAGCCGCTATTTTAATAAAATGTTCGTTTTCCGTTTTGTTTTGAGGGGTAACATTAAGGGAAGATGTTAGTTGCTGTACATACTTAGGGTGCGGCAATACAAGTATATTATTAGCTCTAATTGCTTCGTAACACTTTTTAAACTACATGTAAATCAAAAAAGATATTAAAATCATTAGGTGAATAAGTTTTTTCGCAGCAAAGGTTAATTTTAATTGTTCAGAAATAAAATTAATCCGACCAGCTGCAACTTCCTCTCCGTCACCTAATAAGATATTCTATATATCCTCAAGTTGTTTATTAACACTGCATAGAATAGAGTCTAAACCTGGTTGAAAATGTTTTTTATTTAGTGTGTCTAACAATAATTGCAATTAGCTCCATTTGTCAATTTGTAGGGTATTGCCAATAATAGCACTTAATTCCTGAGCCGAAATTTTTATATTATTAAACCAAGCAAAAACGTGTAAGTCGCGATTTATTTTTATATGAAACTTGCAGCTCATAGTGTCTATATCGAAACCATAAACAATAACGCTTTCTTCTACAATTTTCAAATGTGTCTGTTCTCAACATAGTTTGGAAGCTTGAAATGTGCAAGCTTAAATTCTGTACTAGATATTCATAATTGTTTATCTTGTCTTTGGATTCTGCTGCAGCTTGAGTGTGTTGTTCTTTTTTTCGTTTCCTGCATTCGATTTCCTTCTTCCTTTCGGTGGGACCAGGTTGTAACCGCAGTCTATCAAATTTTATAATTTTAATTTCACCATTCGAATCTTTAACTGTTTCTTCGGAAATGATTGTACTTTTATCAAAGTGTTTAATACATACAACACTGTGTTCTGTGGGGCGCCAGTCTTTTCTTGGTATGCATTTCAACCACTTGTTTAGCAATTCTGTGTTTGTTGGGAATTTAAAGCAAGTAACATATTTATCTGTTTTCTCGTAATTGCTTTTGCACGATGGAATACAGCATTTTAAAATTTACTTATTTTTTACACTAATTATAGCTTAATTCGTGAACTGCGTTAACCAGACCACGGCGTTCTATTATCACCAAAAGCGCAATCAGATTTTCCTTTCTTTCTCTTGGTATGTCTCTGCATTTTGTTCTTGGGATTGCTTTAGGCAATTCTTCTTTAAAATACTTTGCAGTTAAAAATTTTAATTCCGTAAATTCATCTGAGAATTTATTTTTGTATCGTAAAATCTTTTCCCCTCTTGTAAATTTTACAAATACCATGTCGTTGAGGTAGGGTCTAGGTGTTATTTTTTGTAGTTTATATTTCGAAGTAAAATCTTTCCAATTAAAAAAATCATTAATCTGCATGTCAATTACGTCAACTTTAGACGAGTTATCTTGTATGGCATATTTAAAATCGTTGAAATCGTATATCTTTCCTTTTCATCGATAGTTCCACATGATGGTGGAACGAGTCAGCAGCCATAAATGGGTGCCCCGGTTGAAAATACTTTATTTCTAAATTTTCTACTTGCTCCTCTAGACAGTTAACAGCGTATAGGAAGAAGCAGAGCCCAGTTTTTATTTTGTGCCCCACAATTATCTAGCCAAATTGTTATATTACGCCAATCTCTGTTTTTTTAGAAGAAACGAATAAAAAGTTGAAATTAAATCTTCCCCTTTCCTTCCATTCAGGCCCTCGTGCTAAAGGGCCGCAGTCGGTTTTACACTTTTAGTTGGTTTTCCAACTGGAACAAAAGACTCGTTAAATACAATCAATCTTGGTATAAAAATGACTTCTTTAAACATGTCAGCTCGTGGCAGCATTATGACTTACAAAAAAAGTAAAACCATGATGTATACAGACTGCCAACTCTCACCTGTTGCAAATCCGCTGACACTACCAACATGTTGTTCAAATTGAGTTTTCTATAATTTTGATACTCTGTTCTGGCCGCAACATATTTCACATTGTGGGCATTTCAATTTGCACATTCGTCGCACCCTGGATTCAGATTAGTTTTTGAATGATTGGAAACTGTACGGTGTAAATTAAATGTTCTACATTTAAAACATTCTTCATTTCGTCATCTTGTAAAAGAAATGTTCATATATGATACCTGCTTCCTGTACAATTTATAAGAAAGTTTTTCATTGGGATACTGTTCTTTAAAATTATTATACATAAAAGTGACGGATGTCACTAGGAAGAAACAGTCTCTTAGGAGCATGCTCTCTTCTGTAATGTGACATTGTCGGCCTAAATGATTTAATATGTTCGATTATAACATTACGGTAAATTTTTGTTACATTTGGATGGCAACCTCGCAAGTCTCTTTTAGGCGCTATTGCTTTGAAATCCGAATCAAGTACTGCTTTTATTATGCGATCATTATTAGCGTCATATCCGAGTGTTGCAAGCAAAAATGTTTTACGTATGAACAACTCCATTCTAGTTTTATTTTTCAACACATATTTGAAAGAATACTTCCTCCTACATGACGTATCCTTGCGAATTTTTGGTTTTGTTTTAATACGCCGTGCGGCGCATTCATTGCAACTAGTCTAAACTACCTAGCAATTTTGTTCTAATGAGTCTTGCTTAAATCTAAGTCTAGGTCTTAAATCTAGACAAGTTCTAGCGTTTGATGGACGTACTCCCATTGGCGCACTCCACATATGTTTTGAAAACACTTCTTTAACTTACACTAGTTCGAATGGCTTTTGTCTGTTTAGCTGTTTAGTCGAGTAATTGTAACACTTCGATATTTACGTGTTCATGTAATCTCGTTTCGTGTTTTTTCGCGAACGGTTTAATTTCCTCACTGACCGTAGGCACTTTTAGGTCCTTGTGGATGTCTTCATTTCTGATGTACCATGGAGCGTTGACAATGCTGCCCAGTACTTTATTTTGGAAAGTTTGTATCATTTTGACGTTAGATTTCTTTGTGCATCCCCATAGTTGCACACCGTAAGTCCAAACTGGTTTTAGAATTTGTTTATATAACAATACCTTATTGTGCAGTGACAGCTCAGAATGTCTTCCTAGTAGCCTACCACATTTTTCTAAATCTAATGCAAAGTTCTTCGCGTTTGTTCTTTACATGTTCTTTCCACCTGAGCTTGACGTCAAGTGTCATGCCAAGGTATTTCGCAGTGTTAGCGCGAGGGATTGTTTGCTGATTGATCACTAAAGGTATGTAATCAATTCCTTTGTTGGTGAAGTTTATATGGGTAGACTTCGCATCGTTTAGATTAATCAGCCATTTCTTAGTCCAACTAATGACGTTGTTGACAGCTGTTTGTAGTTTGTTTGTAGCTACTTCTATTTCATTGCTTGTGGCTAGCAATGCAGTGTCGTCAGCAAATGTGGCTGTCGTCACTCCATCACTCGTAGGGATGTCACTGGTGTACAGCAAGTATAGAACTGGTCCAAGGACTGCGGTACACCTGCAGCAATGTTTCTTAGTTCAGAGTATTCCTCGCCATATCTCACTCTGAATTGACGGTCAGAGATATATGATTTCAGAATGTGATTCATCTGCCTAGGCAGATTTTTAGTTATTTTGTACTCGAGGCCCTCGTGTCATACTTTGTCAAAAGCTTGGGTCACGTCTAGAAATATCGTTGCACATATTTCTGTTTCTTCTAGGGTTCTTTCAATTACATCGGTGATTCGATGTACTTGGTCAATGGTCGAGTGCTTATTCCGAAATCCAAACTGGTGAGTTGGAACGAGCTGCTTTTCCTCAATAATTGGCTGGAGGCGTTTCAGAAGCAGTTTCTCAAACAGTTTGGATATGGTTGGTAGCAGTGAAATCGGTCGGTACGATGTTTTTTCATTGGGTGGTTTACCCGGTTTAGGGATCATAATAACTTCCGCAATTTTCCATTGTATCGGCACGTATTGTAAACGTACTGCTGCATTGAACAAATGCGTAAGCTTCATTATGCCCTTTCTTGGAAGTTCTTTAAGCAATTGACCACTTATTAGGTCGTAACCTGGCGCTTTTTTGGCACTGAGATTCTTTTGTATCTCATTGTAGATTTCTTTTGGAGTTACAGGTGCAACAACTCTATCCTCACTGCTGTTTATTTCTGGTAGGTTCTCATTGTCGTCAGCTGGGTGTGGTTGGAAAGTATTTGTTAGGTGTTCAGCAAATATTTCTGACTTTTCTTTGTCCTTTCTTGCCCATCCGCCATCATCCTTACGAATGGATGGATTTTGATTTTGTGGCAGTTTTAGTCTCTTGGTAGCTTTCCAAAGAGAGTATTCAGTATCTTTATCATCCGTTAGTCCCCTTAGGAATTCGGCGAATGTTTCATTTTTAATAGAGCGTATTTCTTCTTTTCAGTTGCTGGCTTAGCCGAGTTAGTAGTCTTTTATCTGCCGGTGCTCTGGTCTGTTGCCATCTTTTCCGTGCTTTTCGTTTCGTTGAGATAAGCTCTCTGATTTCCCTAGGGTAGTTCACGCCAGATGTTTTCCTTTTTGACACAGGGGTGTTGTTCCATGCGGCTTGCTGCAGATCGACTACGAGCAGCTCTGCCTCCGTGTCTAATTGTTCGGTTGTTGTTAGTGGAACATTTAGTTGAATACGTTCTTCTACTTCTGTTCTAAATCAGTCCCAGTCTGTCCATTTATTGGTTAGTGTCGGTGGTAGCGATTTGGCTATGATAGTTTCGCTTATCGTCATGATAATTGGAGAATGGTCTGATGACAGGTAATAGTTGTCTTCGATGCTGATGTAATTGGCAGAAATTCCCTTCAGTATGAAGAAGTCAATTAGATCTGGAATCTTATTAATATCTGTTGTCCAGTACGTTGGTTTTCCAGTAGATTGGCATACGAATTTGGCTTGCTTGATCGCTTCGTACAGCTGTTTCCCTTTGGTGGTGATAAGCCTCGATCCCCAATAGGTATGTTTAGCATTGAAATCTCCTCCAATTATGAAGTGATCTCCTAGCGTTCGGAAGAGCCTAACGTAATCTTCTTTTTCCAGTCGGTACCTAGGTGGGCAATATATTGCAGTAGCTGTATAACCCTTTGTCTTTGTTAGGATTTTAACAGCTGTTGCTTGTATTTCGCGTGTTGTAATTGGCTTCTTGATAATGTTTGACATTTTCCTTTATTATTACTGCCGATCCACCTCTTGCTGTATTATCCGGGTGGGCAGTGTGGTATAGTTTATATCCTTTTATATTTAGGTAGCTTTCCTTAGTGAAGTGAGTTTCAGAAATCAGACAGACATATATTTTCTGATCCCAGAGGAATAGCTCTAATTCATGGACATGTTGGAGTAGTCCATTCGCGTTCCAGGCTGCAATTCTAATAGTCGATGCCATTTTTATTTCTTATTTTTGGCTGCCGCCTTATTGCTGGTTTCTAGCTTTGTCACTCTATTTAGGATAGATTTAATGGAGTCCTCTTGTTTGTTCAGTTTTCCAAGGATTGCTTGTAATGTTTTGTTAATTGCGTTTAGTCCCCATTCATAGTTCGTGGATTGTTGTGGCTTTACTGCTTGTGCATATTTACTGCCTTCTGAATTGCGCTGTGGTGCTGGCCCAGCCTTTGGTGGCGTAGGGAAATTCTGTAATGTTTTCTCTGTCGCTATTTGTTTCGCAGTAGCTGTTCTTTGGTAGCCTGTTTTTCTTTCTTGCAGAGTTTTTTCCCTCATTTTTGGAGTTCTTTTGCAACTACACATCCTCGGTAATTTGCCGGATGTGCTTCTCCACAGTTTGCACACTTAGCTTTTTTCAAGCCTTGCTGCTTTGCAATCTTTAGTGAGATGGTGCCCTGCGCATTTTACGCACCTAGCTGCTTTGTCGCAGAAGGATTGCGTGTGCCCAAATGCTTGGCACCTTTTGCATTGTGGGATAAGATCCGTTTTCTTGCGTAACGGTTCGATTTTGACCTTTAGTCCAGTAATTTCCGTAATCGCGAATATCTTATTGCTGTCCTACGACATGTCGAAGGCTAACATATGTAGCGGCAACATTTTCGTGGTGGTGGTATTATCTTTCTTTTCCTTTTTAATGATGTTGGTAACATCTTTTATCTTAAATCCTTTCTTTAGCAGGTCATTTCCAATCATAGTCAGTCGACATGTGGGGTGTATTCCCCTGGCCATAACTTTTATTGGCCTATTTTGCTTGTCCTCGTATGTATAGTATTCTATGCCTTTGTTTTGCAGAACTTTGATGAGACCGCTGTATTGTGGTTCATCTTCTACATTGACTTTGAATACGTTGTTATTCATAGCTGTTACTTTGTAGTTAACTTTAGTTGCTTGTAGCAGGTTATGCACGTCTTCATATTTTTCCAAGTTTACCAGATTTATTGGAGGTGGTGAATGGTTTTTCTTTTCCTCCAGCTTTTTATTTGGCTGTTTGGATGTTGAAGGTGATTGTTGTTGTAGTGGTAGTGGGGAGGTCTCAGGCGTGGTATTTGCTTTTCGTTTTTTATTTTTTCTAGTTTGCTGAACTATCCACTCTGTTTCTTTCGCTAGCTCCTCTTCGTCGGTGCAGTATTCGATTTCATTTTCTCTTATTTGCTTTTCGATGGGTTTTGCCTGTGGATTTTCGAGGTATTGTACCCGTGTTAATAGCTGGCTAATATTTTCTTACAAGGTGCTATTGGAAGTGAGGGCTTGTTGCAATGCATTCCAGAGATTTATTTCATTTTGGAGTAGGGAAAGAATGAGAGTTCTAAGACCACCCCCCACCACTTGACCTCCACCCCCCACCACTTGCCCTTGACCCCGAGTTCATTGGCATGTCATTGACCCCCACCCCCCACCACTTGTCCTGACCCCTGACCCTTGTGACCCCCCACCACTACCCCATACCACTTGACCTGACTTCTGACCCTTGACACTCCCCACCACTTGACCTGACCCCCGACTCTTGCCCTTCACCCCCACCACTTTACCTGACCTTTGACCCCCTCGACCACTTGACCTGACCTTTGATCTCGACCTTATTATTCAAGTAAAACAATCTGTAACTTTGTATAGTAAAAAGTTCAAAATACTTTATATTTACAGTATAATTTTAATTCAGTAATTATAGTTTATATAAAATAAATACAGAAAACATAATAAACAGTAAAACATTTAATACTGAAGATGTAATACAGTAGTTGTTATCTGACGATATTGTAGTAGCAGCAGTGACAACGATGCTTTGCCAGTCAGTTTCAATTGAAGTTTTCGGATAAAGAAATTTGACTTTATACCATAGCGTGTTGCTTGTTTTAAGATTTCGAAGAGGCGTCGAAAAAATGTTAATACCCTCTAAAGTATTAGGATCCATCTTAGACCACACTGTAGTATTAGCAGCTTTACCAAAGGTGATGTATGCATTTGTGGAACTTGGAAGTTGTACGACGTACAGTACACCATCATATATTGCTGCTAAAGCAACCAGAAACTTTATGGGTAATATGTTCACAACTTGAACGATTAAAACGGACTGATGTGCTTGCAGCTTGAAGGTGCACATATAAATTACAAACACTGCTGCCGAGTAAAAAAGAAAACAGCTATTGCTATGGCACCGAGTAATACGTAATAAGTAATGGGCGTGGTTGTAGAGGTAATGTTTAATAGTATAGTAGACGGTGGATTGTCTCTATTAACGAGCTGTTCCATAATATTAGCGTATAAGCAGCTCGGTGACCATTTTAGATGTTCAGAAAGCACATCATCCGTTTGTTCCCATTTGCCAATTTCAATGTGACAAAAATAACATTGCACGAAATCACCTTTTTGTGTGTAGAAGAAACCAGCTTTAGCAAGCACTTCAGGTGTGTGACCACCGGACCACTTATCCTTAAAGGTTAATAACCTCCCTTCAAAACGACCAAGCACAGTACTTATTAGAGTCACTATATAAGGAGAGTAGCGCCAACTGCTCGTACGCCGCCATATTTGACCTAACGCCTTGGCTGGTACTATGTTATATAGCACGGCATAACAACAATAAAATGTAATTTTAAAGACATTTCTCATTGTTTTGCAATTTTCATTAGAAGAAACACTGATCATCAATATTAAATACAATACCTGATCGAATTAAAGGAACAAAACTACATAAATACGAGTGAAATAATTAGTTGCATGCATTGCTCATTCCAACACTTTTACTACCACACGCGATGGATTTAGATTCTTTTATACATTTGTTATACTTGCGAATAATAAAAAACAAACGACAATTAACAAAAATTTTTAATAATTTTTGTTTAATGTTGTGACACGTTGGAAAGTTGTCGTTATCTGCATTCATGAATTGCAATATAATAGCTTGTGCTGTAATAAGAGAATTTATAATCTCCGATTCTCTTTGCCGGATGACTTTTTCACAAGCATGCAGTAAATTTAATATTGCTAGGGAACAATGGACCAAACTTGTTGGTTCACTGTCAGAGGCATAGGATTTTAATTTTGTTAATTTACTAACTTCAACATTAGAATCGCCTTGATAGTTAACAAAATTTAAACAAACTTCGCATTTTAAATTGTGCTTCTGCTTTAATTGCCTCACTGTTCTGCCGCATAAATAATAAAGTGATTGTTCTTCGTCACGTTCAAGATTTGCACCTTGGTCAGTTTCTATTTCTGCAAGTAATTCTTGGAATTCCCTTTCAGTTTCAGAAATTTCAGATTGTTCTTGTAAGGTTGTTTTTGATTTAAGTTGAAGAAAATCGACTAAAAATTCAGCATCATCAACATGATAACTTCCGTGGCTGGGTGCTTGAAAAAATTGCGACAAAGTTACCGTCCGCAACGCATGTTTGAATTCGGATGCCTTAGGAATTGGCTTTTTTGATCGAATGATGCTGAACAAATTTTCTAGTGCATCTTGTCCTAATCTTGAGAGAAGTACAAAATAAAAATTATGTTTTTCCAGATACATTTTAGAAATATCCAAGGCTGTTTTGGTTGCTAAAGATATACCTCGTTGAACGGGTTTATACTGTTTGCGTATACTGATACTTTCAAACATTTCCATAAAGTTTTCAAGAAAAGAAATGGCTTCCTCATGCTATACTTCATTATTATGACCCAATGCATTTTTTTTGGATCTTGATGTAATTAAATAAAACCATTTGTGTATCATTTTCAAAAACCTTCAGTGGTTAAAGCGGATGTGTCTATTTTTTTTCTCCCACTGCATATTCAATAGCTGCAGCAACATCGTGATTTAAAAGTGCTAATGCAGGTCCAACTTTCATTTTAGTGAAATGGCTGGGAGACAGTACATTTTCTATGAGCCGGGGAGCTAATTTTAAATCTAGCACTTTGTCTATTTGAAATAATTGCTGTATAGGTTTAATAGAAATTAAATTTGACGGTAAACCGTATTTAATCCTAACTGTTTCCGGTAAAGTAATGATCTGATTACTTATCAGCGCGTTTCTGATATTTTTAAGATGTGTGGCGGATCCAGCATGAAATATAATTTCCTGTTTTCAGATAAGCAAAAATGTTTAGTTTTACAACGTTTGCCGCTGATTACACCGCATTCTTTCCAGACTGCTTGATTGTTTCCTCCCATGTCCGTTACAACTATATCAATGATAACTCCTATTTCTTCACATTCTTTTATAATATTAAAAATTATGTTTTTTACAGTTTTAGCGCAAAATGAATTTTTAGTATAATGATACGCAACGGTTTGTTTCCACCGAGTAGTAATGCCTCCTAACATGAAGACTAATGCATGGGTGGAATAATTGTCTATAGAACCATCTGACAATGGTATGGTTGGCTTTCCAATGATTTCACCACTTGACACATCTACATCAAGCCCTGGGGTAATAGCCATTTCATCAATCAGTAATACGACAAACTTTTCTTCCGGCTTCATATTGGCAATTTTCATAGAAATTGAAGGAAAGAGTTCTTTTAAAATACCAGGTTGAAACGCTACATCCTCCAATTTTCTTTGGAGGGTTTGTTCACTAGGAAGTGGAAAATGCATGTCTCGTAAAACATTATATCCACGTGAGCCACACGAAAGTCGAATTTTTAAAGCTTTTTGTATGGTTTCCGGTGACCACGATGAACCTTTCATAGTTTTTTTTGGAAAAAAACAGAATTTGGTCTTGATTTAAAAACACGTTCACGTTTTTACTTAAATTTTCGTAGTCTTTTTTTGCTTTCTTATATTGTCTTTCGGCTACTTGTAATTTACGCTGCAATTCTGCAATTTTGTGTTTATATTGCTCCTCCGAGTCGCCCGCGTTAATTACAACATTTTGCTCTTGCAAATTTAATTCATTTACATGGCATGTACTTGCTGTAAAATAAGACAATAAAGGAACAATAATTATATTTTTAACAGAGTGTTTCTTACCATCATTGCTATCACCAGCTACAACGGTAATTTCCGGTACTTTACGTTTTAATATTCTTCTAGGATTTGCAGCGGCTACATATTTATGAGCAAAAACAGTTGGCACAGCAGTAAACTTTAATTTTTTCAGACCATCGGCTCGACAAGATTCGTACTGATCCTCAGTAAAATGTTTCTGTGTAAAAATGTGTTTGTACTCATAATAATAAAATTCGATAGTAAAAAAAAAACACTTTAAACTGTGGTCAAATTTAGAACAATGAACATTTTCAAAATTTTAAATATTTAACAAAAACTAAACTACTAAAACAAACTACAGTATTTTTTTAATATTTAACGTAATTCCTAAAGAAGTAACTTACTTCACAAAGTCGTGAATTTGAGGAAGGAACCCAATTTTTTCTGCTAATCTTTTGCAGCCACAATTTTCTCCTCTTGGGATCAGCAGGAATTTTAAATAATTTTAGTCCACCTTTCACCTGTTGGTTGTAACAATCAAAAGCACAACATTGTGGCATTTTAAATGAATAATAACTTTTTAGCTCGTCAAAAATGCACTCTAACTATATGCACGACTAGGCAAACACTGCAGTTTTAGGTCAATCATCATGGCTGACGCGTGGCGGGAAGCTCTTAACCAATAGGAGCTCGCTATTGTCGGCAAATGCCACGGCAATCAGTGGCGGTACTCTCCCTATATAGGACTCTAGTACTTATATCTTCCAGACACATGTTATCACTAAGAGAAAACTTTATCTGATTACAAATTTATTTCATTTGCTAAAGATATATACAGAATAAGTATTTTTTCTTCCACGAAAACTTTTTTAATATTTTTCCCCCCACGAACACTTTTTTCCGGTGCGTTCAAAAACGGTGTGGGTGAGACACGCTGCGGAATGTCCGAGCGCTCAGCTTTGTCCGGATCCGTTTCCTCAATCGCAGAGCTCAAGCGAGGAACCGGCTTCCGGCCGACGAGCGGAATGTTGCGGGGCCGCCGGCTCTTGCTAGACCCGGAGTTGCCCGGCCGCTCAGGTAACCCTAGCGCTAGGCCGGCGCGCATCAATTGCTGCATTTTCGCATATATATGGGGCGACCTGCTCTCGACTGGTTCTGCAGACGGACGAGAATTGCGGGGCGCTCGACTGAGCGTTTGCCGCGATTCGGTCGCTAGATAGGGGGTCTTGAGCGGTAGGCCGGCGAGCTTCAGCACAGAGCTCAAATATATTATTGTATTAATACAAATGTACTATAATGATCTCCGAAGGGTGCTATCTGCTATGCTGCGAGTTCGTGTTCTGAGCGAGAATATCTAAATAAGAAGGCAAATACGTCTCATACATGTGTGCGCAGTTGCTTTTTCAAAATTAAAATCCGCGGAGCTCAAATAAATTAGTATTAATACAAAAATACTATAATGATCTCCGAAAGGTGCTATCTGCTATGCTGCGAGTTCGTGGGCATCAAGCGTTACGTCTAAAATCGTGACATTGGCCCTTAATGCGAACACCCAATTTATGTGACGACTCGCCTTGTTCTGAGCGAAAATATCTGAATAAGAAGGCAAATACGTCTCATACATGTGCCTGCAGTTGCCTTTTCAAACTAGCTAAGTGTGATGTAAAATTAAAATCCGCGGAGCTGAAATAAATTACTATTAATACAAATGTACTATAATGATCTCCGAAAGGTGCTATCTGCTATGCTGCGAGTTCGTGGGCATCAAGCGTTACGTCTAAAATCGTGACATTGGCCCTTAATGCGAACACCCAATTTATGTTACGACTCGCCTTGTTCTGAGCGAGAATATTTGAATAAGAAGGCAAATTTTACTATGTTTCAGCTGTTATTATATATTTTTACTATTTCTTTTACTTTGAATGTTGTACTCTTCTACGTATAGATGTCAATAGTACATCAGTCGATTCTTCACTTTGCTAACGGTCTTCTTTGGACGTACAGAGGACGTCTTAGTAAAACAGTTACCTACTTTTTAGTAACATGTATCTTGTCCAATAAAAATAATCTATGATATCTCTAGTAAACCAGTGTCTGATATAGATTCTAATGTAATAATAAATAATAACAAGAGTTGTAATAAGTCATTTAATGAAATATAAATAATGTTACATTTATAATAATCAAGTTGCTGCAGCTGATTCCACATCTGCAAAAAAATAAGCAGAAAAAACAGTTAAAAATATTGTTGTTATTATTGCACCTGTAACATATATTCTACGGGAATGTTGTCCTCTGCAACATCGTCACCGTCGAATTCGCTGTACTCCTCCGTGTCCGCGTTGAAAAAGTCAAAAACGTCGTGGTGGAATTCCAGCATCTCTGATTCCACGTACTGGTCTCCGACGATGATACTCCAAGAGTCGATTTGGAAAACGGGACTATAGAGTGCGTGCTCTTGAAAGCTGAAGTAACTGCTATGGCCACCGCACTCGTTTCGAAGGAAATCATTCAGACGACTGCGTTGGTCAAAGTAATGACTCAACGAAAACTCATGTGGGACAACAGCCAAATCTAGATCACGACGGCGGCGGTCGTCTTCGGTGGCGAAAAATACGCCATTGTTGATGGAATAAAAATACAGCATGTTGCAATCATTGGTTGCCGCCGACTGAATTACCCGTACTTGAATGTAAGGTCGATGTTCTTTCTGCCGCCAATGTGGTTTTCACACGATGCAGCAACAATTTTTTATTAGTTGAGCCTAAGGTCGATGTTCTTTCTGCGGTCAAGGTGATTTTCACCCGATGCAGCAACAACTTTTTATTGGTTCAGCGTAAGGTTGATGTTCTTTCTGCGGTCAAGGTGTTTCAAGTGTCATTAGTTTACTGCTCACCCTCAGCCCGAGGTTATCTACTTGCGCATTAAGATGGTGCACGTGAGAATTTTAATTACCCGTACTAAGCGTGGGAATGAAAAAATGTCTAAGCGTTCTTCTTAAAATGCAAGGCTGCTACCCTGCCTTGTCCATACCAAGCGAGGGAATGGAAAAATGTCCAAGCAATGTATATATTGCTATGTAATACCCCACAGTTGTGGAATTAATGATTTAAATAACTGTTATTACAAATTGATCTATTTTATTATCTCGGCTTGAGTACTCTTTTAGATTCTCAGTGTTCTTTTACTTGTATAAACAACAAAACGTGGCTTCCCTTTTTAATTGTAAGACCGTTGGTTTTTTCTTTTTAAATGATATTAAACATTCATGCACAATCTTTTACAATTAATACTAAACAATTATGACAAAAATTAAATTATATAACAAAGCTTTATTTATGTTTTTAGATATTATTGTTTCTTCTATTTTCACTCACTTTTCTTTTTAACACAGTACCTTAATTTCTGCAGCTCCTCAACTCTATGTAGGTCGCATTTCTCTTCTTTTTAGTAATTATCTTCTGCTTGCGTAGTCTTTCTCTTAATATTCTTTCTGAGTTGTCAATTATGTTTGAACTTTATTAATAATTTATCCATGTCATTTCTTTCTCAGTAACCGTATAATTCCGTTCATGTTTTCTTAACGACCTTGATACAAAACTTATCGGTATTTCAACCCCCTCTCTAACTTGTGTTAATTCAGCTGCTATCGCACTATCTGAAGCATCAGTTCTTAATATAAAAGAAAAATTATAATCCGGATGATAAATCATTATATTTTCATAAAAACTATCTTTCAAACATTTAAAAGCCCTCTCATGTTCCTCCTTCCAATTCCATTTTACTCCCTTCTTTAACAACTCATGAAATATTAATGTTTTTTCTGCTAAGCTGGGTACAAACTTTCTATAAAAATTCAATATTCCCAGAAAACCTCTTAATGTTCTTAAATTCTTTGGTCTAGGATAATTTTCTATTTCTTGTATCCTTCCCCTATCTATTGATATCCCTTGTAAATTAATTTTATAGCCCAAAAATTATATTTCTGTTTTAAAAAACTCACATTTCTCAATGCTTAGTTTTAAACCATTATCATTTAATTCTGACAAAATAATTTTAATGTGTTCTAAGTGTTTCTCATAATTTTCACTATAAATTAATATGTCATCTACATAATGGCTACAAAACTCATCATACTTATTTAAAATTTGTTGCATCGCCCTAACTAACGCTGCACAAGATGTTGATAACCCAAACGGTACCACTCTAAATTGGTATACGTTCCCATCAATACTAAACCCTGTATATTTTATAGAATTTCTTTCTAAAGGAATTAACCAAAATGAATTCTTTAAATCTAGTTTCGTAAAAACACCCTTGTTTCCTAATTTTCCAATAATGCTTTCTATCGTTAAAGGAGTCTCAAATTGTGGTATCGTTCTAGCATTTATCTGCCTAGTATCTAAACATAATCTAATATTTCCATTACTCTTCTTAACTACGACTATAGGATTTATAAACGGTGTTCTGGCAATTTCAATTATCCCCTTTTTTAACATTGAACTAATTTCTTTTTTAACTTTTTCCCTATATGCATAAGGTACTGGATACGTTTTACAATTAAACGACTCCTCATTTACAACATCTAATTTGTGTACATAACCTGTAGCTAATCCCTGTTTTTCATTCGTTAAATCTTCAAATTGCTTTAATGTTTTACCTATTATTTCTTCATACCCTTCTCCACAATTTAACTCGTTTTTCTCTTCCACTTCCACTTTATCAACTATCAGGTCCCTATTATCACCTACATAATTCACATTCATTGTTACTTCCTCATCCTGTATTTCTTTCTCATCTTTTACAAATGGTATTTTAATATTTAAATATTCTAATACTTTCTCTTCTAAATTAATATTATAAGTATTTAAAATATTCATTCCTATCAATAAATTTATGGTCATATCAGGTGTAATTAACATCTCTGCCTGTAATTTATATTCTCCTCTTCTATTACATGGCTTAATTGTTTCTTAACTGTATTAATTTTCTTTTTATTAACAGTAACCAAATTAACATTTTTAATAGGAATAATACTTCCACGCAAACCCCCTATATTTTTATTTACAAAATCTTCATTTACCAAAGAAAATTCCGAACCTGTATCAATTAATGCATCTACCAAAATATTATTTAATTTAATTTTAACATACGGCAAATTTTGAATAATTTTACTTTGTTTTTCATCTGTACCATTGTCAAGACTTTCCATAAACTCCCTAGGGTGCATATAAGTATGTCCAACAATAGTACAGCTATCTAAAAATTTGTATTCTCATGTACATCTGCTACTACTTCTATTTTATCCTCGTCTTGTATTCTTTTCTGAACTACATTGTTTACCCTCACATTCTGCCTTTCTTTTTCTGCTTTATTATTCCCACTGTTTCTATTATATACTGCTTCATAATATTTATTCCTGTTTTCAAAAATCCTATTCTGTTCTTGACCTTCATATTTATTATCGTTGAATCTATCCCTTTTATAATTATCAAATCGTTTATTGCTGTAGTTTCTATTATTGTTGTAATTATTATTAGCCCCATTAAAACCACTATTCTGTCCCTGATACATTGCCCTATGAAACTCTGCTTTATTATTTTGTTGTGAGTATCGATTATAATTATTATTAGCCGTATTAAAATTATTACTTCCACCCTGATGTCGTTGATATTCGGGCCTATAAAATTCTTTGCTATTATATTGTTGCTGATTTTTATTGTAGTTTTGAATTCTTTCTCCATAATTGTATCCTCGTTGCCTATCGTAAACCTGAACTTGATCTCTGTGATCGTATGCTCTCAATACATTCAAAAATTGATCATAGTTTTTAATATCCTCTATAATTACTTTGTTAGCAATTGCTCCCTCAAATTGGTCAGCTAACACTCTTATTATTGTAGTACTGTCTTGTAACTCATCCAACTGTTTAAATAAAAATATTTTATTGAGGGCATATCTCTCCCTACTAATTTCTCCTCTGCTGTTGAATCTTCCCCCATATAATTCTCGTCTAACCAAACTCTGAACCTTCATTCCCCAATATGTTTCTAAAAATCCTACCTTAAATTCTTCAAAATTTTTATATTCAAGTTCTTTTGTTCTATACCAAGCCTCTGCTTCACCCCTCATTGAAGCTTTTATAATTCCCTTTTCTAAGATGTCATCATAATAGTATCCCAGCTGTTTCTGAGTTCTTTCTAAATAATTTTTTAATTCAATATCCTGGCAACTTGTCATCTGAGCGTTCAATGTCATAACAATTGTTTTTTTATATAAATTTTTCTATTACCTTTTCGTCGTTGAACTAGACTTTATTACACTTTACTTCAAGTAAAACACTGTCTTACAAACAGGCAAAACTTTTAATTAATATTTTGTAATTATTTCATACAAATTTTACATTTCTTTGGGAGCGTTACAAATTTACGTCTCCCTCACTTCCATGTTATTTTACAGCTCCTCTCGTTTCTATAGTCACCTCCATTAAAACTAAATTTTTACATATGCACAACTTGATTACTTTTAAAAGTACTAAAATTTCTTTTTTATCTTATTTCCAAATTAACTTATTCTACATTTAAAAAATATAATTTAACAATTAAATAAAACCAACTTATTCAACACTTTTTACATATTTGAAGTCCTCCCCCCAAGATTATGCATGTTTTATTAGCATATCAAACTAACATAAATATTTCAATATTTCAAAGTGAAACCACGCCAGTTTTTTGTATTTTTATTTAATTCAATTATTTAATTTAAATTAAAGAATTCCTGAACTAGAAACGAGTCGTCATGCCAAGGTAACAAAATAATAATTTTAAAATTGATCTTTTTATGAATATTTCCCCAGTGTGGTCATAATATCACAGCAATATTGATTGACCGCAGAGAGCGTCATTTTATCCTTGTACGTGACCGTGACAAAATATGTTCGGCATGTTTCCGACGTGTGTAGTGTGCGGCCTGTTGACCAACATTGTCTTTGATGCCAATTGGGATGCACTGTGCAGCGGGTGTTGGGTGAAGCGGTACCCGAATTTGGAGTTCCCAAAATCGAAAGGGAAGGGGTTTAAAACATCAAAACTGTCATTGAAAAAGATGAAGACGTCTGCGCCGGTAATTCCCATTACCATCGACTTCGAGCGAGAGTGTAAAAATTCTCGACAACATCCGCTTGGTAAAATCTACAAGGGAAGACCTAAATGAGCAGGTAAGCGGTTTTATTTATTAATTGCAGTTCATTTCTATATATATACTATAGACATGAAATAAAATTATTTTAATACATTAATATAAAACTAGGTTAGAGGAATGCCGGTGAAGGAAGTTGTAAACTTGCTCACGCAGCTTCCTCAGCCCGCTATTCAGGTTGTTACACCAGTCCCTTCACCCCGACCGCTTCTGAAAATGCCCACCGCCACCCAGGTGCTCGCCGAATGCGGTAGCCAAACAGCTTCGGGAGTTGAAGCTTCCGAATTGGCAATCGTCCAAAGAGAGTTCGGCGTGCACCAACACGAGCACCTGGCAACACCTCTGGCTGACATCGCCCCATCCTCCCCCATGCTTCTTCCACCGATAGATGCTGAAGAGCTCCGTGACTGTCTTAAGAGGCTTGTCGTACCGCATCTCCACGACGCCGTTCGTGAAGAACAAGACGCTCCGCCGCCATCTGTTCAGCCTGTTCAGCCTGTGCAGCCCCAGCCCGTTGATGACGAGTTGGAGCTGCTTGATGGTCAACTTGATGAAGCGGCGGCCCGTTGAGAGCGCCCAAAACGAGCGCTGGAGATGGTCGAAGATGATATCTTTGACCTGATGCGCAAACGGCGGCGGTTACGGTAAGCCATTCGGTAAGCTATGGACAGCTTCGTCGTCGTTACCCTCCCCTCCCCTCCTTATTTCCCCTTCCTGTTTCGAGTAAATGGTACCTTCTCGTGATTCGAAGCGTTTCAAGTAAAATCATTGCATCCTTCAACATGTTCACATGCCCTACATGTGCCAGAATTTTCACCAGGTCGGACGCCATGCGTCGACATCAACGAGAGAGCTGTCCAGGTGATGCTCCTGGACCTAGTGGACAATGTGTGAAGAGATTGCGAGTAACTCCACCGGCTTCGCTTGGTAAGTACTTTTTATGCTGTTTTAAGTGTGCATTAACGTGTCCTTCATTCCAGTGTCGAGCAGCAACGATGTTTTTTGTCATGCTTGCCGTGTATCTGTACCCTCCCGAATGTATCAAGGGCACCTACGCAGCAACCGCCACAAAAACAAAATCCAGACTGCCTCCGAAGCTGATGTAGACGTTCAGTTGCTGCGGACCGCATTTAAATATCGCCTTGCAACATATAGAGTGAGCTGTAAAAATCATCATATTGTTTTACGCGAATTTATGACTGAATTAAAAAATAAAGTTTTGGGGCTCATCACTCGCGATTTGACAAAATTTAGTTCGGTGAAATTAAATTTTGAACTGTTCGGTTATTACTTTCTGGAATCTCAAGACATTCACGATGTCAAGTCTTTTAATTCCAAAAATATAATTGTTGCTGTAGACACCGATTTAGATGACATATATGACGATTTTACCTCCATTCTTGATCAAAAAGCTAGCGAGTTCCAAGAACGTGAATCAGGTAGGAATTAAAAAAAAATGTTATTTGTCTAAAATAATTTGCGTTTCAATTGTTACAGGATGGGTGCTTGTAAGGTGGCTATTCTTGGAAGTTAACATTAACAAATACAACCCCCTGCGAGCCTCGTCGTACATTCCGTTACCGCCGCAGATACATCAGAAAAAAGCGGTTATCAACATTCAAAACGACGACCAGTTCTGCTTCGGCTGGGCTTTAACCTCTTCCATCTCTACGCCTACTGGTCACTGCGCTAGGACAAATTCCTATCGGCACTTCAACGGGCTGTTCGACTTTCGAGGAATAGAATTTCCGGTAAAGTTAAAAGACATTCATAAATTTGAGTCCCAAAATCCTATTTCAATTAATGTATATGGTGTAGAATTAGTTTTTTCTAATAATAAGGCTTGTTACGAGATTGTCGGACCGTTGCACTATACGAAAAATAAAAAACAGGTTCATAGAAATCTATTGCTACTCAGTGATGACCAGGGCAACAATCACTATTGCTGGATAAACATTTTTTCGAGACTTCTTTCCAAACAAATTAATTCTAGAAATGGGGTCAAATTTTTTTGTGACGGGTGCCTAAATTATTTTACTTCCCAAAATAAGCTGAATAATCATTGTCGCTACGATTGCGAACGTGTAGTAGTTAAAATGCCCGAAATAACGCCCAAGTTGGATAGGTTGGGTAATGAAATGCCGGGAAATATTCTGAAATTTCAAAATTATCAAAAACAATTACCTGTACCTGTTGTTATTTATGCTGATTTTGAGACTATGTTAAAACCTGTCGACATTGTCGAACCCGCCCCTAATACTCCGTTTACTGTTCAAACGTGCGAACACGAACCCTACTGGTTTGCATATTATATAAAATCACTGCATGATGATTCTCTCTCGAAATTTGAAAGCTATCGTGGTCCTACTGCTTCTAGGATTTTTATAGAAATGATCGAACGGGATGTGCACAACTTATACAGCAATCATTTAAAAATCGTTAAACCAATGTTGGATCTCGATCCCCATCAACTGCTAGACTTTCAAAATGCTAGGTCGAGGTTAAAGGTCAGGTAAAGTGGTCGGGGGGTCAAAGGTCAGGTCAAAGGTCAGGTAAAGTGGTGGGGGTGAAGGGCAAGGGTCAGGTCAAGTGGTGGGGGGTGTCAAGGTTCAGGGGTCAGGTCAAGTGGTGGGGGGTGGGGGTCAATGACAGGTCAATGAACTCGGGGTCAAGGGCAAGTGGTGGGGGGTGGAGGTCAAGTGGTGGGGGGTGGTCTTAGAACTCTCATTCTTTCCCTACTTTTTGGATTTTTAGTTGGTTCTCTTGCACGAGAATCTGACTTTGCTGAGTTAGAATAGCTTCAGCTGGTGTTGGAGGTTGTTGCATCGTGATGCAATTATCCATTATGCTTAATGCGCATATTAACGCTACGTAAGAATGCGAATTAACGCAGGTTAAAATATTGTGAATTCACGCAAATTTAGGTTTATTTAAGATTAGAATTAAAATTAAAAATCGCTCTATTACTCGAATTTAAAATTGAATTTAAATTTAAAATATAAAATATTACACACTTATATTTAGAATTTAAAATCGAGTTTAAATTATTACACACTTATATTTAGACTTTAAAATTGAATTTAAAATAAAAATTATTAACTTATCAAATGGGTTACTCGATCACTCGATATAATCTGACTTAGCAACTATGACCTATCGCGGCTGCGAAGGCGGTGAAGTCGACGACCCACGACGTTTGCACATTCACACGACACCACACATCCGCACTCCTCGACAGTTAAATTACTACTTTTACTCCTTGCGAATGATGTTCCTTTTTTTGTACTTGTTTTTGTATGTAACTTATTAAAAAGTACCTTTGTGCTCCCTTTTCTAGTTTCCAGAATTGTCTATTAAGTTCTTCTTGCCAGTTAAAGTTCATTTTTTGGGAACATTTTAGAAGACACTTCTCAGTGCAGGGTTGTTTAACCTTATGCTCCTCAACTGTTTTTTTCAAGCTTCAACCTCTGTCGTTCAGAAACAGGCAAATCAATTGTTTTACTTTTCCAAATCGACCCCTTTTTTGTAAACGTTTTCTTTTGCGATAGCTCATGAGTTTCTACTTTTTTATGTATTTATTAGTTAATTACAATCTGTCAATTACATCTGAAAATAAGTAATTATGTTGATCATATTGGGAGAAGTCGTCCAATGACGACCCTCCTGTGTTTACTTAATTAATTTGATTGTGACACTTAATGTAAGTTAAATAGCACTAGAATCTATGCGGTAGATCGAGCGGTTTAAGTCTTTTGAGTCTTTGCGTTTGGGCACTATTATCTAGTAAATTAACTGCCAAATGATTAGGATGCACATCTAACTTCTCTAGATACTTTGCACTAAACTTTTTAATTTCTTCCTTGACGGTAGCCACTTCTAAATCATTTCGGATTTCAAGGTTTGGGATGTAGTATGGGGCATTAGTTATTAGACGTAAGACTTGGGATTGGTACCTCTCCAATATATCAATCCCAGATAGCAGAGTAAGCTTAAATCAAGCTTGAAATAAGCTTGCACTGGCAAGCTAGTAAGCTTGAATCAAGCTTGATGTGGCAAGTCTGCAAGCATACATCAAGCTTGAATCAAGCGTACTAGTTACCACACGACAAGCTTACAGTAAGCTGGATTTGTAAGCTTACATCAAGCTTACCATGCAAGTCTACAAGCTTGCAACAAGCTTGAATTAAGGTTACGAATGCCCATTTAGTAAGCTTGTTGCAACCTTGTTTTGCAAGCTTGAATCAAGGTTACAGCAAGCTTGAATCTGGCTGGTATAAGCTTGAATTATACTGGAAATAAGTCTGCTGGTAAGCACCAATAAAAGATATTTCTATTTTTATTATGTTTTATTAAACAAGCTGCAAACAGCTCCACAGAATCAAACAAATACGAGTGTAAAGTATAATAGGTATTTATTGTTTAAAATAATTATTGCAAACTTTAAAAAAATGTGCAGCAAAAAGTTATTAATAAAACTCGAAACGAACATGCATTTATACCTAAACATGCATAAACTAAGAATAAATAATAATGAAGACTTACATAACTATAACTACTATATCAAAATGTATATGCAAAATAAATATCACTAAATAATACTATAACTAACTATTCTTGAGTTTGGTTCCGTTGATTTCTACAAAAAAAAAGAAAAAAATTAATATACACATTTTCACCATTTACTTCATAAACTTTGTTATATACTTAAAAAAAAATTAAATAATTTAAGACATTTTTAATCAGACTGCTAATTTTTCATATACAAACATTTAAAGAAATATTTGAAGACATGCTCATATACTTATTTACCTTCGGGTTCTTCGTGTTTTCGCTTGTTGAAGCCAATTGCATACTACTCCCCTAATTTTTTCTTTGGTTGCCTCTTCTCTATAAATTTTTTGGGTCGCCACTATAAAAAAAAACATGTAAGGGTTGAATTAAATAAAAAGAATGGCAAAAAAAACTTACCATGAACAGCATTACATATTTTCTTTTTGGAAAATGCAATTTTCTGAACATCATTCTTCATTTTTCCTGAATAGGAAAATTTTTCAGCTAACGAGTCGGACATTAAACGACGCATCATATTCATTATTAAGGTTTTCACATCTTTACCACCAGTACTGGCTAAAATTTTTACTTGCAAAAAATAAACAATACAATAAAAAAATCTAATTTCAATACTCCCCACTAAACCACGAGGCACGTTATGGCGTCGCTACGTAAACAACGGTTCTATTAAAACTGAATTGAACTTTGTAGTCTTTCTTCATACTAGTAAATACCTCAAAACGTTTTTATTACTGAAACAAAATTGCAACTACCTAAATTGCGCCTTTAAAAATTCACTATTATTTATATTTATAACATAAAACCAAAAAATTACTAAATTTAACGCAATGCATCAAAATAATTCTTTTACATAACAGAACTGATGTGTACTCGCCGTTATAGTAAAATAATTACGTCTAAAATTATGAAAAACGGTCGTGATGCACTTACCGTTTGCACGTTTGTTCTTGTTGCTATAACATTCAACTACAACGACAAAATACCGTGAAACATATCTAGCAAGGAAGCAAGTGGAGTTCAATACGGATGGAATGCGACAACCGTTAAAGTTGAGAACGCGAACGCAACGTGGTTCGTGTGCCTGCGTGGGGAGAGGGTATTTGCGTTTGCCTTTAAACATGTGCAATGCGCTCGCTATCTGTATATTTATGAGTACCGGCTTGCAATTTACGTTTGCTTCATGATACTATAACTAGAAAGATATGCTCAACTGCCGAACGAATTTAAATTCGTTTGCGCATATGACGTCATCGCTTGACAACATCGCAGCGGTAGAACAGGCGCACTTAAATATTACTATCATATTAGCAAATAATAATAACAAATTATCGTAAAATATACTTTATTTGATAATTTTTACAAACTTTCGTTTCCTCATATTTGACTCTTCTTTAATATTACGATTTAATAATCTAATTTTGAAATACATTTTACATCTGAAAAATAATTTTTTGGCGTCAAGGCTTACATTCACATTTTCTGAATTTTCTATCAAGTTTTTTATATAATTACTTTGAATTTTCAAAGAATTTCCATTAATTTCATCAAAAATAGCATTTAGCTACCTACAATGTTCAAGAAATTCAGGTGTTGGTTTCATTAAACCGCCTTCAGACACATGATTGATCCACGAGAATAAAGGGTCACTTGAGTCTGGAATGAATCCAAGATTTTCTTTTTTTCTTAATTTAAAAGCAACAAATCCTGCTACGTTTTCTAAACCATCATACTGTATTTCTGTAAGCTGATTTACTAAACAAATTTCATCAGTTATAACGGCGTCATCCATATCTACATTTATTTTTAAAGTACTTAACATTTGCCCAGTAACTGTTTTTACATTGTCTATATCTTCACAAATATTTTTTAATATATGTATCTTTTCAATTGCAATATTTGGTGCATCATCTACTGCCTGTTCTACATTTGAAGACGTAGAAATGATTTCATCATTTCGCCCTAATACATAATTTCTAAGCCGATATTTAAACTGTAAGGCAGTTGGGTGGTCGTAGAGACCACCAATCGACCTAACAATTGAAAAAAAACCTTCAAGTGGATCTTGGTTTAAGTGGTATGTTAATAAATATTTTGCATCGAAATCAGTTTTAAGATCATTAAACAATAATTTTAATGATGTATTACTAATTATAATCCCTTTTTGAAAAGGCAATAATGATTTGGAACCAATTTTTCTTAAACTAAGCATAGTATTTGACATTTCATCTAAAATGTTATTTTGGTCATACGACAAGCTATAAGCTTTCATCCGACTTCTTGAATCACATTCGGGAACTTTTGAATTATGGACATCAAACCAATCGTTTGTAAGTTTTAGTAAATGTGAGCATTCTAAAAAATTACTATCATCACTTAAACCTAAAGAACCTAGTCTCTCAACGGCCTTTGATATATTGTGTGTGAAAATAATTTTGTAGCTAGTTTAACCTTCTGACGTTGAGCACCTTTGACGGTTAAAAAGCTTTCATTTATTTTATGTGAAATGTTCAAGTCTGAATTTTTGTTATTTTCCAAAAGTTGTACATTTGGTTTTATGGTAATTATTTTGCCATTCCAAAGAAAGCCTGTGTCAATAAAATGATTTCTTAACAGTTTTATCATATGAGGTGCGTCAGCAAAAACATAAATATTTTTTTTAGTTACTGGGTTTTCAAACCATGTCTTTTTTTCCGAAATATTTAGTGATGTCCAAAGACCTCTATTGCTGCCTCCTAGATCTGTGTTAATAGCATATACTGGATATCCAATATGCTCAAGTTTTTTAATAATTTCAAATAGTAATTCTTGAGTTAATTTGCAGTCAAAATCATAAAATATTGGTTGCTTCCAGTTTGCAAATATACCTCGAGCCATTACTACTTGAACATATTTTGATGGGGTTAACGTTGTGTCAGTTTTTCTATCGTAATCAAAACCACTTTGTATCTTCATTTCATAACACAGAGGGCAATACAAGCTCTCTCCATTGAGGATAGTGAATTATTTTCCATAAGTTTCAGTATTATACTTAAGATGCCTAAAAACATGAAAATGAACTACTTAAGAAAGAAAAAAATTTCTAGAAAGCACCTGGCCGAACATTAATTTTCTCTGCCCACCTTCTTAATGTCGAAACCACTGGAAGAGGGTAATCTCTTTTTCTTAATAAGCGGTAAGAGCGTGGTCCTCCTGAAAATAAAGATGTTGCAGAAGCAATATCTTCTACGCTCCACAATACACGATTATTGCTCGATTTTAATTTTCGAAGTTGACCTTTCGTAAAAAAATTTTCCACTAATTGCATTTCTGTGGTTTTCTTTCCAAGCATACTTCTAAGGGCTTCAGATTTATGTTCAGCTTTATATAATTTCTCCTTTACAAGTTCTAATTTTCTATTTTGATTTTCAATAATATTTTTTAATGCAACACATTCTTCACAAACGTTTTGAGAACTAAAAATAACAATTTTATAATTACCTAGTATATTGAAACAAAAATCATTATCATTACCTTTCTATTAAAGTAGGAATATTACTTTCTGAGACAATTTGATCATCTTCAGACCCATCATCTTCATTTTTCAGATTCATTAATTCTGAATGCCTGCACAAAAAATTAATTATTTTTAATGGTTTAACTTTAAATGTTTACTTACTCATGTATGCTTTGTAGCAAGCGCCGTTTTTTCAATCTATCATCGCGTTTGCATGCTGCCAAGCTTTGGTCTTCAGTTTTATCTAATTTTACTAAGTTCACTGAAGGGGTAGAATCATTTTTTAATTTCCATTTATTACGTGGATAATTCAATAACTTTTCTTTTAAACAATAATCACTGTCCACAAAATGTTCAGAGCAAATTTTAGCATTCTCAATTTTAAACTTATGCTGTTGATAGCAAAGTCGTATCCATTCATCACAAACAGATTTATGTTTTGGAAATGAAAAATATCGACACGTATTATTAAAATGTACGCTTCTTTTATTTGAGTTATTAGAACAACCAATTACCGCACAATAAACCATGATTTTCAAAGTAAAAATAAAATAACACATGCAACACTAACTTTACTATGCGAATGGCATGGTAATCACGGTTAAAGTTGTCAAGCAGTGACGTCATTAACTCAGCTGTTCCTGCTGGCACCTGCGCGTGAGCATATCTTAAATAGTTATAGTATCATGCGTTTGCTTCAAGCCTACTGCAAGCTTGTCATGTAAGCTTATTGTGACAAGCTAAAATCAAGCTAAAATCCATCTTACCGTAAGCTTACCTGCTATCTGGGATATTACATCTAGAGCTAGGGCCCCATAACTGGATCCCATAGGTCCATATTGGTTTCAGTGCTACGTTGTATATAAGAAGTTTGTTTTTAAGCGATAATTGGGAGTTTCTACCTAACAACCAGTAGTATTTCTTTAGTTTCAGTCCAAGCTGCACCCGCTTCTTCCATATATGAGTACGCCATGTAAGTCCTTTATCCAGGTGAATGCTTAAGTATTTAACACTATCAGCCTGTGGTAGTGGGTGGCCGTTCATGTTTACTTCTGGGGAGTGCCCTCTACATTTTGTGAAAGTCACATGGACTGATTTATTCTCGTTCACCTTGATACGTCATCTTTGGAGCCACTGCTGTATTTTATCTAAATGCGTCTGTAGTTGTTGGGCAGCGGCTGCTGGATTTGGGTGCATTGACAGGATGGCCGTGTCATCGGCATACGTCGCTGTTATAGCGCTATTGTCAGTGGGTAAATCGGCTGTGAAGATGAGGTATAAAACAGGCCCCAATACGCTGCCTTGCGGGACACCGGCTTTTATTTGCATTAATCCTGTTAGTTCATCCTGATATTTAACCTGGAAGTATCTTTCCTGTAAGTACGATTTCAGGATAGTAAAGATTGGATGGGATAACTTCAGCTTAAGCTTGAATAGCAGACCTTCGTGCCAGACCTTGTCGAAGGCCTGGCTTACATCCAAGAAAACCGCAGCACAGTGAGTTTCTACTACGGTGTTAAGTATGTCCAGTAATATATTTTTAACAACACTTTCGCCTGTTTCAGGTTCAGTATTGAATTCATTTAAGTTTTCACCATGCAAGTCTTCGGCGATGATATCAGTCTCATTTTCATCACTACTGCAATTATTATTGCTACCGCACTCAAGAATATTTTCTGGTGGACGGTAATCGGGGTCTATAGGATCTTTTCGTAGTTGTTTTTTAGCTCGAAATTTAGTTAGTTTATTTTACAGCTCTTTATTTAATGCCAATGTTAACATCATATTGCCGCTACTCTGCATTGTAGAACGACATAATCAGTTTGATTATTTGTAATTTCTGCATAACATAATAAACAACATTACTTACGTATTTTGTGGATTTGTCATGCCTTTGGTACAACAAACTCAAATTAACGCGTTCGACTCTAGATACAACCTCTGCTCAGCTACTAACAACAATAATTATTACTACTAACACATCAGCGTGATTATGTTAGGTTATGTTTTCACTGCTGAAACGCGGCAATTTCAGTCCAGTGCTAAGTATTTAATGTTTGCAGACAAGCAACTTATTTTTACAACCACACCGTCCTATCTACATTTTTCTGTTGCAGTTAGCACTTTTAAGCATAGGAAACATCAGATACGACATTTTAAATTAGCAGACAAGCAACTTATTTGTTACAACCACGAAGATAAATTGTCCTATCTACAATTTGTGTCGCAGTTAGGACTTTTAAGCTTAGGAAACATCAGATAGGACATTTTAAGTTAAAAGTTGCGTTTGTTCTACAGATAGGACAATAATGTTAAGCGTTTATCACTCGTACAGGGAGTAGTTAGGGCATTTTAACTTGGTAAAAAGATAAAATACATGTAGACAATGCAATATATGCAAACACTCGAAAATTTCAAATTCTGCAGATAGGACGTTTTAACCCTTTAAGGCGCAAAATTATCCTGCACTGATTTTGAAAATTTAGTCTTGGAAAATGAATTTATGGGCAATAGAGAACACTTACATGACAAAAAACTAAATATTTTGTTTTAGTTTTTCCAAAAATTGATGGTCGGCCGTTGTACCAGAGATCAATTAGCTATAAAAATGCGGTGAATGTTCTCTGGTACAACTATTGTACCACTAAATAAAAATTTCTGTTTCTACGGCGTAAAAGGTATAGTACAGATAAAATTTACAACCATAAGTAATTCTTTTTATTAAAAAGACATCAAAAGGTGAAAAAAGTCTTACTATCAGAAAATAGAAAAAGTTTTATTCATAAAACGAAAAATACATAGTTTTTTTCTTATATCTGAAAATAAGAAAGTTTAATTCAAATCCTATGGTATGGTTCAAAACATTCCAAACATAGTGCTACTTTACATTCCGTACATTGTATGTCAGATCTTTTTTGAAGTTTTTCTTTACTACACTGTTGACATCTACGCCGTGTAGTTCGTTCTGGAAAATGTCCAACATTTTGGTATAAATTAGGTGTAGGTGGAGGGCCAGGTCTTTTTATTGCTGTAAAATTGCCAATTAATTGGTTGGCTAATTTTGAACGAAATTTTAGGTGACTGATAGCGTTTTCTCGTGGATGTGTTTTTTTCATTGTCTGTATAAAATATAAGAATTAACTATCATAGAATCCACAAAAAATAAAACAGTTTCATCCACCAACGACGACTTTTCCAAGCAATATTATAGCATTCCATCCTTTGGTCGAACCTGTCCAAACCCCCATGTACTTATTATAATCAACAATGCATTGTGGGCATGTTACTGCCTCACACTCTGATAACTTGTTGGTTCGAAGAACAAGGCCTTTTTCTCTCGCATTATGCAAGTTACTGCATACAGTAACACATTTGGTTCCTCTGTCTTTCCATTTCGTAACCGAAATTTCGTTGCAAACAGCAAAATCAGATTGACCCAATTTCATAGCTTTATCTGCCAATAATTTTGATTTGGGAAAGTGTTTCCGGTTTTGCCGAAAAGTTCCACAGCCGAAGAGACCTTTATCAAATAAAAAATTCAAAAGACGGAGTGACGAAAAAAAGTTATCGAAATACATACAATGACCTTTATTTTCGAATCCTCGGGCAAGTTTAAGGATTATTTTTTCCTCAAGAGTGTGCCCATCGTCACTATTACCCTGTCCTTGGTAAACATCAAAATATAACAAAAAGCCAGTCTCTGAACACGCAATGCCCCACACTTTGAAACCCCTCTTTATGGGTTTCATCGGCATGTATTGCTTCATAGACGAACCTCCTTTAAATGCCACCCTACTTTCGTCAACTGCAAGGTTTCTACTGGGTGTAAAAGTATTACCATAAACATCCTGAAGATGCGTTATCAAAGGCCTCAGTTTGAATAATTTATCATACTCCTGCGCACCACGAGCTGCCATCTGCGTATTATCATTTAGGTGCAAAAAACGTAATATTTTTAAAAAACGTTTTACTGGGAAAACACGGACCACTCTCTCGTTGCGAAAATTTCACTGGACCAATATAATTTTATTTGGGGTAAGCTGTATATAACCTATAATGATTAATATCCCCAAGAATGCCCTTAACTCTTCGTTGGTAATTTCCAAAGTTTTCCCACGTTGTTGGGCATATAAATTTGATTGGGCCAATATTTGATTTTCAAAAAAATCATTATAGAAAACGTTAAAAAAATCAATTGGATTCTGTGAATCAATTTGCACTTTAGGTCCCATGTTTTCAGCAAAATCAAAATTTAGGTATGTTGTTGGATTTACCGGTGCTTTCGTCCATTCAGAGAAATCACCGTCACTGATTAATAGTTTCAACCGTAAAGGCAAAGGTTCATTTGTCATATATGTCTGATCATCAACTGAATCATCAGAGCCATATGGATCCTTTAAAGTTTCGTGTTTTCTTTTCTTTTCCTTTGCTTCCGAGCCATTTCGAATAGTTGAACTTCCGTGAACTGAAGCAGGCATAAGAAACCGCCGAGAAGATCTTGGTGTATCATTTATTGAAGATGATGGTACAGCACCATCCCGAGGATGAGAAACTGGTAAAGGTGAAACTGCTGGCGATTGCGACTTGGAATGTAGGGACTCTACGGAACTCCTGGTGGTAGTTGAAGACGGGCGATCATCGACAACATCCTGAGCGTCCGAATCACCACCTACATCAGATTGTTCTGCCTGCTCGTCGGTTATCTCAAGCAGTTCAGCCAATTCTTCATCTGACAACGCTTTCTTCCAGTATAGAATATCTTGGTAGCTACTAGCCATAATATTAGCTGAAATAAAATTAGGTAATAAGATACGTAATTGTTTACATCAACGTGCTGTTTTCTAGGGGTAGTTCAAAATTTTCTGTCTTTTGTTTTGCGCGCGTGCATAGCTGACTCGCTTACTTCGATTTAAACGCTTTGTACGTTTTTTTCAAAAATTTTGGTATGTAAACTCTAACATCATTGAGGAGAAAAAAAAAATTAACTACGCCAAAACGTTGCATAAAAATAACATCTTTATACCCATTCGAAGATTTTTTTCTATATTTACCGAATTATAGAAATTATACCAAACTTTTGCCTAACCCTGTATATATATAGTATTGAAGAAAAAAGCCAGACAGAAGCAGCTACTGATGCACGAGAAACCACCGACTGCAACTGTTGTTTTGTAAATATTAGATTGAACGTATTTTCGGCCCTCGCTACAGTTTTTTCAAAAGATTTACTCAGCGCAAAATCAAATTGCAACAAAATATGTGTAATACGCAAGCACAAAGCCTAGAAACACATGGAATCAAGTTTTATTAGATAAACAATTAATTTCACATAAAAAAATAATTGTAAAAATACTACTCAATTCTTAGAAAACAATGCAACATTTTAGAAAACTATTCACTATTTTCTCGCAGTTGGAAATAAGTGGATAATTTGTGATTCATAGTATACAGGATGCTAAGATTTGCGGACGATCTCGTCCTGATCACAGACAAAATAGACGAAGCAAAAACAATGCTACAGGAACTCAAAGTTGCCTCAATGGAAGTTGGACTTGCTATAAATTACTCAAAAACAAAATATATGACAAACCTGGTCCTCGGCGACAACATTTGGGTAGATGATAAGAAGATCGAACAAGTATACTCATACAAATACCTGTGACATGAGCTAACCATCGGGAGAGATAATCAAACCCACGAGCTTAAGGGGAGAATAAATCTAACATGGGCAGCCTACGGAAAGCTGAGTAACATCTTTAAATCAGATATCCCGGTATGCTTGAAAAGAAAAGTGTTCGATCAGTGCATACTCCCTGTCCTTACGTATGGAGCCGAAACACTAACATTAACCATGAAAACCATAAAGAAAATTAGAATAACACAAGCAGCAATGGAAAGGCTAATGTTAGGAATAACACTAAGGGACAGAATACCGAACGCCACTATTAGGCAGCGAACAAAGGTCAAGGATGCCGTGTCGAGAATAGTTGAGCTGAAATGGAATTGGGCGGGGCACTTGGCGAGACTGAAAGATGGACAAAACGAATGGTCGAATGGAGACCCAGACAAGGCGCACTCAGAAGTAGAGGTAGACCACCAACGAGGTGGGCCGACGATGTAAAAAGAGTTTCAGGAAATTGGATCAAGATCGCACAGGACAGAAGTAGATGGAGGGACATGAGGGAGGCCTATGTCCAGCAGTGGACGACTTAGGCTGGGAAAGAAGAAAGAAGAAGTATACAGGAATGAGTATGTTATAAGCCTTACCTGTTATAAAACGCAAATTGTTTATAAAACGAGTAACACAGCACCAGAACCGTTGCACACGTCACAATTTTAAAAAAAATTTTTCCGTAATGGCGCGCTGGTACAACTTGTGTACCACCAAAGTAACATGTGCCGTACCAGTTCGGCTAATTTCGTTGCGAAGTCCCGAAATGACTTTATCACATTGTCACCACCTTTTTTTTTAAGTTTGGTACCTAAGTGCTGGAAGATAGAGAAAATGGCGGAGACAAAAAAAAATTGCTTCGGTAACTCAGCCGGACGGGGTGGGTTTCCAGAAATAAAATAATCCAGCTTATCAGAAAGAAAATAAGGGCGCCAGGAACTTACCTCACCGAAGCAATCCAAAAATATTACCATTTATCGTTCCAAATAAAGGGAATATCCACCAAACCAACACTATCGCAAATAAAACGCTCAAAATAAGGTTGATGCCATATATTAAATAAACTATGAAAAGTAAATTCATGAATACATAAATTGTAGCAGCATAAATGGGCACTGTCATTGACAAAAAAAAATAATAAACGTATCCGTCAAAATTTGAAATTTAATAGGAAACAGTTTAACAAAAAAAAATGTAGACCGAAAGAAAATATATAAATATATATAAATGTTAAGATATTTAAGTTTGTTAAATTTGTATAAATGGTTTCTTTTCTGTTTAATATGATAGATCGACAGTATAACAATTTTTGTTAGCAGGATAGCAATTCTGCGAGACGTTTTAATTATTAATAAAATAAATGCTAGAAAATTATTATTGTTTTTAAATTTAAGAGTTCGGTCAAGGGACGTTATTACGAATAGTAAGGCCTTACGTACGAAATAACCCACTTGTTATCACTTTATTGGATAACACACTACTACCGCAATTACCAAACCAGTAACAAAGTACGTTCGCAATAATTTCCCTGTACGTAGTAAATATTGAAAGTTTAAATGAAAGGATAGAGCAAATAAACTGTTTGCTATTTTACAATAAAATAGCGCTTAATTTTTTGTTTAACCAGGATACCAGTCGATGTAAACAAATTGTATATGACAAATTCCTATAATAGTAAAATTAATTTACGGTAGCGCAATCACCGTCAATTGAACATTCTGCTAAATGATACTTTAGATACTACCATGAAACAAGGTAATAATATAACCTAAAAGAAATTACAATGTTTTCCTACAGATTACAGCATCAACAAAATAGTAACAAGTTACACAATAACTGCAAAAATAACTCGTGCTAAATATTTCTATCTTCTAAATAAATATTTACACCATAAAAAAAAGTAAGTATAAAGGCACCTTGATGTGACGAAGATAACTTAAGCATAGAATAAAATTCAAGCAACAAACTGTAATTATTGAGGTATTCTTATGCACTTGTTAATTTGTAAGCATTCATTTATTAATCCTCTAACGGGTAAATTTATTTATAAAATGAGTTTATAGGTACTTCATAACATTACAACTGGTAAAAAGACACCCTCGTAACTTTAAATTGACCATAACTCGAACACAAGTTATCGGAAACGAAAATAAATAGTCTGACTTTGTTTTAATAGGTGAGCACTTCAGTTGGAGGTCGGATAGATGTTAAAGCGAAACCAAGACTTCCTTAAAGACCTTACGTACATACTGCGGCAACTCAAGTCAGGACTAAATGGCTTCCGATGTTGGGTACGAGATGTTGTAGAGTTTGTAAACGCGCAGTTTACTTGGCATAGGCCCAATTTTCCAATTCCGAAGGTATATATGTGTAGTTACAGGACTTAATATTTGTAAAATATAAATAATGTCACCATGCCATATGCAACTTTGCAATAAACCATGAGGTCTTCAAAGGTCTTGTTGTGTATCTTCTTGAAATATTAATTAATCCTGGGTAGACCAGATATTAAATGGAATGTATAACCAAACCCAATATCCATTTAAATATAAACTCGAATGATCAAACTAATAAATCCAGAAAACTTCTGATAAAATACTTTTCAGTCTGCATTCACTAACATCTCAAGAAGGAATGACAAAATGGATACCTTTCAGGAAATAACCTGTTGTGTAAAATTAAGAAGTGCACAAGACAGGAACATAAGAAATTTGAAAATTTATGATAAGAGGTTTGAATTTGGTACCAAAAATAAAATGAAATAGGCAACCCAAACAACAAGTATCCTTGCAGAAAAATAACGTAACAACTCCCCCTCCACCTAGAAAGAGGTAAATTTCCCCTAAATTTACCGAAAATGATATAAAAGCAAAGCATATACAAACTAAAACTATGTTCGAAACTAGTGACTAAATATGAAGTTGAAAGTTAAAATCGTCGAGCACAGGTTTAAGATCTTGCACATGCCAATTTCCTGCCGATCGTCCGTCTTCGTCTTCCAGTTCGTACGTCCAGGACCCTATTTTTTTCTTGACTCTATACGGACCTATAAACATGGGCGCCAGTTTTGCACTGAAATTTTTGGTAGAATCTGATATGGCTTTGTTTTTCTTCCATACTGATTGTCCGATGTCACATTGAACGGGTCTTCTTCGTAAATTATAATTTCGTTGGTTTCGCTCATAGGCACGTTTTAGCTTCTGACCAATGTCTTCATACATTTTATGAAATCCTTGTACTCTATTCTGAATTTCATTTTGAATATCGGGTGTTTTTGTTTCAGGAATTCTTCCATACTCCTTACCACTACTAATATGGTCTCTCCCAAAATTTACATAGAAAGGGGAATACCCAATAGTTTCATGCTTGGCGGTTCTTAAGGCACAGGCGAGAGAGGCAAGATGTTCGTCCCATTTCCGGTGGTTCTGCTTAACGTAAGAGGAAATCATTGTTTTGACGACCCTGTTTACTCTTTCGGCCGGATCTGCACGCGGGTTATAAAGTGCTGTATACAATATTTTGGTATGGTACCTCTTGGCAAGTTCACGGAACTGTCTGCTGCGCATCTGCACACCATTATCGCAGATAATGTATTGAGGAACTCCATATACCAAGAAAATCCCTTCCTCCACATTCTTAGTTAATGAAGTAGCAGTAGCGGCTCGTGTAGGAAATAGTACAACATATTTACTGAAGTAATCGACTATAACAAGGATATGAGTATAACCATGCGTATATCTTGGTAGCGGTCCTATGAAGTCTAAACTAATGAGCTGCTATGGTTGATTTAAATGAGGCCTTTGGCCCATAAGTCCGGCAGGTAACTTTTGTTCCGGTTTCTGTTGCGCACAAATACGACAAGATTTTACATATTTGGTAATAGCGGATCTCATTTTAGGCCAGTAATGATGATTGTGTAATTTCCAATACGTTTTGTAAATGCCAAGATGTCCGGATTTTACATCATCGTGATGTTCTTGAAGAATTTTGTACCGATAATTTTTGGGCACTACTAGTTTCCAGTAGTCACGTTCAGCGGACAGCTCAGGTATCTGACATTTGACATATTTATATAAATTTCCGTTTTCTATTCTCCAACGAGGGAATTTTTCAGGTTGGGTCTCAACTCGCTCTAACAGCTTTTGATACCATGGATCGATAATTTGGGAGAAAATTGGTTCAAGTGAAGTTTCTTGTATGAATTCAATTGGGACAGCTCGCGATAGGTAATCCGGTACTACATGGTCCTTTCCCTTGCGATGTACAATTTTATAATCAAAAGGCTGTAAACGTAGGGCCCACGTAGCTAAACGTCCAGTAGGATCCTTCAGGCGATCCAACCACAGCAGGGAGTAATGATCTGTTACGATAGTAAACTGCGTACCTTCCAAATAATGGCGAAGTTTCTCTACGGCCCAAATTACACTAAGACACTCTCTATCGGTTGTTGAATAGTTACGTTCCTGTTTAGTCAACGATCTGGAAAGGAAACAAATAACTTTTTCACCGTCATCAAACTCTTGAGTAAGTACAGCTCCAAGGCCGAAAGCAGATGCGTCCGTTTGTAAGATAAACTTCCTACTGAAGTCCGGACAATTCAGAACAGGTGCAGTGGCTAATAATTTTTTTATAGTTTGAAAAAAAAGTTCACAGTTGGTTGACCAATTCCAGGTCTTGTTCTTTTTGGTGAGCTCGGTCAATGGCGTCAGAATAGTAGAGAAGTTATGAACAAAACGCCTGTACCAGGATGCGATGCCTATGAATCGTCGTACTTCGGCAACATTCTTGGGACTGTTAATGTCAAGAATGGCTTGAACCTTTTCCGGGTCGACTCTAAGTCCATACTTGTCGACTACATATCCTAGGTACTTTAGCTGAGGCCTGCATATATGACATTTTTCACGACTTACGGTGAGTCCTGCTTTAGTGAGTCTATCAAGGACAAGACTGAGAATGTGAAGATGGGTATCGAAATCGGGCGAGATAATGACAATGTCATCGAGATATACCATAACATATGGCTCTAAATCAGCTCCCAAAACCTTATCAATTAATCTTTGAAATGTTGCGGGCGCATTGGTTAATCCAAATGGCATCCGTTTAAAGTGATACAATCCTCTTCCAGGCACAGTGAAAGCAGTAAGCTCTCTGGCCGATTTTTTTTACTGGAACTTGCCAATAAGCTGATCGAATGTCGAGCGAACTAAGATATTTGGCATCTCTCAGACGATCTAAAATAGCAGAAATATAGGGTATGGGATAGGCGTCCTTTTTGCTCACTTTATTAAGTTGCCTGTAATCGACGCAGAATCGGTAACTTCCGTCCTTCTTTGGCACTAAAAGGATGGGACTAGACCATCCACTATGAGAAGGTTCGATCACGTCTAATTCTAACATGTTCTTGAGCTCTTCATCCAATGATGGCTTGTTTTTTTGGTGGAACGGGATAATACCTCTGTTTAATCGGACTTGCGTCAGTAACGATGTCATGTTCCACGACGTTGGTGTATCCTAACTTGTCACCCATTATAGCAAACTTTTCATCTAGAAGGGACTGTAACTGCTGGCGCTGCTTCGACGTTAAATCAAATTCATCATTAATGGCACATATGACGTTTTCTGGTGGTCTGTTCACAAAATGCCAGACGTCTCTGTTAAGATCGGGCATAATATCCATTTGCTTCCAAAAATCCATCCCCAAAATAAGCTTTTGCGGAAGTTCAGGTATCACCAATATATTTAGTAGTTTTGTTTTGTTCTCGAGCGTAATTGGGGTAAGTACCGTTCCTATTGTTTCACAGGTATTGCCGTTGGCTACAGAACAAATGGGTCTATTTGTAGTTTCAAGTTTTAATCCTGATTGCTGAAGGAATTCCCAACCAAGTTTGCCGACAAGAGTACACGACGCTCCAGAATCTAATAACCCCAATATAGATCTTCCCATTATGTTGACTTGGAGATATGGTCGCTGGTCTCCTTGGGCGTGAGCTACAATGAAATCTAAAAGGACTTGATGACGTTTAAAACTATGGTCTTCTTGTAGTCGCTGATTGTTAAAGAAATTGGTCGAATTATCAAAGACTTCTGGGAAACCTGCTGGACCGTTCAGTTTCCCCTCCTGGCGTTTCCCGAACATTTAACACAGGAACGAACAGTAACATCCGGTGTCCCACATCTGAAACAATGCTTCCTAAGTGGTTGCTGACATTGTTGTGCCCTATGGCCGGGTTGACGGCAGTTCCAGCACAGGTTGGATTGTACAGCCTCACAAGTATTGGCTTCACTAGCCTCTGGAAAACATGGACCTTGAGTTACCATAACTTCTTGTTCGATAGTAGCCAAACGAGTAATATGTCTAGGCTTCCTGTAGGCTAAATTAGGTTCTAGCACATGAGCGAGGTTAGTTGGTGGTGGACAAAACCTTTGAATGCGGTCATTTACATCTTCGATACCACGACAGACTCTTATTAATTCCTGTATAGAGTAAACACTTTGTAAAGCTAGTGCTTGTTGAAATGACGGGGATAAGTTACGTCGAATTATTTCCAGACGAGTAATTTCAGTTGGTTTACGAGGCAAGCGATTGAAGAGATTTTCTATAAGTGATACATAGATGGCAACTTTCTCATCAGGACCTTGAGTGCGGTTTCTGATTTCGTCCCACAGTCGGTGTTCATAATCACAGGGAAGAAAGGTATCTTTTAGTTTGGTCACCAAATCGTTCCATTCCTTTAAACCATCTCTTACAGATCGGTACCAGTGCAAAGCTTGACCAGTAAATAACTCGACGGCAGAGTTGAACAATTGAGCTTGAGCGTAACCTCTAGATATTCTAAGTTCCTCTACTCGCTCTAAGAAATCAATCACACTAGTGCTTCCATCAAATGTCAAGTTCCATTTACTTAAAGGTAAATTCTTCTGCTTGGAATCATAAAAACTCGTACTTGGATCATGAAGTTTAAACGTCGAAGGTTGGTGAGTATTTCCGCTGTAATCGCGAAATCTTACTTGGTGAATACCACTTGCCGTTGGAGCAGTATTCCTATTCATATCTGTTGCAGGAGATGATGCAGCAACTGGACTTTGATTACCATCATCAGACACATTTACTAGAGTATCCACAGGAACATTGGACGACCTTGACACGTTCTGTTGTGTTGACAGTACTTCCGATAGTAAATCATTTGACAGATCAATAAGCGAAATAGATGGTTTGGCTCCCGAGTATCCTGAACGCTGATTTTGGGTAGATTGAGAAGTTGCGGTATGCAATAGATCATCAATGGCCGAAGAAAGTTTTCTATACTGCGCCAACAAGGTAGCTTTAAGTTCCATTTGTTCAGAACTTTCGACGTGAACACGCAGTAACCTGCCGTTGCCATGAAGTAATCGAGCACGTATTCTTTCATGTTCGTTGCGTTTATTATTTAGATCAAAATTTTCAACGTCTTCTTGCAAATCGGCCAACTTCAAATTACAAGTTTGCAATTCGGTCTCGGAATCAAAATTAGAATCACCCTGAGGCTGGTCATCAATCACTCTTCGTAGTCTGACTCTATTTTCAGCAACTGTAGTTCCCATCGGAACCCCTCGGATTAATAACTCGTACATCAATTCATCCTGTTTCAATCTATTAACTTCCATTTTGTATAACAAAGGAAGAAGAAAAAAAAATGCAACACTGTATAAAATATAACTGTATTTCTATGCCTAATATTTTCTTGCCTGTAAATTTTTCTTTAAATCTTACCCTAGCCTATCCTAATTACTTACAAAACTAAGCTAAACAAAAAAAAACTTAAGTACTTCAATACTAAGAAAACTTAACTAAACATTTGTATACCGAATTATACAAAATACACTTTTCACTCACTGACTGGTAGCACTATTTCAAAAGTTGATTTGATCTTGTTGCAGAATAGTCCGAATTTTTTCTTCTAAGTGTCCTAATTCTTAACAACGTGGCTGCCCCACGTTGGGCGCCAAAGATGTCACCACCTTTTTTTTAAGTTTGATAAGATAAGATAGAGAAAATGGCGGAGACAAAAAAAATTGCTTCGGTAACTCAGCCGGACGGGGTGGGTTTCCAGAAATAAAATAATCCAGCTTATCAGAAAGAAAATAAGGGCGCCAGGAACTTACCTCACCGAAGCAATCCAACAATATTACCATTTATCGTTCCAAATAAAGGGAATATCCACCAAACCAACACTATCGCAAATAAAACGCTCAAAATAAGGTTGATGCCATATATTAAATAAACTATGAAAAGTAAATTCATGAATACATAAATTGTAGCAGCATAAATGGGCACTGTCATTGACAAAAAAAAATAATAAACGTATCCGTCAAAATTTGAAATTTAATAGGAAACAGTTTAACAAAAAAAAATGTAGACCGAAAGAAAATATATATAAATATATATAAATGTTAAGATATTTAAGTTTGTTAAATTTGTATAAATGGTTTCTTTTCTGTTTAATATGATAGATCGACAGTATAACAATTTTTGTTAGCAGGATAGCAATTCTGCGAGACGTTTTAATTATTAATAAAATAAATGCTAGAAAATTATTATTGTTTTTAAATTTAAGAGTTCGGTCAAGGGACGTTATTACGAATAGTAAGGCCTTACGTACGAAATAACCCACTTGTTATCACTTTATTGGATAACACACTACTACCGCAATTACCAAACCAGTAACAAAGTACGTTCGCAATAATTTCCCTGTACGTAGTAAATATTGAAAGTTTAAATGAAAGGATAGAGCAAATAAACTGTTTGCTATTTTACAATAAAATAGCGCTTAATTTTTTGTTTAACCAGGATACCAGTCGATGTAAACAAATTGTATATGACAAATTCCTATAATAGTAAAATTAATTTACGGTAGCGCAATCACCGTCAATTGAACATTCTGCTAAATGATACTTTAGATACTACCATGAAACAAGGTAATAATATAACCTAAAAAAAATTACAATGTTTTCCTACAGATTACAGCATCAACAAGATAGTAACAAGTTACACAATAACTGCAAAAATAACTCGTGCTAAATATTTCTGTCTTCTAAATAAATATTTACACCATAAAAAAAAGTAAGTATAAAGGCACCTTGATGTGACGAAGATAACTTAAGCATAGAATAAAATTCAAGCAACAAACTGTAATTATTGAGGTATTCTTATGCACTTGTTAATTTGTAAGCATTCATTTATTAATCCTCTAACGGGTAAATTTATTTATAAAATGAGTTTATAGGTACTTCATAACATTACAACTGGTAAAAAGACACCCTCGTAACTTTAAATTGACCATAACTCGAACACAAGTTATCGGAAACGAAAATAAATAGTCTGGCCTTGTTTTAATAGGTGAGCACTTCAGTTGGAGGTCGGATAGATGTTAAAGCGAAACCAAGACTTCCTTAAAGACCTTACGTACATACTGCGGCAACTCAAGTCAGGACTAAATGGCTTCCGATGTTGGGTACGAGATGTTGTAGAGTTTGTAAACGGGCAGTTTACTTGGCATAGGCCCAATTTTCCAATTCCGAAGGTATATATGTGTAGTTACAGGACTTAATACATGTAAAATATAAATAATGTCACCATGCCATATGCAACTTTGTAATAAACCATGAGGTCTTCAAAGGTCTTGTTGTGTATCTTCTTGAAATATTAATTAATCCTGGGTAGACCAGATATTAAATGGAATGTATAACCAAACCCAATATCCATTTAAATATAAACTCGAATGATCAAACTAATAAATCCAGAAAACTTCTGATAAAATACTTTTCAGTCTGCATTCACTAACATCTCAAGAAGGAATGACAAAATGGATACCTTCCAGGAAATAACCTGTTGTGTAAAATTAAGAAGTGCACAAGACAGGAACATAAGAAATTTGAAAATTTATGATAAGAGGTTTGAATTTGGTACCAAAAATAAAATGAAATAGGCAACCCAAACAACAAGTATCCTTGCAGAAAAATAACGTAACAACATGCGCAGATGTACTGTGGAATATAATAGCTCTAGATCGGCGATGCTAAAAATACATGTAGTTTATTTAACGTGAAGATGCGATGTCACGCATTGCGGTACAAACCCTGTACCAGAGATTCTTAAAGGGTTAAGTAAGGACGGAGTTATAGTATGTAAGTATGTTAGTCTACACTACTGTTCTTTTATATCTCTCGCTGTGCTCCACGAATTATGACATAAAAGGCTTCTGGCTGATTCGGAATTTAACCGACGTTTGTGTTTCCTAATGACCAGCGATGCTTTTGGAAACGGTCTTTCCGACGGAACAGAGGTTGCTGTAGTACTGAGTACGTCCTTGGCCATTTTAGATAACATAGGGTACAAATACTCGTGCTTACTTCACCAGTCAAGAATATTCGTATTCTCATCCGCTCTCTTACTGCTGAAATAATCATCAAGTTATTGTCTCCATTTGGGTGTGGAAGAAAACGCTTCGTGTTTGGATTGATTAAATTTTTGACCAAAATTTAAGTCGCTATCATTGCTGATGCTGAAAGTAATATTTTGTGTGCTGAGGTTTGAGTCGGTGTTACTTTTAGCGACAAAATAATTATCTGTAGAAATTTCTTCTAATTGTTTGATGGCAGTTTCCTCCTACTCTTCCCCCATTTTGTTAAAGAAAACGATTCTTTTTTATGCCGTGGATCTAATGCTAAAGCAACACAATACATCCACTTGAACTTTTTTTTATAATGTTTTAAAATTTTGTCTCTGGCTGCTGATAATGCAATAATAATTTTTTTCCACTACTAGCATTAAACGATATCATTATTTACTTTGTTTTAGAGCCAAGAAGATGAATTTCTTTCCTAGCGGTTAATAATATTTCATTTTCAACTACTGGTTAATAAAGAAAACAATTGCTATATAGTGCTCACATGCCTATTTAAAATTATAAACTTTCATGTGAAAATCTTTTGATTTTACTGGTAATAACTGTTCACCTACACTTTCTGCACCTTCCCTAATTTCAGGAGGAGTGCAGTTTTCACTCAATTCATCAAAACTGGAAATTTTATAACCACTATTATAAAATATATATTTTACATACATGTCAATTGAAATTAACTATTCTCTTGTTTTCAAGCAAGGCTACTTTATTTTTGTGCATATTTGCATTTGTAATTTTATTTTTATTAATGTCAAATCAATTAATTATAAAAGGATTAAAGGTGCTAGTAGTGGAAAAAATAATATATAAACCACGGTAGAGAAGACTTATCAGTAAAGACCGGATTTTAGGACGTAAAAAATTATAAAATGGGTCATATAAACAGGAAGAAAAAAAAGGTAAAATAGGCAACAAAAACTTAACATAGGATTGTTCAATTTTAAATTCCTAAATTAGGAAAAATAAAAAAACTGCTGAAAATACCTATCAAAATTATGTAACTAATATTTCAAGTTCCACTGGAGTGGCGGTAGCTCAGAGGTTGGGCGCTCAGTCTCTAACGCTGAAGGTCTAGGGTTCGATTCCCCGCCGAAGCCATGCAGCAATAAAAATCTATGGCGCAACCCGCCACTCACATTCCCCAATCCGGTGTAGGCAGCCGTGGGGTCTTAATGCCTGAAACCTTCTCTGGAATTTAGTCGTTCGGATTCGACGTTAAACTGTAGGTCCCCCGTACTCCACCTTAGCGCTAAGGAGAGTACGTGGCAGAGAAGAGTGCCGGTGCCCAGCAGTGGGACGTAAAGGCTGATTACATTACACACTGAATAACTTAGAGTTAGCATAAGTAATTAAATGATGTTCCAAATTAGTAGTAGTAAAGTTAGTTCGCCTTTCGCTTAAAATTTGCTTTAACCAAGAGAAAGATCTTTCGGCATCGCATGTTGTAATTGGAACATACTTGAAAATGGAGAAGTTTGGAACATTTGAAATAGTATCATACTTTCCCTCAATTAAATTTTGAATTTTGAAAAGATCTTCATAGCCAGGATTTTTGTCTAGAACTTCTAAAAGTTTTTGGTATGCCTTTTTAGCAATTGCACCTTAAGGATTAATTTACATTTTCAATAGTCTACTGAATCAGTAAGAGGTAGACCAATTTTTTCAAGTTTCTTAATACTTTGAACTAGTATTTCAAAATGTGTTTTAATATGCATTAGTTCATTTGTTATGTTGTTGGCTCTGAAGTAATGTTGAGCTCTTTCTATAGCAACGGAATTCTCACTACTAAAAGCCATTATAACCTGCAAAATTTATTTAAAAATGCAATAGTTTTATTCAACAAAATAGGAATACACTCGATCACAATCAACACGCACTAGCAGCACCAGCAAAATCATATGTTTAAATGATTTGTTACTATTGGAGCTAATTCCCCGTTATACTAATGTTGAATGCCCGAAAAATTCATGCAACCGTAAGTAGAAAGTTTTTTATTGCACGCTTTTTATTCATTCCTAATGTAGGCAACAAAAATTTCATTTTAGGATCGATAAATGTCCTAGGACATTACCTTCTCATTTAGGAATTTAGGAAAATATAAACTGCCGTCAAAACTCATAATTTTTCAGGAAACGTATTTATTTTCAAGTCATTTTTAGCGGCCTTTACAAATAAGCGAAAGGCATATTTCCTAAGATCCGGTCTTTACTTATCAGCCTCGGCTGAGAAAAATGTCTTCTCTACCTTGGTCTATAATATACTAACGTATGATTCAAAATATTTCAGATCTCGTGCGGCGCTGAACAAGAAGTCATGTCTTAGCTTAGAATAGACGCGATTTATTAAAGTAAACAAAACGTTAACCTAAAATAACCTAGAAATTAAAAATAACACGTGTATACAAAAACACAATTAAAATGATTAATTTATTATATCATCATCATCGATTTACAACAAATATTTAAAATTCACTTCAAGACATTTTTGAACCCTTCTTTTTAGTCCTTCAAACACATTTTGTAAGATATGTGGAGAATCGTTTAATTCTTGAACAAAGTTGGTAACGCGTTGTCTTAGCTCTTCTAAATCATAGATGCGCCTTTTGAACACTGACTTTTTTAGGTATGGCCAGACAAAAAAGTCTAAAACAGTTATATCGCAGGAACGTGGAGGAAATGGAATCTCAGTGTTTCTACTTATTAATCGGTTGTCGAAGAACTGCCTCAAATATTGAATATTTTCTTGAGTAACATGTGGTGTTGCTCCATCTTGTTGCATATACCCAGCATGTAACTCATCGTCGTGTAATTCATTTATAAATGGTTCCAAGATGTCTTGCCGATATCGCGCTGCTGTCACTGAACCGTTGAAAAATATCGGACCAATTAGTCTTCGACGGCTCATGGCCATCCAAACTCCTACCTTTTGTGGATGTAGTGGAGATTCCCTGTAAAAATGTGGATTTTCTGCAGACCACATCCGCATTGTTTGCGAATTAATATAGCCTGAAACATGAAACCATGCTTCATCCGAGAAGAAGGTTCTGTCCAGTACATCGTTGTTATTTAAGTTGTGAAGAAACCATCTACAAAATTGCCTTCTTTTTTCATAATCGGGAGGCAACAGTTCTTGAACAGCAGTTAATTTATAAGGATGCATCTGTAAATCGTGCTTTAAAATTCTTTGACATGTACTGTAAGAGAGGTTGGTTTCTTGTGAAATCCTGCGAATCGAAGTGTGTTTCAATTACAATCTGATTAACAGCATTGATGTTTTCATCAGTTCTTTTTTTAGGACGGCCACTACCTTCTTTCCTTGTAACACTATCAGATTGTCTGAATAATGCCACCGAATGATTTAACCCATTTACAAAATTTTTATAATTTACTAGAATACCTGGAAATTTCTCTTGAAATTCGACCATAGTGTCTTGAATGGAATACTTCCAATTTCCATCAACTTTTTGAGCAGTACGAAAATAAGATTCTACGATGTAAGTCTTCTGTTCAGTAGTAAACACCATTTTGTAAAGTTATATAATAAAAATTAGTTTAGTTGACTAGTAGTTTATTATTTAAGTATGATTGATACAAAATTAAATTTTAAATTCAAAATGTCAACATGACAGCAATGAGCAAAGTAGTTAGCTAAGACATGAAATTATATCCCATGGCCGCCCGAGATCTGAAATTTTTTGAATCATACGTTATTTTTGACTACTAGTAATATGGCGTAGCATTTTGACACATAATAGAATGCTTTGAAATTCAATTTCTCTACCTTTGCTCACTGACAACTAATTTTTCATTATTAACCACTGGTAAATAATGAACAAATTTATATTTTTTGATAATACTGTGACAGTTTTAAACAGAACGTTTTTATAACACGATTTAATATAATGGAGAGATTCTATTTAATTGTATTTTATGCATAAAATTTTAGCATGTCTGAAGTTGGTCTAATTATTAAATATTTCTTTACAGTTTCTATCCAGAGCGCCTCCAACACCACAAATTTTCTGGAGGATTTTTACTATTACGAATGTTAATAACAACCATATCATCTTTTACGTTTACAAGCAAATTGCAAAGTTCATCACTCCTGCATGCACCAGCAACACCAATTACAAGAACTGCCTATACAGTAATAAAAATAAAGTTTTTTAAACGTTAGCATCTAATAAAATAAGGGAAATACCTACCTTAGTTGCAATATAACATCCATCAGGTGCCTTAGTGATAAATTAATAAATTGATAAATCCTCTTGAGTAAAAACTGACGGTTTTTTGGGTCGATAATGTACATTTTGACGTTTTAAGAAAGCAAGTAATTTGAAGAATTTTGAAATATCAATATTTTCTTCTAGGGAAAGAGTTGATTTCAACATACAATAATGTGACCATAAAGTGGAGTCTTTTTTTACCATCCGCATAATCTTGGAAATACGCCAGAAGTACATTTTCCGAAGTTATAATTACGTTTTTAGTACTACACCAATTTTTCAATGTTACGTATGCTTTCATATAGAGATCTTTCGATTTTTTAGGCAATAGCTTGTCTGTTACATGTTCTGCGGTTTCCTGCATTTTAGGCGGTGTAAAATTTAAATCTTCACTCGTCATTTTTGCAAAGCAGCCACAAAAAACTTACTAAAAGCCTCAAAAAACTAGAAATTTAACTTTTATGTCAAATAGTAACAATTTTCGAACTGTCATGCCAACAAAACAAAAAATTTCATTTGTTTTATAATTTGAAATAAACAGGGATTTAAGTCAAAATAGTCATTTTTCGACAATTACATCCTAAGCCCTCAGGCTATAATAGCAGACTTTTCAACCCTGGTGTATAATATACTATTTCATCGGTGACAGTGTCACTTTTATTTGTTTTAATCATTCAGTTCAACTTCAAAATCAAAATCCCACGTCTCCAATTTGTCAATCAACAAGTTGGTACCTACTACAACCATAGATAAAGTGCAATATTTGTCTCCTCCAAGTTTATCGGGTAATGTCTTAAACGGTCTTAAATATTTTAAAATTCTTTCGATTAAATTCCATGTATGCTCATCATTTCGGTATTGAGTGAGATCTTTGTTTGTGCCGCACAAAATATTTAAAGAGACCTTATATTTTACAGCCCAGTTGAGCATTTCAAAGGTCGAGTTCCACCTTGTTTTCACATCAATTATGGGTGCTGAACTTGTGCTGTTGTTGTTCAGATTTTTAAAAATTTTTTAAATAAAGTTCTGGTTTTAGTGACAAACTGTTTGTAAATGATCGTTCTTCAGAGAATCTAGATTTTCATCAGAGCTATATCCTTCATCAGTAAGGTAATATTTGTCTCCCTTGTAGTCATCGTTTATAATTTTGATAAGGTCTTGAGCTGCTAAATTTGGTTGTATTGGGATGATCTATGCTATAATAGCAATTGGTTTATTAGGATTTGTAGTATGAGCCCACCATATATTCACTGTGGGAATAGACCTAATTTAATTAGAATTCTGTAAGACAGCAAAGCAAATGAAGTGCCTGTTTTTGCTGTCAAAATCTGGACTAATTAGTGATTTTAGGTGACGCATAAAACTGAAATTAACGGGTGCATTAACTGTAGTTACGCCTTGTAATTTTTCCACGATGTTGTAGTCTTTTAGTACATTGTAGAACAACGTTGCCATGTGTTCTCCATCATGATTTCCTTTGAAAGGAACGAAATTAAAAACTAATGTTTGCATCTTCCACGAATTATTTATGAAGTTTAAATCTAAATAAATCTCTTATAATGTTATTTGGAGACACTGTCAAAGTTGCAGAACTCTAGGATATTTATTTATTTATTTATTTATTTATTTATTAATAGAAGTCAAGATCCAAGAGCAGAAGCTCGTTATTGGATTGTGCTCCTTGGTTTACAATTCTACATTTTAGTTAATGTTAACATGTTTATTATTACCATGATAATTGTACTACCTAGTCTAAGTTACTCTTAAATGTAGTTTGGAAGGTTATTTTTCATCCATTTTTTGATTTGCTTTTTGAATTTGCGTGGGTTCTTTTCATCCTTGCTAGTACCAGGTATGGCATTATATGTTGTCACCATTTTATGCTTTATAGAGTTGACCCTATGGTTGTGTGTTTTTATTGACTCTGTATGAATATTCCTACAATTGCGGGTGTTGTGTTCATGCACTTGTTCGTTTGTGATTAGCACTAATTGATGTGTTTTGCTTAACAATCAATGCCAGCATACCTATCAAAACCGAATCTAAAAATTTGGGTTTAACCATAGATAATAAATTTAAATATCAAAAACATATAAATAACTGCATTAGAAAAGCATATGCAAGTATAATTTAGTATATTATTATATGAGCGATTAGGACAGCCATTATTCACGAAGATGATGTTTGAGCCCAGGAGCCGCAGGCGAGTGGCGCAAATCAACCGAGTGAATAATGGCCATAATCGCGAATGTTATACTATGCTTTTTCTACACCTATTAAACAAATAAATTAGACTCGTTTTAGTGGTTGAATTATTAGTTTGCACAGATTGTAAAACGTAAACAAGCAATATGGCGATACACTTGGCTGTCACGCGAGTCGATTGTCAGCCGCAGAAATAGTTGATCGCCGGTGATTTAAAATATCATCGAATCAGCGAAACAGTGATTTTTGAATTTGTATTTGTGATTGGTCGGATACAGTGAATTATGAATCCATAATTCACTACAGTGAATTATAGGTACGATTATTCACAAAAAAATGCTAATAATTGTCATATAATTAAATAGGTGTAGAAAATAGTTTTTTATTGTATAAGTGGATTATGAGGCAAATAAAACTCACAAAAAAGTTTGGGCACGAGGCCGCAAGGCCGAGTGTTTAAATTTTCAAGAGTTTTATTTGCAGGTAATCCACAAATGCAATACAAAATTTTATCCACAACTTACAATATTGTAGAGGCATAATTATGTGGATCACTAATACCGACATTGATCATTTTGAAACATCGAATTAAATTATATGAAAGATCAGAGTAGCAAGTTGTCACTAATCAAAACTGTCAAAATTGTAATAATGATAAATTGAACGGCCTAAAGAGGAAATGCAGAATGTTGGTGAAAGTTCTTGTGAAACTTCAGTTCCAGCTACAATTGCAGTTAATCTGTCCTCGCCAGTGAAGCAAAAAAAACTTACAACATTTTCTGTTTTAATGTGAATATAAATGTAAATGTTAACAAGGAAGTTTAAATATAGTTTGATTTTGTTACGTGTCTTATGGCTTAATTATAAGACCCATGTATTTAATTAATACCACAAGATGTCTCTAAATAGTAGAATTATGCCTCTATAATATGTAAGTTGTGGATAAAATTAATTTATGCTCACAGCGAGTATCTCTCTATAAGTATAAAGGCTCTGCTATGTGAAAGCTTAGTTCTCTCGCACTTTATTTTCTGTAGTGAAATTTATGGCCCTGCCTTTAAACATGATACATGTAATAAGATTCAAAGGGTTCAAAATGCTTGCATTCGTCTTATATTTGTTATTAGAAAATATGAACATGTCTCTTAGAAATTAAACGAACTGGGTTGGCTTAACATGCTGAATATACGATATCTAAGATGTGCAACTTTTTACCACAAAACAATTTTAACAAAAATACCAAAATATCTATATAACAAAATCACTTTACAGTACTGTAAATTACATTTTTACTTAACATAAATCATTTATGTTACAGTTAAATTATGGTTTATTTAGTGGTGGTTTGCGTAGTTGCTATCGAATAAACCTAATAAAGCAATACAGATTGATGTTTAATGGTTTTTAATACATACAGGGTTTTCCTGCTAAAACTGCCCTACCTTATAACTTTTCAATTAAAAGAGACCGGTTTTAATGGTTATTACAAAATATTTTAAGCGGTCAACGCTTAATCCAAATTCATTATAAAATTTTTAAAATGCATTGCCATTTTTCATAGTTTGAAAAAAAGCTATTTTTGTGAAAGTCATTAAAAATTTAAAAAAATTCTCTCGCTTTTGGAACCTTACTTGCCCAGAAATCTTCATCAAAAACCTTTCGGTGACCATACTACGAAGTCACAATAATTTGCTCCACTAACTTTTAGTTACAATTGGACTTGATAATAGAATGCATGATTGCGTTTTAAAATAACATTTTCACCATCATAAGTTAGACATGATGTTGGCAAATCCAAATACTCCCCAAATCCTAAGTTTTTCAATAAATATAGGTAGTTCACCTCAACAAACCCATTACCACAACAGTCACACGCTATTAAGCTATCGAGTGAAGCTCCAAACGCAGGCATGAGAGGATCAATGCGCAAACCACAGCAGCTCGCACTGAAATTCATGTTTCTCCTTTTGTTCATTGCAGTAATCTGCTACTGCATTTTTCTGAGGCGCGAGACCCCATGCAGTTGCTTTCGACTTAAATATAAATTTAAGAGGATAGCAAATACTTTTAATTAAGGAGAAATTGAAGTTCGGCATACTCCTTTGAGTCGTGAAGCTGTGATTCGCCCTGCTCTCTGGTTAAACCATTCCCGTGAACCACTTTGTTGTACCGTAGCTTCCAGAATTCCGTTGCATTGGTCTGCTGTCATTGTTTAGTTTATTTGCAAGGCAACCGAACATAACTCGTCGTACGACAACAATTCGTACGTTTGGTCATATATGTTGTATCCCGATTTGCCTGTGTTCGCATTGCAACGCAGAAGCAAACGGTTCAACAACTCTCATTAGGGCTGCGAAATCTCCGGCTGATTTTCAGAAATTCTACCAATTCTTCACCTTCAGTCGGTTTAATTGTAGTAGCACTTACGTTATTTTCTGAAGTTTTAGCTTTCCTGCTCTACTCTATTTCTTTTAATTAAACAATTGCTACATCTGTAATAGAAGGCACCATCCACTGTGCCTTGGCGTTAGTGCACGAAGTCGAACGTCTTTGTGAATCGATAAACTCTACAGCATACAGTACTGCAGCCACATGGCTACAAACTTTCGAAGCACCTGCCATACAAGTGCAATGAGCAGTGTTTATACCTCCTTCTGCTTCGCATATTATCCATACGTTCAGGGATGGTTTCGGCATTCTTTAAGAATGTTTAACCTGATTTTAATAAATACGTTATTGTGTAACAGCCAAAATAATTGGACAAAAGAACTAGCGTTCTATTTTAACATGGCACTTACCGTGCCAACTACTAGTACAAATTCGTTTATTTTTGTTGCAGCACAACGTTGCACCAATCCTGCTTCGTAATTTTTATATACAGCTACACTTTTATATTAGTATAGAAGCTATGAGTAAGCACTAAATACGTAAAAATGTCAAATACGGTTACTACTGGATACTCATCAATATTGGTGTTAAACTCGTGTTTCTCAAGAGCATAGGGATCCACGTTGTTTATTAACTTTATTTTTCGTTGTATCGTTCTGTTACATCCGTACCTACATTTTCTAGGCATAACAAATACGCACATCTTAGTAATAAACAGTTATCTCCTATATTCATTAAAAATTTGATAACCTTTTCGTTTCTTAACCTCTGTGTTGCAGCATTTTGATGATGCATTAAAATAATCGATACATAACAATAATTTATTTTACAAATATCAACTTGAATACAGTACTATTATTATAATAATTACGTAATAAGCAAGATCCATAACATTAATTTAAAAAAATAGTATGTAATAGCTTTTCGACCAATCCGCTAATGCTTCAACATACCTACGTTCTCTTTCCATACAGGTTACTGTTCTGAGAGAAAATCCTCTTAATACATTCCTAATGATATTCGGAGTTTCTATCCAAATGTTCAACGTCTGTAAACGGCCCTTGTTGGTATACTTTTTGTTTCAAGTAACGCCACAAAAAGAAATCTAATCTACGAATATCTCTGTATTACTTTTCCATTAAAAATATTTACCAGGTATTGCCTCACTGCCAACGTATTATGACATGTTGGCGTTCATGTATTGGTAGGTCATTCAGAAAATCATTCAGCTGATTTTGTTAGAAATTTAGATACCGTTGTGAATTCATGGATTTTTAAAAAAAAAAAGGCCTAATTATTTTATCCTTGTAAATGCGATTTTTGGTTCTTTAATTTGTTCACTTGTTGTTTAACTTCTTCCCTCGTTGGTGGCTCTACGTTTATGTGTGGGCCGTAGTACTGAGTATCTTTATTATCGTCATCTTCTTCTGCTTCCTCTTCTTCTTCACTGTCATTAGTCTCTAGTAGTTCCTCAAAATATTCTTTCCATCTTGCACTTATACCTTCCTCGTCTGCTACTAATTCACCTTCTTTGTTTTTACATATATTTGTTCTTGCTTGATATTGTTCTTTTTCTTCTTTCACTTTTTGATAAAAGGCTCGCACACGTTGGTTTCTGTATTCTTGTTCTAGTTCTTCTATTCTCTTATTTTCGTAGGCTCTTTTCTTTGCTCTGCACAGGTTTTGGGAATGCCTTCTCTTATTTTGATATTCTTCCATATTTGCTCTAGTTTTTTTCCTAATGTTATAGGTGCGTTCGATTGTACTCATGTGAAAATAAAATCGGCAGGAGGAGATGATGCTGAATATTACAGAAATCGAAAAGGTTTTTTTTCTTGGAATGTTCAGACAATATGCGATGGAAATCTTCGAATTTTAGACATAGTTGCTAGATGGCCAGGATCGACACATGACCAAACATGTTTAACAATTCTACATTAAAAGCAAAATTTGAGAATGGCGAAATGGGAAATTCCGTGTTAGTTGGAGACAGCGGGTATGGCGTAACAAATTATTTACTGACTCCACTTGGAGCTCTTGCAACTCCTGCTGAGGTTCTGTATAATGAATCGCAAACTAGAACAAGGAATGCAGTAGAAAGAAGTTATGGGATGCGGAAAAGACGTTTTCCTGTATTGTCATTGGGGATGCGGTTATCAACTGAAAGATTAAAAACGATCATTGTAGCGACAGCAGTTTTACATAACTTGGCTATTGAAGAAAAAGAAGTTGTTCCTCTTATTGATCCCGTTCTTGGCATCGATGATGCTTTTTTCAATGGAGATGTAGATGCATTACCTCAACTAATTAATGAAGAAAATGCAACGAGAAGGAGGGAGTAATCTAATACAAAATTATTTTTCCAATTCATTATAATTTTCTCAGGAATGCATTGTTGGTTCAGTTGTTCCCAACCTTTTTTCAACCAAGGACCACTTTGTTTGTTTTGTTGTTAGCAGGGACCACAAGGTTCAAGAATAATAAACCGTGTTAATCTGAAAATAAACTTTAATACTTTTTTTAACATATTCGTTAAACTTAATAGTAACATGAATTAAAAGTGCTATTATAATGTAAAAAAGATCAGTTTTAATAGAAAACTATGTTCGGTTTGCGTCAATGTGATTTTTGAGCTTGCATCTTCTTAACAAGTTGGGTAATCCTGGGGCTAATATTATTGCTCAAAGCTACACGCATATCATCACTTGCTTTCAATCGATTTCTGGACTTGTTTTTAATTACCAGCAAAGCAGAAAACCCTTGTTCGCATAAGTAAGTTGTGGAGAAGAGCATAAGATAGCGCAAGGCGACTCCTCAAATTTTAGTATAAGAAATTGCTTTTTTACACCAAAACTCCTCAAGAGTTTCAGATACAAACGCGTTCTTGCAGTTTTTATCATTTTGAAATTCAATGAACTCTTCCTGGATTTCTTCTGCAACGTCTCTAACATTAGTACCGAAAGGGTTACAAATCAGTTTTTGATCAACTTTAGATTCGGTTTGGTTATATTCCGGGAAGTAACGATTGAATTCGTCAGCCAGCATTTGTAGATGACTTTTGATGTTTTCATGTATGTTCGCACTGATCATGTCATATTTTTTATCATCGACGAGTGCTTTTAATATCGCAAACGCAGAATAATTGTTTTCGTCCACTTTACCTATCCATAATTGAAGTTTAGAAATAAAGGCATGAAGTTTATCTTCAAAGATAAATATGTTAGCAACGCCTTTTAAATTTCTGTTTCCGCAACCTTGCAATTGCAAGAGTTTAGCTTATTCAAGTGTGTGAAAATATCCACAACATAAGCCAACTGCATCTGAGATTTCAGATCAGAAAACTGCTCTAGTAGGTCTTTCATTTTTGTCTCAGCTAGAAACAGCTTAACCTCCTCTCTCAGTTCGTATAATCTTCCCAGCATGTTACCTTTCGACAGCCAACGAACTTCGGTGTGAAAAAGAAGCGCCTCATAGTCGGAGTCCATTTCAGTGCACGGTTTTTTTTAAAAAGGCGTGTATTTAAGGCGCTGCTTTTTATAACATTGACCACTTTTATGGCCAATTGCATTGTATTATTAAGGCATTCGGGAAGAGTCTTGGAAGCTAACGCCTGGCGATGTATGATACAATCCGTTGTTAATGCAGAAGGATTCTTCTGTTTTATTAATGTCGCTAGACCGGAGCGTGATCCTAAAATAGCTGGAGCGCCATCCGTACAGAAACCGACGAGCTTTTCGCACATTATGTTATGCTTCTCAAAATATTCCGTTATTATGTTCATAACGTCGATAACTCTTGATGTCGTTTCCAGTTCCCGCGAAATCAATAATTCCTCTTTGATCATGTTATCGTCGTCTAAAAAGCGGACAAACACGAGTAACTGACAACAATTAGAAATGTATGTCGATTCATCACACTGCAAAGCGAAGCATGGCGTTTTTTTAATTCTTGAAATAAGTTGCTCCTCGATGTCATTTGACATTAGTTCAATTCGAGATTTTACCGTGTTGTTCGATAGAGATATTTCTTGAATTTTCTTTTTGTCTTCCAACGCTAAAACTTCTTCGACAGCTTTGATCAAACAAGGTTTCACGAGTGTTTCTCCTATGGTGTGTGGCTTTTTTGATTGCGCTATCAATTTCGATATCTCAAACGACGCGACTAACGTTTTTTCCGATGACTCAAATCTTGTACCACTAGGCCCGAGTTTCATTTTCTTCAGATTCTCTAATTTTCCTACAAAGAATTCTGGTGGTCGGTCAGAGAAATTAGGATGGACCGTTTCTAAGTGGCGTTGTAATTTCGCTGGCTTCAAAGCATCGTTCGCGAGAACGGTTGTTCATAAAACGCACTGTGGTTTTATTTCCCCATGACTTTCAATGGAAGTAAATCCGAATTTAATGTAACTATTGTCGTATTTTCTCTTAGGCGCCATTTTCTGCAAATAAAACAAAAACGCAATTGAGTATAAGCGTAACAAACAAAAGCTATATTGTCTTTTTCATAACAATTGTAATTCATTTCAATCATCATTACATAAGTCAAAAATTAATGTGAGTATAGAGGACTTTACGGTCAATAAAACTACTGGAGCCGTCGAATCACTGACACAGCCGAGCAAAACAAAAGAATGCGTGCGTGAGTACGTTACACTTGACGTCGATTGCTTGCCCTTCTCCTGTATACCGCGCGCGCCCGACGCGACGTCTTACTCGCCGGCACCTAGCAAGTGAAACTGATTTTGTCGTACTACCTCCTAAAAGCGAACTCTTTTATATGTGCTGCAGGACCCTCCCGCGGACCACCTGTGGTCCGTGGACCACCGGTTGGGAACCACTGATTTAGATGTAGGGTACTGATTTCATTGTTGTAATGTAAGTATCAAAAAAATGGATATTAATGTATTTGTAATAAATCAAGAAAAAGTTAACATGCTGCTTGTTAAGTTTAATTATTATTTAAGTTATTTACCATTGTGGAATGATTTCCATGTTATCACAATTATTTTTATAAAATTGTTTCTGTCACATGCTTTGTTTTATTTCAAAAGCAATTTAATAACTATTTATGTAATAAGTACATAATGTAGGTCTTTATTGGACGAGTAACTTTATTTTACTAGTACTATAAAGAGCTACTTTACGGTCGCAGAACTAAGTAATAAACATTCATTTATAATGCAGTCGTACATAAAAATATTTATTTCAGATCCACGCTATTTTTTTTAAATTTTTGTGTAATATACAATTTTCATTAAAATATTTATTAATTGTTTTTATTTAACATTTGTTCTTTAAGTTTTAGTTCTTCTTCTAAAATTTTCATTTGAAGCATGTGTTTTTCTTCCTCCATTTTCATTCGTGCTTCCGATTGCTTTTTGGCAAGTTCGATTTGAATCTTCACTAGTTCTAGCTTTGAATCGGCTAAAGCTGAAAACTTTTATTCGTGTCTGCTGCCGGCGAATTACTGCTCCGTTTCTTAAGAGTCGGGCGACGCCGACTGATTGATGTATCTAAGCCTAAAATTACATAAATAGAAAAACATAACAATGGCTTGCAAAAAAACACCTACTACTTCAGTTGATATGCTGGAGCTGCTAGGGAGGGGGCTACCATGCTCCAAAACCTCATTTACTTCAACACGTAGTGCTTCATGTGGGGGCTGCCGAAGCATAGTTGGATTCCACTTTGCCCAGTCGGAATCCACCTTTTTTAATCAAAAAATATTATGTTCAATATGTATGGTACTTTAATATAACTTGGAAAGAAAACTAAAAAGAAATAAGAAACGAAACAATACACTTACATGTATTTCACCATCTGTCACTGGTATATCCTCCAAAAGTTCGGGTTGCTCCTTGACTACGGTGGTTTCGCTCTGCCAATAATCATTGTTCCTTGAAATATATAAAGTAAAAGTAAACAAGTGAAGGTCTTACACCTCTGTAAAGTGTTAAAACACTGTGACAATAATACATACCATGGTCACTGTGTAAGGCATTTACGTTTCCTACGGCGCCGATGCTTAATATACAAATTATTCGGTCCGTCCCGGGGCTCTTTTTCATTTTGTTTGCAGGACCACCTCCTGTTCCTAGACGATGCTGCTTTATAGCAGCAAATTCCTTCTGGCTGGCTTTTTTTAATGCATCCCATTTGCTACGGAGCATTTTTGCTGGTCGCACTTCTGTGGTTCTTGCATTGTAAATCACTGCAAGTTTCTCCCACTCTAACTCTTTTGTTTTATTACAAACTGCGTCTGTCTTTTTGCACTCCACTATCGCTTTCTTTTGTTCAACAAGAGAAACTAAAAATTCTGTCTGGTCGAATGTAAAATTGCTACCGCGATCGCGTTTCTCTGTATCTTCTTTTCCCATTATTATAAAATAAACTGCACAACGACACAAACAAAACTTGAAACAAAACACACCGACACAAACAAAACCATACAAATAATACCAAGACAATCTCCTACGACACGCTACACCGCAAATAATGAAAATGAGGTTATGTTTATGTTAAAACAATGTCATCAGATCTAAAACTTTTAGATCAGATAACAACTGTCACGATACAGTGCAGCCAACGTTAAACCAGAGGAGATCCAAATTCTAAAAAAAATTACGTTAAAAGAATTTGCGAGACAGAATAAAATTGGTGAAAATACAATTAGGAATCAAATAAAATTTTCAACTGGTGAAACGTTAGTCAAATATAATAAGAAATCTAAAAATATTAAACAATACAATAAAAAACGTAATTCAAACACAACCCAGGCACACTCCAAAACAGCTGGAAGGAAAAATGATTTTGATAACGATTTTGATAAAGCCCTGAATTCTTTATCTAATAAATAATGTCATTAATAGAATTGGTTGATAAAAATCAAATTAAAAATATTCGAGATAAAATTAAAAGAGACTGTAACGAATTTAATAATTTATCTACCGGTAACAAAATAAAAGCTTCTAATCATTTGTATTTGGAAAATAGAATTTTAAAAGAGTTGGGTCTTAGCTGTTGATACAATTGAAAAAATGGATGAAGAGATTGAACTGAAATATAATAAAATTAATATTTTAGAAATTGAATTGAAAGAGATAAATAATTACGACGAAGAAAAAATAAATAATCTATTAAACAAAAATCCAATAATTAGATAGGGTAAACCATACAGTTATTGGACAGTTAAGGAATTATTTTTTTTCAAAAATTTGCAAAACCCAAACTACCTTGATTTAGGGAAAACCGTAGTACGATTCGAAAGGCGTATTCTTTCTTTAATTATAACTTAACTAAAATTTCTCAAATATATTCGCTTGTTGTTTTTTTTAGAACAAAAGTAAAAAAACTGTAAAAATATATAGTTATTGGACACTTTTGTAGTAATTGGACAGCTTTAATACAATTATTGGACAGAAAAAAAAATTAAAAGTTTTAATTGAAAATAACGTTTATTTCTCTATATTTAAACCTTAAATTATAAAAAATACGTAAGAAACGAAAAATAAAGCCAAAAAATTATTAGAAAAGGTTTACTGAAAGGCTTGCATTGCTTCCTTATACATATTGAATAATTCATCTACTTCAGCATCGTAAGCATTATCAACAACCTCTTCATTTTTGTCTTTGTTGGAATGGGTGAATTAAAACCACAAATAAATATATTTAATTGCCTTTAATAGTTCAGATTTAGGTGTACGTCTTCTCACTACTTCAGCTCTAACTTGAATAAAAATATTTCATGAGGTTTTAACATGATTCCGCTGAAATCTTAGCTTTCTAATAAGGTCAACATTTAGTACATTATGAGTTTACAAACAAACGCATATTAGTTTCTAGGCCACCAGATTCGGCTATAAACATGTTGATTAATTTTTGCTATATGTTTTCGTGGAAACCAACACTCCCACTCAAAAATTCAAAGAAACACGTTAAATATCAGCTAAGTAGGTACATATTACCTGGCAATTTATAAATACAGTATAATATAATTCTGGGTTGTACTAATGATCTAACAATGGCCCAACATTTGTTGCATGGATTAGGAACAAACCCAGTAAGAACCTAATCAGACCAATAATAATAATTAACAACTTAATCTTTGATTATAGGTTAATTATGAATATTTATATTTATATCCTTAATTAATCATATCAGTATTATTCTTGCGAACCTCTTCTATTCTAATAGGCCAAGACGGGCTCGAAGTTCCAAGAACCGTGGTCCTGCCAAAGGTTTTGTAAAAACTTCAGCTAACTGATCCCCTGTAGGAACATATTTAAGAATTATTACTTTTTGTTTCACTTTTTCTCGTGAAAAATGGTATTTAATGTAGATATGTTTCGACCTTTTATGACATGTAGGATTATTGGCAATACTGATACAACCATTATTATCCTCATAGATTGTTATAGGCTCTAAAATATTAACTCTGATATTTGTTAAAAGGGCTTTTAACCAAAGAGCCTCCCTGACACCTTCAAATAGTGCCATATATTCAGCCTCTGTTGATGAGGCTGCAACTGAATTCTGCCGTTTAGTATTCCAGGATATCACACAACGCTCAAACATTTTAAATATGTATCCTGTTGTACTCCTTCGGTCAGTTTCACTACTACCCCAATCAGAGTCTACAAAGCCAATAAATATGTCATATGTACCACGGACATATGTTAATTTAATATTAAGAGATCCTTTAATATACCTAAGAATCTTTTTTAAGTTCTGCCAGAGTTCTTTATTATTTTTACTTTGATAACGACTTACTATATTAACAGCTGTACACAAGTCTGGCCGTGTGCACAGCATTGCATACATCAAGCACCCGATCAGCTTCCGGAGCATTATAATTTTCGTGGGAGTTTAAAGCTTCATAGTCCAATTTAACAGGTAGAGGTGTACTAACAGCTTTACAGTCATTCATATTGAATTTATTTAAGATCGTTTTCAAATACGAACTCTGGTCTAAGGTTATTTTGTCTTCACATTTTTCAACCTTAATCCCTAAGAACATTTTTATATCATTTAAGTCAACCATGCGAAATTGCTTCATTAAATAGTGTTTGAAGCTTGTCAAGGTTTGAGCATCCGCGGTAGCAATCACTAAATCATCAACATACAACACAAGATAAATATTTTTGTTAATGTGGCCATTATCTAAAATATATAAACACTGGTCTACTAACGAATTTTTAAAACCTCTGTCTTTTAACGTTTCGTCAAATAATTCAAACCAAAGTCCATACAATGCTTTATCTAATTTGCAGACTTGATTGTTACCTGCTTTTATACCTTCAGGAATTTTCATATAAATTTCTTCATCTAGTTTACCATTTAGAAATGCCGTTTTTACGTCCATATGGTGGACTAATAATCTAAACTGATTTGCAAAGGCTAAAATGATTCTAAATGTAGATATTCTGGCGACAGGAGCAAATGTTTCGTCATAATCTATCAAATATTTCTGACTAAAACCTCGAGCAACCAGCCGCGCTTTATATTTTGTTGGGTTTCCATATTCATCAAGTTTAGTTGTAAATACCCACTTACAATCGACAATATCTTTGTCTGATGGTCGCGGTACTATTGACCAGGGTTTATTAATTTTTAAAGAATCTAATTCTTCAATTATTGCTTGCTCCCACTGTTTCCTATCATCTCTAATTTTTATTTCTTGATATGACTGTGGTAACGTACAAACAAGAGATTGAGCACTTAAAAGATAATTACTATCGACTTCCTCTTCATTATAAGAAATTGTAGGAAGATTTTTAATTCTCTCACTCTTTCGCAATTCTGAAGATTCTGGCACATTATTTTCCATTTCAGGTAAGAAACGGAATTTGTATCTGCTCCGGTGACAGATTTATTAGATTCAGTCCCTACCTCAACTAATTTTAATTCATCAGCTTTATGATTTATCTTTAATGAGTCAGTATCAGATTTCATAATTTTAGTAATAGCGTTTTCACGGTCAACTTCATCAGACTTTAATGGCCTGGTTATTTTAAACGTGATTTCGTCTATTATATTACATCACGGGCAGTAATACACTTCCCAGCATCCACACTCCAAACTTTATAACCATTAGGTTCATATCCAACCAGTATTCCTTTAAAGGATTTTTCATCAAACTTTGTTTTCCTGGTTTTATTATGAATGTAAACAGTGGAACCAAAAATTTTTAAATGGTTTAGTCTGGGCTTTTTATTATGTCACAGTTCGTATGGTGTTTTATTTCGACTTAGAGCTTTAGTAGGAGCCCTATTAATTAAATATGTAGCAGTTAACACTGCTTCACCCCAAAACGTTTTATTCAAATCAGTACCACTGATTATAGCACGACCTTTTTCAGTGATCGTTCTTATCTACGTTCTGATACACCATTCAGTTCAGGAGTATGAGGTACTGTCAAGTGATAACTAATGCCCTGATTTACACAAAAATCTTTAAACTCATTTGAGAGGTACTCACCCCCATTATCACAATATATATTCACAATTTTAAGATTAAAATGTGCCTGACTTTTAGCAACGAAATCTTGGAAAACCTTAAATACCTTAAACTTGTAAGTGAGAAGATAAGTAACCGTATAGTGTGTGTATGCATCAATAAATATAACGAAATAATTTTTGTTATCATACGTAGGAGGTGTAATTGGACCACACACGTCAGTATGAATAATAAATAAGGGTCTTTTAATATAATTCTTATCTTTAGTCTTAGCAAATGGTAATTTGGCTTGTTTACCGTAAATACATGCTTCACATATGTCATTACTTGGATAAATTTGTTCAATTGGATTTATGTCATCAGTCAATCCATTATTTTTCAGTTCAAGAAATTTAGTTTTTCCAATATGACCTAAACGTTCATGCCAAATTTTGTATGTAGATGAGGATGTATTATTATGTGCCTGATAACTTTGATTAACATTTATATTTCTGCATATTTTAAACTTAACACATATTAAGTCATTTAAGGGCTTACCTGATACTATTGTCTTACTACCTTTCTGAAGTAATACTCCACCGGTTTCATCAAATATTACAGACATCCCGGCTTGCTGAATTCTGCGAACAGATAGTAAATTATAAGGTACATCAGGACAATAAAGAACATCTTCAAGGACTCCATCCATCCCTAAATTCGTTGTTACGTCAATAATCCCTCTTTTTGTTGCCATTATAAAAACATCGTTTTTGGCAATGGAGATTTTTATCGGAATCGCCAAGTCAGTGATCTCACTAAACACATCTAGTGTGTTCACTAGATGATCGGAGGCACTGCTGTCTAGTAGGAAAATTATTTCATTCGCTGTGTTTTCATTTTGGTAATAATTTCCGAATATGAATGCAAAATTACTGCCACTGTTTGAAGTGGTTTGGACTGTTTGGATTGTGCGGGTTCTATCCTGCTGATTATCCTGATTTCGAACCATCCTTTTATAATAAAAACAATCCTTGCTGTGGTTCTTTCTGCCACAATGATCACACTTGATATTGTTGAAGTACTTGTGGTGTGATTTATATCCTTGGTTTTGTGACTTGTATTGGCGATTTCCATAGTGTGTCTGGTTGAAATTTCCTTTTCTTGGCGGACGTGTGTTTCTCCAAAACATTCTAGTTTGCTGATACTTGGGCTTAGCTTTATCGATATTATTTGCTCCTGTATTTTCAACATGCAGCACTTTTGAACTTGTAATATTAACATTTTTCAGCTTAACTTCTTGATCTAGAAGACGAGTTTTAACAAACGTAAGAGTTATATTTTCTTCTGATAATGTTTCGAGTGCAGTAATTACACCATTGTAGGCAGATGGTAATGTCAATAACAGGTGGGCAATTTTGTCAGTCTCAGTTAATTGTGCTCGAGCAGCGAGTAGTTCAATCATAAAATCATCGAGGTAGTGAAATGGTTTATTAGCTCAGTGTCACCTTTAAATTTCAACTCCAACAACTGTTTTCTAATTGCGAGTTGAGATGGAAGACTTTTGCGTTCATAGAGAGCATCAAGATTCTGCATAATTTCTTTTGCTGTCGTATGTTCCTCGGCAAAACTGAGAAATGAATCACTTAAGTACTGTATTATTTCACTTTTAGCAATTCTTTCGGCTTTCCACCAATTATCATCGACCATTTCTGGAGCTTCTTCATCAATTACTTTTAATACGTCCAATTCATCCAGTAATGCACGGATTCGGCGCTTCAAAATGCTGTACCGTTGACCATTAAAGGGCACAATGTTTTTCTTATGTTAAATTTTCTTCATAGTAATTGTTTAACAACTTAATTTATAACTCGCACAATTTATCACTTACACAAAAATAATCACTGTCTTGATTTTAGTTTACACGTAGACTGGGCCCATAACCTGTTGGAATGGGTGAATTAAAACCACAAATAAATATATTTAATTGCCTTTAATAGTGTAGATTTAGGTGTACGTCTTCTCACTACTTCAGCTCTAACTTGAATAAAAATATTTCATGAGTTTTTAACATGATTCCGTTGAAATCTTATCTTTCTAATAAGGTCAACATTTAGTACATTATCAGTTTACAAACAAACGCATATTAGTTTCTAGGCCACCAGATTCGGCTATAAACATGTTGATTAATCTTTGCTATATGTTTTCGTGGAAACTAACAGTCTTCAGCTTCTGCTTGTTCTCCCCCTTTTTTTCCTTTTTTATTTTTAATTTCTCTTTCTTCACTTGCTTCTTTTTTACCTTTGATTCTTTTTTCTCTATCTCCTAATACTTTTGCCCCACTCTCTATTGGTTCTCTATTTTCCTTTCTTCTTCTCCATCTTCATTTTCTGCTTCTTCATCGTTTTTTCCTTCATCTGTACTCTCTTCTACGTTTTCTTCGTTTACTTCCTCGTCAATAGTATCAGGTTCTGTTACAACATCACTGTCAGAGTCTTCTTTGTAACAGTTATGACACAAGTACTTATCATCTTCTTCGTCAGGAATATGCATTCTATGTGACTTAGGTATGCACAATTTGTGAAAAGCTTTTGTACATTCATCGCAACGTAGTTCATATTTTGATCTTATCATCTTCAAACATACATGGCAGATTTTTTTCTTTTCTTTACACTTCTCTTTTTTTACTTTACATTGTTTAGTCGATTGTACTTCTTCGTGTTGCCTCTTTGTTCCTTTTTTGCTGCTTTCTTTTTCCTGTAAAGCACGCTTAGCTGCTTGTCCATCTTCTCGTTTTTTCTGTTTTCTTCTTTTTTTCTCTCATCTTCTTCTTGCAATGCACGCTTTGTTTCAAACATAACTTGACATTTCTTAGCAGTTATTGCAAATGGAAACCTTTCGACTTTCTTTATTCCTTTTCGTTGTGGCGCGTCTGGCCTGGTAAGATAATGTCCCAATAATTCCGACTGCACAATTGTTACTGCATTACTTGGTAACGGGTTCTCTATTCTACTTGTACTTGGTATAGGCGACTGCACCTTACTGCAAAGTTTACTTTGAGAGTTTTCTTGTAGGACGTTCTGGTCAAAATCTGAACAGTTATTAAATGCTAATGAACTAGCATTTGTTTCAACATTGTTTAGCAGTTCACTAGCATTTGTTTCATTGTTGATTATTGTGGGCAGTTTACTAACATTCGTTTCGTTATTCTTTACTGTAGGCAATTCATCAACATCTGCAGAATTATCTGTTGCGGGTTTAATTACAACATTTTGAAGAATGTTAATTGTCCTGTTGTATTGGGCAATGTTTTCAACATTGTTATGTACAGTATTATCCTTTTCGTTTCAAAATGTTTTCAAATTCGATATAAATCAAAAAATTAAATATTTTGTCGGGAAACACTTGATCAAGGCTTTTAAACTTTTGTACTTTTTCTGTTCCAACAATGTTTAAAAACGTGTTATATTGCATTGAAATATCTGGTACAGGGTTAAGAATTTCCGTATCGTTACTATTATTTACTGCACCTAAACATTTTGAAAAGTCAATAGCGTCCGGATTAAATGGGCACAATCCGCATGCTTTAAACCCATTTATAAGTGTTTCGGGTTTAATACTTAATTCAACTACCTTTTCCAGCAGCGGTGCAAAGGATATTCTATTTAGTACTTGTTCTGGATGATCAGCGTACCATTCTCTTACTGCTTGACGCCAAGCCATTTTTACAGGTCTAAAAACAGCAACATCTGCAGGCTGTAAAATCCTGGTTGCATTGGGGTATAGCGCTATAACTTCAATTTGCAGTTCTTTGCATAACACACTTAATTCTTAAGTTAAATGGGATTTATGCCCATCCACGAAAAGTATGACTGGAAGTGTCATTTTTTTCAATTAGATATGGATGAAAAACATTTGCTATATATTGAAAAATGTTTCGGCAGTCATCCACCCATTGTCGCTACGTCCGATACCCACCCCACTCCGGATTAACAGTTTTTGAAATTTTTTCTGGTATTCTTTGATAAGGGTAAATTATCATAGGGCAACACAACACTGCACACCGTCTGCTGAGAAGGTAAACATAACAGTAATATTTTCCTTAGAAGAGCCATGGTCTATGCTATAGACATTTTTTGCACCCTTTGCAGCAAAAACCTTCCCAGTTGAAGGGCATATCTGGAATCCTGTTTCGTCTCCATTAAAAACCCTTGCAGGATCTTTTATGACTTCTTCCAATTTCTCCTCTTTAATATAACCTTCTATTTCCAAAAACCATTTTCGAATGTCTTTCTCTGACACACAGGAACTTGCTGCGGTGACAGCTTCGCTTGTTCTTTCGGTAATTTCTGGGTGTCGTTTAAGAAAAGCCTTAAAGTGATTAGGATATTAGATTAATAACTGTGGCAACATGATGGTTTTACCTTTAACCAGCCGATTCCGGGTCGATTGTTTTTAAACGGGTTTTCACGAAGATTGGAATTTAAAAATTTCTGAACACTTCGTGTGATATCGTCTGCTTTTCTAGGAAACCCTTTTCTGGCAAGTTCCTTTATCCACCTATATATTATAACAACACAAATAAAATAGATATGCCGCTAATGTAAACAACATATTAACCTGTCTCAAATTTTGTTGAACATAGGTACCTACCTAACTAAAGTCTCTTCTTCTTCAGAAGAAAGGATTGGTGAAGGTCCAAAAGTGTCCTTATGGCCAGGATTTTTAATTTTAAATTCTATAGTCGATTTGGGAATGCCGTATTTTTTAGCAGTAGCTCTATATGAACTGCCACTCTGAACTTCGCGAATAGCTAGCTCAAGGTCAGATTTCACATATTCACGTATTTTCGGCATTTTGGAAATCTAAAAAACATTTTCCTTTATTTATATTCAATACGATAGTTATTGGACAGGTGTCCAATCACTGTTAGAAATGAATAAAAATAAAAATAAAAAATATTATAAGCATAAGTCGCAATAACTAATCGGTAGACGCAACCTTGGGCCATGTTTTAAAATTTCAGTTATTGGACAGGTGTCCAGTAACTAAAAATTTTCGTTTTCATCGATACAGTTATTGGACATTAAATATTCTGGTTTTAAAGGTTAAAAATACGAATTGCCGCTATCTGGAGTACTAGACAAACACCTTAGGATTTCATTAATATATTGCTATGATATTTAGAGGTGTTTGATTTGTCTTGAGTATTGTGATTCCTGGAGAGCAGTTTTTGAAATGCTTGCTGCAATTCTATTTGTGATTGGAGTTTTATGAACACTGTAAGGTTTTGATACTCTAACTTTTAAACTCAGGGTTGCTTATTTTTGCTATAATTCTTGTTATAAATTCTAATAATTGTTATTTTTCATATGGTTTGTTTTTACTGAAAGAAAAAAAAAACACAACAGATTGATACGAATTTTATTTATGTTAATTGTAATAAATATAAATGAGCAACTGTGAGAAAATTCAAATAAAGAAAATTCAAAACCCTTTAGTTCTCACAAGAACTTTTGTACTCTAAATGTACATTTAAATTATACAAAAAGGAGAACTACAGCGAAAACTGAAATCACAGTTACGGTGCACAAACGTCCCCTGTGCTTGGTAAGTCAGAACTCACGCATTGTCGATGTCTGCGTCTGTTTTTATGATTTCGTGGATCCTCGGTTCTATTTGCCGTGCGTGCGTTGAACTTAAGTAATGATGAATTTGGAATTACGCCGGAATCTTGATTTAAAATGTTGTCTTTGAATTTGTAAATAAATCTACTTTCCCATGCATCGAGTTCTCTGCTGTTTTTTACGGATTTTAAGAGTTTTAAATCCGATATTAAAATAGGATGTTCAGAATCTAAAATATGTGCTGCTACACAAGATTTTTCGGGTCTGTTAAAACGAAAGTGCGATAGGTGTTCTTTAAAACGTGTGCCTAATTTCCTTTTGGTTTGTCCAATATAATGCATGGGACAAGTAGAACAGTTTATTTGATAAATTTCTGACTGGTCTTCTGTCGACAAAGGGTCCTTGGTGTTACCTAGTAGATTTTTGAGACATTTAGATATACTAACGGATTGTTATATTTTATAAAAAACAAAATATTTTACGAATTTAATGAATTTACAAGTACTTTGATAAGAGCCGGCAAAAATGATATATCTTTGTTTAATGTACGTTGTGCAAATAGCGGACTTTTACAACAATTAAAAAATTTACTAACAAAATTGATAGCTCTCGATGTATCAATAACAGACATGCGAGAAGTAGAAGAGGAAGAAGAAGAAGAAGACCAATAACATGCATACTAAATACACAGATGCGCTGTTGCTATGCTGTGAACATTCCAAGAAGATGACGTCATTGTACACAGCTGCTACATATGGATAACATTCCAAGAATATGAGATCATTGTACACAGCTGCTACACACATTCCATTCATTATGCTCCATATAGCTAAGATTCCCACGTTGTTACACAGATGTGCACCACGTGTGGGCTGCAAGTTTCTAAATTTAACTCTTCTTTGTTGCTATGCTGTGAACATTCCAAGAACATGACGTCATTGTACACAGCTGCTACATATGTCTAACATTCCAAGAAGATGAGATCATTGTACACAGCTGCTACACACATTCCATTCATTATGCTCCATATAGCTAAGATTCCCACGTTGTTACACAGATGTGCACCACGTGTGGGCTGCAAGTTTCTAAATTTAACTCTTCTTTAAAGGTTAAAGCAGATGCTTTTCAGAACGTACTGTTTGTAGTAGTGGTGGTGCACTTTGCATATCAAGATGCAGAGTATTTCAGAGTTGAGCAATAATACTGTAAAAATTATTAATAATGCTTTACGTACAATAAAATCCATCGATGAAGTGGAAAGGTGGATTAAACTTGTAAATAAAAATATTTTAATTGTAAGTAGAGTGATTAGTAGTAAATCTATTCGAAAAAAACATGAAAATTTGTTAAAATTGGAAGCAAATCTTGGTTTATTAAAAGGTCAACGACAGAAATTGAAAAGTTTAAAAATTGGACTATTGAAGAGTGGATCGGGTATTGGAGGGATAAAAAAATTAAAAAGCAATAAATTAGTTTGGGAGGATGTTGAATCATGCTTTAATAATAGAATAAAAACTGGCATTATTGTAAATTTAGGCTATAAAGATTATTTGGCGGGGTGTGGAAAAGATGCTCGATAGGAATACAAATGGAAATTATTCTGAACATTTTTTGATATTTTAACTCTAAGTACTGCCGCAATGAGAATGAAGTTTTTTTTTTCTTCAAAGTTGTGGTGTTAGACAATATGAAATAAAACAACTTTTTTTTAACAATAATTAGGTTTTTATTAGAATTGTAGGTTAGGGAAATATCATACATTATGAAAAATTAAATAACGACATGTTTTTGACTACTTTCTGAAAGAAAAATATAAACTGAAAAATACTTAATTACTGGGGACGATAGTCTTTCTTTGTATTGAAAATTGGCATTATACGCTGAGATTCTAGTTTATTTTTTATAAATCCCTCTCTCCTTTCATGACCACAAACGGCAGCACAGGCTTCAGTTACCAATTTTACGCATCTTTCAGTTGCTTGAGTGTGACAGGGCATCAGACGAAATTTTTCCAAAATTTCTCTCTCTATGAGGTTTAGGTCACTAATTGCCTCGGAAATCACTTGCGTATTTATTATTTTAGTTAGTGGAGGTTCATTCGTATTTTTCCAATCTATTAAATCGACGTAGTCCTCGGCAAAAAAGTTTAAAGTAGGTACTTTAAAAACGCGAATCGGTGCAAGTCCTGAGGATGTTTGGCGGAATTTTAAAATCCTCCGAAGTGCTAGCTCTTTAATATGTTTTCTTTCGTCGGCTAACATCCCAATCAATATATTTTCGGAGTGGCCAAAAACCCATTACGCTGAATTACAGGGTCTATGACTGATTGCAAGTTGTCTGGTAAATATCGGGATAATTTTATAGTTTCGAATAGGTGTTTTGCACCGTAAACGCAAAATGGCTCAGTTTTTATTTTAAACCACATTGGTGCATATACTTTTAAAACAAAATTAGTGAGTGTAAGTAGATCTTCAGAAGGTACATCGGAAGAAACATACAGCCTTAGAATTCGGTTAGCAGTTGTAAGCCACCGTGAATGACAAATTTTGCCTGGGCTTCTTTTGGCTAAGTTTTCTTTACAAGATCCGGTATCAATAGCTTGGCAGATTTCCAGTAAATATAACTGATCTGTACTTAAATCTTGTTTAGATTTAGTGATGACTGGCAACGCTCATCCAATTGCACGAAAATCTGCAACTGGTAGTTGTTCGCAATTATATAGCGATTTTCCAATAGGCCCCGTGAAACTTCTAGGACCAGTTGTTGTTCCATCAAGGTGTTCGAAAAGATGACGCAATGTTAGTTCGTTGCCATGCAACTGACAAATAAGCCATTGTAGGGGTCGCTGACACTTCCCTTCCAGAAGGCGAATAATCCCAGCCTTATTTCCAGTGTTTACTGCGGTTCCATCGCAGCCAATAGCTAAAATATTTTTTAAAATAAATCGATTTCAAGGACAGAAATGAAAGAATGTGCCTAAATATGGTTCTTGCGTCGCCAGATTTCAGAGAAATATGCCCTATGTATTCAGAGCAGGGTTCCTTTAGCAAACTAATATGTTCTTCGTTAACAACTCTTCGACGATTCTCTTCGTTAATTAAAGTTTTATCTTTTCGACCATCATAAAATATTCCAAAATATTCTTGCTTAAAATCAAGAGGAGTGCTTATTAATGTAGTTCTAGCTTTACAACGAGATCGACGAATTTTACTACGATCTACAACTTTTGTTGTATCATTCTGGGTGATCAAACCGATATCTTGTAAAGTGGCATACACGATAGCAGCTCCCGCTCGATCAGAAACACCATAACGGTCCAATGTTCTGGCCACAATCGGAAATAAATTGCTGGTAGTGGTGGCAGTAACTGTGGTTTCAGACGGAAGCGAAGGTGGGTTATTTTGAGAAACTAGACTGTCATTTTGTGCAATTGTTCTTACCCTCGAACTTGTTGTAGTGGAGCTGGTACTGGCTCCAGCATCAGACATTAATATCGCTTTTCTTAATGCTTCCTGTGTATGTTTTCTAGACATATTAATTTCGTTTTTCTTTGTAGAGACTCGCTCTAAGGAACCTATCATCATTTTTCGGTTACCTCGCTGATCGCTTAAAAACTCTCGCTCTTTTGTAGGTACTTTTCGGCTTTTTTCACAGGAACATTCATGGAATGATTTACATTTACAAGTTGCAATGTCGAATAGACTCTTGCTCTCGTTTATAAATTTTAATAATTTATCTTTGTAACTGTGCACATTCTTTCTATTTTTGTACGATTTTAAAATATTTCTATACTTGTTGTGATATGCTTTAATCCGCGGTACGATTGTGCGATGTTCTACAATGGGTATTGAAGCTTTACGCCACATTGCTTCCACTTTTGTAGTTACGATTTCACTAGTGTCATGCACCAAGTTCTTATATTGCTTTTTTCTGCACTATTGGCTACCAAAATGAATAGCTTCATAACATCATCGTAAGTTGGTAAGATGTTATTTGGTAATTCGCTCCCCGAACCAAATACAGGACATTTTGCGTCACTACTACGTAAAGCCATAATATAATGAGAGTAATGGAAAGACAAACAAAAGCTCACGACCACAGAACAACGCGTACTAAAACAATGAATCATGCGATGCACGGCGCACACACGGGCGCATGAGCGAAATACGCCATAAGTGGGGCTGGCAATAGTTGCAAATATTAGGACTATCGCCCAAAATATGTTGGTTTAATTTGATAATTGAACAGTTTTCTCTAGATAACTCAACAAATCCGTATAAATATTGTTTTTAAACTGAAAAAATATGCCTAATCATAATATTTTTCCAAAATATTTTACAACCGTAATAAGTAAGTGACATAGCATCAATCCCGCACCCCGCGCAAACGATACTCGTAATTTTGTTTTTCCCCATATAACAGCGCTCCACCCTAATAAAGATCCGCAAGAATTTTTTGCAAAAGCTTTTAGGAGCTTTTCTGTAAAAGTAAAAAAATGTTTGCAAAATTCAATACTTAAAGTTAATGTAATATTTAGCGCAAACTTTATAAAACCTAGTACCGGAGAAATAGATTTGAAGACATTTGCTACCAAAAATGAAAAAATTGATGTAGGTACTAATTTAAGACAGTGGTATGGTGATTATGTGGAGAACAAATTGTTAACAAAATTAGAAGAATTTCAGGAGCGTGACTCAGGTTGGGCTTTATTAGAGATACTACATTTAAAAGTTAATTTAAACAAGTATACACCTTTTACGATAGGTAGTTATGTAGAATTGCCTGCAGATATTAAAAAGCGAAAAGCAATAGTTAATGTTAAAAATGATGATGAATATTGCTTCCTGTGGTCAGTAGTATCGGCATTGTATCCCACTAACTCGCATTCCGATCGGCTATCTTCCTATCCGCAATCTTCCTATCCGCACTTCAGTGAAGTCTTAAAATATTCAGGAATAAAGTTTCCCATAAAATTAAAATATATACCTAAATTTGAAGAAATGAATTCTTTGCATATAAATGTTTATACTTTAGAAAAATGTAAAGGTAGTACGTATAGTGTACTTCCGATTTATATTAGCAAAAATATTCAAATTAATAAAAAAGCTATACATTGGTTAATGTTACCAATTTCTGGAGTTGGAGGAGGAGGTGAAGGTGAAAATCAATTTCATTTCTGCTGGATAAAAAATTTATCTCGATTAGTCAAATCACAGTTAACTCAGCATAAAGCAAAAACCTTTCTGTGTGACAGATGCTTGAATCATTTTTCATCCGATCAATCATTCAAAAGACATGCCGTAGATTGCTTCAATGTAAATACAACTAAAATTAGAATGCCTGAACAGCATGATAAGTATATAAAATTCACAAATTTTAAGATTTAGAGTATTTTGGAAAATATTGATAGGGGATCTACAGCAGAGGTAATGGATGATTATGATGATAATGATGATGACGGCGATACTATTGGAAATAAAAGTGTCATGTATCAAAAGATACTCCTTTCAGTATTGCATATTATTTGCAGTGCTCCTATAATGACAACTTGTCAAAATTTAAGATATACCTATCGTGGTACGGATTGCATGCAATGGTTTGCGAAAGAATTGCAACGTTTAGCATTTGAATTATCGAATATTTTAAATACTGTGGTGCCCATGAACCCTTTAAGTGCAGAAGAAAATGCTGCCTTTAAACAAGCTATTTCGTGCTGCATATGTGGACAGCCTTTCAAGGTAAAAGATTTACGTGTACGTGATCATAACCATTTAACAGGTGAGTATAGAGGATGTGCTCACCAGCATTGTAATCTTAATTACAAAGATTCTCATTACATACCTGTGCTCTTTCATAATCTCAGTGGTTATGATTCGCATTTCATTATAAAACCCATAGCAACTTTGATTAAAGGTGGGGTTAGCTTGCTACCCATAAACAAGGAAAAGTACATATCATTTACAAAATATGTGAGCGGGACCAATGTGCAGTTTCGATTTTTGGATTCCTTTCGCTTCATGGCTAGTAGTTTAGATAAGTTGTCTTCAAATTTACCCATAATTTAAAAGTAATCACGCGTAAATTTTGCAAAAGCGATAAAGAATTTGAATTATTGATTCGTAAAGGTATATTTCCCTATGACTACATGATTCCTTTGAAAAACTAAACGAGCGAGCGCTTCCGGCAAAAGCAAAACTTTTTAATCAATTGCGAGGAGCGGATATTTCCAGCAAGGAGTATAAACATGCGCAACATGTATGGAATACTTTTAACGTGCAAACACTAGGGAATTACGCTGATATTTATCTTACAGCAGATGTGCTACTTTTAGCGGATGTTTTTGAAAATTTTCGGGAAAATTGCATGAAAACGTACGGATTAGACGCCCTACATTTTTTTACCGCTCCTGCGCTTTCCTTTAGCGCAATGTTAAAAATTACAGGTGTTGAGCTTGAATTACTGACCGACATTGATCAGTTAATGTTTATCGAGCGAGGAATTAGAGGCGGCATAGCTCAGTGCTCAAATCGTTACGCTAAAGCTAATAATCGGCATATGGGTGAAAAGTATGTGGAAACCGATCCAGAATCATACATAATGTACTTTGATATTAATAATATGTATGGTGCAGCCATGTCTGAGTATCTACCATATGGTGATTTTGAATGGATGAATGATTTGGAAATTTATAATATAGATTTGCTTAATATTACAAAGGATTCAGAAATTGGATATATTTATGAAGTTGATTTAGAGTATCCTCAACATTTATTCGAACTCCATAAAGATTTACCATTGTGTCCTGACCATTGTATACCCCCTCTATCTTCAAAGCATACAAAATTGATGACTACATTATTTAAAAAGCATCGATATGTAATACATTATCGTAACTTGTAACAAGTCGTAAATCTTGGATTAAAAATTTCAAAAATTCATCGAATATTAAAATTTAAACAAGCAGCTTGGCTTAAACCCTACATATATTTAAATACAGATTTAAGAAAATTGGCAAAGAACGATTTTGAAAAAGATTTTTACAAACTTATGAATAATGCGGTGTTTGGGAAAACGATGGAAAACGTGAGAAAATACAAAACAGTAAAGCTGGTATCCTCATGGAGCGGAAGGTACGGCGCTAATTCTTACATATCAAAACCAAACTTTCACAGCTGCATCATTTTAGATAAAGATTTAGCGCTTATACAATTAAGCAACATTGAAACAGTTTTTAATTAACCGATATATGTGGAATTTTCAATTTTAGATTTATCAAAAATTCTGATTTATGATTTTCACTACAATTACATTAAACGTGAAATCGGTATTGATTCAAAATTGCTCTATACCGATACAGATAGTTTAATATATCACTTTACTGTTCCCAATATTTTTGATTTTATAAAAAAAGATATTCACCGATTTGATACGAGTGATTATCCGATAAACAATCAATACAACCTTCCGCTAGTTAATAAGAAAGTACTTGGCTTGATGAAAGATGAGGTAAATGGGAAAATTATTATCGAATTTGGTAGGTTTACGTGCAAAAATGTATGCTTTCATGATATTGGAAGAGGAGAAGAGAGAGCAGGAGTGTCAGAGGCAAAAAGAAGAAGAGGAGGAAGAGGAAAAGATGGATACAACTACAAAGAAGGCTAAAGGAATTACCAAAGCTTCTATGAATCAAATTACTTTTGATAATTATAAAAATTGTCTTTTCAATAACGAAGCTGTATTTTGTGATCAGCGAACAATTCGATCAAAACATCATAATGTGTTTTCCTTAAAACAAAGAAAAAAAGCTTTGGACTCACACGATGATAAAAGAATAGTAAATTATATTTACACAGATACAGTGCCTTGGGGTTATCAACCTCCCACTCTCCACTCCGCAGCCGCCGCCGCCTCTACCAACATATAAAAAGAGAGAACCAACCACTCAATTCAGAGCTTCCCTCACTTTGCTGTAGTAATAGTAGTAGTAGCAGCAAATCATTAACGATGGCGTTGTTCGTACCTGATATCGTTAGACGTGTGAGTGAAAAATCTCAACAAGTTTTTAAATGTGATTTATATGATGCTATTAGAGGCAATGATTTGGATACGGTAAAAGTGCTATTGGAAAAAATGGGATTCGGTCTACACAACAACACTCTTACATGGGCTGCAAAATTTAAAAATGTTGAACAAACTATTGTAAATGAAATTTTAGACAATATGTTTCGCGCTTTCAAAATCCTCACCCCAATTGTTGATGAAGTAAGAAAAAACAAATTGGTACCTAATAACAGTATGGAACTTAATTACCTACTTTTAAAATTGGATGTAAAGTGGTGCTGCACGATTCACGAACATTGCTATCTACTAAAACTTTTCTCAATGGACGAAAACGATGACGACGTCCTGGCCGCCGAAGAATACAAATATTTCACGAAAGCTGGATGGCAGCAGCAGCAGGAGGAGCAGTACCCGCTTTTTCTTCATGATGCAGTATTCGAAGCTGCATATATGGCTAATTGTGGATTTTTAAAACATGTGTTCGATTATCTGAATGCTCACAATATAGCTTACGTTTATCAACCTCAACAAAACCAGAAGTACATCCTCAAGTGGCTCGATGAAAATATACAAAAAGCACAGCGTGGAGAAGATGTCGGCTGGCGATGCGGACCCTGTTCTGCACCATGGCCATCAACTTCACCGCAAGATTATTTAGATACTTACTCTCTGTTACACTAATTGATAATAAATAAAATGTATATATCGATGAAATAAAATGCATATTAAATATATAATGTTTTATTTTACCTATTTCAATACATAAGCTAAAAAATCTTATCTAACTTAATAATAATGAATATGAGCTAGAAACTAATTTGCATAAATTAATTGGAATTGTCTATTGCCCAATTTAATCGTCACACTTACAGGCTGTAAGTGTAACGGGAGCACCGGAGGTGGCAATTCAAAATAATACGACTGCTGAAATTGCATAACAGTCATACCTCTAGGTGCTCCGGGGCCTGGTGGTGGTGGAAGTGGTGCCGATGCACGTGGTGGCGGCGGTGTCCACACTAGATGTTCCGGTGGAGATGGCGTTTTCCAGCTGGAATTGTGAAGTTGGGCGTGGGAGTTTGCCACCCTTCTTCCCTGAACAACTCACTCGTCCTGCACAAGTCACACCCGCAACAGGATGAACAACAGCATTCACTCGATTGATCGCTGCTGATTTCTTCTTCTTCTTCACTTTCACTACTATCAATTGTTATCAGCTCCATATCTTCTTCTGATTGTAAAGAAGACAGCGGCGGCTGGTACTGTTGATCCCATTGCGGAGGCTGCTGAGGTAGTGGACGCACCTGGCCCCTCTTCTCAGCCATAGTTAGCGATTGTTCAGCAATCATTTTTGATTGTAATGATGTTTGTGAATATATTTGTAGACTAAATTTGTAAAGTAAAGAGTTGAAGCTTTTATTGTATTCCCCCACACTACTCACAGACCATGCAAAAGTCGCGAAATTCGCACGATGCGGGTGGTACCAGATGTCTGGCTGCTGCTAATACACAAAAGTCGTGTGTGTGCAAAATTTTCTTCACATGATGCTAGTGCAGATGTTTGCAGCAGCAGCAGCAGCAGACCAACGGGAAGCAAATATTAAACGCACATGTGATGACATTTCAAAGATTTACTGCTGCCACATGTTTTGTTCTTGTGTGAACCAACTATGTAAAATTTTCACATTCTGTACAGCACATTGTTTAATTGCTCCAATATGGTTACCACAACATTTATAGTAATCACTTGTATATTTTTTCTTTAATTCTTTCATATTTGGACAGCGTATACTTAATAAATCAATCACTTGCATGTCAGGCTTTTTATGTATTTTAGTGAACCAGTTCTTCTTTTCTAATCCTTTAATAAATATCTCATCATCACTGTCCACGTGATTGGAAATGAATGCTGATAGCTCTTCGCAAGGTAATTCATGCTGATTATTACCGTTCCATTCCAAACCGTGCAGGTTAACTGTAAGCCAAAGTACCTGGCTTTTAAACTGATTCGAAAGAAATTCGTACGGTAAAGGTGATGCTACAATTTGATGAATTAAATTATGTGTATCGGCATCATAAATAGCTATTTCCTTGCATATGAAATTGCTATTTTTTAGCTGAAAACCTTGAATATCAACAAATTTCATTTTGACGGCGGCGGGGTGGTGGGGTGTATTACCTCTAGCACAACCAATAACTAACTAATCAAAGTAGCATAAACGACTCTAATTTATTATTCTTATGTCACTAGTTAAGGGATTGTATTTTACCTTGCGATCGAATAAAATCAATGCATACGCTGTCGTATTGGCTGGTACATCGCTATTAGTCTCAAATTCAAGTCTAATATCTACAGCACCACCTTTCAGTGTTTCATTTTGCCGCGAACAATCTATTACGGCAAGGGGAGCTATAGTTTTAAAATCCGCAGGTGAAAGCGCAGGTTGATTATCACGCTCATAATAAGATGACTGAAATTCTGCATACATTTCATACAGGTGTGCAAATCGATTATTGGAAAAATCTAAATTTAAATTGTCATAGGGATATCTTTCTGAATTAAGGTAAAGAGTAATATTCCCTAAATCGCAAGTATCGAATCTGCTCATGTTTTTCGTCAATTGATTTTTACGATTTGTTTGAAATCCCACAATGATATAACGAGGTGTTTCAACTTGGGTAGCATTTTTTATAGCCCAAGTATGTCTTTTCGTTTGCTGCAACGTTGGATACTCATGCAATTCCCAACTTCTAAAATTAATTTCCAATTGACTGCTCTGCTCAATATATTTTAGCAATTTTAATCGATTTACATCTGCTACGGAGATATGAGGTACTCGCCAATATACTTTGGTTAAATTAACTTTAAGTTTTTCGTCTTCTGAAGTATTAATAGTTGCATTTACATCATGGTTGCCTCTAATAAGGACTAATTCTTGTCTGACATTTATTAAAATTTTCCTAAAGTCTTCGGAAATACCCATCAACATTTCAGGAGGTATGAATATCATAAAATTACCTTTGTCATCGACTAAGGTCGGAATATTTTCTTTGACTGATGACCAGCCTGCATTTTCCAATCGAATACTTTGATTCGCGCTATGTGACACGTATCCTTTTATTGCGGATGTTACATCTACATTTCGCACACGATCAACTACTGCACCGTTAAGTTCATATCGAATTTCATCTATTAAATAAGAAATGCCAAAGTTTACAAATTTACCTGTTGCTGTAGGCGTATCTCCTGGATCCTTTACTAATTTACCCTCAAAGCATACAACACTCTTACAAGGTAAAGTATATACGTCTTGATGTAATATAGGTATGCGTATTTCATCATTGTTGTTAAATGTGGTAGACGAATAAGGCTGATGGGTGTGTTTTTCCGCATAAATAATTGAATTGTCTTGGAAAGCTTTTTCCGTAACATTTAATATTTCTGAAACAATCATTTTTGACGACGGCTGCGGCTGCGGGTGGGGGAAAAACAAGTGCTCTTAATGCGACAAAGTATTAAAATTTTTCGAATATTAATATCAAAACTTAGTTTAATAGCAGACCAAATGCCGTTTCTTACTTTTGAAAAACCCGCCACTTTTGCTTACTACTACTACGACTACTACTACTATTATCAACTAGACGAAAACCTAAGGTTTTGAGAAATTGTCTATTTTCAGATGTTAATCTCTCAACTGGTGACAGCTGACTAATGCTTTTTATTGAAGCATCGGTGCTAATATAGCGTTGCTGCTGTTGCTGGCTTACACAATTGTATCTAACGACCATCGTGTTTCTTGAGGTGCAACCTTACCGTGATGGTTTCACCACGAAAATTGATCAATGTACCATCTTGATCGAGTATTTTAAGGGTAATCTGATCGATAACTCGCGTGTTGATTGGCAGATAGATAACATTGGAAGCAGTTTCCACAATTTTGTATCCGGGCGGGACGGTGGGAAAGAATTGATGAATGCGATGTATGGGTGTACTATTATGATAAGTACCCAATACAATATTACAATCAATACATATACTATTGACTTTCAATATTTCTACAGGATATTCTGAAATATAATTACCATAAGCTTTCAATTTTTGCGGCCGAAAGCCTAATAATGATCCAATGCTGTCTTTAGGTTGAAAATTAATTTCCAAAGTTGATTTAATTTCGGATCTGAGTGTATTGTTATTAGCCATAATGCGTACGAACGGATCTACACGACGTTCTTGAGGTACATAGTTTTCATCGTCAGCAGCAGCAGCAGATCCACTTATGGTTTCATTACCACTACCTTTAATAGCGATCTTCTTTCCCCTATCTATACCTAGTTCACGTCTAATATACTTATTAATATCGCTAATTTCATAAGAGCCTTCAGGTATTTCAATTACAGCATTTCTACCATCTGCGTCTACGTAATGAAATTTGTTGTTATGCGATTCCACATTTGGTATAGTATTGAAAGTTTCAAAGCTAATTAAGCCTATGACGTATTCAGCTTCTGGATCCAGATGAATGGCTGGATATTGAGCGCTGAGAACAGACTCGTTCCCAGACAGCGTAAACGTCCACGACATGTTTAATGTTGTACAGCTGAACTCTAACTAAAACAGACCATCTGCAACCCATTAATTTTAATTACACAGTAGTAGTTTATTGTACAAAAACAAGAGGCACAAGTGACCGCAGTTTTCGGTATCATATGTCTGGAATTGCTGATGATTATATTTTATGCTGCTACCATCACCACGACTTGACAAGTAATTTGCAACTTCCTTTGGCGGCTGTAGATTGCCAAAGCTATCGAAATAAAGAGCACTTTTCCCACGCTTTATGTAAGCAATCCAGTGCGTTCCTGGATTCTCTTTGTTATCCAGATTTACAATGCCGCACTCTGTGGCCCGAACATGTTTCGGTAAATCATTTCTCATAAAGACACCTCGAAAATTAGGAATTTTTAAGCGCTTAGCGTATCCGTACAAGTCGATGTTTGTCAAGGCGCGATTAGGTAGCTTCATTACAAGTTTTTTGGCATAAACACACCGTAGCCGCTTTTGTAAGGTTTCAGATATAATCCTTTACCCATAGATATGGCTTCCATGGTCTTATTGTGTCTCTGAGCCTCTACCAATTGTTTTTTCGCAGCATCAGCGTCCTTTACAGCCTTTGCAATTCCAGCTGCTCCACCACTTAATGCACCTAGAGCACTAAGTCCAGCAAATATTGGAATTAGAGGTAAAATCCCACCTTTTTTAGGGACAGTTTTCACACGTGGAGCTTTAATAGCTTTTCGTTTCATATTATTGATGGCCTTGAAAGCTATTTTACTAGCATCAGTTAAATCAATACCTTTTCTTTTTCGACGACGACGGCCACGGGAGGAGCGCTTTCGTTTGCCGCCGCCGCCGCCACATTCCATTCCCAATTTCACTTTTGCTTTCATGGCTGCAGCTACACCCAAAGCAGAGGTACGTTCACCTAAGCCAGCGTCCGATGATTTTATACGTCCGATAGCTTTTTCAGCTAAAATTCGATCGGCGTTGTGCCGCTCAGTTACGTTATTGGGATACTTTGAATATGCTAAATCGTGTTCACGGCACGCCTGATCTAACCTATTAATTCCAAGATCCCCTCTAGCAATTCGTTTTGCTAATTTTGTTCCCGGACCGCAGTACTGATACCCAGGTAAATGTAATTCGAAAGGTAATTTATTTATGAGCGTGTTGATCACGCCTGCACCTCGTTTGCGACTGATAGGTTTAATGTATCGACGAGGCATTTTATAGAACTGTCAGACATTTGTGATGCAATCACCTTTTATATCAACTGACCATTGATTCAATGCGTAGTTAAAGATCAGCTACCATGCGGGTCGTTAAGCAGAAAGATTCCTTACCTAATAAAAATCACGATAATTGCGCAAACGCAATTTCTACTCGTAGGCATGGACCACTGTTACCATCCAGTATACGATGTATAATTGCCGGTCCATCAAGTGCCGGCAAGACGAATGTAATTATTTCATTATTAAAGGAAGCTAATGGATTACGATTTGAAAATCACTGTACCAACAAAAGTACAAAGATTTAAGCGAATTATTTAAATCTATACCTGAGGTAGGCTACTATGCTTACAACGATGGAGCAGAAATTGTACCACCTGATCAAGCTAAACCTAATTCCGTATTTATTTTTGATGATATTGCTTGCGATAAAAAGGATATTATGAAGGAATATTTTAGTATGAGTCGACATAATAACATAGATTGCTTTTATCTTTGTCAATCATATGCATGTATCCCTAAACATCTTATACGCGATAATATTAACTTGTTGGTGCTCTTTAAACAAGACGATTTGAATATGGAGAATGTGTATAAAAATCATGTGAACACGGATATGACACAAGTTCAGTTTAAAAGCATATGTGCTCTTTGCTGGGTTGCTGATTATGATTTCTTAGTAATAGATAAAGAGAGTCCTATAAATAAAGGTCGCTATAGAAAAGGCTTTGATAGTCATATATACATCTAACAACTGCAAAATCTATTAATCGATAAACTGTTGTGTCATCTGCAACAACTGCTACTGTTTATCTGTCTGTCTGTCTGTCTGTCTGTCTGTCTGTCTGTCTGTCTGTCTGTCTGTCTGTCTGTCTGTCTGTCTGTCTGTCTGTCTGTCTGTCTGTCTGTCTGTCTGTCTGTCTGTCTGTCTGTCTGTCTGCCCGCCTGCCCGCCTGCCCGCCTGCCCGCCTGCCCGTCTGCCCGTCTGCCCGTCTGCCTGTCTGTCTGTCTGTCTATTCAACATATTTAAAATGAATAAGCAAGCAGCAGCTGCAGAGCTCATTAAGACTAGTAAAATAATAAAAGAGAAAGTTCGAGCTCTTAAGGAAGGCAATTTGGAGCAGCAACACTTACTTGGCGAATTTTTTAAACCAGTAACTCAGCAGGTAGAGACTATTGTAGGAGAAATTAAAAAAAGTAATGCAGCACCCCCATCACCATCAATATTGAAATCCAATCGAGCTAAAACGAAAGATGCAAGTACGTCTGTTGTAGCAGATTTATACGGTCGTCATTCACCTGCTAAAAGAAGAAAAATCAAGCAAGATGATATTGCATTAATTTCAACGCCTCCGCCGCCAGAAGTACAATTTCAAAAAATGGAAGATATAGGTGAATCTTTACCATCCGAGGACGAGCTTAACCAACCAATTAAAAGTGTATATACTTCACCTGAAGATTTGGATGCTTTAATTCAAAGCCCACAGGTTATGGATGCATTTTTAGATCAATATGATGATCTTCCAGCAAAATATATTAAGCGCTTTCTTAGAGAAAGACCTACTTGAGGAAGATATGGGGTTGTGCTTGATTTTGATAATAATAAATTTTCTTTTGGTGATTCACAGGTAGATATAAAAGGATCGAATTTAATTGTTAAAGATAAAGTCTACAAAGGCACACCTGGCTTGTTTGAATTGTTATTCACAAACAATCCCAGAGATCCAACTGTAGAAGATACGACAAATTATAACGATATCATTAATAGAACTAATGCGGCACACAGAAAGTATGATAAAAATGAGCAAAAAGTAGGCTTTAATCAACCAAAGTATAAAAAATTTATAAAACCTACACCACCATCCAAAAATACTACAGGTGCTACTAGAAAAACTTATCGAGTTGGTAAAGGTATGATGCTTAAAGAAGTTAGTAATAAACCTTTAGACTATGTTTATTGGGACAATCCAAATGAGCTAGTCGATCGGTTAAGACTACTTTACGCATCACAAGCAGCTGGACATACAAATCATGGTAATGAAATTGTTAGCATAATAGAGGAATTAAAAGAAGCTGCCATAATAGAATAAGTTTAGTCTTAAAATGGCGCTGGACAAGTTTGGACGGCACATTCATCACAGAGAACCTTATTTTGAGACTTTTTACGACGAAGACGATTATGAATACTATGATGTTCAATATCGACGATTAATCAATGTTGGAACACCGTTCTACGAAAATGATGCTGTAAATAAAGACTTTCTAAACAAAGAATTAAATAAGATTTCACACAAACTGTCTGAACATCAAAATGCTGCTAATTTAAATATAACGACTGCAAATCAAATTGTTATCGATATACAGACTGAAATTGATCACCTTTACTCTGCTTTAAAACTAACTAAACCTTTGCAAGCCACAACAGTCGATCAGAATACTCAAACCGTTGAGGAAGATCCTAGCAGCAGCAGTAGCAACAATGAAAGCAAAACAAGCCCAGATGGTCAGTCCGATCAAGAAACAGATCGTTAACGAGCTACATAAACCTGCACGAGTAAATTTTAAAAGAAGACGTGTAATTGTTAAAGGCTTGGACGACCTCCATCAAGCTGATTTGGTTGAAATGATTCCGTATGCCAGAGAGAACAAGGGATATCGATACATTTTAGTAATTATAGACGTATTTTCAAAATTTGTTTGGGCCGAACCGGTCAAGAGCAAAAAATCTAAAGATATTGTTGCTGCAGCAACTAAAATTCTCTCTGAAAGCAAACGAGTTCCAAAAAATTTACAAAGCAATCAAGGTGGAGAGTTTTTTAATAGAGATTTTCAAAATTTAATGAAAAAGAATAAAATCAATCATTATTCCACTTTTAGTACTAAAAAGGCGTATGTAGTTGAACGAGTAAATCGTACTCTTAAATCTATTATGTGGAAAGCGTTTAGTTTGCAAGGTTCCTACAAATGGCTTGCTTTATTGCCACAGGTTGTCGAAAAATATAATAATAGCAAACACCGTACGATTGGAAAGAAACCCATTGAAGTGACAAAAAAGAATGAGCAAGAAATTCTTCGTCGGGCCTACAATCATGTAAAAATAGTCGATACAAGTAGTGTCAAATTTAAGGTAGGTGATCATGTCCGTATTAGCAAATATCGATCACAATTCGATAAAGGCTATACACCTAATTGGACTAATGAAATATTTACTGTTGCTCAAGTTAAGCTAACCAATCCCATTACATACCTACTGAAAGATACGTCTGGACAACTCATTCAAGGTGGATTCTACGACCTTGAGCTGCAAAAGGTCAAGCATCCGGACATCTATCTGGTAGAGCGTGTGTTAAAAAGAAAAGCAAATAAAATGTACGTGAAATGGCTTGGTTTCCCCAATACACACAATAGCTGGATAGATACAGACAATGTAGCTTAACATTATATCTTTGCAGCTTTGAGATGAGATCATTACTTTGTGCTTTCCCAGGAAAATCTTCACATGTGTGCAGCAGCACATGTGTACCACAAGTGGCGAGCACATGTGTGTCTATACAACGTTCACACAACGTTTTTCGCAGCTGCGTCACACATGTGTTTAACAGTTGTGTAAAAATGATGATGATGTTCTTGGAATGCTATGTGTGTGTGATCTTAACGTGAGAATGTCTCGGGAGTGCTGATGACGTCATCACAAGCTCGGATGTAATAGGAGATTGCAGATATTGTGGCGACAGCCGAAATTCCACGTGCAATAAAGAAAATTAATGTTATTATAAATTAATTAATGTTATTATAAATTAATTAATGTATTAACCGTAGGCTACAAAATATAAATGCTTTTACTAACACTATGTGTGTTATTAAAAATAGATTATTATATCTAGATAAGAATTCCAGAACAATAAATGTACAATAAAATTAAATAAATACATTTTATTATGACAGTTGTTTAATTCAACCCCTGCGCGCCTGCGCACTTGCTCAACACAAACACGAACCACACGCCTGCACTAGCGCAGACGCAAACCACACGCCTGCCCCAGCGCAGACGCAAACCACACACATAACCTCACATCTGCGCCAGCGCAGACACGCCCCCTACACAAACACACCCCCTGCGCACACGTTTGCCCCACCCCTGCGCAGACACACCCACACATGCACAAAACACACCCACACGTACGCGCACACCCATGCGCAGACACACCCACACATGCGCAAAACACACCCACACGTATGCGCACACCCATGCGCAGACACACCCATGCGCTAACACAACCTGCGCAGAACACTTGTGCAGAGACACCTTTTGGTCCAGAAACCCCACTGTTTAACTACTATTTATCAATGTTTTTTTTAACATATAGTAAATATTCCAAAATATATATACAAGGAAAAGTAAGTATCCCTAAGTGTTTGCAATTTTCTCTATAACCGGTGCCTCCCAATATTCGTATCGCATGGCGTTGCAAACCAAAGACCCTTCCCTTTGACGAAGAATGTCCCCATACCAAGACTATATAACATAAATGCGAGTGAAAAACAAAAATACACAGTTTTTAATATATGACTTGATACACTGGCCGTAAGGGACCTGAGTAAATATATACTACTACATAGTTTCTTGCATAGCTCATCGCAGTGCAAATCCTAGTTTAAAGTGGGGTCCAGCTTAACACCAAGGAATTTAACAGATATAATATTACTCATGTTGTGATGTTTTAGGGAGGAAATCATCCTAAAATTATGTGTATCCCTTAAGGAGAATATCATGGTCTCAGTTTTTGATTTGTTCAGCTTTAGTTTGTTAGCTGCAAACCAACGCTCGGCATTTGATCGTGCGGCTCGACTGTTATCGACTGCCTGCACTAGATCTTTATTTGAATTCGACATTGTCGTGCCGTCTGCAAAAAATATAAAATCTGTATTATTAACGTTCTTAGCAAGATCGTTTATATATAAGAAAAATATAGGGCCCAAAATAGACCCTTGGGGGACACCTATAATTACAGATCTTTCGTTTGATAATTAGTTATTGCACTTTACAATTTGGGTCCTATTCTGTACTGTCGTTACTAAAATTATATTTAGCAAGTTTGTTTAACAATAAGTCGTGCTGTACACAATCAAATGCCTTGCTCAAGTCGCAGAAGGTTGTGACAATGTGTTCTCCATTTTCAAACGCGTCCACGGTTTTATCCGCCAAATTTAGAATTCTTCTTGATTTTCATAACTAATTGTCAGATTTTCAATTGGTAGCGAGAAATTCTCCCACGGCAGGCCAAGGCAACGAAAATGCAATTCCGATAATGTCTCTTCGGGTATTGTTAAATTTTGCCCGACTTCAAAACTTGGGTGTGCAACATTTGAAATTTGTTTATAAAAATTATTGAAAGTTGCAATAAAAGACTCAAGATTGAATGACCACTGAGCTAAGGTTTCTTTTTTTTTCTTTAAAAAATTCTTGATATTTTTGTTGTCTACTGCCCGACATTCTTAGCATGTGTTTGTCCTCAAACTTTGAAACAAAATCACGTATGTACAGTTTCTTAAATGTTTTGAAGTATTTCCAGTTCGCTTTGGCAATCTCAGCCTTTAATTTTTCAGCTTCATGTTGTATCTTGAGATCCTTCTTTGCCGTGATCTCGACTAATTTCACATGTTCATCTTTAATTGCCAAATCTTTCTCGATAATTGCCAAATCTTTCTCGGTCTTGATCCTCATTAATTCCAAATCCTTCTTTGCCGTGATCTCAAGTTGGAAAAAAAATTAGTCGAGATCACGGCAAAGAAGGATTTGGAATTAATGAGGAAACCGAATTGTTCGGAAGCAAATAGGTTATTATTTTCAAAATAAGATTTGATAGTATTATTTAAGGCTTTTTCATAAATTTTTGATAGGGTAGGCAAAATGGATATCGGCCTGTAGTTGCCAATTTAATTACGGTTGCCATTTTTGTAGATGGGTATAATTAACCCCAGCTCTTCCCAGGTAGCTTAGAGCCAGGGTTCGGAGAAATAATAAGATCGAACTGTAAATCAAATTATTTATAATGTTTATTCAATCCTATTTACAATACAACAATAAATTATGGTATTGGAAAAATGTAAAATGTAAAATTAATAATTTTGTGTATAATAATTAAACACAATAAAAATGTTGCGAAATAAATAAATTTTCCTCTGGGACGAGTTGACTATGGTTGTGCAATTCCTATTTTATTAAACAGGTTCTGCGCCACATTCTCAGCTGATCGATATGCCTGTCTGCGCACGATTATTGGTCATCAGGGCACCCCGGTCAATACGCAGGTCGATAGGTACACCGATGCCGAATTCCAATCAAAAAAGGAATTGAATCTACGGGAAATTATTTACAGGTTTCGGGTTACTAGTCCAATTCATGGACAACACTTCCTCCAAAAATATTCAAATTTTCTTAACCTAACACAATTACACCGATCATAGCTCGCATTTTTTCAAAACGCACGCGAACTAGCGGCTTGGTCATGACATCTGCGACTTGGTTCTCTCCTTGTATGTGCTCCACATTTATTTCACCTTCGCCATATTTTTCTCTTATGAAGTGAAATTTTATGTCGATGTGTTTGGAGCGCTTGTGAAACTCTGGATTTTTTACCAGCTTTATAGCACTGGCGTTATCTATTAAAAGGGTGGGAGTGCTTCGAAGCTGTGTAATCTCCAGCAGAAGACGTTTCACCCATATGATTTCCCTTATCCCTTCGCTTGCCGCTATATATTCAGCCTCGGTTGTAGATAAGACCACACATTTTTGTTTTTGGCTCATCCATCTAATTGCTCCACCACTATATTTACACACCATTCCACTCCTAGAACGTCTCGTGCTGGTATCCCCTGCGTAATCCGCATCGCTGTAGGCTTCTGAGACACCATCTTTATGCTCTGCATGATACAGCAACCCAAACTAAGAAGTTTCCTTGAGGTATCGGAAGATTCTCTTCACAGCTCGCCAATTTGAAGTTTTGGGGTTTTCCAGGGCTTCTGATACCACACTAAGCCAGACAAAACAAAATATTTAAGATTAGTCATGCCTATTTGTCAAATAATTACGGGGAAGTACTCGAACTACTACCAATATAGACACTTCAAGTAATGCAAAAGTACTTCAATTACAGTGGGTACTTCAAGTACTAGAAATTTACTGGAAGTACAAAAAAGTAACTTCAAGTACTGAAAACAAGTACCAAGTACAAGTACATTTATTAAACTACTTCAAGTATTAAGTACTAGGTATTCATTTAATAAAAGATTTCAAGTACTTTAAGTATCTAAAGTACTTTTACTTCAGGTATTGCCCAGTTCTGGTATAATTCTAACAAACAAATGACAGACAAAACTTCTACGTTATATTTTTAAATGTACAAACAATATAAACATTTCAACTTACTTTTTATGGCGAACAAACGCTTTTATATTGCACTGTGGATAATATACAAAACTTCCATTATTACGCGGTTAAAAATTTTAAAAAAGAAACGGAATCTTTGACGTTCGGCGAATATGCCATAATGACAGATTGTCGCAATCCAATTGTTTGTCGAAGGTAGTTCTTGAGTGGTATGAAGAAAAACCAGTCTTTGCTCTGAGCATCTACTACAGAGTATGAGCATTCAGTATGGAGTAGATACCTCTACTCCGGAGAACATACTCGTTTTGATATGAATAAAAATAGTTTCTGTGAAGCGAGCACGTGTTTAAGTATAAAGGAGTTCCTATATGCAAAGCTGTAACCCCGTAACAATCTCAGCTGTTTGCATCAGTCAACTTTTGAACATTGGAAGGGTAGGAGAACAAAAATTAGTTCTTCGGATGAAAATTCAGTTAGTGACAATAATAATAATAATAAAAAAGAAGATTCACAGGCAGCATTTATGACTATAATACAAGATTATCCAATTATATTTTAAAAATCACAGACACCAGCTATTAGGAAATCGAAAAATGAAAAATTAAAACGTATAAGAGAAATGTATGAAAAAAATTTTGGAACAGATATAACAATTTCTCAGTTGTTGAAAAAGATAAATAATATAAAAAGTAGACTCAAGAAAACCGCTGATACAAACAGGACTGGCAACAATAAAATTAAATTAAAAGCCTGGGAAATGCAATTGCAAATCGGCCAAGAATACCATATTTTCTTGCTGACGTATATTTTGATAAATTTGTAAATTTCGACAAATTCTTGAATCATGGACTGAGCCAGGCCATGAAGCATCCACACTTGTAAAAATTTCCATTGCATTGCATGTAGCTTGTACGTTAATACTAGGAAATTCTCTTCTGTTAATCTCCATCTCCATGTAAAGATGGGTTCCTAATACGAACATGAGTACAATATAATGCACCTATTGCAGTAGGGTAATCATATTTTCCTTGCCATCCAAATTTTGCATTTTTGAGTTGGTCGTTTGTTTGCGGAAAATTTATCCACTCTGATGCTCTTCCATATATTGTATTCATAACTTCTGTAATAACCTTTGATGCTGAAGACTGATGAATACCGAGATCTTCACCTACTCCAGACTGGAAACCTGGATCCCCCATATACCTCAAAAAGCACTTCATTTTGCTTTCATTTGGTATAGCACCACCTCTGGTTTCCAACCTGTCATCGCCAAAAAAGTAATGACACATCCACATAACACTTTCTTGTCTAAAACACTTTATAATCCAGATGATGTGTAATTCTCCGTACTGGAGTTGAGTGCACGGAGGCTGCCCATTAACAGACTCCACTTCGTTGTAGTAAATACTCATAGAACTTGAGCATAATTGTTTTTTATTCATATGAATACCGAGTACCTACTCCCTGACAGATGTACATAAGAGTATCTACTCATAAGGAAAGCGGTTACTTCGATTATTACGGCTTATCAACCAATACTTCTACTTTTTATTCGTGAACTTGCCCCACTCGCCGCTAACGCGGCTCGTGAACAACTGTCCACTCACGAAAATAAAGGTATTTTCATCTCTTGTTGCAAAATATACTATTCTTCATAGCAACACTTTTCTTCATAGCAACGACCTTTTGTTGTATTTTATTTAATTTTTTTCCATTAGGTACACGAAAAAATAGCATGTTCTACTCGTAAGAAAAGTGCGTTTTCCAGCTCGGTAAAAATTAATCCACTCGCTCGCTCGTAAATTAAACATTTACACTCGCTAGAAAACTACCACTTTTCTTTACTTGTAAAACAATCTACTAATATTTGCAGACGTTTTACTTAAAAGAAAATAACACTTGCATTTCCACGCATGTGTGAATACACGTGTGTAAATCAATTGCTAAATATTATAGCATGACCAGCAATAGCGTAGAACGAATTAACCCATTAAAGTTAAACCTTAAAAAGTAAATCATCTGTAGCAAGTAGATTTTTTATGTTTAAAACAAATACTTAGCAATAACAAATCTTTGAATTCAATAAATTGATAATATAATAATAAAAAAATAAAACCAAACTTAAGTTTTATTATTTATATTATTTATTTAAATTGAATTTCTTTTATTCTTAAACTAACCTGTAAAAATTATTTACTCTTTACCCGTAAGTTATTAATAAGATCTCTCAAGAGGTGATCTCTCACATTCTTCCCTTGAGACCTCATCAATTTTTTTTAAATTAAAATAAAATAAAAAGTCTCACTTTCTTATTGAGCGACTTTCATCACTTTTCGCGTTACAAAATATTGTGCTTCGCTGCACTGGTGTAGTGTCGCACTTTATGTGGCATGCAGCAAATTTACATATGGAGCCTCGTCCACTGCCCGTCCTGGGACGGCGCGCCTCCTTGAGCTCGCACCTGTTTCAGCTGCGGTCCTGGACCCACTCGTGCCTTCTTTATCCTTCCCCAGTAGTTCTTCACCTCCTCGATTGAGGTTGTTTTTTGGCTGCGGGTCCATTCCATGGTGTCATCGTTGCCGGCGTTGCCTGGTAGGTGGCCTCTTGGCTGGTTGTAGTCCCGTTCCCCATACTACAGCCCCCTTATCCTAGATCTTTCTTATTTGTTGCTCCGGATTTGGGCCCTTCACTTCCTCCCCTTGCTTGACCTGTTGCTTCGTGTTCATAAACTCCTTTTCTGCTCTCCTCGCAGAAGCGCATCCCGGAGTTGGCGATCTTCCATTTACCAAGACCATTTTCCAGTCAGCAATGAACTCCCATCCCTGAGCTGTACTGTAAGTGTTCCCTACCTCCAAAGGCTGCGACTCGACGCTGACACTCGCTGCCTCTGGTGTCGACAAAGCTTTGCTCTCCTCCTCCAGCGTTGAGGCTTATACTATAATCCAGTACCATTAATTCTGTTTCGATCAATTTGCTTGTCTCCTTTTCATTTCGGGGATCTCATGAGATTTCATTTTTCGGGGTGTTTAAAATCTCCATGTTCACAGTGCTCGACTCTGGTCAACTGACCTAACTCACTTTCTGCTCCCTCGAGTAATATCTTTTAGATTTGTAACATTATATACGCCTTTCTTCTTTCCGTTCTCTGTTTTAGCGATCTCATACGTGTTAAGTTTTTTCCCACTCTTTGAGGGTAATATGTTACCCTCTTTTTCTTTTCTATCGAAAGTGCTGCAAAAATCCGTAAAATAATAACAATCATTTACTTTTTTTAACGTTAAATACCCCTGCCGCTGCCCCACTACCATCACCAATCTTCTGCCTACTTTCATTATCACTACTACTACCACCAGCATCAACATCAAGACCAGCACCACGAGCGTGACCACCATCTACTACATCCAGTTCCAGATCCATCGAAAATATGAAATGAACTTGACTACCCTACCCTTTATCCATCAAAATAAAAGAAGCATATTAATAAACTTAGCTTGCATATTATAATTATTAAGACTTACGTAAAGGCTACAGCAAGAGCAAACTTGCAATGTAAAGTTTCCTTTTTGTTTTTTACACTGTGTTTACATTAGGTTGTAAACACAGACACGTACACGTCACAAAAGTCAAAAGTGTAAAATGTTAGGTTAGGTTAGGCGAAACGTGACTGCTGCGCCGTCGCACGACATTCGCTCGCCAGTCGCGCTCGTGTGTACCGAAGTCGGAAGTAGTTATACCTGCATGGTGGATCGGACCCGGCTGACGCCATCCACATCGTCAAGCGCGTATCTGTATGCCTTATGAGTTAGAATGAGACAACAATAAGTTGATTTGGGGAAAAAAATTTGCGTATTGGCCTGTAAAAAGGACATTTTGCAGCAAAAAAAGCCACAAGGACATTTCGTTTAGAAAAAGGACCGACCTTGCCGAAATAGGACGGGTGGCTTCCCTACCTGTAGGTGTAGTTTTTAAATGGATGTTACTTAATAACTTCGTATTTATCACATGATGCCATTCGTTGATAGCGGGTTGCTAATGTTTTAGCAACATTTTTTAAGATTTTTAAATTTATTTGACATATCTTTTAAAGCACCATGCTTGCCTTCGTATCGCATTGTTCAAAGTTTTATTAACGGGCCCATTCGCCTAATAACTTCAGGCTAGTGCGTAATGAAATGAAGTGTAGCGATTAAAGTACAATCGAATAAGTCTTGTAGTTTTTTTATGATACTTAGCAATCAGGTGTTCTAAATTTACGATCATATTTTTTGAAATTCTAGGGGCAAATACTATTTGCATTATTTCCAAGGGAAGGGTTATAGCTTCTCACTTAGGCTGCACATCTAGTGTAAGTTTATCATGCAGTATAAATGGTAAAAATCTAGCTGGACACCAAGACTGGGCTGCTCTTTGATTTAAATAGCCTTTCTACAGTGTGACTAGGCTTGATTTAGTTGGTTGATTTATGCTACCATAGTTAAAAATTTTTACTTTCGTTTAGCTGTACCAAAGTGATAGCTCTGCTTTTAATCAAATAACAGAAAATTTTTTAGTTTGTAATGGATCGCCCGTTCAAGTATATCATGCATAATATCTACACTTACTAAATCACATAGTTTAAAGTATTAAAGTTATTTAAAACACTACGGCTTTTAATTCCAAATACATGTTCATTCCCTGCAGCTTCTAAGGTATGATCTTCATATGAAACACTTGATCGCCAAGTCTCTATAGAATCTGTACATTGAGTTTTTTTGTAAGTTGGGTATGATTTAAACAAATTTTACAGATATGATTTTCTTGAAAGCGTAGCACCATGCCATGCATAAAGTGACCATTTCCTTTTTAGTCAAAAACGTGTTTTAAAAATGTATAAAAATTAAATCAAAATTGACAAAAACACAAAATATTGTACCAAACAAACTTTATTGGTTTTATTGTCAATAAAATATTAAAGAACACATTAAGTTTATTGGTTAATTAATGTTATACTTATACATAAATGAACAAGAAAAGAAAAACAAATATAAAATAACTATCAATATTTTAAACTCATTTATATTTCTCTGAAGAACAAATTTGTTTTAATTATGCAGATGACGACTTCAAATAAGTATCAAACTCTTGACAAGACTGATTTATTTATATTGCCTTTAGTTATTAACATTGCTTTTAGAACAGGAACTCGTAATTGAGTCGTCCATATTTTATTCAATAAAGAGAATACCTCTCTGGTGCATTGGTTTCAGACAGACACCATATATTGCTATGATATTTGGAGGTGTATGTTTTTACTGGGGTATTGTAGTTCCTGGAAGACAATTTTTGGGATGCTTGCTACAATTCAATTTGAGATTGGAGTTTTGTGAGAACTTTAAGATTTTGATTTTCTAACTTTTAAACTCAGGGTTGCGTATATTTTGCTATAATTTCTTGCTAATAAACTGTCAATCGTTTGCGGATATTCATATTGTGGTTTGGTAATACTGTTTATTACACAATCGAAGAGTACCATTTTTTTTCTTAACAACCACCAACGGGTTCACATAACTAGTTGTGGATGATTCTATAATATTATCTGCTAACATTTTATTTATTTCTTCTCTAACTTGTACTCTATACGAAAAAGGTATCGGATAAACTTTAACATTAAATGGAGCTTTGTCATCTACTTCAAGTTTATGTATGTGATTTCTTGCTACACACGGTTTTTCATTAATGAGGTCAATATTTTCACGTACCAGAATATTTAATTGTACTTTATATTTCCAACAAGGGATTCCTATCTGCTCCTCCTTTATAAAGTCACTTATGACATAATTATTTATTTTAATATTATTATTATTATTATATAATCCATCTTTCGTCCATTCTATTTTATCATTATTTATTATAATACATTTTAATTCGCCGTCAACTGTAACCCCTTCTTGTTCTATGAAATCTATTCCAATTATAAAATCTAACTGTAACTCTGGTACGACCAAAAATCTTGTCACATAACTTTTCCTTCCTATTGTAACTTCTAAATTCACTGCTTTCGAAATTGTAGACACTTTTTTCTTTGTTGCAGACAATAACTCCAGTTTCCCTATTTTAATTAATTGTTTTTCAGTTAAAGTTTTATTTTCCAAAATTATTTTTTCTTTGACTAAAGACGCTTGCGCCCCTGAGTCAATTAATGCCAAATAAAATTTGTTACTAAAATTTAGACGAATGAAAGGCAATTGTACTTCCTCATATTGTTCTTCATCATCAAATAATAAAAATTCTTGTGGGTGGCCATAAGTGGTTGTTAAAAACAAACAATCATAAACAGTATTTAAATAAACGAAGTGTTTTTTTCTTCTGCCGAACGTGGTTCTTTATGAACTTGAACCGTCTCAATATTCTCTTCCTCTCTCTCTTCTTCTGATTGTTCATCACGTCCATAACCTCTTGTTCTACCAAAAGTAACCGTATGAATCTTCCTTTGACCATATTCATCATTTTTATCTTTAATAATTCTTTCATATCTATTTCGCCAATCTCCATTCCGGTTATTGAAATTTCCATTATTCTTATTATTGTCATGATACCTTTCTCTATTATAATTATTGTTACTACCATTATAGTTGAATTTTTTATTTTGGGTATTATTATTGTCTTCATACTTCCTCTTGTTTTGTTCAAAATGTGGCCTATTTTGCTCATAATTATTATTCGGTAAATTTCTATTACCCCTCCAATTAAAATCCCTTCTATTTTGGTTAAAACTTCTACTTACATTCTCGTTCATGGTTGCCGCATCGTAATTCCTAATTATTTCTAAAAAATCTTTTATTGTTTTAATATTTTGGACTGCCACTGCTCTTGTAATCTCACCTTCCAAATGCCTTGATAAATGTTGTATTATTTCTTCCTCCGTAATCATTGGTGTGAGATACTTTGCCTTGCTAAATTGCTGCATTATGTAAACCTCCCTTGAACTTCCTCTATTTACCTCATATCTGCCCATGGTCAATTTATTCCTAATTCGGGCCTGTTGACTATTACCCCAGTACTGGTCCAAAAACATTTTTTTGAATTCTTGGTAGGTTGTAAATTTATCCTCTACCAAACTGTACCAAATTTCCGCATTAAATTTTAGTGCATTCCTTACCGTTTGAATCTTTCTATCCTCGCTATTATGTCCTTTTACAATCTGGTCCATTTTAGTGATGAAAATCATTGGAAATTCATTTTTTTTCCTTCAAATTTTGGAGCTCCTTCTGACTGATATGCCCCCATCATTGGCATCATGGTACATTCTAGTAAACCATTAACACTCAGGTTCTCCAGCTTTTGTTCTATTATTTTAAGTTCTTCATCATGCTTTCTATCTAATTTAACCTGCTCATTTTGTATGTTTACTTGTTTTTCTTTAATTTGCACATGTTCAAATTCCAATGCTACGAAACCTTCTTGTATTCCTACTAGTTTCTCTGTTGTGTTATGTTGGGCCTGTTTTACATTTGTCACCTCATTACTTAATTTTTCCAATTTACTGCCAGTTTCTTCATTAACTTCTTGTATGTTTTTAACAATTCGGTCTTCCAAACTTTGGATCTGCTGTTTAACACTATCGTCTAATTTCTTTTCTAAAAGCTGCATTTTTTCTTCCATACTTCCTAGGCTTGTTTTTAAACCTTCCACACGTTCTTCGATTTTCTTTTCCATACAGTCCATTTTCTTGTCCATACTGTCCATTTTTTCTATTTTCTTGTCCATACTGTCCATTTTCTTAGCATTATTATCGATTTTCTTAGCCATACTCTCTTCCATTCTTATCATCAGTTGCATCAATGTATTCAAATTTACTTTTTGTGGTGCTTCTGCCTGTACCTCTTCTTGTCCCTGTTGTTCTATAACCGCTATTACTTCTTCTTCTCTTATATGGTCTTCATTTTCACCTTCTGAATTTGATTCTTCGGCATCAATCTTCCTTATCGAACTTCTTAACATTCTGCGATTTTCTTCTGTCATTTTTTGTCAAATTATCACTTCAAATCTACAAGAAAACTAAATACGAGCTACTTGGGTTCTTTATTAAATGGGTTTATTGTTGAAAAAAAAACTGTATCCCGACATTTACCAAAATGCCTCGGTGTACATCAACGAGCCCCACGTTGTTGGGTGCCAATTTTAATTGCAATGATATGCGTGTGCATGTACTTACTAGAAACCAATTCCCTAAATGCCCGCAATTCACGCAATCCTTAATTATGTTTCCTATGAAACTCTTTATTAACTTTCTCAGGGTCGTTATATAGCTTGTAAGATAGGTTATTAATAAATAAATTTGAAATAGAATAAACACAAAACAATATCAACGTTACATAAAAAAAGTTTTATTTAATAAATCAATTTTTGAATGAAGTTTTCGAAAAAATCAAGTAAATTCTGCTAACTACTATCGTTCTTTAAAAAGACAACACTTATCTTAACGTCTCCTTATTGGGGTATCTTTCACTGGAGCAAACGAAGGATGTCCAACTTCTACTTCACTAGTTTGCTGGTTCCTCAAGTAACCACAAACACTCGCCTTTGGTTTGAATCTTGCTCTGGTGTGTTTTGTATTATTTTAGACTTGGTTTTACCACCATCACAACTGGAAACACTTTCTGGATTGTTTTTTTTACTTGTTATTCTTCTGGAACTTTTCACAATTCGTAGATAATAAGTTGTATTTTCTTCCTTTATATTCACAATCACTTTTACGTTACTTTTAAACTCGTTTTCCTCTTTATTCACCCAGAGGATATAAATTTTTCTGTCTTTGTTTACAAAGACGAGTCGTAGCTGACTAAAACAAATTCCCCATTCTTTTGTCTTCCTTCTTTGATTCCATTTTTTGCACAAACAAGTAAATGTCAGGAGCATGAGTATTCTTTTATACGTTTGTGACATTGACACTGACATCCATAATGACATTCATCGATGCACACACAAGTAAGACTAAAACTTTCTTATGAATTAAACCTTTTGAACAATTCTGAACTAAATTATAATTAAAATTAACATAAATAAAAATTGTATCAATCTGATTGTGTTTTTCTTTTCTTTTAGTACCAACAAACCTTACAAATATGAAAAATATAAATTATTAGAATTTATAACAAGAAATTATAGCAAAATATACGCAACCCTGAGTTTAAAAGTTAGAAAATCAAAATCTTAAAGTTCTCACAAAACTCCAATCTCAAATTGAATTGTATCAAGCATCCCAAAAAGTGCCTTCCAGGAACTACAATACCCCAGTAAAAACATACACCTCCAAATATCATAGCAATATATTCAGTAATTGTGCGAAAGTGTTTGTGATTTAAATTATTTATTATTTTTAAAGTGGGCAAATAGTTCAACCCACCGGTTTTGTATTGGTAGATTTGAATCATTCCATTCCAAAATCTTTTCGGTTGTAATATAATTGGTAACAAGTGAAAACTCATCAAATATTTCTGTATCGTTTTCGCGTTCAGTAAATCCCTTGTCAATCAACAAGTCTATTACTTTTTCAACGTCTTTCCACTCTGGTACTTCTATCAAACAAGCCCAATCGAAAATGTTCAAGTCTTGATAATGTGATGTCCATTGTTCTAGGTACTCCTAGTTTGATAAAATTCAGGAGCAATGGTCTTCACATACTGTTCTTCACGTTACCATTGTCTTGTAACTGAGTCACTAAATTTCTGAGACTGTGGAAGAAATTGCGTCCTCCGTTTTAAAATTAAATTATGTTTCAACTGATCTATTTCTTTTGCAACCTCAGGAGCAGAAATTTTCCGAGCCTCGATTTTTAAAATAGCATGATGAAATGTGAAAGCTTGTGCGTGGATAAAATAAAGAAAAAGTTCTTACTTTGGGTTTTCGAAAAACGATGTTAAAATAGTGGGATATTTATTTACCAATACTCAAAAAATAGCTCATTAGGGGTTGATACATTTTCAAAACCCGTTCCAATGACGGCATAAGCGCGAGCCATCTTGTTTTGCTATATCCTAATTAATAACTTATTATACTCGGCACCAACTCCGTCACAAAAGTTTTTCAAAGCTTCCACTCTAACGGTGTAAATAGAAAAGAAAGAATATATTTTTATAATAATACATTCGACGTCAAATGGAAGGCAATATGCGGCAGCTTTAATGGCGTTGTGAAGTATATGAGCAACGCATCTAATGCCGATCAATTCTCGATTAAGAACTGTATTGAGTTTCCTAAAAACATTTATTACGCCACGTCTTTGAGAACCAACAAAATTACAGTTTGTGTTGTTTCCACAACCACTATTTTCTCCGATATGATGTGTTCGTTTAAAATATTTACCAAATATTGCACAATGATTTCCGATGTTTCCCCTGGCTGTTCTTGAAGTTCCAATATCTTAACTTGTACACCTTTATAGTAGTACTATGATTGAAAATAACCAAAATGGGAATAATTTTTTGAGATCCGTGATTTGATGCGTCGGTCATAATGGAGATACACTTAGCTTCAGATAAATCCGCTTTTAAATCTTCAATCGCGTTGCGCGAAGAAATATTCGTAATAATTGCTTCTGTTTTTGTACGGGCGCGCCCTAAATTTCGAAGTTAGCTGGTTACTTTTCTTAAAAAAATTAAACATTGACGAACTCGACGCTGCTGCTCGTTCCGCATTTTTATGTTTTTCGGACCTTAAATGTTGTTCAATATCACTGGCGCCACCATGAGACACACTGAATTCTGTTCTACATATTTCATATTTTACATCTGAGGGTGTATTTCATTGTTTTATGAATAGATATTTTGTTTGTAGATTATTATTAAATGTACTTTTGGGTTTGGGCATTGTAATTCACAGACGCTACTACAGCTACACTACACAACTACAGTGCCTTCATTAAATACTGATACCCACGTGACCACAAAATATAGGCAACTCAACTTACATCGTTGACAATCCTTTATCCAAAAATTCCCAAGCCGTCAATGCTAACTTGTTTACGTACAACCTCACTTTGGGTGTTTGACACATGATGCAGGAAATCCTCAAAAATATAAACCCCTTTAATTTGTTTGTTTTTCGTTTAAATAACGTTTATTAATGTGTACATTTTTACTTAATAGTGGAACTCAACATTGCAATATAACATCTCGAATTATTTAGAAATTATATCTTACAAGTTCCTTCAAATCAAGATATGTGAAAACTGTTAAAATTAGGATAGCAGTACCAAAACAAGCCAATAGTTTAATTGGAAATGTTCGCCACCGTGTTCAGACATAAATATAATCGCCGTTTCATATTCTCAAACACATGCTGTAATTCCTCTACAGTTATGTTTCTAATGTTCATTTCGATTGTTTGTTGCATTTCTTTAATGGTATGAAAGCGATTTGTAAAGATACTATTTTTCAACCGTCCAAATAAATAAAAATCTGGGGGAGTAAGATCTGGATTTCGAGGTGGCCACATTCCTCGACTAAATTTTAAATTGAATTATGTTGTAATATCTTTTGCACGTGTATGCGTATGAGGTGCATTTGGAAAGTATTTTAATTAAATTCTGAATTTTGAAGGTATTTGCCTGAATACTTTATTATCCTCCTATTTAATTAAGTAACTTAACTTACACCGTTACATTATTTATTTCATAATATTCTACAGGTACAGACACGAATCAAACACTATTATTATAATATTAGACGCAAATTACAAAAAAAAAAGTTGGACATGTTTCTATTGCCAATCTCAACTGTTGTCGGAGCTTAAAGCAAAGTGTACCAAAGTATTAGACAGGTAAGATCATAAATAAAAGTATGTAGAGATGAAAAGCATTAAAACTTCTTGCAACAAGAAAAAGATAGGATTTTATAACATTTTTTTTTAATTTTATGGGATATTTAATAATCAACGTGTAAAATAGTTTTCATAAATTTAAGGGTGAAGTTATTGGCCAGAAATAAGAAAACAGGTTTAATTAAAACAAAAAATTTGCTTTTTCAAGAATATGTGCGGAGTAGTTTAATTAGCTTCAACTATAGCGGAGATGTTCTTTTAATAGTTAGTTAAGTAACAAGGAATGTAAGGACGTAATAACATCCGAGGATGTTAATAGTCGATACATTCCGTGTTACTTATAACATTTTTTCCGCTACCGGTAATAAGTAGCTTAAAATAACAAGAAAATATTATTTGTAAATACGAATCGTGTGTCATTTGTGATTAGAATTTTTATAGTTAGCTGTGCGTTCTATCGAATCACAAAGCTGGTAGCAATGGCAACGGTAAACAAGCAAACAAAATTTGGCAGACACGCAAATTTTCTGATTTCAAACAAAATCTTGTGTGAAGAAATTAAAAAGATGGAGATTGATGAAGCTGCAAATGTCGCCTGCTTAAATCTGTTGCCATCCAAGTCCAGAAAAAGGTATGAGTTTTGCTATGACTCGTTTAAACAATGGTTTCGTAAGAAAAGTGCGGGGGTTATATCCGAAAATGAGATGCTGGCTTACATGTTGGAACGATCGGAAAAATTAAAATCGCCGGCCAGTTTATGGTATGAATATTCTATGCTGAAATACACAATTTTTTACAACGAAAACGTCGACATCTCAAAATTTCTGAAACTAATTGGTTTTCTGAAAAGGAATCATGAAGGTTATCGACCGAAAAAATCGAATATGCTGAATTGTAAAATTTTTTAAGGAGGCACCTAACGATACCTATTTATTAATGAAGGTAAGACAACACTTTGTTGTATCTGCAATTAAATTTCATATTATTGATTTTTCTAGACAGTAATGATTGTGGGAATTGCGGGGGCTTGCAGAATCGACGAGTTTTGCAAAATGCAGTTCAGCGATGTTACCGATAATGGAAAATTTGTCGTTGTAAAGGTTATTGAGACGAAGAATGACGTTCAGCGTAGCTTCGCTATCGTTGAAAATACGGAGAAAGATATTGACTACCTAGGAACGCTAAGAAAGTACATTGAAATTAGAAAGAAAATATCCAATAATCCCCGTTTTTTCCTACGTTATCAGTTAGGAAAGTGTTTCAACCAGCCTATCGGAAAGCACACATTCGCAAAAATTCCAGCGATAAATGCGAAATTCTTGAATTTACTAGAACCGCATTTATACACCGGGCACTGCTCGTCTGCTACTCTGCTTGTCAATTCTGGTGCCGATATTTTGGATCTGAAAAGGCATGGTTGGTGGAAATCCACCACAGTAGCAGAGGGCTATGTGACAGAGTCTCTTCAAAATAAATTGGATGTTGCTAACAAAATCCTTTCTAATAAAAATGCGGACGCTGGTAAATACGAGATTAGTGTTCCTCAAGCGGAAACAGAGTCATCTTCGACAGTTATGCAGGGAAACTCGCTATGCTTCACTAATAAAGAAAATAATTTATTGAGAAATGAACACGTCCTCATAAAAGATTGCTCGTTTTCAATTTGCAGTGTTTCAATTAATTTTCGTCAAAATTGTTAAGCAATTTGTTTTAAATTTGTAAAATTTTTTTGAATAAAAAATTATAACCTTGCATTTCTGTTATTACTGTCCATTATTTTCCTAGGAATGTAAGTGACACTATTAAGTTCCGTCGTCAAGGGTAACTAGTACACGAATGTTACCAGCCACTTACAATCCCTGTAGCTATGGATGTAAGGCCTACTTACATTGCCGGTAGCTGAAAAAAGGTAATTTTTTGCGCTACCGGCAATGTAAGTAGGCCTTACATCCATAGCTACAGGGATTGTAAATGGCTGATAACATTCGTGTACTAGTTACCCTTGACGACGGAACTTAATAGTGTCATTTACATTCCTAGGAAAATAATGTTGATTTTAACTGTTCGTTGATATGGTAACAAGCACAGACAACTTAGAATAATGGGGCTTTTAAAAAATAATTCCGATGGCAGCTGTCAAAATGAACTTTTAAAAATATGATTAAATTTCTACCTGTAGGCCTACTTACATTGCCGGTAGCATGAAAAACTTAATAAGTAACGCGGAATGTATCGACTATTAACATTCTCGGCAGGCCACAAGCCTCGGCTTCGCCTCGGCTCGTTTTTACCTACCTCGAATGTTATTCCGTCTTTACATTCCTTGTTACTTAAATAACTATTTTTAGACGATTTTTAGGGGTCTATTAACTCGTGCAGGATTAAACTTTTTAAAATTTTTAATGGAGAAATTTACTCTTAAGTTTACGAAAGACATACTACAAACACCCTTTCTATTTGAAATCCTTGTTGCAAACTAAAAATTAAGAAACAATGGGTCTGCATGTGTTTGTTTTTTCTTTAGAAAAAAGACCCCATTAGTCACACGTAAGCCCCTGGTGGCATTTTTGGAATGAGAAATTTCAATAAAATATTCCAAACTTTCAGAAACTTTTTGAAATAGCCATTAAAAAAAATTGTAACATCCTGTATCTTGCAAACTTAGCTGTTGGAAACACAGAACGGGGCCCATGTTTTTCAAAACACCCTGTATGTTCCCATGAGTTCGCCGTCTCTACCACAATTTCTATCTTGTCTTGGCATTAAAGTTGATCATAATAATCACGAGATCGCATTTACAATATTATAAAATAACAAAAGAGAACACTTTAAAATAACCATGTTATTCAATAATGCAAAGTAAATATCTTGAATAATTAAGAAAAATATTAATTGACAATAACTATGCGGCCGTGCGCTCCAGGCAGCAGTCAAGACCCCAATCCCGGTTCTCGTGCTGACAAGCGGCGGCGTTACTACGGCCGTACGTGCTCCAAACGTAAATATAGAAGTGAGCAAAAAAAGCTATTGCTAACAATATAATAATAGTAATGTGTTTATCGAGAAACGATTCTTTTGAGGCGAATTTCAGCTTGTTTACACAAAGTGGGAGCAACTCTACGACTTAACCTTAAACATACTGCTGAATACTTTATAATGTGTTAATAGGTGAACGTTTTTGGTATCTAAGATATTAATGTTTGACTGTTATTATTTTGTAGCTTATTTATCTGCCTATTTATTTCGTCTGCATGAGTAAATATTTGTCAAATTATTGCCTTTACTGGTCATATTATTTTAATCATACACATGTGTATTCACAGAACTCGTGATAAGCAAATAGTTTTTTTAATAAAATTGTAATAATGTTCTGTGTGCAATGATGCTTTTCTTAAGGTGTGTTTCCACATGCATTGATTTAGTGGCGCCAGTGTCCATGCCAGTCCTACTTGCATGCCAGTGGAGGTTTACACTACTTGCACACAAATACAAATTTGTGGCACGCCAGTTTCATTAGTAAACTGTTTTCAGACAGTGAAAGGTCTCGAGACTTTGTAGTGGAAAACTTGTCGACTGAAATCAAGGTTGTTAGTGAAGAAAAAAATTGATGAATTAGAGAGAAAGAAAAGTCACAAACGAAAAGCCCGTATTTGGGTAAAGAAATGGATTAGTCGTCGGCATAATTTAGGTGCTTCTGCGAAACTTCTAGCGGAACTCGCAGCGGAAGATCCTTTGAGCTACAGGAACCATCTTCGAATGGGAAAAGCAAATTTTGATATTCTGCTGGACTGTGTAACACCACTTATTGAAAAAATGGATACCCACATGAGAGATGCGATATCCGCAAAACTGAAATTAGAAATTACATTAAGATATCTTGCATCTGGAGATTCTTTTGCTTCACTGCAATATTTGCATCGGGTTCCAAAATGCACAATATCAAAGTTTGTGCCTGAAGTTTGTGAGGCTATTTATGATGCATTGAAAGATTTTATCAAGGTAAGTAGATGCTAAATTAAACTTTATTATTTGTAGAAAAAAAATTAACAAAATTAACAATGAAAAGTTTTAGTAAGTAGTAATTAGAAATAACTCAGTAACTATTGTCATTGTTATTATCATAAAGGACAGTGTTAAGTGCCTGCGAAAGAATGTCTGATGGTTCTTCCTCATGGTATGAATTTCCACTGCTTGAGTAATTGTAATCATAAGAACTGCTTTCATCTGGAGCTGTAGCTGTACTGAAGAGGAATGTTGTGTTCTTTTCTCGAGATTTAATTTTAACCGTTGCTGTACGAGATAAGATTGTATGTATGCCATTGATCGAAGAGCCAATGGTTCTGGAAGCTTCTGCGACTGGCATGCTACTGACTTTCCAAAACAGTCAAACTCACTGTCGTCTTCCTTAGTAGGCTTCTCTTCTAATGTCCGCGCAATTCCCTGGAGTTCGTCCAGAGCCCTCTCTGTGCTGCTTTTCCTTGTTCTTTTGATTATTAGCTCTCTTTGGAGCTGCAGCATTCGAAGTTAGTCTCTTCGGGGTTGCTTTTATTGCCACAGAGGGGTCACTCGGGGAAGGAGGTAACACCTCATCGTCAGCTGTTGGTTGCGTATTCTCTACAGAATCAACAGATGCAGATTGTGTTTCAGTTTCCTAAAAATATTTATATATAAAGAAAAATACTCCATAGCTCCATCTATTTGCAATTAATAAATAATAATAATAATAATAATAATAGTAATTTTACCGATGCCAAACACTGAGGAAGAGTGGAAAAAGATTATACATGGATTTTCAACATGGTGGAATTTTCCAAATTGTGCAGGAGCTATGGACGGAAAACATATTGTGTTTCGGAGTCCTTTCCATTCAGGCTCTGAATTTTACAACTATAAAGGCACCTTCAGTATTGTACTGCTTGCAGTAGTTGACGACCAGTACTGTTTTGAATATATAGATGTAGGTGCAAACGGAAGAGCATCTGATAAAGGCGTATTTTCAAAATGCAGTTTGAAATGTGCAATAGAAAATAATGCACTGAACATTCCTCTGGATTCAGTCTTTGTGGGTGACGATGCTTTCCCCCTGAAAGAATACTTACTGAAACCTTACTCACATCATGGTCCCCTAACACTCAGAGAGAAAATTTTCAATTACAGACTATCGCGTGCTCAATGTATCGTGGAAAATGCTTTTGGTTTACTTGTTTCTCAATTTCGTGTATTTGAGAAACCGATTGCTTTATGTCCCGAAAAAGCTGATACCCTTGTGAAAACCGCATGTGTACTACATAACTGGTTGCGGAAAACATCTGATGGTTACGTATATCGAGGATGTGTAGATGAGGAAGATTTTGAAAATGGGACAATAAGCAAGAAGTCCGAGATGCAAGTATTCGCGATTTGAGGCCGACTACGGACGCCCGTAGTCACTCTAGGAACGCTGCCGAACTTAGAAACAAGTTAGCGGATTGGTTTATGGGTGATGGGGCTGTGCCTTGGCAAATGAAAATGATAAATCATCAGTAGAATGTATTAAATACCAGATACTAGAAATAAAAGTACTTACGAGTCCTGATGACTGTGTTTCTCTTATTTGAACCACTAGGTGTAGAATTCTGTGCGCTGTTGGAAACCATGGGGTTTATATTCTTCGACTGCACTTGCCCCCGAATGCTGGCTCTCCTTAATTTTTGTTATTTCCAAAGCATATGCATTTCTTATCGAACGTATTTTTGACTTGACATCAGCAGTGCTAAAGCCATCGATGCCCATTAGTTGTGAAAGGTTTTGATACGCGCTTTCACGATCATCTCTGTTTTTATATGCTTGGCTATGTACATCCCATAAGCACGGATGGTTTTCATAGCCCTCCAGGAATTTTATTATCAATTGGGCTGTCCACTTTTTGGTCATTTTCACAGCACAAACACAACGATCAAACAATATATGGTGTGTAACTACCTCCACGGAATCGAATAATAAACTGACAATTGGCGAGCAGAGCTGTAAGTTCGTGTTTACACGTGCAAATATGCATGCATTTTATTTATCTCGGTGCATGACTCACCACTGGCGCAAGCAAATTTCAGAAGCCTGCAGACTTTTTTGGTCCATGCATGCACTGTTGCAACTTGCACGCAAGTTGATGTTTACACACGCAACTTTATTTTACTGGCGTGCCAGTTATTACTGGCGCCACTAAATCCATGCATGTAGAAACCCACCTTTATACTAATTGTCTGTTATTGAAAGAAATTATATAAAATTTTCAGTGCGAGATTCTCATGTCATAAATACACTGAACGAACTAATAAATATGGTGTTAAATAACAAATTAATGTGCTGTACAGGCATAACTAAACAGTAAACACCCAATATGATTGGTAATATTAATTTTAGGTTATGCAGCGGTGATTTATCAACAAACGTTTACTTGGAATTCTGGATCCATATTACACCGCCACAGAAATTCCTGGCAAAATTCTATCCTTCTGGGAAAATCTGCTTGAACCATGGCTTGTACCTTCTGTGGATGGTACGGATGTAGCTGCTGCTCATGTAGTACCTCCCATACTGAAACATGGTTCACTCCCATTTCATGAGCGATGGCTCTTGAACTAGTAGAAGGATTTTCAGCCACTCTCTCCAAAACTTCGTCTTTAAAATCCACCGTTCGCCTTGTTCTGGTAGCTTCACAGTTGTGTCTGTTGACAACGAATGTACCTTCCTCCCGCAGGCGACGTGAAACTACACTAAAGACCTTGTACGATGGATGATTCCTATACGTAAAATGTTCTTGGTACAGGCGAGCAGCTTCGTGTGCGTTACTCCAAGCAGCGCCATACATGAACATCATGACATGCTGTTCGGCAAAAGTATAATTCGCCATAACACAAAAATACGAAACACAGAACGAAAATAACGAAGAAAATAATTATCAAAAAAATCACAACGAAAAAAAGAATTATAAAAGGCATAGAAAGAAACGAATGCAAGAAAAGTCAAAACATGTCATAAAAATATCGAATTGTGTCAAAATTGACGTTATTTGAATGCATGTATGTCTAGATCGTTTTTTTTTCAAAATTCCGTGTGACCTGAGCAAAATAATTGAAAATGCAATTTGGGTTGCCCATTTTACTTCTTAAAGAATCTTTAAGAGGCTCTATTTTCTAAAGGAAACACTTTTAACAACACATTTATTACAAAAAGTTGTTTGCTTTGTTGTGTTTTGCAAGCCCTAGAAGTTTGTCCCTACAATTCATTATCACCCTGTATAGTTCGTAAGACTTGTCTTTCGAATACTCCTAGGAGTGCTTCTTACCTGGTTAGTGTCCACGTTTCTGAGGCGTAGGTTAATACGGGTCGTATTAGGGTTCTATATATGATGCTTTTAGATTTTCTTGTAAGATTGCGGTTTTTCAATTGCTTTTTAGTCCATAGAAGCACCTGTTCGCGAGCAGAATTCTTCTTTTAACTTCCTCTTCATTTTTCCTTTCGTTGTTTATTTGTGACCCTAAGTATATGAAGTCTCTCACTACTTCTATATTGTGCTCCTCTATTGTTACATTTTGCCTCATTCTATGTCTTCGTTCTTCTGCGCGCTACTACCATGTACTTTCTTTTTCCTTCTTTAACCTCTATCCCCATGTTATTTGCCGCTCTTTCTTCATTATTTGTTCTGGTTGTTCGACTTATAATGTTAATATCGTCGGCATATGCTAGTGTCTGCGTGGATTTCGTGAATATTGATCCGGTCGTTTCGATTTCTGAATCTCGTATGGCTTTCTCTAGGGCAATGTTAAACAAGAGACACGCAAGTGAGTCGCCTTGCCTCACTCCTTTGTATGTTTTAAATTGTTGGGATGTCTCATTTTGTATTTTTACTGAGCACAGTACTTGTTTCATAGTGAGTTTTGTTAGTTTTATTAGCTTTTGTGGGATTCCGAGTTCTTCCATGGCATTGTCCAGTACGTCTCTTTTTATACTATCGTAAGCGGCTTTAAAATCCATGAATATGTGTTACGTTTCTATATTGTATTCCGACGTCTTTTCCATAATTTGTTTGAGTGAGAAAATTTGATCAATTGTTGACTTGAAACTCCGAAATCCACATTGATAGTTGCCTATTATTTGTTCGGAATGATTCAGGATTCTGCTGTATATAATATTGGACAGAATGTTGTAGGCTGTATTTAGGAGTGTTATGGCTCTATAATTGGAGCAGTCCAGCTGGTTTTCCTTTTTATGTAGTGGGCATATAACACCAATGTTCCATTCCTCTGGCATCCCCTCGCTGTTCCATACGTCTGCTATTACCTTTTGTAGATATATGGTCAGATGTTCTCCACCGTACTTAATAAGTTCGGATGGTATGTTATCACATCCGGGTGCTTTGTTGTTGTTCAGTTTCTTAATGGCTTCACGGACTTCTGATAGTGTCGGGGGTGGTTGTTCTTCGTATGCAGTGGGTTGGTCTTCTATTTCTTCCCGCTGTTCTTCACAGTTTCCGCTTAAGTGTTCTTTAAAGTATTCTGTCCATCTTTCTAGAACATTCTCCTAACAATATTGCCTTCTCTATCCTTACACAGTGATAGTCTTGATTTGAATTCCCGTCGCATCTCATTGATGTTTTTATAGAATTTCCTGCTTTCTGGTTTCTTAGGTTTTCTTTCTTACTAATTCTTCGATTTGGTCGTTCTTTTTTATCTTATACACTCTTTTTTATCTTATGCACTCTTTTCTCTTCTCTTCTTTTTGCTTTATATTCTTCTACTGATGCCCGTGTTCGGTGCCTTTGTTGCATTTTCGCGTACGCCTTGTTTTTTTCGTCTGTTACCTCCGCACATTGGTTGTCAAATCATTCATTCCTTCGCGGATGTTGCATCTTTCCTAGTGTTTTTCGGCTGCTGAGTTTATTATGGATTTGCATTGTTCCCATTGTTGGTTTATATTCCTGGTAACTATATCAAGTGGGTTTTGTAGCAATAGCCTGCTAATATTAGCATATTCTTCCGCAACTTCTGCCGATTTCAATCTATCCGTATTAAACCTGATTTGGAGGTGAGTTCTTTCTTTTTTGATATTGGATATTCTTGCTCTGATTTTTTCTCCAACAAGGTAGTGGTCGGAGTCGATGTTAGCGCCTCTGTAGGACCTTACATCTAAAATATTTGAGATGTGGCGTGGCGCCCGTCAATCAGTAGGTGGTCTATTTGGTTGAATGTGTTCCCATTTGGGCTTGTCCACGTTGCCTTATGGATATTTTTGTTTACCATTCTTAACCCATTGTCATTGGTTTCTTCGTGTAGACTATGTCTTCCTATGTGAGGGTACAATATTGTTTTTTTGCCGGCATTCGTCGCCTACCACTATTTTTATGTCATTGTTCGGGCATCTACCATAGGCGTTTTCTAGTATGTCGTAAAAATCATCTTTTTCATCTTTTGTCTCATCCTCCGTCGGTGCATGTGCGTTGATGATGTTTATGTTGAAAATGTGGCTTTAATCCGTATGCAGCAGATCCGTTCGTTAATTGGAGAGAATACTATTATTCGATGTTTTATCATTTTACTTACAATAAAGCCTGTGCCAAATGTGTGTGTGTTCTTATGACAGCTATAGTATACACTTTTAGTTATTAGTAATTCACTGAATTTTATTATGATAAAACACGGCTTATTTATTTGCGTATTAATTAATTTCTCTTCTTGATTCGCGGTTATGCACTAAGTACACGTTTATGTCCACGAAAAGGGCCAATGGTTTTCATAAACGCAGCGAAATCCTACCGACTGCGCTAGTAAAATAGGTTCGATTTTACTTATTATATTTGAATTTTGAAAATGAAAGTCGAAGTTTTTTTTTTCTTTTATATTAATAATAATAATAATAATGTACTTTCGAGCAGAGCCTTCGGCTTTGTTCACTGTTTTGAATAGAACTGACCCCCCACGGTTGCCAATATTAATCAGTACTTATAATGCTTGGTAATACATGTTATGCGCAACGTCTGGACTTGGTACATTAGATAACAGATCATTAAAGGTGGACTTGAAATAAGCAAGTTACATGGAAAAGGTTTTTTTTTACTGGAAAGATTTATTTGCAATCTGCTGCATTAGCAATAGGCAAATTAGATCACTATAACAATGAATATATTGCATTGGTAATTACATGTGAGGTAATCGCCCTTCGACGTGGAAAAGTTGAAATGCAAACGTAAACGATGAATAATTAGACCGCCAATGGAAGTATATATATTGCTATGGTATGAGGCTATGTACTTACCAGAAAAACAATTCTTTAAATGCCTGCAATTTACGCAATAACTAATTATATTTTATATGAGACTCTTTTATAAAATTTCTCAGGATCGTTATTAAGCTTGGGAAGAAATGTTATTAATAAATAAGATTTTAAAAATACTCAAACCAATATCAAGGTTACAACAGCTTCTTATTTAAAAGTGAATTTGAGGTTAAATTTTTGAAAAATTAAGAAATTCCTTTTTATTCTACTGTTCTTAAAACTGAACACTTATCTCTGTTTCTTCTTTATAAAGATATCCTTAACTCGACAATCGTTGAATGATAAACTCCCTCTTCTCTGGTTTGCAGTTTCCACAAAAACCACAGCACTCGCCTTTAGTAAGAATCTTCCTCCGCTGTTCTACCAATATATACTGCTTTTATGTTTATTAATACTTGGCTTTTTCTACGATGATAACTGTAAACTCGTTCTGGACCGCTTTTATATGATTATTCTTTTGGATATTTCCAAAATTAGTTGAGAAACACTGGTATCCGTTTTGTTATAGCTTCTATTCGATTCAATACCACTATTTAATTCATATAACTCGTTTTCTTTCTCTTTTTCTTTTTGTTTTCAGGACGAGCCGTAACTAACCAATAAGTTTTCACTTGCTTTTGTCTTCTCTCTTGATCTCCCATTTTTTAAAACAAATAAATCTCATGAAACAATGAGTGTTCTTTTTATACATTTGTCAAATTGACATTCACATCCATAACCCCCACAAATGACATTTAACGATGCACAAACAAGTAAGTCTAAAACTTCTTATATATTAAACCTTTTACACATTTCTGAACTAATTTTATAATTAAAATTAACATAAACAATAATCGTATAAATTTGATTGTGTTCTTCTTTCTTCCAGAGTAAACAAAACTTCACAAATATGAAAATATAAATGATATAAAAATAACCACATTATTTGAATTTTAAAACAAGAAATTACAGCAATAATACGCAGCCCTGATTTTATAAGTTTGACTACCAAAACCTCACAGTCTTCACAAACCTCCAGTCGTAAATTAAATTGTAACAAGCATCCCACAAACTGCCTTCCAGGAATTACAATACTCCAGTTAAATCATACAACTGCGAATATCATAGCAAAATTAATAAATGCAATAACCTATAATACAATTGCGAATGTAACAAGTTAGAAAACCAAAGCTGTAATTTGAAAGTATTGCAGAATGCATTTACATATAACAAGAAAGTACTGGATACAACTATATATACTCTCCAAAATGGAAAGAGGAACTTACAAATACCTATAATGTTTAGCTAAACGTAAATCCACGTAAATAGTAAATACTAGATACATCACGTCTTCGGCACTTACTAAACACACTTCATAATAAGAACAAACAACTCATTGAAACGTAGCTTTTAATTGCATTACATATCGCGTAAATGAAACTTCATAGAGCCGATCATAAAGCATAAATAAACGGTGAAAATATAAACAAGCATTATTTATTTATCAGGTCTCTAAAACATACAGTCACTGCAGAAATATATTTAAAATCCCTATGGAAAAATTCCTGAATGAGCAAAAAGGAACCTTTTCTGATCGTTGAATAATTTATCGATTACATTTGATAAAAAGGCACCTGACTGAAGCAACCACCAGCTACCAAAATATTTGGAAACAGCTAATAGCTAAAAGAGAAGAACATATTTATTAAAAATACTCCTGAAATTTCATCAAATAAATAAGTGAGGTTATATATATATTAAAATATCTTGTATAAGCTCAAAAATGATTATATTGCCACCTACCTTGATTATATCCAAGAAATTATGATTTTCAAGTTATATTACAGTTTTAAACATCAAAGACAGGCTGCTTCTATTAAGAATTGTTTTCCTTTTGCAAATACGTTTGCACAAGGCGTAGGTGTAGTTGGTGTTTTTAATCCTTGAAAAATCACAAAAAATTAATAATTTTTTAAGCCCTTCATAGAGAGAAATGATAATCCAAAATTTGCAGATCAAGTCCTACATAAGGTTGGTCATCGATGACACAAATTCTAAAAGTCTACTAACTACAGGAAAAAAGTTGATTGAAAGTTCAAATCTCCTCCAAATTCTGTAGGTAACTTATATTAGAATCACCTACATTTTTTTCTTTGGAAATCAGATTTCGTAAAATAAACATTTTCAATAATTAGATAATCGTTTAAAATATATTATTTACATTTGTTTAACAAATTCTTGTCTGCACAATTTAGTGAGAGATTTCCAAATGAATAAATGACCATTAATCACATTTTATTTAATTTTAAATACAGTTTAGAAATATTCCTTGTCATTTTTATAAATATTTAATTTTTAGCAGTTGGGGTGTGCTTTGGTGTGGTTTGAAAATGTACTTTAATAAAAAGGGATGATTCTCCTATTTTTTAAATACTTACCATTTCTAGGGTTGAGAAGTACTTTAGCGTGGTCTGGAGTTGTTACTTTAAGAAAGGAGACGATTCTGCTCATTTTCACAAATATTTAATGTTTAAAATTTTTTAACAAAGGCGATGATTCTATAGCCAAAATAGTTTTTTTCTATACCTATTTAATGATATGACCATTTTTAGCATTTTTTCGTGAAAAATCGTACCTATAATTCACTGTAGTGAATTATGGATTCATAATTCACTGTATCCGACCAATCACAAATACAAATTCAAAAATCGCTGTTTCGCTGATTCGATGATATTTTAAATCGCCCGCGATCAACTCTTTCTCCGGCTGACAATCGACTCGCGTGACAGCCAAGTGTATCGCCATATTGCTTGTTTACGTTTTACAATCTGTGCAAACTAATAATTCAACCACTAAAACGAGTCTAATTTATTTGTTGAATAGGTGTAAAAAAGCATAGTATCACATTCGCGATTATGGCCATTATTCACTCGGATGATTTGCGCCACTCGCCTGCGGCTCGTGGGATCAAACATCATCTTCGTGAATAATGGCTGTCATAATCGCTCATATAATAATATACTATTATTTACACAGATTTTGAAGAAACATCTTATTTCTCTTGATGACAGATCTTAGGTGCACTTGTTTTATGGCTGTAGGTTTATTTTTGAAAAATTGGAAATAGTTTTTTTTTATAGATTTTGAAAAAGCATCTTATTTCTCTTCATGGCAGAGCTTAGCTGCACTTGTCCCATGGCATAAGGTTTATTTTCGGAAAATTGAAAATAGTTTTTATTTATACAGATTTTGAAAACAGCTTAGTTGCACTCCAAATTAAAAATAAAAAAAACACCTAATGTTCATTATTCTTTTGGTTTAAAAGCCAACTTGAAAAAAAATTAATTATCAATATCGTTATTAGGCATTTAAGGTTTTTTAAAAACGCCCTCTGCCGGCCAAAATTAAGGATTAATGGTTAAGTATTATACATAGCTGTAAAAGAAATTAAAAGGTCTATCCAAATATGGAAAAATATACAGGGTGTTCCTTCAAAAATAAGAAAATTGCTATCACTTCCGGTTATACCTGGAGTCCAAATTAACACCGTTTTATGTCGTAATATGCATTTTTATGTGTATGCTACCCAGAAAAAATTTGAAATTAATAATTTAAAAATTGAGTAAATGGCCAGTTGTTACCTGTTCTCGCGGCCACCCGGTATAGAGATAGATACAGGGTTATTCAAAAGTATGGAAAAAAATTCATATTTCAGTAGCGCGTAGGTTTTTAAAAAAATCTTCGGACACTTAAATTGATTTAAATATAACTGCGTCTTTATGTGATATCTTTTGTTTTCTAACTTCCGCACCCCCAGAGCCACCTTGACTTTATTTTTTTTAAATAGCGACATATGCTTTGAATGGGTTCGTTGGAAAGCTTGCAAAAAACTGCATTCAAATCTACCATCATAAATGAACTGGGATGGTTGGTTTTTAAGTTACAGCTATTGAAAGAAAAAATGCACTTTCTATATTTTGTTATTAAGACGTTAATATCAAGTAACCAAAGACATAACAATTTATAACCAATGTTAGAAGTGTCCTCTTTTAGCACGACCTCTAATTTTGTCAAAAAATTCCAGCATCATCAAAATTGCAATTCTCTGTCTTTCTGATAATTGAGCCGTTTTTTCTGTTACATTTCGCTACATTGAAAAGTTGCAACACGTTGTAGTTGGCAAGCAAAATGGCATTAAAAGCAATTGAACAATAATTTATAAACAACATGACATGAGCCATCTTATAAATTATTGTTAGGGCTTTAGTTACTTACTATTAACGTCTTAATAACAAAATATAAAAAATTGCATTTTTTCATTCAATCCCTATAACTTAAAAACCAACGATACCTGTTCATTTATGATGGTAGATTTGAATGCAGTTTTTTACAAGCTCTCCAACGAGCACACACAAAGTATAGGTCGCTATTTAAAAGAATTAGATCAAGGTGGTTGGGGGTGCGGAGGTTGACGTTGGAAAACAAAAGATAGCACATAAAGGATGCAGTTTAAAACAATTGAAGGGTCCGAGCATTTTTCCAAAACCAACGCGATACAGAAATTCGTTAATCCTGTTATTGTGATTAGTATTATTAACATTAGTATTACTAGTACATACATTACTCACCCCCCTTTCCCCAGGTATCTTGCAACAGGAAACAGTTTACGATCTCTTTGCTATGAGTTCCTCGTTGGAGAGACAACATTAAGAACCATTGTCAAAAATACGTACGAGGAAATATGGAGGTGCCTCAGAGAAAAATGCATGCCAGAGACCACCGAAGAGACATGGTTGCAAATTGCTAAAAAGTTTGAGCTACAACACATTTCCCAAATTGTTTGAGAGCAATAGATGGCAAACACATAAGAATTCGAAAGCCTCATCGTACCGGTTCGGAGTTCATGAACTAAAAAAATTTTTTTTCTGTAGTTTTTATGACTGTTGTAGATGCGAATTATTGTTTTATTTCTGTTGATATCGCATCGTATGGTAGTGCTAATGATACATCGCATTTGTTTCAAAGGTCAAACTTTGGCCGAAGACAACCAAAGTCAACTGAATCTACCACCAAATCAGCCGTTGAAAAACGATGTCAGAGGACCCCCAAATTTTCGATATTATACAACTCTCTAATGCTAGCAAGATATGCATACCGCACAACAGAGGGATTGTCAAAATCTGAATAATAAAATGTTAACATATCTATAATTTTTCAAATTTTACCAATTCTTACGAATGCATTTAAATATGTGAATAGAATCCGTATTGGTATCTACAGCGATAGCAGAGCCGCTTTACTAGCCCTTAGACAGTTGCAAAATCACCCCAGGAGTGATACTGCGGTGTCGACGATATCTCAAAAGATAATGCCGTCTCCCTTGTATGGGTGAAAGGACATGACGGAACCTACGTCAACGAAAAGGCTGATGAGATTGCGAGACAGGCCTCCGGACAACCTCTCTGGGGGCCAGAACCCGTAACTCCCATATCCCTGAAGACATTAAGTTTTATGCTATACCAAGAAACCTTAAAAAGCTTTACACGAAGATGGGTTAACACTCAAAGCTGTCGTCAAGCAAGGGCTGCTATTACCGCACCCTCGCCAAAAACAGCCAAATACTGTGTGCAACTGTCCCGAAAGAACTTACGACTAGTTGTGGGTATCTTATCTGGACACTGCACCCTAAAGCAACATATGCACAGGATGGGACTGGCGGACAGCCCAAACTGTCGTGCATGCAACGAGGACGACGAGTCGGCAGAACATGTCCTATGTCACTGCCCAGCTCTCGCAACAACTAGAGGATCCATGCTGGGGGACTTCTGGCCTAACATGGCCGAAATCAGCAACACTCCAATTGCGGATGTCCTCAAGTACATCCAAAAGGTTGGATGGCTTGGGTGATGTCCAATGTGGAGAGCTGCTGGGGAGGTAGTACAATGGGCCCACCTATTGTGGCCTAAGTGCGCGTGAGGTAACTCACAATCCCAATTCCAAATCCAGCATTTCTATCATCTCATTTATTTTTTCCATTTTTACCTCCCCAATGGTTGCTTTTTCTTTTGGCTCTCGCAACAACCAGAGGATCCATGCTGGGGGACTTCTGGCTTAACATTGCCGAAATCAGCAACACTCCAATTACGGATGCCCTCAAGTACATCCAAAAGGTTGGATGCCTTGGGTGATGTCCAATGTGGAGAGCTGCTGGGGAGGTAGTGTAGTACTGTAATGTTTGGGTTCGTAGTTGTAAATAAAACGCTATTTTGGAGGAGAAAGTTTTAATGAAGTTTTCACATTTACAAATAATTTTGATGAATCTGTTTTTATTAATATAAATAGCAACCAAGTCGTTAAGTTACTAATACAATTGATAAACCAGGCTGCTACATTAGTACCCCCCCCCCCCCAAATTTGCAGAAGAAAAAAACTACGCAGCAAACGTGAAGCGCATGCTATCTTAGCTACAAAAACTTCTGATCTTTTTAAAAACAATACAAGTAACGTAACTAATTGAACATTATAGAAAATAGAATTAGCTTGAAGTTGCTTCTAGTTTTTTCAGGTGCGTGTCCAATTCTTGAGGTTCTAAGAGCAGAGTCGAGAAAGTTCAGTTCACTAAAAAAAAACAGAAGAAAAAGGGAAAAAAATGTGCATAAACAAAAAAAAACATGACATCTAAACAAAAATACTTAAACAAAAAAAGCTGGTTTGAGTCTTGTGGCAGAATGCCTTTACATGAAACCTTGTGCCTTGGTTTTACTAAAAATTAATATATCGTTGAGGTAAAAATAAATGTAATACATCCCTGTAAGAATCTTCTGGATGAATCTGGACCAGGAAGAAGGAGTGTTTCTTAAGCCAAAATTAAGTCTTTTGTAACGATATGCACCAAGAGGCGTGGTAATTGTGGTTTTGTCCATATCATCTGGATGCAAAGGAATTTGGAAGTATGCTTTCTTTAAATCCAATTTAGTAAATATTGTAGATCCATATATTTTGTGAGTAAAGTCTTGCATGAAGGGAATTGGATAGGTATCCGGAACTGTCACCGCATTCAGCTGCCTGTAATCGCCACAGACACGATAGCTGCCATCAGGTTTTAATACCATATGAATGGGACTACTCCAAGAACTGTCTGCCTGCTCGATGATTCCAGCACGTAACAGTTCATGCAGATGTTTTTCTAAAAACAGTAATTGTGTTGGATTAAGTCTTCGACACTTTGCACTAATTGGCGGACCGTTAGTTTTAATTCGATGCACTACATTATGTTTAATAGGGGTGTTAATGTCGAATTCAGCTGTTAAAGTCGGAAATTGTTGAAGAAGACCAGAGTAAAGAATGCGTTGAGGTGATAAAGATTGTAAAGAGAGTGAGTTTGAAGAAATTTCTTGAGCATTAACATATACTTCTACCGTAGAAGGCGATTGGTAGTTGTTAAGTTCAGAAGAAAGAAGATTGGAAAGTTGATTAGGATGTATGATTAGTTGTGAGTTGTTAGAGAGAGATGATTGAGAGATTGGTTGGTTCTTTGATTGTGATGAAGTGGGTTGGAGTGATGGTTGTGATGTGATGAAGTGGGTTGGAGTGATGGTTGTGATGTGATGAAGTGGGTTGGAGTGATGGTTGTGATTTGTTTGTTGAACAGGTGAATTACCACCAGTCTGTGGAAGAATGGATGATTCACGAATGTCTGAGTCGAACATTATAGATCGATTATCATAAACTCGCTCAACCACTCTTCTCACAGTCTGTCATTAAATTATGCATGTTGTGTGGTTTTGAAAAACAAGCTGTAGTTTGAATCGACGTCATTAGTATTAAATTCGGGAAAGTCAATACAAACACGATTAAAAGCCATAGTTAATAAACTGCTACACTACAATGGGCCCACCTATTGTGGCCTAAGTGCGCGTGAGGTAACTCACACTCCCAATTCCAAATCCAGAATCCCCCATAATTTTTCCAGCATTTCTATCATCTCATTTATTTTGTCCATTTTTACCTCCCCCATGGTTGCTTCTTCTTTTGGCTTGATCGCTGATTTTGTAGTTTTCTTGATTCTTTGCGAAAACTCCGGTGTTATGTTGTCTTTTCCTTTGACCTTTCTCCGAATTCGCTTCTTCGCTTTCTGAATACATTTCACTACGTACAATACTTGAAAACGTGCCGCAACTACCTTTTCACTTTAGAATTAGTCCCCAATAGCAATATTATAGGAATTTAAAACATCTAGCATTTGCTAATAAAACAAAAATAATAAGTTGTAGTACCTAGTACCTGATTAAAAATAAATTGCAAAAAATCCTGTATTCAGTAAAAACTTATTCACTCCAACCAGCGAGTTGTGCCATGTTTACCAATATAATGATGTTCTTCATCAAATTGATGCTCCGTGTCAACTCTCATATTATCACTTTCGACATCGCTATCTGATTCTTCTGTATCTGTATTATGGTCACAGTGTTCACTGGCAGTGTCACTCTCCACTTCATAACGATCTCCATTATCTTTCAAATTTGCTAGTTGATGGTCAAGGGTTGGTTGATCCATCCATGTTGGTTGTGGATTTAATTCTGTATATTGTTGTCTGGCTAATTCGACTTCTACTCATTGCCATTATACTAAAAATATAACATTGTCATATAAATATGACATTTACACTGATATAAAACATTTAGTACACGACTAAATACTAATAAATGCAATACTCACATAAAAAAAACAGAAAAACACGTCAACGCTGTAACTAGCATATTGAGAGAAACGCTCAATAGGCACAACAAAACACCAACGCGAGAACTCGTGCCGTGAGAGTAACGCTCACGCGGTCTGCAAGTGATGGACAAGTTCTCTCTGGAAATTGCTGGAGACGACTAATTGTTGCTCAGGTTGCATTTATAAGTAGAAGTGATACATAAACTCAGCTAGAGGGCGCCCTGTTCCTGTATCTCAACCCTGTTTAAAAGTATGGCAACTTGAGCATAAGTGGTTAATGAACTGTAGGGACAAACTTCTAGGACTTGCAAAACACAACAAAGCAAACAACTTTTGTTAATAAATTGTCTGGTCAAAAGTGTTTCCTTTCAGAGATAGAGCTTCTCAAAGATTCTTTAAGAAGCGCCTAAATGTAGGCAACTCAATTTACTACCTTCTATTTGTTTCCATAACGGCGGAAATTAATACAGGATAAATAAAGCCCTCTTTCCCACTTTTCAAATTCAAATTAAATCTAAAATAAATTAATTAACAAAATGTTTACAACTAAGCAATAGAAAAAACCAAAATTACAAAGCAAAAATCAACTATTTGAAAAATGTACAATAACTAATTCAAAAATTAACAAAATTATAGTAAATGTTCAAAATGTCGCCCCCCAGCTTCTACACACGAAGCACATCTACGAAGTAAATTCCTGCATTACTGAAATGTTATATGGGTGTAAATGCAGTTTTCGTCTTACTGCCTTTTGACACGTTCCATAGCTTAACCCTGCAATTACAAATTATAATAAATTTTATATGTAAAAATTTATTGTTTACAAAATACACACCTGTTTGTTGCGCTAACTGTCGTAATGGTTTTTTAGGGCTGCTTTCGATACGCGTCTGTATATCCTCTAATGTGTCCTGAGTTAAAAGGGTTGGTCTTCCAGGAGATTTTTGTATATCAACACTACCCGTTGTTTGGAAACGATGTACGATGCGCTTTACATGCCTGCTCAGATTATCGTAATCAAAGTCGACGTCGGGAAAACGATTAACGAATTCATCGACACACAAATTTACTGAATATTTCCATTCACCATCATTTTCATTGCGTTGGCCATTGCGGAAATAAGATTCAATAATAAACTTGTGTTCAACGGAATACATAACCTTAAATTTACAAACAATTATTACTGTTTTCAATTAATTGGAAACACTGTACTTACTAAAAGTAGTAAAATAAAGAACACAAAGTCTTCCCCATAATTTTTTTTATTTTAATTTTAATCTAAGTTGACGGATAAAGCGCTACATGTTTCGGGTGAACCCCATCATCAGGCTGACTTACAATTGTTTTAAAATCTGAAGAGAACAAATAACATAGTGACATATAATATAATAAAGCCATGGAAACTTACCACATAGGGAAAAAATTTTTTTAGGTTAACACAGATAGATTCTAACAAATTATTATAAGTAGCAACTTATCGTTAAAACACGCAGAATAGGTGGAACAACATGTTCTCACACTTACACCTTGATACGGGAGACATAGTCTCCAAAAAACTAAAAATTTCTCCAAAGTTTAGAGAGTGAAACGATGTAGATCACATACAAATCAACGTAAAGAATAAAACCTAAACTAGAAAACATGAAAAAGTAAAAAGAACTAAATCGAGAGGCGGGAAATTCGAAAAGCGAAAGCAAATCCCTGAAGGGGTTACACGAACACAAATTTAAATTAACTTTGAAGAAGTTTAATAAAAATAAGGTTATTGTCAAAATCTGTGACCTCATTAAGACAAAATTCGTTATTACGAGTAACAATCTCATAAATTTCCAGAAAGTTAAGAAAATGACCTTTTTTTGAAAAATGAAGAATCTCAAAATCAGAGTTCGGATTGAAGGAATGTTTATGGGAGGTTATATGGTTGGCGAAGGAGGATTTATTATTATGGGATGAAAGAGAGATATTATTGGATTTAATTAAGGTCAAATGTTCAGAAAACCGCTTTTTGAAATTTCTACCAGTCTGGCCTATGTAAAAACAAGAACAGGAGGAACCATTAAGTTTATATATACCAGATCTATCTATAGGAAAGATAGGATCTTTGTTTTTAACAAGCAAATTACTAAGGGGAAGAAAAGGAAATAATAATATTAAATTTTTTGAAAGTATTATTGATCATAGGAAGGAGGGAGGAGTTGTAAAAAGGAATGGAGCGATAAATGGGAGGAGTATTGGGAAGAGGTGAGGAGGCAGTGGGGGTAAGGGTAGTGATGGTGAGACTATTTTTGAGTTTATGATAAAGGGAAAGGATTAAGGGTAAGGGGTAACCATTGTTGACAGCAATTTGTTTAATAATATTAAGTTCTTTATTGTAGTTATGTTCGTTAAGGGGGGTAAGAATGATACGTCTAAAATAAAATCTGAAAGAAGCAAGTTTATGAGAAAGAGGGTGGGAGGAGGAGAAAGGAATGATATGGTCAGTAGAGGTGGGTTTTCTGTATATGGATAGTTCGAGGGAATTGGGTTTTCTGGTGATGAGGAGGGCGAGGAAGGGAAGGGAGGAGTTAGATCCGATTTCAATAGTAAATTTGATGTTGGATGAAGTGAGTTAAGCCAATTAAGATAAAAAATCGCAAGATCAGAATTACCTTTAAAAATAACAAGGATGTCGTCAACATAACGACCCTAAAAAATTATATAATCTTTAAATTGGGTATTACTAAAAATTATTTTTTCTAAATTGTCTAAGAAAATTTCGGAAAGCAAGGGGGAAAGGTTAGAACCCATGGCTGGACCAGTTTTTTGAGAGTAAAATTGATTATTAAATTTAAAGAAGTTTTGTTTAAGATGCTACACGCTTTTTCGAGAAACGTTTGTTGGAAAATTTGGACCTTTGAGGGTGTAGAAAAAAAAAAGGTTGCTTCCACTAACTCAGTCAGCGTTGGGTATGGGTCCCCTTTTGTACTGGTCCAGCTGTTTGATTTGGGCGCCAGGAACTTACAAAAACAACCCAGAGTACTCACCTTCCTACGCTCCAAAGGAAAGGTTAACCCCTAAAGAATCCAAATAAAACAGCAAGATGCGAGCGGACAATTTAATTCAAGTTTAGGGTCAAATATAAACTACACACAACCACATAAATGTATATATATATAACGATTAACAAGATTATACCTATGGTAACCTATGCACACATAAAACATATATTAGTTTCGAAACTATTAATAGCAGAACCACTCACTGGTTACATTTAATTAAATTCTGTAATGAAAGTTATAAAAGTTATTAAGAAGTATTAATAAATTGAGTAAATAATTAAGGTAAACACAAGGAAACCTTCTTGTAAACGAAAAAGAATAATTTAGGTACAAGACCCAAATGTTAATCAATCAATGCTGAATTAATAATAAATAAAGAAACGGAACGCAACCAAGCGAAACTTCCCTTAATTGAATCTTTGGAATTCAAATATTCGCAAGGCTAGTTTATTAATTAGTGAACTAAGCAGAACCGCGTAAGATGGCTAAGCTACTCGGGGGAGGCCTCTCCGGTTTCGCGTAACGCACCTAGTAAACTAATAAAATGTTTAACGACGCTTAAAATAACCAAATACAATAAGTTCCGCGATGGTTCTCCTTTTTAATGAAAGCAAATTGAAATTATGATTTCAAGAACCTTCCTTGTAGCTTTGTAACAGTTAAAATGTTTATGTAATAGTATTTATAAAATCAAGTGTAATAAACAAATATGAATTTAATCAGTTTCGTTACTTAAGCTCCCGTTTGGGGACCTACAGCCACTGCTGCCAGGTTTAATTACTATAATAAAATTGTCAAGGTCGCTGTAAATTAAACAACAGAGCTAAATTATAATTAACTGACAATGTTAAAGTGCAGCTCCCTAATATGTATTCGTGTACTTATCTAAGTAAGGTGAGTGATTACATCTGCTTCAACCTATGTGCCTACACTTAATGTACAGACAAAGACAGGTAAGTGACCCTAATATAATTAAATATGTATAAAGAAAACTATTTACACGACGAACCTAACCTCCAAATCAATATATGAATCAATAACTTAATGTTGTAGCCGCCTAAAGGTTTATCTGGTGTTGCAGACTCTAATCCTAGACCTGGACTTGATCGTTGAAAGATGCCGCAGGCAAAAATAAGATGGGACACGTTTAACTGACCTGGTGATCCAAGGAGAAGTCTGAGAGTACTGGAAGTAGGTACAATTGATGGTGGGTGCACTAATACCCAAAATGACCTGAGGGCAACTTCCACAGATTCTCCAGGCAGGTTACTTTAGGTCTCGGTGGCTCCACAACTAAGATCGGAACACTTCCACCAGGTCCAAACGTAAGGCTGATCGGCTCGTAAGCACTGGTGTGGCCGGGGCCGGTTGCCCGGTCCAAGAGACGACTGGGAAGCACTCGTAGTAGGTACGCTAGGTGGTGATCGCAATATAAAATATTCGTGTTGACCTCTGATTGGCTTCCACAGGGTCCCTCGGCAGCCACTAAGCTACACGTAGTGATGATCGGCTCACGAAAGACAGTATGTCGCAAGAACGTACGGAGCAGGAGAAGTGAAGAAAAGAAGAAGAAGCGACGAAGAAGAAGCCTAAGAATAATAATAAATACCGAAATTAGCACTAATCAGGAGGAAAAAACCATGTGCTTACCACTAGGTCTGGTTGTGGCTTCAATTCAAAGGTAATCTTGATTTCAAGCAGTAAAATAAACTATTAAAACGAATTCGTGAACTAAATCGCACAATATTTCATCCAACTAAACACTTTAATTCACTAAACTTTGCAGATGCAGTTAGATCCTCTAAAACAGAAATATGGCGACAACCCAGTCAACCAAAAGACAAAAGTACTGCACTGCAAAACTGCTAAACCAAAAGTGACAATGAAAATGAAGAGATTTTCCTCCCCACCTGATAGTCCAACAGGAAAATAAAAACTTCAAATATTTCAGCGCGAACAGGGACGCCAACTATCCTTCTAAGAAACATTTAAAAACTACAACTGCATGCTGCCAATTCTACTTAACATAGCACAAATTCTAATCTAGACAAAGAAATAATTTTAACCTGTAACAACTCCCCCCTTCCATAAAAAAAAATATATATATATATATTTTTTACAATTCTTCGTTGCTATGGTCCGGCTTCAAGTCTTCTACATGCCACTGACCTAACAACTTCCCATTTTCGAAATCTTCGAGTTCATACACATTGGGAGTAATCTTCCTCCGGACTCTACACTTGATAAATTTGGGATTTAATTTTGCAGCGACGTAATCTGCAGCCTTGGACAAAGTGAAATTCCTCTTCCAGACAATCTGACCTACTTCTAAATGTAGTGGACGACGTCGTAAGTTGTAACGATTAGCACTCATTTCATAAGCCTTATCCAATCTTTTCCTTACCATACGATACACTTCTGGTAACGATTCTAGGTGCCGGGAAAGACGGCTACGGGAAGCAAAATCAATCGGGGACTCTTTGGCGCCAGCAATATCCCTAAAAGCTTTCCCTGACAAATGAACTTCTCTCCCGAAGTTTAAAAATGCTGGGCTATGCCCGGTTACTTCATGGACGGCGGTTCTCAAGGCAAAACCCAATTGAGGCAGCCTTTTATCCCACGTACGGTGATCTTGATTCACATAGGATCTTACCATTGTTTTTATAATGCCATTAACCCTTTCGCAGGGGTTGGCTTTGGGATGGTAATTAGCAATAAACACTATTCTTGATTCGTATGATTTCACCAATTTTTTAAATGCATGACTTACATATTGACGACCATTGTCACAGATTATTCTTTCAGGGACCCCATAAATCAAGAAGACATCTTGTTCTATGTGTTTTATGATGGCTGTACTCGTAGCAGATTTTAGAGGGAACATGAGTGCATATTTAGTAAAACAGTCCGCAACTACTAACACAAAACGGTTCCTACTTGAAGAAAGAGGAAGGGGTCCAATAAGATCTGTTGAAACAACTTCCCAAGGACGTGATATTAATCTTTTATTCATCAGACCATATGGTGGACGATATTCAGGTTTCTGGGCTTTGCAAACTTCACAATTTCGAACATATCTGGCAATGTCATCACCCATTTTCGGCCAGTAATAATATTGAGCAACACGTTTCTTCGTTTTAAAAACTCCAAGATGACCTGCTGTTGCTGCGTCATGATTCTGAAACATTACTTCTACTCGCAATTTCTTAGGGACTACAATTTTCCAATCTAATTCATCGTCAAAAGTTGGAGTTCCATCAGTAACCAACTTATAAATCTGACCATTGGTAACTCTCCATTTGGGATATTTCCCTGGGTCTTCTAATATTTTAGATTTCAAGTTAGCATACCAGTCATCTACGCTATCTCCTTGGACTTCTATTAAGGCTATAGCTCGGGACAGTGCGTCAGGGACTGCATGATCTCGTCCTTTCCGGTGAATTACCGAGAAGTCATACCCTTGAAGGCGTAGAGCCCAACGGGCTAAACGACCCGATGGATGCTGAATATTATGTAACCAGGTAAGGGAATGATGATCTGTAATTACCTTAAAGCGAGCACCCTCTATATATGGTCTAAACCTTTCAATACCCCACACTACAGCTAGACATTCTAATTCGGTGACGGTAAATTTCTGTTCTTGGCGGGTCACTGCACGGCTTGCGTAAGCTATTACTTTTTCCCCGTCTTCAAACTCCTGGGTCAACACGCAACCTAAGCCCACTTGCGACGCATCCGTCTGGAGTACAAATTCTCTGGAGAAATCTGGACACGACAAGATAGGAGTCGAAACAAGACACTGCTTGATATCTTGAAACGCGGCCTCTGCCTCTGCGTCCCAATGAAAATGAATTCTTTTCCTGGTCAGGCGGTTTAGCGGCGCCACACGACTAGCAAACCCCTGAACAAATCGGCGATACCATGAAATTAACCCGACAAATCTTCTGACTTCCTTACTATTTTTTGGCGTAGGATAATTAATCATACTTTCGATTTTAGACGGATCGGCACGAAGTCCATTCCTGTCCACTACAAACCCAAGGTATTTCAATTCCGACTTCATGAATTCGCACTTCTCTTGATTCACGGTCAGTCCAGCGTCCAAAAGCCTGTTGAAAACTTTATCCAAAATTTCTAAGTGTAAAGAAAAACTTGGTGTAGCTACAATAATATCATCCAAGTAGACCGAAACATAGGGTTCGAGATCTTGACCCAAGATAGTGTCCACAAGACGCTGCCACGTTGCTGGGGCGTTATGCAGCCCGAAAGGCATGCGGGTAAACTGAAATAAGCCCTTCCCCGGAACAACGAACGCGGTTTTCTCCTTACTCGTTTCCTCTAATTTCACCTGCCAATAGGCAGATTTCAGGTCTATGGACGATAAGTACTGGGCATCACGTAATCGGTCAAGGATGCTAGAGATTAGTGGGAGCGGGTAAGCATCACGCTTCGTCACCGCATTCAGCTTTCTAAAATCTATACAGAAGCGATACTCCCCACTTGATTTTTTGACAACGACTACAGGTGAACTCCACGGCGATTTGGACTTCTCAATCACCCCCAACTCCAACATCTTGTCCACTTCAGCGTCAATGACTTCTTGAATGTATGGCGATACCTGGTAATACCGTTGCTTAATGGGAATGCAGTTCTCGGTCTCGATCACATGATACACCCCCTTGGCACAACCTAACTTCGTCCCCATATGCTGAAAGAAAGACCTAGTTAAAGTGTCCAAAGCTAATTGTTCTTCCGGTAAAAGTTCCTCTTTTGCACGAATGGAACACACTGCTGGGTGATCTCCAAACTCCCAAGTGTTTTCCCTAAAATCTGGAACTATGTTCATGTCCTTCCAAAAGTCAATTCCGAGAATTATTTCATCCACGATTTCTTCTATCACCAATGCCTTGACAACTCTAACCTTATCACGCAACTTAAACGGTAGGTAAATCAGTCCTAACGTATTACAAGAACGACCATCAGCGACTGTCACGGTTGGACGATTAAATTCTAAAGTGAGTCCTAACTTCTTTAATTTCTTCCAGCCTGGTCCTCCCACTACTGTTTGACTGGCCCCCGAATCTAGCAAACACTTGAACGCCATGTCATAGACTTCGACAGTCAAATAAGGACGTGGATCTCCATTCTTGGAACTAAATAAATTGAAAAGCTTGGATTGTTTATACTGAATCTTAACAAAATTTAACCAAGCCCTCCATGATGAATCTACCGGATTTTCCCTTAAGACCGACGTCCGGCGTCTCGTCGACCTCTTTCTTCGTTTCCCGAACACTTGCTGCAGGAAAATTTCGTGACATCTTGTTGGCCACAGCGAAAACAAAAACGTCTCGTTCGTGGTTGTGAACAACCCTTAAATGTATGTCCTTCCCCAAAACAATTCCAACATTTAAATACTGAATTTACTACATTTATTGGTTTTGCAGGCTTCACCCTACTTCTTGAACCATCTTCGTTACGTTCGGGACACGCCAAATCTGGTTCCAGTAGATTAACCCTGTTGACGGACGGCATTCGAAAACCTGAAGCTAACATTTGCGTCGCCTCCAACTTCTTACACAAACGTAGCAGTTCTTCAACAGTATCGTAGTTTTGCAGACCAACACCTTGGATGTAGAATGGCGAAATATTACGGCGTAATATGCCTAATTTATCTTTTTCGGGTGGAGGGTGTTCTAGGCGAGCGAATAAATTCAGCATACAGGCGAAATAGTTTCCAACCCTCTCTTGTGGTCCCTGGACCCTGGTTCGAATCTCGTTCCACAACTCTGTTTCGTAGTCAAACGGCAGATATTCTTCCCTTAGACGCCTCACAAAATCAGACCATGACGTTACTTGCGCACGAATCGACCGGTACCAAATAAGAGCACTGCCCTGTAAGACATCAGTAATCGAGTTCTTCAAATCTGCTTCAGATATATTCCTGGCCACTCGGTACTCCTCGACACGTTCAATGAAAGCGTTTACGCTTAGGCCCTTATTGTCCCCGCTAAAAGTAATCCCCCACTTGTGAACTGGAACTGTTCTAGAAGAACCTGAAACAGTGTTACCGGATGGATTAGGACTTGCTTCTGCTGTGCTTGCAACCGCTACTAGCCTTGATGGCTGTAATACACTGCTAACCGCAAGGTTTTTCTTGTCCACGTTTACTTCAACAGCACCAAGTTGATCCATCAAACTATTTATGGACGAAATGATTGTCTTATGCTCCTCATCTTCAGGTATTTGGAGCCTCCCTAAGCGCCCGTACAAATGACGTAACTTTGCATCGATGGTTTTTGCATCGTTGGATTCTGCGCCCCCCTTGAAGGTATTAACAAAATCGGCCAATTCCACCACCTTTCTATTACAAATATCCACCTCTTTGACAATATCTGGCTGGTATGTATCGACAACTGCTAAATCTCCAAACTGTTCTTTAGCTATAAATTCTTTAAGTTTTTTCCGCATGGATACTACGGTCTCCGCTACTAAATTTTTGTATCCCCGAACAGTAAGTTCATACTCCAGTTCATCTCTAACCAACCGGTATGGATCCATCCTAAAGAAAAGAATTGGCTACCCCAAAATAAAACAAAAAAAAATTGCACAATCGAATACACACAAGCACCAACTACAAGAAATATTTACGCTTCCAGCAACATTAATCCTATTCAGACCCTAAACAAGAAGTCCCTAACTAAGTTCCCTGAAATAAAATCTTATGTCAGGCAGACCCCAATAATCTTGCTCGAGCCCCACGTTGTAGGAGCCAATAATTTGCTACACGCTTTTTCGAGAAACGTTTGTTGGAAAATTTGGACCTTTGAGGGTGTAGAAAAAAAAAGGTTGCTTCCACTAACTCAGTCAGCGTTGGGTATGGGTCCCCTTTTGTACTGGTCCAGCTGTTTGATTTGGGCGCCAGGAACTTACAAAAACAACCCAGAGTACTCACCTTCCTACGCTCCAAAGGAAAGGTTAACCCCTAAAGAATCCAAATAAAACAGCAAGATGCGAGCGGACAATTTAATTCAAGTTTAGGGTCAAATATAAACTACACACAACCACATAAATGTATATATATATATAACGATTAACAAGATTATACCTATGGTAACCTATGCACACATAAAACATATATTAGTTTCGAAACTATTAATAGCAGAACCACTCACTGGTTACATTTAATTAAATTCTGTAATGAAAGTTATAAAAGTTATTAAGAAGTATTAATAAATTGAGTAAATAATTAAGGTGAACACAAGGAAACCTTCTTGTAAACGAAAAAGAATAATTTAGGTACAAGACCCAAATGTTAATCAATCAATGCTGAATTAATAATAAATAAAGAAACGGAACGCAACCAAGCGAAACTTCCCTTAATTGAATCTTTGGAATTCAAATATTCGCAAGGCTAGTTTATTAATTAGTGAACTAAGCAGAACCGCGTAAGATGGCTAAGCTACTCGGGGGAGGCCTCTCCGGTTTCGCGTAACGCACCTAGTAAACTAATAAAATGTTTAACGACGCTTAAAATAACCAAATACAATAAGTTCCGCGATGGTTCTCCTTTTTAATGAAAGCAAATTGAAATTATGATTTCAAGAACCTTCCTTGTAGCTTTGTAACAGTTAAAATGTTTATGTAATAGTATTTATAAAATCAAGTGTAATAAACAAATATGAATTTAATCAGTTTCGTTACTTAAGCTCCCGTTTGGGGACCTACAGCCACTGCTGCCAGGTTTAATTACTATAATAAAATTGTCAAGGTCGCTGTAAATTAAACAACAGAGCTAAATTATAATTAACTGACAATGTTAAAGTGCAGCTCCCTAATATGTATTCGTGTACTTATCTAAGTAAGGTGAGTGATTACATCTGCTTCAACCTATGTGCCTACACTTAATGTACAGACAAAGACAGGTAAGTGACCCTAATATAATTAAATATGTATAAAGAAAACTATTTACACGACGAACCTAACCTCCAAATCAATATATGAATCAATAACTTAATGTTGTAGCCGCCTAAAGGTTTATCTGGTGTTGCAGACTCTAATCCTAGACCTGGACTTGATCGTTGAAAGATGCCGCAGGCAAAAATAAGATGGGACACGTTTAACTGACCTGGTGATCCAAGGAGAAGTCTGAGAGTACTGGAAGTAGGTACAATTGATGGTGGGTGCACTAATACCCAAAATGACCTGAGGGCAACTTCCACAGATTCTCCAGGCAGGTTACTTTAGGTCTCGGTGGCTCCGCAACTAAGATCGGAACACTTCCACCAGGTCCAAACGTAAGGCTGATCGGCTCGTAAGCACTGGTGTGGCCGGGGCCGGTTGCCCGGTCCAAGAGACGACTGGGAAGCACTCGTAGTAGGTACGCTAGGTGGTGATCGCAATATAAAATATTCGTGTTGACCTCTGATTGGCTTCCACAGGGTCCCTCGGCAGCCACTAAGCTACACGTAGTGATGATCGGCTCACGAAAGACAGTATGTCGCAAGAACGTACGGAGCAGGAGAAGTGAAGAAAAGAAGAAGAAGCGACGAAGAAGAAGCCTAAGAATAATAATAAATACCGAAATTAGCACTAATCAGGAGGAAAAAACCATGTGCTTACCACTAGGTCTGGTTGTGGCTTCAATTCAAAGGTAATCTTGATTTCAAGCAGTAAAATAAACTATTAAAACGAATTCGTGAACTAAATCGCACAATATTTCATCCAACTAAACACTTTAATTCACTAAACTTTGCAGATGCAGTTAGATCCTCTAAAACAGAAATATGGCGACAACCCAGTCAACCAAAAGACAAAAGTACTGCACTGCAAAACTGCTAAACCAAAAGTGACAATGAAAATGAAGAGATTTTCCTCCCCACCTGATAGTCCAACAGGAAAATAAAAACTTCAAATATTTCAGCGCGAACAGGGACGCCAACTATCCTTCTAAGAAACATTTAAAAACTACAAATGCATGCTGCCAATTCTACTTAACATAGCACAAATTCTAATCTAGACAAAGAAATAATTTTAACCTGTAACAAAGACATAAGTTGAGGAGGGAGAGGAGGCAGGATATGTTTTCGGAAGGTAAATCTGAACTAGAAAGGGAGGAACTAATGAGGGAAACATTCATCGGAAGGAACTGAGGGGAAAAGGTTTGTTATGTCAAAGGAAATACGATAGTTTTCTAGCTCAAGTCGTACTTCCCTGATAATCCGGTTTAGTTGTTGCCTAATAGTCGAATCTCTCGTCTCATGCCAGGTTCTTCTTAGTGAGTGTTTTTGTTTTATTAAGTTTAATACTCGCTGCAGAGGGGTTAAATAATCCAAGTTTCGCCTTCGACGTTGAACCGTTGTTGAAGTTTGGATAGATTGCACAATGGAGTTATTCAAGGTGTTGATTGCAGAGTCAATGTCGTTTTTTGAGACTAGAGTCGTAGGACATTTTAAAGTAGTGCTTAGGTGATCTCGGAATAGTGGCCAATCAATTTTACCAGTTATAAGTCTTGGATACTGTTCCGTGTGTTCAGCTACACGATCAAATGTGATTATCACAGGCAAATGGTCCGAGTCCAATTCGGTTAAGGTCGTCTGATATATGGGGGTAGAAATTTTCTTATGCAGCACCAAATCTGAGATGTCTGGTTGATGGTCGTTTCTAGCAGGAAAATAGGTGAATTCATCCGGTGCTGATATTTGGATGGCATATTTGCTTAGGTATGAGTATAGTTTTGTTCCATTAGGGTTAGTTCTTCTGCATCCCCAGAGTGTGTTTTTACAGTTGAAATCTCCAACTGCAATGGTAGGTTTGGTTGTATTAAATAAGGCAGCTATATCTTCTTCAAGTACTTGTCGGTTTGGTTGTTTATAAACGCTAGATATAATTATACTTTGTTTATCTTTCAATTCTAGGTTGACTGATATTATTTCTAAATTTTGTGGTTGTGCTATTTCAACTGGGTAAGCAGATAGGTTTTTCCTAATTATTATTGCTACTCCTCCTGAGGCGTGTGCTGTATTGCGATCATTGCGGTATATGTTATATCCTGTGAATCGTATTTTTGCGTTGTTATTTAAGTGAGTTTCTGTTACACACATTACGTCTATTTTGTGTCTTATTAAAAACTGCATTGCTAGTGTTCTTTGCGCGAGCAATCCATTGGCATTCCAATTTGTGATAACTAGGCCTTGTACGCCTTGATGCTGTTTATTTGTTACAGCCATTGATAAGTAAAGATGGGATTAGGTTTAGTATGAAGGATTTGATCTGATCTATGTATGGTGTGATAAAATCTAGGAGGGTTTGTAGTAATTGCGCTACTATGTTAGTCTGTGGCGTTGTATCAGTACTACTAGCGTTCGTTCTGTTAACTGCGGCATCTCGAAATCGGGTGTTATTTGTAATTTTTTGGCTTATGTTGCTTTGATATGAACTATTGTGAAATATGGGTTGATTTGTATTACGAGCTGGTATTTGATTCAAATTTTTAATGTATTCACATCCCCTGTAGTTTACAGAGTCGTTACCTTGACAGTTGACACATTGTGGTTTTTCTTCACGTGTTTTTGGACAATTTGTGTAAAGATGCATTCCCAGACATTTGACACATCTGGGTTGGAGGTGGCAATAGTTTTTTGTGTGTCCCATTCGTTGACACCGGGTGCACTGTGGTGTGTCTTTTGATTTACGTCTGGCTTCAACTTTAACAACACAATACAGTAGGTTGTCTATTTTAAAGATGTCACTATGCTGTTGACCTTTATTTATTTCTACTGCACATAGAGGCATTGGTTTCTTATCTTTACGTAATAGGCGTGTAACTTTTATTACCGATATTTTTTTTGCCTCCAGCTCCTCTTTAATGTCGTCTTCTTTTATTTGTGAAGGTAAGCCTCGTATTATTACAGACTCGGTAAGTTTATCGGGATTTCGATAAGTATGATATCGGATTTCTCTATCGCTATCGTAATATTTTGTTAACGACCTATAGTCTTCTATATTTTTTAAATTTATTTTCAAGTGTTCTCCTTTGTTATTTATAGTGAAATTCTCATTTTTTATTACTTCTTTAATATCTCTTATCACTGCTTGATAAATACGAGCGTTGTGTAAAAATATCGGGGGTACCCGCTGATTGTTATTTGTGATATTTATGGGATCGGTAATGTCGTGTTTATATACGTTTGTTTCTTGTTCGTTTTTATCGAGTACAAAATATTTGTTAGCTGCGATTAGTTGGATTGTTTGAAATAGATATTTCTTATTCGCTGTATTATCAGGTGGGGTCAGCGATCGCTTGTTACTTGTGTTTTGGGTATTGTTAGTCTCCATAGGAATGTCGTTAGAGCCTTGATAGATTAGTTTTGGTGCGGCCAATTTCAGGACTGGTTATTTGGTTCATTCATTGCACTAGGTTTAATTGTAATCAGTTAAGTTCAAGCTGAAAAGCTCACGAATCCGGGGTCGGACCCCGCAGATTAATAAAAACGGTCACAAGTGTTCACTCCAGAGTGGATTTCAAGAAGTATTCGAAGAAAAACTATTATTTAGTAAAATTATGACTGTATGTTCGAAATTCAAAAGAGCAGTTTAAAACACGACCGCTCTCTTAAAGGTTCGCGCAAGACTCGAACATAACTATGTGTGATTCTAAAGCTTTAACCATTTCTAGACAGGTAAGCGTTTGTAAGGAAACAAATATGTAATACTTTGTAAAAGCATCGATGATTAATAAAATGTGTTTGTAGCCGTCTGTAGTAGTTTTAAACGGACCTACGCAATCTGCGTGAATTGTGTGAAATGGGACCTTGGTTTTATTAATAGAATGAAGTAAACCCTATTTAGGCCCCGTCGGTTTCTTAGTTGTTAGAAAAATCAAACAATGGGAAACACTTCCTCACAAATGAAGTAATTCTTGGAAACAAAAACTTCTCTCTTATTTTATTTAACGTCTTGTCCCATTCTACGTGACATTGATCATTGTGATAGATGTTTAATAACCCTAGCCTAATTCCTTTAGGTACACAAACACGTAATATTATTTGGCTATTCTGTTTTTTAATTATACGGTATAATAACGCATCTTTTATTTTAAAATTGCTTACTATCGACTCTCCGGCTTGCACTTTTGCAATAATCGCTTGAGTTTCCGGGTCTTTAGCTTGTTCTACCTCCAACCATGAACCCCCGCGGATCAAATTAACTCTGGGGGCGGGTAACGGCTAAGGTAATCTGCATGAGCGACGTATTTTCTTTTACAGTATTCTATATCAAAATCAAAATCCTGCAGGGAAACCCACCATCTAGCCACGCGAGGAAGGACGTCTTTTTTATGAGCTGTTGAGTTAATGGCATTGCAATCGGTCACTATTTTAAATTTTAATCCCAGTAGACAAACTCGAAAGTCTTTAAATTAAATGCGTTAACTATTGCGAGTGTCTCCAATTCGTATGAATGGTATTTTGATTTCTCGGTAGTCGTCCGTTTGCAGATACGGGTGGTTGGGGGTCTTCAGTTTTATTTCACCACTTTCTTCTATTAAACAAAATGAGCCTTTCTGCTTTTCTGTCAATGCACTTGTAAATTTGCATGGTTCTGCGTTTTCTAAAATCTGTGGGCATTTTCTTTTAATTACACGTTTAACCTTTCAGTGGTGTGGTAGTTTTTTTAACATCAGTGGTGTGGTCGGTCTCTGGGACCACTTTTTTCAAAATTTAATTTTGGGTTGTTAATCTTCGAATTAAAATATAGGAACAGTTGTACTGAAGGGGTAGTTCATTTGTGTCCTCAGAATAATGGACGATAGGCAATAAAAAATATCTATATGTTGGTAATTAATTTTTATTTCATAAAGTTACTGTTTTGCGCACAGCTACCTTTATTGTTATTTATTTAAAAAAATACATAATTTAAAATTGTGTCTTTGTTATAGTTACTTATAACTAGACCTAAACAACATGAAATTCTAAAAAAAAACTGAAAATTATATTCTAGTTGAGATGGAACCTCTTTCAAATTTTGGTATCATTTTCTTGGTAACACTCTTCGCACATTACTATAATGTGCTCCAAACACATAAATTTTCTGCAATTGTATCTTGTTTTTCTGTTTGTTTTTTTTTGGAGGTACAGTAACCGCAACTGCCGAACTCCAAGAAATAAATCTACAATTTTGCGGTAAATTTAAACCAGTGTCATACGTACCCAACAAATGTCTCTGATGTGCCAATGGTGTGGTCGGTGTCACGGACCGAAATTGTAAATAACTTAATCTGCACTGCACTCAGACACCTGCCGATGCGTACTGGCATTTAGTGCAACGTGACATGAAGGTACTGAGAGCTACAGCAACCTACCCCTACCCAATTTTATACATTTGAGGAAAAACTAATCCGTGGGTCTCTGAGACCGTGCCACACTACTGAAAGGTTAATATTTCCATCTACAACTAATCCATCAGCACTACATGCTAGATGAAGATACTCCTTATTCGCACAGAGTCCAACCTCGATTAAGTTTTCCGAAACTCTAAAATAATTTAAATTATACTGCTTCCTGGGTAATGGTTCATTTTTACGCCCATAAAGTGCCGGTAACATTGCATAGGAAGGAGTCATTTGCCACAAATTCTTTTTTAAATAACTGAATTTTGCCGAAACAGTTGTCAACGAACTAGCAATTTTTGCGTTTGAAGCCGTAAAGAAATAACTCCACCTCTTCCACTCTTCCGAACCCTGCACCACTGCACCCTTTATTGCAAACACTTTGGTTTCGTATTTGTTCATGTACTCGGCCATGTTTTCGGTAAAGATTTCTACCTGCCTCATAATTACTTGCAGCTATTGTTTATCCACTTGATAGTCATCATATTTTAATTTGATTACTGTTTCAAACAGACTGGTTCCGCTTGGTCCACTTTGAATGTCGCAAATAAAATGGTTCAAATTTACATTTCTTTCATAGGCTATCGGTCTAGGATCGTGTAGAGCTCTTTCTATTGGATTAAACCTAGCTGTAGGGTAAAGTTTAGAGGCAACAGCACCTGGCGTTTTGTATTTCGCTCACAAACCCTATTCTCGAAGTTTGCTAGAACAAGCTAAGCCAGTATCTTTTTCGGTAAACTTCGAAAGGAACAGTAATACGGCACTGACATGACTGCATTTGCCCAGGAAAGACTATTTGCATTCACACTCGCCGGTGACTACTGCTCTGGACATTTTATTTAAACGACATTTCACATTATATGCGACATTAGCACGAAACGATCATAACATTTTGCTTTTAAATAATAATATTTAGCGTCAGTAACATCATGAACATGATTGCTACTCACAAATTGGCTGCCTCTTGGCTTTTCTGTAATTTCAGCCGCAGAATCACTTATCTCATACCCTTCATTCTCAAATTCTAATCCGGCAATATATGTATACAGAGTGCCCATTTTAAAACTCCGAGCCTAAATTGTTTTAAATAGGCAACACGCAATACAAGTCACTGCCGACTATTATTTTAAAACAAAATATTTCTATAATTAAGATCAGGGCAATCATGTTTGCATTAACTTGACAGTTTACTAATAAAATTCGTCAAGCCACATTACTTGAACGGTGCAAAACAAAGATTATCGATCACTAATCTTTGGTGCAAAATGTATTCCAACGCTGACAAAGTGGACATGCTTCTAATTCTGGGTAAATGTCGAAAAGATGCGAGTGCTGCCAGTACTTTGTATGCGCAACGCTTACCAGGTAGACGAGTTCCAACAGACAAAACATTTAGAACGCTTCTTCTGAATTTACAAGAGTATGGGCAATTTTTAAAACCAAAAGTAAGGGCACGGCAAGTTACGGTTGAACATAACGAAGTAGCTGTAATGGAAATGGTTACGGATAATCCCCATACAAGTCAAAGAGCGATTGCAAATGCCTTAAACATTAGCAATGGTTCTGTTTTCAATATTCTTAAGGCGAATAAATTTCACCCCTACCATGTTTATACCATACACCATCTTGAAGATAGGGATTATGAGCATCGTGTTCAGTATTGTCAATTTCTTAGACGGCAATTAAACGGCAATGCGGAATTTTTAAGTATGGTATTATTGTGTGATTAAGCGAGGTTTTCAAACAATGGCATGGTTAATCGACATAACTGCCACTATTACGCCCAAGACAATCCCCGCTGGATCAGGAAAACTCATTTTCAAAGAATTTTTTCTCTTAATGTGTGGTGCAGTATTATTGGCGATTTTGTAATAGGTCATTTCTTTAATGAAAATTTAGATGGTGTGTTCAGACTATTCAAAGTTTATTAAGAAAATGTCTTTATTCAAAATAAACGTGTTATTGACAAATTACAAATTGTTTCTTTTTTTTATATTATTTTCAAAAACAACAGATTAACCCGACTTGATTATATTACATAATTACATCTACAACATTCTCCCCCCTAGTAATTGGGCCAATTACTCTTCTCTATCGGTATCCAGAACACAGAGCTTCTTGGTACTACGTCGAAATATACCCCTGGCCGTCTTGATGTCTACCACTCGCACCCTGCCAATAATAAAGTGATTTGGCGTTAAAATGTCATTTAGTTCGTCTGGGTCTGTTGATACATGTGTCAGAGGTCTACTGTTCAGGATATTCTCGATTTCAGCAAATATCGTCCGCAAAGCATATTCTTGTGGATATTTTTCTTTTAGTAGAACCATTAGATGTTTTTTTATTGATTGAATTAGTCTTTCCCAAGCTCCACCCATATGCGGCGTCAATGGTGGATTGAAGTACCATTTTGTGTTTCGTGCTGAACAACTATTTATTATTTCATTTTGGTTCCATTTGTTTAATGCTTCTGCTAATTCTCTACAGGCTCCTTTGAAATTGGTACCATTATCAGAATACATCTCTAAAGGAAATCCTCGTCTACATCCAAATTGCCTGTAAGCGTGTATAAAAGCATTGGTAGACAAATCTTGGCCTATTTCTAAATGTACAGCTCTAGTGACCATGCAAGTGAATATTATTCCATAACGTTTTTCATGAGAACGTTTTACGGTGACTTCTATGGGTCCAAAATAGTCCACGCCGGTTTTAATAAATGGTCGGATTGTTGACTCTATTCTGCATGTAGGTAATTGTCCCATAACAGGTTGTTGTGGCAATGCTCTTCTAATTTTACAAAATTGACATGACGACCATATCTGTTTAACAGTTTGCCGTAGATGAAAAATCTAAAACTTCAGCTGTAAATTATTGATGACATGTTCTTTACCTTGATGATTATTCAGACAGTGGTAATAAAATATTAACAATTTTGTGTATGGATGTTTAGCATCCAAGATGATTGGTCTTTTAGTATATTCGTCCAAATACGTAGCATTATTTAGTCTCCCATTGAGTCGCAACAAATTGTTTTCATCTATTATGCAGGTGAATTTATAAAGTTTACTGGATTTCAAAATTTCTTTTTTGTTTTGAAGAATTTTCAATTCTGCCCCAAAGGAATCCATTTGAATTCTTCGGAATAATAACACTTCTCCCGCAGTCAAATCTTCTGGACGAAGTTCTGAAAATACAGGATTTTCCTTAGAAACCTTAGCTTTGCAATTTCTAATGAATCTTAAAGTCCAGGCCGTAGTTCTTAGCAGTCTGTTCCATTTCGAAAATCTATTTGAATCTGGAGTAGGTAATTTTTCACATAAAGTGACCACGGCTACTAAATTCGCTTTCATTTCTAGGTCGTCTACAGAATTTAGAGAAATATCTTCCTGTGGCCATTTATCATATGGAAGTGTGAGAAAATTAGGCCCTCTTATCCATCGACTACTCGTAGAAAAATTTACGTGATGTCCACGTTTTGTAGCTTCATCTGCTACATTGTTTTTAGAATTAACGTATCGCCAATTCTTGGAATTCGTTAAATCTTGAATTTCTCCGATTCTGTGTGAAACAAATACTTTAAATCGATACGCCTCGGCTCTTATCTAATGTAGAACAGTTTTTGAATCCGTCCAATAGTAAGCATTCTCTAAGACAATTTTCAACTCTTCTTTTATGTATTTACTTAGACGAGCTCCAATAAGTGCTGCCTGTAGTTCCAATCGAGGAATCGAAGTGGGTTTCAAAGGTGCTACTCTCGTTTTTGCAGCTACAAATGAGACTTCTGGTCTGCCTTTGTTTTCCCAACGTAAGTAGGTCGCAGTGGCGTATGCTCTTTCTGAAGCGTCGCAAAAAATATGTAATTGTACTTTTGTATCTTGGGTTAATTCGTCGAAGTACTGTCGTTTGATCTTGAAAGTATTATCTTTTAAGTCTGTGAGCCACTTTTTCCAATCATTTTCCAAGTTTCCACTTATTTCATCGTCCCTGCCAATTCCGCTTCTCCAAATATCTTGGAGCAGTATTTTTCCCTGAATGGTAAAGTTAGCGATAAAACCTAATGGATCGTATACAGACATGACCGTCTGTAAAACTTCTCTTTTAGTAGGACGTCGCTTTCCTTCAATGACTTGTGGGTGGATCTTGTGGAATTTAGTTTGGAAACTAAAACAGTCTTCCTTAGGATTCCACCACAATCCCAATACTCTTTCTGTTGGTATATCTCCATCTACGTCTAAATTCTTTTCTGCATGAGCGACAAGGTGAGAATCTATGTGTCTAAGTACTTTGTTAGAATTGCAAACCCAGTTGCAAATTTCAAAGCTTGCCCTTTTATGAACCGTTATGACTTCATCAATCAACTTTATCGCTTCGTCTTCGTCATTGGCGCAGTCTAAATAGTCGTCCATGTAATGCAGTTTTATAATGGCTTCAGCTGCTTCCGGGTAAATGTGGATAAATTCTCTTGCATTTCTATTTTTTGCTTCTTGAGCTAGACAAGGTCCGCAGACTGAACCAAAAAATACAACTTCTATTTGATAAATGTCGGGATCTCTCTCTCTCTGTCCATACCTCTCCACAAGAAACGTTGAGCTGATCTATCTTCGTCTCTAATCTTCACTTGTAAGAACATTTCTTTTATGTCGGCTGCGAAGGCTATCTTTTTCCTTCTAAAATTTACAATATTGTAAATAATGAATTATAGAGATCCGGACCTGTAAGAAGATTGTCATTTAAGCTCACACCATTTGCCTTGGACGCTGCGTCAAATACTATTCTTAATTTATTTGGTTTGTTTGGGTTTACTACACCAAAGTGTGGTAAATACCAAGTCTTGTTCGTCTCTTTTCTGGTTTCGTTGATTGTAAGTTTTCTCACATATCCTTTACTAACATATTCGTCGATTTTATCACAATAAGCTTTGGCATATACTGAATTTTTGTCCATTTTTCTTTCTATGCTCTTTAATCTACTTATTGCATTATTTTTACTCTCCGGAAACGATGTTTCAGATTTCCACAGAAGTCCAGTTTCATATCCATTCCCATTACGTTTCATCGTCTCATTTAAAATGCCTTGTGCTCTTATATCTTGCTTTGAAAATGAATTTTTATAGGTTTCTTTAATTCCCAATGAATCAATTTGCCACTGCTGTTTAATTAAATTATGAAGCGGGCCTATATCGTCTTCTGCGTGTTTATACACATGACAAGTAAAGTGACTTTGATTATTTGTATTCCCTGAAGAAACATTTCATGTAGAACCCATCCCAACAGCGTTTTACTTAAACCAGGTCCTCCCCATGGTCCAGGAATAATTTTTCTTGACACAATTAAAGGCCAATTATCCTGACCAATCAATATAAAAGGTTTGGCATTTACCATAGACAGATTCGGCGTATTTCTGATGTGCGAATATTGAGAAGAAATTCTATTTATGTCGATACTTTGACTTGGTAACGATAAGTTTCTAATAGTTCTAACGTGCCGTAGAAGAAAGGATGCTTTACCATGCTTACCTTGTAGTTGTAAACTTACAGTTTTTGAATCTTCTTCTAATTTTATTTCGTTATTCGTCCATTGAATACAAAGGGATTGTTCAGGTCCATCTATCCCTAATTGATCTGCCAAATTCGTATCTATCAATGTCACTGTAGAAGCATCGTCAAGTAATGCGTACGTTTCGATAGAACCCTTTGATCCTTTTAAGATTACCGGCAAGATTTTTAATAATACTGTATTACCTGCCTTTAGAATGTGACAGTTAATTTCCGTCTGACAGTTATTATTTTTAGTCTCAGGTGTCTCCTTAATGTCATTTGTATGTATAAATAGTAATGTGGCTTCGTACATTGATTTACGCCGCAATTCTTCCTGTACTTACACTGCCTTACACCATGTTTGTCATTCAGACAAGAAAAACATAAACGATTGGTTCTTACGAACTCCCAACGTTGGTCCACTGAGGAATCTAAAAATTTCTGGCATTTATTAAGCCAATGAGTGCCTTTCTTACAAAATCTACATTCGTTACTTTTACTTATTGAAAGTGTTGTTTCTCTTTTCTTTTGATGAGTATTAAAGGAAATTTCATCTTTGTATTGAGGAATTTGCAATTGACAAGCCGCATCAGCTTTTCCTTCTAACCAAGAATTAAATTCAATAATTGTTGCCTTTTTCACAAAGATGGTCCTTGTGTGCTCCACCCACATCATCTTGTAGTTAATAGGTAGTTTATTAACTAATTCCCCTAAGAGAATTGGATTCGTAAGATGATCGACTTCTTGCAGTGCTTGAATTGTACACACCAGGTTCCGCACAGTATCTGCAAATTCTATTATTGTATATAGTTTGTCTTCTCTTGCAAGTGGCATTCTTTTAACTTTATCTAATAATAAGTGTATAATATGCTCAGTTCGACCAAATCTTTTGCCTAAAACGTCAATTATACTTTTGACATTTTGAGGTAGTATAAGCATAGATTGGACAACTTCTCTAGCTTTACCTTTTAAACATTTCTGAAGTCGAATTAAGTTTTCACTATCAGTAAGACCACACGTTTCTGTCGTTGTTTTATATTGGCAAATAAAATTAGGCCATTCTATAGGGTCGCCATGAAAATAAGGTAATTCTTTTGGTACGGATTGTCGGGAAATGTATTTAGAAAAATCAAGTTGATTTACCTGTGCTGCCTGCATGGAAATACCTTTGTCAATAATTTTGGAGTTTGATTTCTCCTGTGATTCCTCGTTTTTTGAAAAAATTTTGTTAATTTCATCGTCTCGTAAGCCTGGAAGAAGTGCTGTCTGCGCTGGACCTTCGTCAATAATCCATGCTTCTATCCTAGACTTCTTACTGCATTTATCAACATTGTCTGGAAGAAGTGCTGTCTGCATCGGATTCTGATTATTATTGATCCATGTTTCTATCCTAGACCTCTGACTGCATGTATCAACACTGCCATGTTTTTCATCTATTTGAGCCAGTTTTATGGATAATTCCAATTCGAGACGTTCATTTTCTCGCTCCTCTTCAAGCTTCAACCGCTCTTCTTCGCGCTTCAACCGTTCTTCTACACGCTTCCTGTCAGAGCGCTGTCGCTCTATTAGAATTTCCATTTCTGCCTCAAGTTTTTGTCGCCTGATTGTATTTGCTTTACTTGAAACTCTAGTCGACTGATGTGATCTGGCTGAGTCTTCCCCAGATTTCTCCCTATAGAAATCTGTAGAATTTCCTGTTATACTTGGTTCCTTATCTAGGTCTGCCTCCACCGCAACATCATTTTTATTTTTAAGTCGTTCACTACGTCGAACACCAGACATGATTCCAAGTGCTGACTCTTTTATCTCGAAGGACCAAAATGTTCAGACTATTCAAAGTTTATTAAGAAAATGTCTTTATTCAAAATAAACGTGTTATTGACAAATTACAAATTGTTTCTTTTTTTTATATTATTTTCAAAAACAACAGATTAACCCGACTTGATTATATTACATAATTACATCTACAACATTCTCCCCCCTAGTAATTGGGTAGCAGAGCCAATTACTCTTCTCTATCGGTATCCAGAACACAGAGCTTCTTGGTACTACGTCGAAATATACCCCTGGCCGTCTTGATGTCTACCACTCGCACCCTGCCAATAATAAAGTGATTTGGCGTTAAAATGTCATTTAGTTCGTCTGGGTCTGTTGATACATGTGTCAGAGGTCTACTGTTCAGGATATTCTCGATTTCAGCAAATATCGTCCGCAAAGCATATTCTTGTGGATATTTTTCTTTTAGTAGAACCATTAGATGTTTTTTTATTGATTGAATTAGTCTTTCCCAAGCTCCACCCATATGCGGCGTCAATGGTGGATTGAAGTACCATTTTGTGTTTCGTGCTGAACAACTATTTATTATTTCATTTTGGTTCCATTTGTTTAATGCTTCTGCTAATTCTCTACAGGCTCCTTTGAAATTGGTACCATTATCAGAATACATCTCTAAAGGAAATCCTCGTCTACATCCAAATTGCCTGTAAGCGTGTATAAAAGCATTGGTAGACAAATCTTGGCCTATTTCTAAATGTACAGCTCTAGTGACCATGCAAGTGAATATTATTCCATAACGTTTTTCATGAGAACGTTTTACGGTGACTTCTATGGGTCCAAAATAGTCCACGCCGGTTTTAATAAATGGTCGGATTGTTGACTCTATTCTGCATGTAGGTAATTGTCCCATAACAGGTTGTTGTGGCAATGCTCTTCTAATTTTACAAAATTGACATGACGACCATATCTGTTTAACAGTTTGCCGTAGATGAAAAATCTAAAACTTCAGCTGTAAATTATTGATGACATGTTCTTTACCTTGATGATTATTCAGACAGTGGTAATAAAATATTAACAATTTTGTGTATGGATGTTTAGCATCCAAGATGATTGGTCTTTTAGTATATTCGTCCAAATACGTAGCATTATTTAGTCTCCCATTGAGTCGCAACAAATTGTTTTCATCTATTATGCAGGTGAATTTATAAAGTTTACTGGATTTCAAAATTTCTTTTTTGTTTTGAAGAATTTTCAATTCTGCCCCAAAGGAATCCATTTGAATTCTTCGGAATAATAACACTTCTCCCGCAGTCAAATCTTCTGGACGAAGTTCTGAAAATACAGGATTTTCCTTAGAAACCTTAGCTTTGCAATTTCTAATGAATCTTAAAGTCCAGGCCGTAGTTCTTAGCAGTCTGTTCCATTTCGAAAATCTATTTGAATCTGGAGTAGGTAATTTTTCACATAAAGTGACCACGGCTACTAAATTCGCTTTCATTTCTAGGTCGTCTACAGAATTTAGAGAAATATCTTCCTGTGGCCATTTATCATATGGAAGTGTGAGAAAATTAGGCCCTCTTATCCATCGACTACTCGTAGAAAAATTTACGTGATGTCCACGTTTTGTAGCTTCATCTGCTACATTGTTTTTAGAATTAACGTATCGCCAATTCTTGGAATTCGTTAAATCTTGAATTTCTCCGATTCTGTGTGAAACAAATACTTTAAATCGATACGCCTCGGCTCTTATCTAATGTAGAACAGTTTTTGAATCCGTCCAATAGTAAGCATTCTCTAAGACAATTTTCAACTCTTCTTTTATGTATTTACTTAGACGAGCTCCAATAAGTGCTGCCTGTAGTTCCAATCGAGGAATCGAAGTGGGTTTCAAAGGTGCTACTCTCGTTTTTGCAGCTACAAATGAGACTTCTGGTCTGCCTTTGTTTTCCCAACGTAAGTAGGTCGCAGTGGCGTATGCTCTTTCTGAAGCGTCGCAAAAAATATGTAATTGTACTTTTGTATCTTGGGTTAATTCGTCGAAGTACTGTCGTTTGATCTTGAAAGTATTATCTTTTAAGTCTGTGAGCCACTTTTTCCAATCATTTTCCAAGTTTCCACTTATTTCATCGTCCCTGCCAATTCCGCTTCTCCAAATATCTTGGAGCAGTATTTTTCCCTGAATGGTAAAGTTAGCGATAAAACCTAATGGATCGTATACAGACATGACCGTCTGTAAAACTTCTCTTTTAGTAGGACGTCGCTTTCCTTCAATGACTTGTGGGTGGATCTTGTGGAATTTAGTTTGGAAACTAAAACAGTCTTCCTTAGGATTCCACCACAATCCCAATACTCTTTCTGTTGGTATATCTCCATCTACGTCTAAATTCTTTTCTGCATGAGCGACAAGGTGAGAATCTATGTGTCTAAGTACTTTGTTAGAATTGCAAACCCAGTTGCAAATTTCAAAGCTTGCCCTTTTATGAACCGTTATGACTTCATCAATCAACTTTATCGCTTCGTCTTCGTCATTGGCGCAGTCTAAATAGTCGTCCATGTAATGCAGTTTTATAATGGCTTCAGCTGCTTCCGGGTAAATGTGGATAAATTCTCTTGCATTTCTATTTTTTGCTTCTTGAGCTAGACAAGGTCCGCAGACTGAACCAAAAAATACAACTTCTATTTGATAAATGTCGGGATCTCTCTCTCTCTGTCCATACCTCTCCACAAGAAACGTTGAGCTGATCTATCTTCGTCTCTAATCTTCACTTGTAAGAACATTTCTTTTATGTCGGCTGCGAAGGCTATCTTTTTCCTTCTAAAATTTAACAATATTGTAAATAATGAATTATAGAGATCCGGACCTGTAAGAAGATTGTCATTTAAGCTCACACCATTTGCCTTGGACGCTGCGTCAAATACTATTCTTAATTTATTTGGTTTGTTTGGGTTTACTACACCAAAGTGTGGTAAATACCAAGTCTTGTTCGTCTCTTTTCTGGTTTCGTTGATTGTAAGTTTTCTCACATATCCTTTACTAACATATTCGTCGATTTTATCACAATAAGCTTTGGCATATACTGAATTTTTGTCCATTTTTCTTTCTATGCCCTTTAATCTACTTATTGCATTATTTTTACTCTCCGGAAACGATGTTTCAGATTTCCACAGAAGTCCAGTTTCATATCCATTCCCATTACGTTTCATCGTCTCATTTAAAATGCCTTGTGCTCTTATATCTTGCTTTGAAAATGAATTTTTATAGGTTTCTTTAATTCCCAATGAATCAATTTGCCACTGCTGTTTAATTAAATTATGAAGCGGGCCTATATCGTCTTCTGCGTGTTTATACACATGACAAGTAAAGTGACTTTGATTATTTGTATTCCCTGAAGAAACATTTCATGTAGAACCCATCCCAACAGCGTTTTACTTAAACCAGGTCCTCCCCATGGTCCAGGAATAATTTTTCTTGACACAATTAAAGGCCAATTATCCTGACCAATCAATATAAAAGGTTTGGCATTTACCATAGACAGATTCGGCGTATTTCTGATGTGCGAATATTGAGAAGAAATTCTATTTATGTCGATACTTTGACTTGGTAACGATAAGTTTCTAATAGTTCTAACGTGCCGTAGAAGAAAGGATGCTTTACCATGCTTACCTTGTAGTTGTAAACTTACAGTTTTTGAATCTTCTTCTAATTTTATTTCGTTATTCGTCCATTGAATACAAAGGGATTGTTCAGGTCCATCTATCCCTAATTGATCTGCCAAATTCGTATCTATCAATGTCACTGTAGAAGCATCGTCAAGTAATGCGTACGTTTCGATAGAACCCTTTGATCCTTTTAAGATTACCGGCAAGATTTTTAATAATACTGTATTACCTGCCTTTAGAATGTGACAGTTAATTTCCGTCTGACAGTTATTATTTTTAGTCTCAGGTGTCTCCTTAATGTCATTTGTATGTATAAATAGTAATGTGGCTTCGTACATTGATTTACGCCGCAATTCTTCCTGTACTTACACTGCCTTACACCATGTTTGTCATTCAGACAAGAAAAACATAAACGATTGGTTCTTACGAACTCCCAACGTTGGTCCACTGAGGAATCTAAAAATTTCTGGCATTTATTAAGCCAATGAGTGCCTTTCTTACAAAATCTACATTCGTTACTTTTACTTATTGAAAGTGTTGTTTCTCTTTTCTTTTGATGAGTATTAAAGGAAATTTCATCTTTGTATTGAGGAATTTGCAATTGACAAGCCGCATCAGCTTTTCCTTCTAACCAAGAATTAAATTCAATAATTGTTGCCTTTTTCACAAAGATGGTCCTTGTGTGCTCCACCCACATCATCTTGTAGTTAATAGGTAGTTTATTAACTAATTCCCCTAAGAGAATTGGATTCGTAAGATGATCGACTTCTTGCAGTGCTTGAATTGTACACACCAGGTTCCGCACAGTATCTGCAAATTCTATTATTGTATATAGTTTGTCTTCTCTTGCAAGTGGCATTCTTTTAACTTTATCTAATAATAAGTGTATAATATGCTCAGTTCGACCAAATCTTTTGCCTAAAACGTCAATTATACTTTTGACATTTTGAGGTAGTATAAGCATAGATTGGACAACTTCTCTAGCTTTACCTTTTAAACATTTCTGAAGTCGAATTAAGTTTTCACTATCAGTAAGACCACACGTTTCTGTCGTTGTTTTATATTGGCAAATAAAATTAGGCCATTCTATAGGGTCGCCATGAAAATAAGGTAATTCTTTTGGTACGGATTGTCGGGAAATGTATTTAGAAAAATCAAGTTGATTTACCTGTGCTGCCTGCATGGAAATACCTTTGTCAATAATTTTGGAGTTTGATTTCTCCTGTGATTCCTCGTTTTTTGAAAAAATTTTGTTAATTTCATCGTCTCGTAAGCCTGGAAGAAGTGCTGTCTGCGCTGGACCTTCGTCAATAATCCATGCTTCTATCCTAGACTTCTTACTGCATTTATCAACATTGTCTGGAAGAAGTGCTGTCTGCATCGGATTCTGATTATTATTGATCCATGTTTCTATCCTAGACCTCTGACTGCATGTATCAACACTGCCATGTTTTTCATCTATTTGAGCCAGTTTTATGGATAATTCCAATTCGAGACGTTCATTTTCTCGCTCCTCTTCAAGCTTCAACCGCTCTTCTTCGCGCTTCAACCGTTCTTCTACACGCTTCCTGTCAGAGCGCTGTCGCTCTATTAGAATTTCCATTTCTGCCTCAAGTTTTTGTCGCCTGATTGTATTTGCTTTACTTGAAACTCTAGTCGACTGATGTGATCTGGCTGAGTCTTCCCCAGATTTCTCCCTATAGAAATCTGTAGAATTTCCTGTTATACTTGGTTCCTTATCTAGGTCTGCCTCCACCGCAACATCATTTTTATTTTTAAGTCGTTCACTACGTCGAACACCAGACATGATTCCAAGTGCTGACTCTTTTATCTCGAAGGACCAAAATGTTCAGACTATTCAAAGTTTATTAAGAAAATGTCTTTATTCAAAATAAACGTGTTATTGACAAATTACAAATTGTTTCTTTTTTTTATATTATTTTCAAAAACAACAGATTAACCCGACTTGATTATATTACATAATTACATCTACAACATGGTGAAATGTATTTAAATTTCTTAATTAATGAACTACCGGCTCTCCTCCAAACAGTTCCTCAAAACGTATGGAATAGCATGTGGTTTTTAAATGATGGTGCACCTCCGCATTTTCATAGGGATGTGAGAAATTATCTTAACCAACGTTTTGAGGGACGCGTAATTGGACGAGGTGCATTGCATCCTTGGCCTGCCCGTAGTCCCGATTTGACTCTGCTAGACTTCTTTTTGTGGGGCAAAGTAAAAAATGATGTCTACGAAGTGCCCATTCGAAATGAAGAACATCTACGCGAAAGGATAATTCAATGTTGTCGCTCTATCACACCGGAAATGTTAGCTCGTGTTAGAGGTTCAATGCGTAGAAGAATTATACTCTGCGAAAACGAAAGCGGAAGGCAATTTGAACACCTGCTTCGTTAGTTTTTGTACTATGTTCCTATTAAATTATTGTAGTTATTGTTGTCAAATATTAAATTTTGAGTTATTAAAGTAACCTTAAATTTGTACTTAATCATTAGTAGATACATGTACTGTAAAACAACTCTGATCTCATTAAAAAAAAATGGTGGAAATGCATAGTGATCTGAGGGTTGCATTGTGTGTTGCCTATTTAAATTTAGGCTCGGAGTTTTAAAATGGGCACTCTGTAATATATATGACCTTTATTGAAATATTTGGGAATGATCTGTTACGGAAACTTTTCCCATTTTAAAGATATTATGGATGTTCCTGGTAAATTCATCGAAGTACTTCCAGCGGATTTCCGCACCAAATTTCCTTTAGCATCATACCATTTTCCACCATCATCTCCTAGAAAAATGATCATGGCCAGCACTTATACAGTTATTCACTCTAAAATTTTAAATTTATAACGTAAGACCATTAACTTAGACTTAATATACTTTTATCATTTTACATACCTTTCTACTAACTCTGGCTTATTTCCAACCCTCTTTATACCACGACATTCCAACCATCTTCGCAGTTCTAAATTGCTGCAGTTTTCGATGGTTTTACCCATATGCAATACACCACCCGACACATCCTCGAGTTTTAAGCTAATACTAACAGGATTTGCTGGTACATCTATTTCTCCAACTAGTATGTAGTTAGTGCGATTTCATAACGAATAATCACTATAAAATGGAAACAAACGAAAAGGTATAAACAATTAACCCCATAAAACCAATAAGTGATCATACACAATATAACATTGCGTATGTAAGTGATCTAGAACGTACCTTAGCGTAATGTGATGAGATTCTTGGTAGTCTTGAAAAAGACTGATTTTAAAAACAGAAAATCACAAAAGACAAAAAAGCGGCAATCAAAAACACGTGGAAAACTGAAGAGCAAAACGAACACAAGAGATATCGGAAACGATAAAGTAAGGTTATGATCTAAGTAAACAAACACGAATACCAACAAAATGCTAGTACAATCACTAGTAATCTTGTAGTATTGCGGCGGTCAGAATGGTATACCTGATAGAAAAAGACAACGCTAGGGTAGAGCGTTCCATCTCTTTTCTTTTTTAACAGAAGTCGTTTTATTCAGATACACAAGTTTAGCAGATTTCAAAGAGTTAGGAAAGCATCAGAACGATTAGGTATGTGAAACAAAATTTTAGATAGAGGATTGCTTCATAATGTTAATTTTAAGTTTATATTTATTTCCCTTACAATGTAATAGTCGTTAGGAAGAGAAAAAATGTTGTGTTCTTATTCCTTTATTAGTTAAGTTACCGGCATTTACGAGGGACACTGCCAATGACTGTGGTCGCTTTCGACTTGGCTATCGGTAGAGAGACAGATAAGGCGCGTTATTTAATTTAACGACTTTGTAGATTATTAAAAAAATTCAATTTTATTAACTAAACGTCGGAGTACATTGATTACATAGATGTTGTTAATTCTAAGTTCAGTAGAAAAACTGACTCTAAAACTAAAGAACACTATCATTTATGCGCTTTCTCGTCCGAGGGGTGCTTTAAGACATAAACAGTAAGCATCCTAAAGGGAAGTGTGAAGTAAACATACATATCCTGTTAGATAATGTGCTCTTTCTAAATAAGACACATATTGTTAACACTAACATAACTCCTCCAATGCCAGATGAAAGATACAGCGAAATCTTTCAAAAATAAAGTTAAATATTTTCTTTAACAATATTGGCAAGTTGAATTTCTGAATTTACTTTATCGTTATTAATTTTGGTTAATAATTATTCCAGTTTAGCACCGAGAAATTTAGGTTTACATGCAAACACAATAATAAAAGTGATTAACCCCTTATTGTCAAACACATCAAACACCCAAAATAAAATTTTTTTTTAACATATACTGCTACTCCTACAGTTTATCAATTACTCTATAAAAAAAAATTTTAATTTTTTAATTTACATAAAAATTGGGGGTTTGTTCCTCAATGGACCCAATGGACATTAAGCAACATATATATAAAACAGTTTATTATTATACACAGATTAACATTGATTTACACACCATGAAATAGGGCAAAACAGTTTCTTTGTTTTGTTATACATACATAAGTATTACATTTCACACAAAAAAATGCTGTTTTTAGTCCGCATCCTGGCAGCTTACATCTCTGGCGTTGTTCTTTTTCAGTGGCCCAATGGCCAATGCCATCACAACGAACATCATATTGTGGTATGGGTGCTGTTGGGCCTCTGTGTCTTTTAGAGGCAAATTCGACATCCACATTTGATGGTCTTCCACGCTTATTTGTTGTTTTTGCCTTCATGCATAGAGCTTGCGCTACCTCGCTTCTAAAGGCCAGTGAATCCAAAATATCTTTATTTGGTAACCCTTCTGATTTCATGTTCATCCTGTAGCGAATCCAGGCATTTACTACTGCCATGTCTATGAGATGGAAGAAAAGCCTGAGATACCTTTTTACCTCATCCGATTTAGTTTCATATTCTTCATATGTCCCTCTACCCTTTTTTTTCATTTCTAAATCACTGCTGACAATTATATTATGCATACGGTTTATGCGTGCTGTCCCTAACGACCCAATTCCATCACCAAATAAGGCTTTCATTAGTTTTAATGAAGTAAACCAATTGTCAAAATACAACAAATGGTTTTTATTTTTAGGTATTACGTCTGCTAAACGCAGCACTATGTTCCCACAGGCTCCTATGTCTTCTTTTCCTACGGCAGGAAGGATTTTACCGGTATATATTTCAAAATTATGTACAAGCCCATTTATATCTGATAAAACATATATTTTATATCCCCATTTGTGGGGCTTTTTTGGGTTGTATTGTTTTAGAGAAGAATGACCCTTGAAAGGAACAATTTGTTCGTCAATGCATAGCATTTGAGGCATACTCTGATTTTTCATAATTGTTTGAAGCTTATCAACAAGTGGTCGAATTTTAAAAATTTTGTCTTTCTGGATCATTCCTATCATTGGGCAAATTGTTATTATCATTTGCATGTAGATTTTGTTTGATTTGCTCCCACCTTTGTCTAGTCATGCAATCGGCAACCTGACTTACTCTGGTGCTCGAGGACCAGTACATCCTGTGTCGTGGTAATCCATAAATAGACATATAAAGCAAAGTTCCAAAAAATTTCTCCAGCTCCTCCGAAGTAATGTTCAAGGGTTTGTTTGGATTTTTTTGTACAGCATACAAATTTGAGTGGTGTACGATATCCTCTAAAATCTCGGTTGTAAAATATAACTGAAAATAATGAATGGGTCTTCCAATTTCTACTTCATCCTCCGCATCTTCTACAGTAAAAGCTGGATTTTGCAATTCACTTTCATCTTTTGGAACAGAATTCCATGTATACTCTGGTGGTGATGGTGGTTTCTTCTTTCCTTTTGCCTGCCTTTGGGTCTTTTTGCTTTCTTTTACTGTTTTTTTATTTACTTTCTTTTTTCTGTTTTCAACTAGAAATAGTAAATAAATATAGCACAAATATTATAGACCTGTGAAGACTTATAACGCACCGACTATTGAATTATAGGAAGAATCAGAATCTTCAGATATTGTTTCATCACTTTCTGTTTCTTCTTTAGAATAATCTTCATCCGTATCCGTTAGATTATCATCCTCGCTTTCCAAAGGAAACATCTCGGCGACATTCTTGCGAATTTTACGGGTTGAACACATTTTATTCAACCTAAAACGTAAACTTGTTTATGACCACTATTGACAGTTGTTCCACATCGGGAACTACAGCAAAAAATTGGTTATGACAGCTAATGACAGCTGTTCCATATTAGGAACTACAGCATGTGGCACCTAACCTTGCAAATTTTAGTGGGCTTTGATTCGGCTACTTACGCTTTGTTTCGTCGGTAGTCGTAACTTAAACTAGCTCTAATTGGCTGTTGGACAGTGTGGTACACTCTACTAAAAAGTGATAGTCAATTTATTTATGGTTTACGAAAAATTTTGGATTTTTTGCCAAATTAAAAGGCCGTGCGCCATAAGGTTAGAAACAGTTTGCTTTGAGGAGGGATTAACGATAATTTAGGCTACGTATAAAAAATACAGCAAAGAAACTAGAAATGTAATAAAAAACCTTTGCTTTTGCTTGAGAGTGTAACGGCTTCTCGCCTTTTAAACTTATCGTCATTTTTTTTGCAAGGTTAAATGGCACTTGCTGTAACAAATTATTTATAATTTTATAGCTAAATCTATATAAATCCGACTTTTGATTGATAGTACATGTTATTAAACAACTGAAGCCAAAAAATAATATTTTTACTGACATACTTACTCAGAATAGCGTGTATAATAATATTATAAAAACTACACATCAGCCATAGGTTAGATCAGTTATATTGTTATACAGATGAGAAAGTCTCTTAGCAAAGTCCGAGAATTTATTTGCGCTACTAGCGCTCTTTTGACGTAGTTTTGAACTAAGCGTAATGGCGGGAATTTTAAATTTAGTTGAAACAATCCCTTTTTGATATAGGTATAATTTTGCATACAATAAAATACATTTTTTTTTTAAATTGAAATTTAATATCAATATTGTGATACAAATTTCTGTATTAGTAATTTAAAATACCGACAAAAAGAGAAAGAAGAATACAATAATTATTACTAAGAATACTAAGATAAATACATAGCACTACATAAATCTTATTATCATTTTTACTAACACTATTTTACTAATCACTACTGTACTAATCGCTTCATCTTATTAATTTTGGCAGATTTCTAATTGTATTTTAAGAATCTTGCATTTGCCAACAATTTAATTGCGTCTGTCAAATTTTGTTTAATGTTGTGTTTACCCTTTAAAATCCTATTTACATTTTTTACCCATGTAAAAATATACATTTTTGTGGTTATATTTAAAAAAAATTTTTCGTGTTATGTTTTTTGCATGAAAAGAAATTGATATTTTCAACATTATTTTCCAGAAAAGAAACAAGTTGCCGTTTTAGTAAAGGATTATGACAAATTTTTGGCAGTTTTTTCGTAATAATTTGAAAACATTTTGAAAATAATTTAGAAAATATTGTGTTACGGGGTACAACAATGCTTTTGGCCCATAGGCTCTGCTGCGCAAAATAATGTGTTCTTTTAAATTGCGGACATTGCCAACTAAATCTGCCCTACATTTAGAGCATCCTTTTGTCGATCTCAGAATTTTTCTTGCTACAAAACTTGCGATGTAAGAGTGCACACCGTCATCAATTTCATTGGTAGCTTTCACTGTGCAAGGTTCTAGAGTTGGTAAACATAGTGTTTCAATAACTGTAGAGCTTTCTTCCATCTCTTCATCAATAATAAAATTTTTTAATGTAGCAAGAGCACCTTCACAGTCATCTTCTTCGCAATTTGACGATGGGGAATATGATGACATAAAATTGTTAATAACAAGTGACTTGAAAGAGGATATAAATGCTGCTGAAGATGGACTTACATTTCGTGCCCCATGGCTACGAATAGAGCCAAAACAGTTTTCCACTGGATCTTGATTTAAACCTCGAGCGCATAAAAATGTAAAATTTCTCCCTTTTATTTTATTCCACAAATATTTCATGCCTTGTAATGTAAAAAAACCAGTATTCACTGTTGGTGGAACATATCCTTTTTTAGTGGCACTATCAAAAGAGATTGAGTTCAAAACTTGAATTGCTTTATTCCAAAAATCTACATGTGGTGAGGAACTTCTTACAGCACAGCGAAGTAATTTTCCATGTTCAGGTGCAATAGTCGACCCGTTCACACTGTCAAACAATTTATCCACGAATAAAAGAAAATCTGCTGTATCTACTGCAGATCTAGGTAAAACAGCAACACCAAATTGAAACAATCCTCTCATAACTGACGACACTCTCTGGCTAAAGACTTGAGCTGCGATTTTGACTTTCATCAACTTCATTTTATCTTTGTAAACATGAACATCAGTCAACTTGTTGCACATTTTATAATCTGTAGATCCAACATCCAGTTCATAAAAACTAATTATATCACTCCAGGATGCAATTTGCTGAGGTTTTTTCCACGTAAATTTGACGGTGCCATCAAGCATATTGTTACATGTGGAAAATCATACAATGGTATTACTTCTTTTGAATCTATTAAAGATCCTTGATATCTGTCTTCCACTCCTTGTTTCAAACAGTATCTGTGAGTCTCAACCCTGAGTGCTTTATTTGCTGCTACATTTACGGATAATTGATCACATACAGCGGCAACAACTGTTAAACCTGCAGCATGCTCTTATGACAGATTTAATATTTTTGACTAAGTGAGTAGTCTTCATTCCACCCTCCGACCGACAGAAAAAAACAGATTGGTTGTTTCCATTTTCGACAAATACTTCTTGCCATAAATACCATAGCATGGTCTGCAAAGGCAGGCTTTCGTATGTCTTCGCCACAATTCTCAAATCCTACGATGCTATCATAAGATACAGCAGCATCTAACATCATTTCGTCATACATTAAGACACATAATCGGTCTCTTTTCTTCCTTCGGTTAAGAATTTTAGTAATACTTTTTAATATGGGTTGGACAATTCCACATGCAAAAGGAACTTTTCCAAGAAGAGTGTTCAGGGTTCTTCGAGAAGGCAAGGCAAATACTTTTTGCAATGGTCTGTACAGTAACAAAAATTAGCAGATCTGAATTTAATAACGAATAACACAATATTTACTGAAAATTCTCTCAAGACAAAAAAAATTGCTGTCAGAAATTAAGAATTTTCAATGCACATTCTTTTTTTTTTCCTTTATTATAGTTGACGCGTATTTTGCACAGCGCAATTGCGACGTAGTTTAGAACTAAAATTTGTTTTGACCTTGAACGGGAAACTTTCCAGGCCATGACATCAGCTGAAAGCAGCCATTACACTATTGCACATAGGACATTTTACATAAACACACTTTAAAATTGCTTGGTAACGCTACCAATTTGATGACGTATGTCCCTAACCTGGAACAACAGACTTACAAGGAAAACACGAGAATTTAAAGCAATTTGCAACGTAAAAAAAATTTTTTTTGGAATGTTCCTATTCTGGCACTTCAGACCGTAAGGGGTTAATAAAATAACTATAATAGTACTTACACTAATTGCACTAATTGACAATGAATGATGAGTATTTTTTCTTTCCATAAATTTATCAGCTAATATTTTTAATTGATCATAGATTTTATTTACGTTTTGCAAGTTTATATGATTAAGTGTAATATTTTTTATTTCTATATTTAATTTAGTTATTTCTAACACATTAACATTTGGTAATTTTAGAATGCTTAATAAAATTTTATCATGTATCGGTTTCAAAATTTCATTATTTACAGCGACTGAACAGGTTTCTGGGATTGTAATGCAATACGTACCTAGGATTGGTTTTTATAATTATTTTGTCCACAATTTACAGATGTTATAAATTCTTGATTAGTAGAGATTAACCAACTAGTTTCTGTTATTTTGTTAATTTTTGGGCCATTAAAATTAATAGCATGCGGTTTACAATCTTGAGCGTTTTTGAAGGATAACAATTGCGTAACGCATAGTACATCGTTATTTAGTCGTATATTAGTGTCTTTACAAAAATATTGATTTTCAAAAATTTCTTTACAATTAGTTGTTGGGATACTGTAGTCTTGGGAATATAACAAACTAGTATAATGAGGTATTAGTATTTGAAAATGTGTACTTTTATAAACAGGTAAAGGTATAATTTGATAGTAATCGAACTGGGATACGGTAAAGTGATTTTTCTTTTAATTCATGTAGTTCTTGCAGTAACTCGTCATTTTCTATTATTGACGGATGTAACGTTTGTAATTCAGCAAATGTAATGGCTTCTTCCAGTTCACTTAGTATTTCTGATGTTAATTGAAGCAACCCTAATAATTGTATATAAACGGTGTGAATGTTCATTACGTCGTTGAGGGATTTTAATTCATTGCCCATGACAATCTATAGATGTTCTAATCTAGTCGTTATTATATCTTGATTAACCGATATTTGACCGATAGTCATATTGAAGTTTTCAATCGCTTGTAAGGCTAAACCTGTTTGTTCTTTGATCATGTTATTCTGTTGATTATTTTCATCTTGTAATTCTTGAATTGCTTTTTCGATACGTTCACCATCGTGGGCGTCCAAATTACCTGTGATGAACTTAAATACGCTACCTAGGCCGTCAACAAGACCTCTTTTAACACGATTCTGAGGAAATAGTATTTTTATTTTCTTTGTATTTTTGGTTAATAAGTTGTCCAGTATCATAACGTAATTTTGGTATATTTAGGCATTAGTTTTGTACGTATGATTTGAATATTTTAACATTACCGTAAATATTCTGATATGATTTTTCAAAACTTTGTGTTTCTTCTAAGATAGCACTATAATCATTATATTTTATTAGTTTCCATTTTGAGTGTTGTATTTTTGCTATTCCTAATTTTAAAGGATAAATTCATGGGTTATCAGCTAGATCGATAAACTTTACATCTTCTAATAATTTGGTGTGGGAGTAAGCGAGTGTCCAGACGATAAATCCGAATCTGTAATTAATAGTTCATATAAGTGTGCTGATTTTTGTTTTTCGTATTTAAATCTTCTATTATGCAAACATTTTTATCGGATATGTTTATTATCTTATAAGGGCCTAAGAATCTGGGTTGCTGTTTTCCTCTTCTACTATTTTTTAAGTAAACCTTACAATTTTCTTTTACCTGTGGTAATTTCCTTGATTTGTTCAAATTACTTATTAATTTTTCCTTCTCATAGGTTTTGTTCACTACTTCAGCGCATGGTGTAAGGAGAGTATGGTGTGCTACCGCGCAGCGAGTAAGTGAGATCATACTGTCTCGCTCCCACCCGCTGACGTCACGTTGGGAGCATGGTTGGGAGCACGCTTTAGTATGCACTTTAGGAATGTAAGCAACGATGTAAGTCTTTCCACCAGTAGCCTTGAGCGTTTATTTGTTTAATTAATGAAATTGACTGATTTTAACAAAATAATTAGAAATTAACCAGAAATAATAAAAACCATAACTGCAATTTTTATATTTATTTTATTCAGTACAATAACTTAAATTATATTTTTTTTGCATTCGTAAACTTTGACATTTTTTTATTCAGCTTCCGTTTGCAATTACCAAAACTGATTTTTTTATTAAGTTCCCTTAGTCTAATATATACGTATATTATGATGGTAACTATTAATTTTGTGGGCAATCTTGAGGTCATCGGTTGAAGCAGATATCAATCTTTCCACGCACGTTTTTTTCACTTTTTTGTCGCCAATAATAAAACCTTGATCTAAGAAATGGTTTCTACATAGTTTTAGCATATGTGGGACATCAGCGAAAACAAATATGTTTTGATCCGTTTCTACAGGATTAGCAAAGAAACAATTTCTGTCATTCCCAACATTCAATTTCCTCCATAAGCCAACATTTCCGAGTCCCATGTCGCTAGTAATTGACACCACTGTGTAATTCGCATTGTGCAGTTCTGTAATCAGTTCGAGCAAAGTATGTTTCGTCATTGGGAGATCAAAATTATAAAAAATGGGCTGTTTCCACTGCGAAAACAAACCCCTAGCTATGATCACTTGGCAGGACTTATGAGGGCCAAATACGCTCTGACATTCTTTGTCAATGTTTAATTTATTTGAGACATATATCTCATCAAAAGACAAAGCTGTAATCCTCTCCATTGCACTTAATGAACGCCCTTTTACCTTCATTAATTTAATTACATCCGTAAGAATCCCTGGTGTAACATTTAAATGTAAAGCCCATTTTCTTAAAGTGCTTAAAGCAGGTAGGGGATGACCATTCTGCCTTAACCCATTATGACCGAAATTTTTATTTTTTTTGAAATAATTTTTTTTTTAAGTTTACTACAGCAAGGGACATTAAACAAACATAAAAGTACACCTTTTTGAGAAAAAAATAAGTTTATTATAAGAAAAAAGACTGTTACATATATGTAACGCTAGGACATTTAGCTGCCTAATTTTAAATTTTGCAAAGAAAACATACATTATTATATTCTTTTATTATATTTACTATCTACATAGTGCTTGTGTGAAATATGACATTACAGTCAATACACAGACCAACATCGCATTTTGTGCATTTTGTTCTCGCGCTTGTGATGCAGCCTTCACCGGCACAGCGACGTCTCTTTTTGTCTGAAATTGTGGTCAAAAGGTGATTTTTGCCGTCATATCGTAAATCATCGGGTACTCTATTCAAGGACACGCTAGACTTTGAAGTAGATGGTCTTCCTGCTCCGTTAGGCGGATTCTCATATCTTTTCAGATACGTCTGCGTGATGTTTCGTCTGAAATCGAGTTGCGAAATTTTAGAGTTGTTGGCCTTTTTGTGTAATATCCATGAGTTGCTGATACATGCGTCCAGTAGGTAGGTAAATATACACCACCACCACTTTTTTGATCGAATTCCAATTCGATACGTTGATACAAATTCGTCCATCAAATCGGTTCCTCCCATGTTATTGTTATATTCAGCAATAACAAGAGGCCGTGGTACTTGAACGTATTTTGATTCTGTTTTGCTATATCTCCGAACGTTTCCTATGGGATTTATGCCATGACAGGTAGAGGCTGCGGTAACAACATTATTATCTGTCCATTTGACAAAAATAACGCCATGATCCCTATCAATAGCTGAAACATGAGTACCTCTACCACGTTTTTGCATGAGATTCTTTGTAGGCAAAGGACAGTTTTTAGGTATTCTGTTGTCACGCATTGTACCAGTACAGCCGTATCCTCTCTCCTGCATATGATGTAATAAATTTATCCCAGTAAATAAATTATCTATGTAAAATTTATATGGATATTCCGGATGTGGTAATTCATCAATCATACAGACGAATGGTGCTCCGCACTTGCCAAACAGTAGTTCATATTGTTCGTTAGCAGTTGGAGATTTTCCTTGATATACATCGCAGTTCACTAAGTAACCTTCGCTAGTGTTGAGCGCCCACATTTAGAACCCAAAACGAATAGGTTTGCCCCTAATAAATTGCTTACAGCCGTGTCTTCCGTAATATTTAATCATCGATTCGTCAAAATCTAATTTTTCAACCGGTACAAAATTTTTTAGGAAGCGTGCTTTCAATAATTCCATAAATGGTCGTAGCTTATATAATTTATCAGAGTGGTCGATTTTGTTATTGTCAGCACAGTGTATGAATCTCATAATTTGAATGAATCTGTCTCTTCTCATTGCATTACTAACTAAAATATTTTTCAAATCTGTGCCGGAATCCCAATAATAGCGCTTGCCTGGTTTTTGGTCGTACCCGCTTACAATCAAAATTGCTATAAAAGATCTAATTTCATCCGGTGTAATCTTGGGATCAGGGAAGTTCTTAAAAGTAGCATAATTTCTTGTTTCATGCACGAGAAAATCAATCACTTCATCATCGATAAATTTTTCGAAAATCGCAACACAAGAAGTATCACGGTATTGTTCGTAAGTAGCATTAGGAAAAACTCTACTCTTAGATTGTATTAGATCAGAGTTTTGGATCCAGTTTATATTGTCAGTAAGATTGATTTTTTGAGCAATAACACCACCCTTCTGATTTTGCAAATTAGCGTCTTTACTAACTTTATTTACTTCTTGAGTTGGAATTACTACGTCATCAGTTTCTTCAACACTCTGATCTTCAACTGCTACATCTTCGTGAGTAGTGATTCTTTCATTGTTAAATAGTTTTATTTCAACGTGGGAACGCAGCTGGCGGCCGCTCAAATTATCCAGTGTTCCTCCATCATCTTCGTCAGCGGAGTCTTCGTCTGTTAGAGCGCTGGTTTCAGGAGGTTGAATGAAAATCTCAGTAGCGTCGTCCATACACACCATGTCAAGGGCTCCCTGAAGCGTTGGACCTCCTCTACAATAAAATATTATTGTAAATAGACAAATCACTCAAAAACATGGATTTGACCTCGTCAGAACCTAGCGTTACATATATGTAACGCAAAAAGTCTGACGTCATCAAATACACCTGTGTTCACTTTTTGATAATTGCATAATACTAACTTGCAAAAGATTCATTCCGCTTTAGGGTAATGCGGTGCATAAGCAAATTTACAAAATAATAATCTGGTAAGAATACTTACACGAATCGAAGGTCGTGATGCATTGTCCGTTTTATAATTGCGCTGATGTCAGAGCTCTTCTTTTGCACACACAGGAACAAACAACTGATTAGCAAAGCATGTCTTTTATGTTGACACCTCGTGAGTGTTTACCTAGCGCCATCTGTTACAAAAATCTTAGGTTACGCGTAAGGCACACTAAAATAAAGGTACCTGCAACTGTTACTTATAGGTAACGCTAGGTCATAATGGGTTAAATACCTATATGCTTTAGGACTGACGCTCCTAAGGGAAATTGCTGATGCAACATCATCTGCATTCCATGAAAATCTTTTCGTTGGATTCATTAATCTCTTGATTTGTCCGGAAGTAAAATGCGTTTTCAATATATTATTCATTTAATCCAGTTCGGTTGTCAAAGATTTGTTTTTTTTTCTTGTAAAAACGTTACTGTACTTCCTAAAATTTCACACTCCGTTTCCAGTGCCTTGTTTCGCTCTTTTAAACTGTTATTTTCTTCCACCAATACAGCTACTGATCTTGTACTTTCGTCATTTTCTTCTGTAGTTCATTTCTGTAATAGAATTACATAATTAGTAACCATTCAACATTTAGTATAGAACTTTACAAAAATCCTAACAAGTTACAAAAATAAGCAGTGAAACTTACATATCAACTGACTTTTCGGAACTTGCATATTCAATTTCAAATGCTGGTAGCTCTTCGCCCAATCTTGAACTATTTAAGGTGCTAGCTGTTTCCGATAAAAGAGATTGTACAAAACTTTTGCGACTTTTCTTTTCATTTCTGGCATGAATTCGTTGTAGTATCTCTTTTTTCATGTTTGTATTTGAGGTTGTCGAAATAACAGGAAGGCATTCCGTTGGAACAGCATCCATTTTCAGATCTCGATGTTTCTTAGGGGTATAGTTCAACATGTTATGTTTTAAACTGCTATGGAAACAAAGCTTGGAAAAGTGCTTCGAACAAATTCGTGCTACAAAAAACATTTCTCAATTACTATCTCGCCAGAAATGCACCTAATTATTTTACCTTGCTGAATGTTGAATTTATCTGCACGATGACAAGCGTGTATCCACCGCTTTGATAGTTCCTCATTTTTTGGAAAACTGTAGTACTTTATATCAGTTCCCTTAGTTTTTCTCGAATAACTGAGGCACCCTTGCACGGCACATGCAGGCATTTTAAATGTCGCCTAGCCACTCGACAACGCACAGAAAAAGTTAATGCTGATAAAATAAAATAAAAACACTGAATTCTGACTTGAATAAATTATCTAAGCACCAATTATAGACAGAAACAACACGAATGAATACGACACTCAGAGGCTGATGCCGCTAATGCTCCCACGCTTATGCTCCCAACGTGACGTCACTGCGCAGACCGGACGAAATCTGGTCGCGTCTGTAGCACACCATACTCTCCTTACACCATGCTTCAGCGTAGATATACTTGAGTTTATCTCTATGATCTTTTACATAATTTTCGTAGTATATTTCATTAAAATCTATGTCTAATGTATTCTTAGCTTCGGTATGACCATAAAGCAGTTCATAAGGGGTATAGTTGGTTACTGAATGAATGGAGTTATTATAACCAATGGTCGCGTATCTTAATTTCTTTACAGGTGTTTCTTTGGGATATTCGCTGTTCAATATGCGATAATGTTCTATGATAGTAGAATGTGCCCTTTCGATTATCGAATTAGATTCGTGGTGGTCAATAGTTGTGATGTGTAGTCGTATTTTATGAGATTGGAATAAGTTTTTTAATATATTCGTATCAAATTCTTTATCAGCTATTATTTTTGTCGGAGTCCCAAATATAGAAAAGTAGTGCAATATGTTCTCGGCTATTCTACCATATTGCGTGTTTTGATTGGGAAAATCTGTATACCTTGTAAAATTATCGATTATTGTCAGAAACATTTCTTTGTCAATGTAAAAGATGTGCATATGAATAGTATGAAATGGTCTGTTTGTTGTTTCTGTAAGATTAAAGGGAACTTTGTTTGGTTTCCTGTTGTACTTCTGTCTGTTACAGGTGTCACAGTTATTAATATATTTCTTAGTTGAATCTTTCATATTTTTCCAAAAATAGCAACGTTTCAATTTTTCTAGAGTTTCTTCTATGCCTCTGTGGTTTGTTTTACCTTCATGGTAGTTTGCAATTTGTATTAATGTTTCGTCTTCATTTTCTACATAATTGACTTGTTTTATCCATTTATAAAATGTAGGTGTGTTTTTATTAGTAATCTGTGTAATATAGTTGCAAAATTCTTGATATACTTCATCTATTTGAAATAGGCAATAATAACGTTTCTTAGGTTCACAGTATTGAGTGATTAATTTATTAAATTGTTCTTGATTGTCATTATTTTCCTTCACAGGTACATATAGCTGTAAGTGGTATTCGATTTTCCTTCTTGTTATATGTTGATTGTTATTTTTCGATTTTATAAATATGATTTGTCGTGTATGTATTTGTAGTGGTTCTTCACTTACGGGTATTGTTGAATTAGAATCAATCTGTGAGCGTGTTGTGACCTCGGTTTGATCTTCGGGTTCTCTTTCAATTATTGTTGCATCGATAAAATCTTCGTAGTTTACAGGTGAAGATGCTCTCAATGATGGTGGTATGATTTTTGAAGGAGGCGGAGGCGTCTCTAGCCGGTCACTTCTTTCAATTTCCGCTATTTCTCTTAGTAGATCATCAATGTCGTGATCTGCATTATTTATTATTGATCTGTTATCTATTTTTTCTACAGTGATGGGATTGATTTGAATTCGAGAAAGTGCATCTGCAACATAGTTGGTTTTTCCTTGTTTGTATTTAATTTCGTAATTGTACTCATCGAGCCTAATTTTCCACCTAATCAGCTTGCTATTAGGGTCTTTGAGCGAATTGAGCCAAACGAGTGGTCGATGGTCAGTGGTTAAGATAAATTTTCTTCCATACAAATACGGCCGAAAGTATTTCACAGCCCAGACCAAGGCTAATAATAATTCTCGTTCAATGGTTGAGTAACGAGTTTCGGTGTCATTCAAGGTGCGACTTGCGTAAAATATCGGTTTGTCATTCTGACTGAGTACTGCGCCAATTGCGAAACCTGACGCGTCCGTGGTTACTTTGAAAGGCTTATTGAAACCTGGATATATCAAAACGGGATCGTTGCACAATATTTGTTTAATTTTATTGAAGCTGTCTATAAATTCTTGAGTGTGAATTATTTTTCTTCCTCATCTTAGACATGTCATAAGTTTGGCAAAATCTTTGATGAATCGTCGGTAGTAGCCAATAAGTCCTAGAAATGCTTTTATTTCTTTTTTGCTTTGGGGAAGCGGATACTTCTTTGCGTAAAAATTCTTACTTGTCTAATTGAATTTTCAAGTTGCATTGTCTTATACGGTTAAATACATTTTTCAATCGTTGCATATGTTCTGTCGAAGATGTGGAATAAATGATAACGTCATGCAGGTAGACTAAACACTGAGTATCATTTAGGCCTTTTAAGACATTGTTCATCAGTCTCTGAAAAGAGGCGGGGCATTTTTCAGTCCAAATGGCATTCTATTGAATTGAAAATGACCATCTTCCGTAGAAAATACTGCTTTTTCTTTGTCTTCGTCATTAATTTCTATCTGGTGGAAACCAGATGCGAGATCAAGTGTCGAAAAATAATTACATTTGTCTAATTTATCCAATATATCTGTTATTTGGGGAATCGGGAATTTATCTTCAATGGTGTTTTCATTTAATTTCCTGTAGTCAATGACAGTTCTAAATTTTTTTTTTCCGGATGCATCTTCCTTTTTTGGTACAACCCAAATGGGTGCGTTGTACGGTGATTCACTCGGTGAAATTATTTCTTCTTTTTTACTTCTTCTCTATGGACGTATGGATAACGATAATTACGAGTATATATTGGTTCATTTGTTTTTGTTCTTATGTGATGTTTTGTTAAATTGGTGGCAGATAAAGGGATATCAGGATGGTAAAAGATATCTTTAAAATCTTCACATAGATTCATAAGTAATGTTTTTTGTTCCTCATTTAAGTGATTTGTACATAATTGTTTTAAATTGTTTCGTAAAAGCTTTGTTGTATTTTTAGTATCTATTTGCACATTATTGCAGTGCATATTATTTTCTTTTTCTAAAGGTTTTATAGGTACAGGGTCCATTAATGTCATTGTATATTCGCGGTTGCTGGTGTTAGTAATTGTAAGTAGTAAACAAATTCTTTTCAATTTTTACTATTGCATCATCGCTTTTTTGGTCTTTTTTGGTCTTTTGGTCTTTTGGACCAAAAAAGCGATGGCAAGATAACATACAATCAACAACAACAGAAACCGAATAAGAGGCAGACAAACAGGAGAAATCCTAGTCGTACGAAGAAGAAGAGGTCTATTGCATCAGGTATTTGTAAATGTTCGCCAAAATTTCTTCTGGAACATACGCTTTCTTTAACATTAGAATTTGTTGGCAATTTAATTATTTTTTCACATCTTGGAGGCACAACAATGGTATGTTTTAAGGCTTGTGTTTTTTGGACATTTTTTATGCTTGTGATTTGTGGTGTTTGGTATTTTTTGTTAGGTAAGTGCATTTTAACTTGTTTATTTGGTTTTGTAATAATTCCTTTTGAAAAGTCAAGGTTTGCTTTTACGTGTTGTAATAAGTCGATTCCGATTAAACCATCGTATTTGTTTTTAAAATTGAACAGGTAAACTTCATGTAGATTCTTGTCCAAAAATTTCTGGAATTGGTATATAAGCGATTTCATCGTGTTCTGTAGTTGCATGACCCGTACTGATTTGAAAATTTTTGTTCTGAATTTGTTCCGGGAAGTATTGATATATAAATGAAGGATCAACAAGAGTTTTTGTGGAACCGGTATCAATCATAAATTTACTATTTGTTCTAGGTATATGTATGTACGGTAAATTTAGAGCGTTGCTTGCATTTATTTCTACTAACTCAGGTGTTCCGAGGCTACTAGGTAAAAATTTAGTTCTTCATTATTAAATTGTTCTTCTTCCGGCTGATTATCTTCAAGTTCAAAGAATTGTTGATCTTGCGGAAAGTCCATATCGTTGGGGGTCACGTGACTGAAAGTATAGTGAGGTGTATAATTGTAAAATTCAGGATCCAAATTTGATTCTTCTGAGGGGTCGACCGTGTAGAATAATTCTTGCGACTGAAAGTTACGCGGCTGATTACTTTGTTGTAGGTAATTCTGATGGTAGAATGGTTTTCTGTTTGAATTACCTATTTGTTGACTTGCGATTCGTTTCCGTACAGGTTGAATCGCGGATGTTTCCATAGGTTTTGGCTTTACTTGATTTAATTGTCCAGTAGGCTTGAAAACATTGGGTCCCTTTTGTCGATTTTTCTCGAAAGGTGAGAATGCTTTTTGCGGAAATTGGTTTCCGGGAAATTTCATTGGTGTTATATTCGGCAAACGTTGTGTAGGTTTTTTGAAATAATTGTAATGCGATACAAACGGTTGTGGAGATCGTTGGTAATTATTTGTAGGTATGTTGCTTTGTTGTATTGATTTTTCATTTGAGGTGTTATTAGGGTGTTTAAAAATTTGTTTTCTACGGTATTCAATATCTTCTTCTTGTTGTATTATCTTGATGGCGTCTTCCATATTATCTGAATTTCTTGAACGGATGTATCTTCCAAACGGTTCTTTTAAACCGATAAAAAATTGATTTTCACAAGATTAATATATTGATTGGTTTTTGCCAATCTGATTGCGGCGTTTGCTTCTGTAGTTTGTAGATGTGTTAGCAATGAGGTTTTTGCTTGGATACATTTGTTGTAGAATTCAACAGGATGTTCATTTTTCTTATACTCGGCAAAGTGAGCTAATTAATATTAATTATAAAGCCACTTCACTTCTCCTGTAAGCAGGTTAATAAAGAAAAATTTCTTTTACTTACAAGAATATCAGTGGAGTTTTCATTCTTGGTTTTCTTAGATGCTAGGAGGATGAAGCGATGTAGTCTTCGAAGGGTTGACTCGGGTATTCGATGTTGGATGTACCGTTGTCGGGATGAGGCGTTAGAATTGTATTCTTCACACACCTGTCGGCGATGCTTGTCCTGGGGTGAAGCGTCCAATCTTAGGCGATGCTGTCCACCGGGGTGAGGCGTTAGAATGGTATTCTTCGCACAGCTGTCAGCGATGCTTGTCTTGGAGTGAAGCGTCCAAACTTCGGCGATGCTGTCCGTTGCTTGAGCGGATACTTTTATTAGTGAATTAAGTGTAGAAACACAAGAAGTTCTCGAGGAAATTTGCGTCGAGTTTTTCTTCTTTCACTATCCAAACGACTGCGACATTTAATTTAACGAGTTTGTAGACTAATAAAAAGATACAATTTTATTAACTAAACGTCGGAGTTACATTGATCACATAGATGTTGTTAATTCTAAGTTCAATAGAAAAACTGACTCTAAAACTAAAGAACACTATCATTTATGCGTTTTCTTATACGAGGGGTGATTTAAGACAAACAGTAAGCATCCTAAAGGGAAGTGTGAAGTAAACATACATATCCTGTTAGATAAGGTGCTCTTTCTAAATAAGACACATATTGTTAACACTAACATAACTCGTTCATTTGGAACTGTGGTTCTGGTTGCGTTTAACAGATAAATGACATTTTCAAAGCGGTCGCTGTGTTTGCCAAACAGTGACGTCATTTCCCAGGATTCAGTCAAACCAATTCCAACGCTGTGTTGCAGTAACGGTTGCTATACACGTGTTGTTTTTTTGTGAACAAGGTGGTGTTCAAATTTCAATAAGTCTGTCCCGCGGCTCGTTTTGTATGGCCAGTAATGTATTTTGGAAGTCTAGCCCCTCCTTAATCATGTAAAATATTGCCTGCTTCTGCTTACTTTCTACATGTATTTTCCGGATGGCACTAATTATGTCTTCTTTTGCAGTTGCCACTTTTGCAGATTTTTTGGCCTGGCTGTATTTGCTGCTAGTACGCGTTACTGCATATAATGATGAAGAAGTTAATTCTGTAACACCTGGAGTATCTCGCTCTGCATCGATATTGCTGGTCAGGCTATCGCTGCTCTCTTTCTCCATCGACAAAATTTTTGTAGATCCTGGTGTCACAGAAACTAAGGAATCTTTTAAATACCGGGGCGTAACTTTATCTTTATCCCTTAAAATCCCGTGCATTTCATTAAAAAATTGGGATTTATTTTGATACTGCGTTCAGTTTTCGTTACACCATTGTCGATGACATTTATATATGTTTTTGCAAATTTGCAAATTTTTGCCGACATTTTTTGGTCCCCCTTTTTGCATTCTTCTACATGGAACCCCGCATCATTCATTTCTTGAGCTATCTTTGCCCACAATATTTTTAATTTTTTTTTGTCATTAAACTGAGGGCAGTACTTTGTCCTCAATTCCAAAAAAAAAAAATATGTAGCTTCTACATCTTTGTCTGGTATTCTGGATATAAACTTTTTGACGGTTCTTGTAAAAAATGAAAATCAGTCATCAAGTTGTTAATTTTAATACAAACTCATTAACAATATAATAATACATAATAAACTATATGATATATGAAACTATGAAACTATAAGTCATGCAAAAGTGAAATGGCTATGTTTAGAAATTCTTGCTCATTGGGCTTTTTAATTGAATCTTTTCTTTTTTTGGTTTTCGACAGCTGCCAAAGTGGGAGTAAGAGGAGCAACTACGTTTTTGAAAATTTTCATTTTAGTTGGTGATTTAATGTTATGTAAGTGTTTTAAGAGTCGTGTCTTCATTACTGTTACATATAAGTACTGTGGCTATCTAACTAGGCAGCAGTTAAATTATAACAAACGTCATTCGAAAACTGGAGTCGTCATCGAACAACCATTTGGCCTTTTAAAAGGTCGATTAAGAGGCTAAAGTTGCTGAAAAATACCAGAATGGATTTAATTCCTTTTATAATAATATGTGGATGCATTCTTCAATAAGCATATGTTATGAATCATAACATATGATTATTGAACTGTTAAAATAAATTTAGAGAACGAAATGGTGGAAGATAGACTTATGATGAATTTTGAAGGACTGTTAGCAGATGAATATGAATAAGATGGTGTTACAGCAGGAGGGAGAAAGCTAACTATGATTACTAATAGGCTACCAATAATTTTAGATAATTAGCCATTCTGTGTGGGTAATTTAAGTGTGCATTATATTGTTAAAGCTTAATTAATTCTATTATATTAAAAACGTATAGTACACGAACCGGTTAGGTATAAGCACCTGTAACATTAAAACAAAAAGGAAACACTTTTAGTATTATATTATATTTCACAATATTTTCACAAGCGACACAGCAAATTAGAAAATATTGTAGTTCAAACAACTATAGGAACTATAATAACTTTTTGTATGTACACCAGAAATACTTTATATCGGATTATTGCACAATATCCTTAACAAAACAGTAACTATAACTATTTTAACAATTTAAAAACACATACAAAAATTATAAAGCATTTTATTATTGTAGGTACTGCAACCTTTTGTATTTAAATAAAAAAAATGCTGTATATCAGATTTTTACACAATGTCCTTAACAAAATGCTAACAAACTATTTAGACAATTGAAAAAAACTTGAATTTCAGAAAGTTAAGCAACATTTCATTATTGTAGCAACTATAATAACCTTTTGTACCTATTTAAATAAAATACGATATATCATATTATTATTGCACAATGCGTTTCACAAAATGGTGACTATAACTTTTTTTGTCTATTAAAAATATACTTAAATTTCAAAAAGTTAGAAAAAATGTCATTATTGTAGGAACTATAATAACCGTTTTTGTACGATCGGTCATTTACCATGGGTGTTTCCATGACAGTAGGTGGAATTTACCAGTTGCTATAACTACGACGACAACAAAATTACTTACCGATCTAAAAACTGAACAGCAAAAAAACTTATCGACGCCTTTTAAAAAACAATCAAAATTAGTCTTACATTAAATTTAATCTTTATTATTTATTATTGTCACATTAAACGTACAATGTGTGCTGTTGTTTCCTATAGAAAATACACGTTTTTCATTTGTACCTGAAGCAATAGAGATCGATGTGTTTGAAGATGCACTTTCGTTTTTCTTAACACATTCCAAGCGAACGTCGACGTCACCATCAACAGATAAAATTTTATCAGCAAATTCAATCTTATTCTGTAAGGAATCTTCGACGTAGCCTTCGACCACCGTCGAAGACCTCCATCCACCATGCTTTTTTAAACCTAATACGTCTACTCCTTTGTTAACCAAAAAAGTAGCTGATGTGCGCGGAAATGCATGACCTGTATAGTCGATTCGTTCCTCTAATTTCAAATATGTTGCAATTTTTGATGGGGCCATTTGCCAATCGTCCCTTTTCCAACTACCTGTTGGGAGCATTTTCCGTTAGGGTAATTTAAGAACAGATGTGTCGAAACTGCGTTGGTCGGTCGAAGTTTAATGTATTTGCGATATGTTTCCAAATATGAAACTTTGTCTTCCACTTTACTTGTTACAGTAAATGTCCGTTGTATATTGGTCTTCGAGTTAGGAATTTTTACTACAAGAAGTGCCCCATGATCTTCAATATCCGCCATTTTCATATTGTGCAGCTCCTCTTTCCTGCAAGCCCCTGCCACGCCACGAATCATGGCTGCCTATAAATGCGAAACAAATAATAAATAGCCTATCAAATTTGTTTTTTTAATTACGTTGTGGATGAGGAACATTTCATCCGGCACTTCATTTAAAAATTTATTCATATCATTCTTCGTGAAGACCTTAGCTTTTTTTGGCCTGTGACCAACACTTTTTCGTTTAATATAGCCAATTAGCGTAGACAATTTCAAAATATTAACAGAATCATACAAAAATATGGTGTTTTTAGCATTGAATATTCTGCCCGTAAACTTCCTGGACTCTTCAGTTTACTACTTCTTTTAACGACATAAGCCAACAAAACCTTCTCAGTAATACCTGCATTTTTCTCACTGCACCACCGTTTAAAAATTTTGTAGGTATTCTCGTAACGGCCCCTTGACTTTTCCGGTATTACCGCCGCACATCCAATGCCCCATGCCTCTTCTATTTCGTCTATTTCAAACTGTACATCACTTTCGGAATCTCTCATAACTGAAGTGCAAAGCTAGCAAAAGAGCCACATGCACAATTTTATGAAATTTTTTTCACTTTTGACAAATAACAAATTGGTTACCTAGTGATGTGTGTCATACCACTTCGATCATTTCGATGTATTTCGCTCGATTTAGTTTCTCAGTAGAAAATTTATATTTTTTGTATAATTTTAATTCCGATCGTGCAAAAAACGTTATAAGAACGTCGAACGTCGAACTGAGGTATTTGCTAACTATAAGTACACCCCCCCTAGGACGACATCGAAAACCGACCGTGCGCCGATATCCCCCCAACCCTCCACCTCAGCTAACATTAACCCTCCTCCTCATCCCCTACTCGCCCCCCTTCCCTCTACTGCTCTAAGCGTTAGTCCCCTTCCTCGATCCGAATATTCTCCACGATCCCAGGAATTTCACTCAATTTCATCCCCTTCTTCTACCTCCGCTAATTCTTTCACTTATATTTCTGATGGCTCTAATGATGATGTCTTTGGCGAGGATACTGAACGGGACCCTATTCTTGTGTTCTTTTGGGAATTGTCACTGCTGCCGGATCTGGATCCCGATGACTCTGAAATGTTAATGAAATTTCTGGAACCTGACCTCTCTATTAGGGAGCAGTTTCGAGAATGGTCTGAGAAACTCATTTCAAAATACCAACCACGTACTGATAATATCCCTTCAAATCAGCGCGCGAAAAGTTCGGAGTCAAAAAGGGACCGCAGATACGGAGGCGAGGCTGATAGAGCATACGCTTTTAAAAAGGCCCAAAACCTTTTTAAAAGTAACCGCACCCAACTCGCGAATAACATAATGGACGATATCCAAGAACTGGGTCCTGGTCAGGTGCCTCGTCTAGAGGTCATACAAGACACGTATAGTTCTATTTTTAATGCAAATGACATCCAGGATGACCAGCCCATCTGTGACTACCGTGGGGAGGCAGGGCAGACATACGCACCCATTTCTAAAGAGGAGCTCCAATGGGCTATCACTGGTACTAAATCACAGTCTTCCGGCCCTGATGGGTTTAAAATATCACATTTGAAGAAAATTCCTGAAATCAAAATAATTATTTTGTTTAACGGAATGGTCTACCTTTCCTACATTCCACCATCCTTCAAGGAATGTAGGACCATATTGATCCCCAAAACCGGCGATACCAGTGATATTAATAATTGGAGACCCATAACGGTTTCATCTGTATTTTTACGTGTTATTAATAAAATTATGGGTAAGCGTTTGTCTGTGCTGCCTCTGCATGGTGCCCAGAGGGGTTTCGTTAGAATGGATGGATGCCTGGCAAATAATTTATGTATCCAATACATCATTAAACAATAACGTAAATCAATTAAACCCTTCTCAATTCTTACTTTAGATTTGAGGAAGGCCTTTGATACCCTGTCCCGCTCGTCCATTGTTAGGGGCTTGAAAAGGTTTCGCTTGCACCAAAAAACCATAGACTTCATTATGGAAGGGTACCAAGATTGTTTTACTACCGTGTCATGCCTTGGACTTAAGACTGGACGTATTGAAATAACTCGCGGTGTCAAGCAGGGCGATCCATTGTCGCCATTTCTCTTCAACATTGTGCTTGACGAACTGATCTGTAAGCTTCAAAACTCTGGGGGGGGGGGTATCCCTCTTTCCCATAATGTCAATTTAGCAGTCGCGGCCTTTGCTGACGACTTAGCACTTTTTGCAAATTCTGTTTCTGAAGCACAATTGTTGTTGAGGATGGCGACAAAATTTTTTGATCTGCGTGGATTAGCACTTAATCCCTCAAAGTGTACTGCTTTGTCGTTAGGGGTAGTTCCCTCAAAGAAAAAACTATTTACTTTCAGTACGCCCAGGTTTTACGTCCATGGATCACCCTTTAGGCAAATTAATGTTACCGACCACTTTAAGTACCTTGGTTATCGCTATGGTTATCTTGGTGTGGGCAGGCCTGACGTGCCTCTGATGTTGGCGCAGCTGGGGAGGATCGAGAGGGCCCCCCTCAAACCTTTTCAGAAATTCTGCCTAATTAAGCAATACTTTTTACCCCGAATAATGTTCCAGCTCCAAACTCCGACCATCAATCTCGTAGATCTACGTAATGTAGACAAAATTATTAGGATGTCCGTGCGGAAGGTACTGCATTTGCCCCGGACCACCCCCAATAGTGTCCTTTACGCCGACACTAGAGGGGGAGGCCTGGGGCTCATGTGTATGGAGGATAGCATCCAGCTGACTCTCAGGAATCGGATTGTGGGACTCAAATCATCGTCCGACCAGGTCTTGACCGCTATTTTGGACTCCCCTTGGGGCATTGCTCTGTTCGATAAATTCAACAATGGTCTCGCTAGAAGTGACGTTTCGGTCAATAGTAGGGCGCAGGTTCGTAGGAAGTGGAGAGAGGCTCTGGATAACTCGACATCGGGCAATGGGTTACTCCAGGGAAGCACAGCAGCTGTTAGCAGCTCTTGGGTAGATCATCCTCCTGCCTTTTGGAGGGGGGGTGACTACGTAAAAGCTGTGCTACTCAGGAGTAACACACTGCCAACGATGGGCGCGCCACATCTTAAAAGGCTATGTAGAGCGGGTTGCCAAAGGGTTGAGTCGCTTTCCCACGTCCTGCAAGCCTGCCCGATCACCCACTGGCCTAGGATCCGGAGGCACGATCATGTAGTTAACGTTCTTAAACAAATAGCAGAGAACAGGGGCTGGTCGGTCGATGTGGAGCCGTACATTCGATGTATTGATGGTACTGGGAGGAAGCCAGATCTTGTCCTCAGGAAGGGCGGAGACCTTATTATTTCGGATGCTGCTATCCATTGGGAAGGTCCTCGGAGTTTGGACGTCGGTTTCAACAACAAAATCATTTACTACAGTACGCTAAACTTCCTACAAGCTATAGCAAATAAATATCCTACTTATCCTAACCTATTTATCTACCCACTAATCATCGGCGCCCGCGGGACTTGGTGTCATCGCAATGAAGGACTCCTTACTAAAATTGGGGGCAATCTGGGTGATCGAAAGAGGTTGGTTCACGGAGTGATTGCTGGTAGCATTAAGATCCATGAACAATTCTCTCGGGTCACCTGGAGAACCCATGATAGAGGTAGGGAGTAAGGGGTATACTGATTACACCTGGTGCAGTCAAAGTTCAAGTTCAAGTTGTGATTAAAGTAAAGTTCAAGCTTATGATGTGTTGTGGTTTGTTTTTCTTTTATTGGAAGTGCGATTAATCCGCTTGGTCCGAGTGCAGTTATTGGTACTCGTAATTTTGTATTATCTTTTGCAACTATTGTTATGTTTGTCTTGTAGCTTTACATAAATGTGTTCAATGTTGGTTGTCACGATATACTATCTGAAATGTTAATTAGTATATATTATTGTTTATACAATTACTGTGATGTATTATCGTTTTGAGCATATTGGTTTCATTATATTACCACGCCGGAAGGCGAAATGTCTTTTTTTCGATCAATAAAGATTACCTTTCTCAGACAATAATTGGAGTCGTCGCTTCGCTCTTCCTCCAAAGAATTGTCCTCGAACGGTAAAACTCCCTTACCGTGCTCCATACTTAATATACTATTGTACCGATTTAAATAACAAAATACTATATACAAATTATTGCACAATGCGTTTCACAAAATGGTAACTATACCTTTTTTATCAATTAAAAATATACTTGAATTTTAAAAAGTTAGGCAAAGTTTTATTATTGTAACTATAATAACCTTTTGTACCGATTTAAATAAAAAAATACGATATATCAAATTATACCACAATGCATTTCACAAAATGATAACTATGCTTACCTTTTTCTGTTAAAAATTCGAAAATATTTAATCATTGTAGGAACTATAACCTTTTATACTGTATACATCAGATTACTGCACAATATGCGTAAAAATTGGCAACAATTAACGAAACTTGAATTTGTAAAAATCTACACATCTTCGCAAAAAATAAACTATGTTTTAGATTACTTAAAAATAATTGAAAGTGTGTGTGTATTAATGATCTAAATTACCTATAATTCTGTGTTGATACTAAATTTAAGTAAGATGATTATTGTTCACTGTTGCGCGTGACATGATCAACTAGCCTACCGAAGAGATCTAAAAACTTGTCTTGCCTTTCCATCTTTTCTTTATGCCTTTACTCAGAATAACTTTCGGTGCGTTTTTTTCTCGCATAAAGGACGACTCCAGTGCAGAAATAGCCAGCCTTGCACGGCTGCTACCCCCTACTTGGCTGCTTCCCCTCGTTAGAGCTTGGTTGGTTAATACTTCTCCCTCATTCAGCTGCGCAGGACCAACTGGTTCACAGGATACAATTTTGACACTTTATGTGCATAGGAGAAGAATGCTGAAAAGGAAGAATAATCACAACTACTACAAATTATATTTTTAATGTAAAATAATAAGTAGGTACTTACACTGATTTTAGTTTGAAATTTTATGTCTTGCAAAGTGAACCTGTTTCCTGAATGGACTGGCTTCTGTTATTGCACAGATTGTATTAAAATGCCGACATTTTACTTTTTATTATAAAAACACGAGACAACAAACTTATTAAAAAAGACCTTATATATTTGAACAAACACTGTGAAACAGCGCCAATTTTCTGATAAAGATCTCAATTGTCATGCGCAAGCAGATTATCTGTAACAGGTCGCTCGCTTCGCTTGGAGAACATTGAGAGTTCTCAGAGAACGTCTCTGTGCGATGCCGAACGCGGCAAATAATTCGCGGAGTGCGATGAAAAACGCAACGGAACAACTTGAGCGCGCTCAGAGTGATCTGAGAGCAAAGCCGAACGCGACCTGTACTGTCAGAAAGTAATTGATTACAATTTAGTACTTGAATTATTAAATAACGGGTGTCCAGAAAGTCTTTCAGTCCTGAGCGGCTATGGATTGTATAACGTATGTCTTTACTATCTTGATACAATCTCACCTCAAACAAAACGTCATTTAAGATGACACGCTTGATGTTTTATGATGGTTACATGAAAATTATCTTTTAAGTCGAGTGTTTATTAATGAAAAGCAAAATACCAGTAAGAAACAATATTTTATTAAAATTATTATTATAGGAGATGCTGAAACTGTTGCCCTCCAACGTTTAAACATAAATTAATACGCCGTTTCATATTTTCGAAAACATGTATCAGCATATTTTCATCAAATTATTGATATTGTCTGATAATGTTGTCTCGTAAATCGTCTATGGTATGCACTGGGATTTTAAAAACTGAATTTTTTAGATATGGAAACACAAAATAATCCAAAGGAGTCATATCACATGATCTTGGAGGAAATCGGTCTTTGCTAATTAGTAGAGACAATCGAAAAATTCTCGAAGATATTCCAGAGTAGCTTGTGCAATATGGGGTCGAGAAGAATCTTGTTGAAAATAACCAGTTTGGAGCTCGTCATCATGGAGTTGGTTCATAAACGGTTCAAGAATATTATTGCGATACCGTTCTCCGTTTATATTGCCTTCGAAAAAGATTGGGCCGATGATTCTTCTACGATATATAGCTATCCATACTCCAATTTTTATAGGATGTAAATTGGTTTCTCTGAAGTAATGTGAATTGTCAGCGCCCCACATGCGCATGTTTTGAGAATTTACATATCCAGTTAAGTGAAACCACACTTCGTCAGTAAAAAATGTTTTATTTAAAACTTCATCGTTGTTAAGATGTTCGTGAAACCATTGGCAATATGTAACTTTCTTTAAATAATCTGGGATTAACAATTCTTGGTGCATTTGAAGTTTATAAGGCTGCATTTAAAGGTCTTCTGAGAGAAGAGTATGACAAGTTCCTCTACCTAAATCTAGTTGTTGAGATAGCCTTCTTAGCGAAATTGTCGGTTCCTCATGAACTGCATTTTGTTTGACAAAATTTTCAGTTCTACGACGAGGTCTTCCTGTTCTAGGTCTGTGCTTTACAGAACCCGTTTCTTCAAAACACGCCACTATTCTCAAAACTTCACCGGAAAATGTGTTATTATGTAAAATTACATTTGGATATCTTTGTCGAAATCTTGTTTACACGCATTGATGGAATAGTTCCAATTTCCGCTTTCTAATTGTTGACCATTGCGAAAATAAGATTTCACAATAAAGGTTTTTTGTTCTTGCGTAAACATTTTATAACAAGAAATATGCAGAAAGTAAATAATTCAAAATAAAAACCTTTTAATTTAAATTGACTTTGACTTATGTCAAATAAATTACTTAGATATGACTGAATAAAAGACATGCGTTATACAATCCATAGCCGCCCTGACTGAAAGACTTTCTGGACACCCGTTAGATAACTTAAACTATCGTTAGTAGTGTTACTGTACAACAAAAAGAAACAACAAACATTTTCGCAGTTTCTGTTTAAACACTTCAAAATCTGCACAATATGTTTTTCTATCAAGTTGGTAGTCTTAAATGTTTGAAAATTGCACATTTCCAATTCGTCTTCAGTTAAAGACGATTAAGAAAGACGAGGTGCTGTAATGACCCAATTAGAGCCAAAGGGTTATTTGGAAAATAATCGATAACAGGTTCCGAACTACATCTTTATTACCTCAATCTCTTCAAAGTCCCATTTATTAAATACCAAGTTACTTATTAGTTGAGTCTTTATTTCACAGAAAACAGTTTAAAATAATTATTTGGTTCATTTATTTTATATTAACCAATGATTCATTATTATAGATCAAATACCATTGCAGTGCATTGTACTAACTCTTTATATGTATGTAGATCACTTTTGTCGCTATTATATTACTACTTGCAATGTTTATTGTTTCTTTCACTATTTTTCAAATAGATTGGGTTCAGAAAACCAAATAATTCTGTAATTTATTCCAGGCCCTTAATTCTGTCCGACATTTCGTTTACCATTGCATCTAGGGTTACATTTATAACATTAGTTTTGAAATCAATTACAGGATCGTCTTTGGCGCCTTCATCGTGAAATATTTGGGTTCTTCTTATTCTCTTTCTTTTTAGATGCATGTCTTCTTCGTTCATATCACATTGGAGCCATTTCGACTTGGAACATTCAAACGTTTGGTCGAAATAAGTGTCAATTCTTAGTGACGCAAGTTTTTCTTTAGACCTCTTTATAAACGAAACGACTTGATATAAATCAATGTCTTTTTTCTGCAATAATTTTGATGTAACATCGACAATTTGCAGAACATGATTCCAAAAAATTAAGGTAATTAAGAAATCAAAAGTGAAACTGTTCAAAAGACCTGAAGCTGTAGCGACTTCATCATGATCGTTTTTTATCTCTACAATTTTTTCTAAACATGCAATCACTGACTTAAAATGTTGCAATAAAGCACTTGTAGCTTTTGCTGACCACCTTGTGCTGGACAAACCTTTAAGAGTGTATGATCTTCCCTTTCTTGGTAAAACTTCATTATCTTCATTATATTTTGTTTCCATTTCCCAAAAGATTGTAGCATCCTTACAAGATTTTTTAAGCATGGCCCATCGGCGTTGCGGTGAATCAGCAAAATAATTTGTAACATTTTTTACATTTTCAAAAAAATTCAGTGTTTATGTGGAGGCACTTTTCCTACCGCATCACTTAATACTATGTTCAATTGATGTGGTGAGCAATTAACGTAAGTTGCGAAAATTTAAGATGGTTTTCTTGGCTAACAGCTTTGCGTAGTAGGGTATGAACACCTTTCTCACCACCACTCATCACACTAGCCTCATCATACGCTTGACCAACTATATTGTCGGTATTCAAATTTTGACGTTTAACTGCATCTAACAACAAAGCGTATCCAGGAGCATAATATTTTTCTAAATTTAAATATTCCAAAAATACCTCTTTTACTGACACATTATTATTTAAAACATCTAAATTTACATAACGAATCAATAAAGTAACTTGGTCTGCTTTTGAAATGTCAGTAGTACTATCAACAATAACAGTCCAAAATACTGCATTTCGTATTTCTTCTAACAAAGTAGTTCTGGTAGCAGCCGCAAGAAGTTGAATTGGTTCTTCCATTATTGTAGTACTTAAATATTTTATTTCCGTCTCAGCTTCTAGATGCTGCTGCAGTTGGGGGGAGTATCTTAAAAAAAATTTAATAAATGTTAGGTATACACCACAGTCGGCACGATGTATTTCACTAGAATGACCTTTTAGAGGTAAAGTGAGTGATGTAATTGTCTGCAGAAGATCAAACTGCAACGTAAGAACTGCTTTCCATGTTTTTTGCTCTGCTTCATGCTGTCTTTCAAGGGATGTATCAATTGACTTTTCCTCCAAATATGCCCGTATTCCAGTTGTAGTCATAAGATGAGATTTACTGCGGGAATGTTCATGAATTCTGTTGGATAAATGTCCCCAATCATTCCACAGATCCACATCTTCCTTTCCAAAAACCAACATGTGTGGCACTATGCTACATCCATTTGGGGTGAATATGAAAGCCACCATCGGTTACGTTTTTCACCTAAGCTATTCTTAAAGTTGAAGTATTTCTCTGAAAAACTGCGGTCTTTGGTTTTAAGGTAGGCAATCCCTCGTGGTATGCAAGCACCTACACGTACTAAGTCTATTTTTTTACTTTCGGTAATTTTTTTATTTGTAACCGTAACCGGAGATGACCCGTTTGCGGCACGTTACCGGAGACGTCGGTGTCTTAGACGGTTACGTATTTTAAATGGTTTGTGTACGCTGAATGTTTTAGAAACTGCTTCTATGCTACATAATCGGTTACTTAAACAAATTACCTTCAATGCCACGTATATATGAACAATAAACAGTAATGAATTTTATGTAATTGTGCATGTCGTAATAATGTTTAATAAATTAGACAATTGTTTCTTTTATAACTCTATTAAAACCAAAAATTGAAATATAACAAACTATTATATCAAAAAAATGTATTTTAAATGCTAGTAGCACATTGTACACATAGTTTTCTACTACATTCTAAGCATATGGGAAGTTTACAAACGGTGCAGATTTTTTTTTTTTTTTTTTAATTAACTTATATACATCAACAATCAGAACAATGTAATTATATAATACAGTATATAATACATAGAAGTTCTATGAGCTGATCTGATGGCTATTGACGGGAAGGGATAGGCCCATCGGCGTTACCCTTTATACTTCAAAGGTCGCTGTCAGGTCTCGAGGCCATTACTTTTTAAGGCGTTTGAAGGCTGGAACTTCTAGTAGAGTTTCAATAGACGGGTTTGGGTGTATTTCCAATCGATGGTGATGTTTATTTGCACGTTGTTGGATCTCTTCTTGTACAGATGGCATTTTTAGGTCAGTGTGAAGACTAATGTTGGTTACGTACCATCGTGCATCTGTTATTTGCCGTAGAATTTTTGGCTGAAATCTTTCTATTATTTTTAAGTTGGACATACTCGAACAGCCCCATAACTCCAGACCGTATGTCCAGATGGGTTTGATTATTATTTTGTAAATCAGGAGTTTGTTTTCAAGAGAGAGGAGTGATTTTCTTCCGATCAGCCAATTCATCTTTTTTATTTTGAGGTCCATTTCCTTTCTCTTTTTGGTTATGTGTGATTCCCATGTCAGTTTGTTGTCTAGATGCAATCCTAAGTAGCGCGCTTCCTGTGCATTTGGTATTTCTACGTTATTGATATAAACTGATGGGCACTGTTGTCTTCTTAGAGTGAATTTCGTAATTGTACTCATCGAGCCTAATTTTCCACCTAATCAGCTTGCTATTAGGGTCTTTGAGCGAATTGAGCCAAACGAGTGGTCGATGGTCAGTGGTTAAGATAAATTTTCTTCCATACAAATACGGCCGAAAGTATTTCACAGCCCAGACCAAGGCTAATAATAATTCTCGTTCAATGGTTGAGTAACGAGTTTCGGTGTCATTCAAGGTGCGACTTGCGTAAAATATCGGTTTGTCATTCTGACTGAGTACTGCGCCAATTGCGAAACCTGACGCGTCCGTGGTTACTTTGAAAGGCTTATTGAAACCTGGATATATCAAAACGGGATCGTTGCACAATATTTGTTTAATTTTATTGAAGCTGTCTATAAATTCTTGAGTGTGAATTATTTTTCTTCCTCATCTTAGACATGTCATAAGTTTGGCAAAATCTTTGATGAATCGTCGGTAGTAGCCAATAAGTCCTAGAAATGCTTTTATTTCTTTTTTGCTTTGGGGAAGCGGATACTTCTTTGCGTAAAAATTCTTACTTGTCTAATTGAATTTTCAAGTTGCATTGTCTTATACGGTTAAATACATTTTTCAATCGTTGCATATGTTCTGTCGAAGATGTGGAATAAATGATAACGTCATGCAGGTAGACTAAACACTGAGTATCATTTAGGCCTTTTAAGACATTGTTCATCAGTCTCTGAAAAGAGGCGGGGCATTTTTCAGTCCAAATGGCATTCTATTGAATTGAAAATGACCATCTTCCGTAGAAAATACTGCTTTTTCTTTGTCTTCGTCATTAATTTCTATCTGGTGGAAACCAGATGCGAGATCAAGTGTCGAAAAATAATTACATTTGTCTAATTTATCCAATATATCTGTTATTTGGGGAATCGGGAATTTATCTTCAATGGTGTTTTCATTTAATTTCCTGTAGTCAATGACAGTTCTAAATTTTTTTTTTCCGGATGCATCTTCCTTTTTTGGTACAACCCAAATGGGTGCGTTGTACGGTGATTCACTCGGTGAAATTATTTCTTCTTTTTTACTTCTTCTCTATGGACGTATGGATAACGATAATTACGAGTATATATTGGTTCATTTGTTTTTGTTCTTATGTGATGTTTTGTTAAATTGGTGGCAGATAAAGGGATATCAGGATGGTAAAAGATATCTTTAAAATCTTCACATAGATTCATAAGTAATGTTTTTTGTTCCTCATTTAAGTGATTTGTACATAATTGTTTTAAATTGTTTCGTAAAAGCTTTGTTGTATTTTTAGTATCTATTTGCACATTATTGCAGTGCATATTATTTTCTTTTTCTAAAGGTTTTATAGGTACAGGGTCCATTAATGTCATTGTATATTCGCGGTTGCTGGTGTTAGTAATTGTAAGTAGTAAACAAATTCTTTTCAATTTTTACTATTGCATCATCGCTTTTTTGGTCTTTTTTGGTCTTTTGGTCTTTTGGACCAAAAAAGCGATGGCAAGATAACATACAATCAACAACAACAGAAACCGAATAAGAGGCAGACAAACAGGAGAAATCCTAGTCGTACGAAGAAGAAGAGGTCTATTGCATCAGGTATTTGTAAATGTTCGCCAAAATTTCTTCTGGAACATACGCTTTCTTTAACATTAGAATTTGTTGGCAATTTAATTATTTTTTCACATCTTGGAGGCACAACAATGGTATGTTTTAAGGCTTGTGTTTTTTGGACATTTTTTATGCTTGTGATTTGTGGTGTTTGGTATTTTTTGTTAGGTAAGTGCATTTTAACTTGTTTATTTGGTTTTGTAATAATTCCTTTTGAAAAGTCAAGGTTTGCTTTTACGTGTTGTAATAAGTCGATTCCGATTAAACCATCGTATTTGTTTTTAAAATTGAACAGGTAAACTTCATGTAGATTCTTGTCCAAAAATTTCTGGAATTGGTATATAAGCGATTTCATCGTGTTCTGTAGTTGCATGACCCGTACTGATTTGAAAATTTTTGTTCTGAATTTGTTCCGGGAAGTATTGATATATAAATGAAGGATCAACAAGAGTTTTTGTGGAACCGGTATCAATCATAAATTTACTATTTGTTCTAGGTATATGTATGTACGGTAAATTTAGAGCGTTGCTTGCATTTATTTCTACTAACTCAGGTGTTCCGAGGCTACTAGGTAAAAATTTAGTTCTTCATTATTAAATTGTTCTTCTTCCGGCTGATTATCTTCAAGTTCAAAGAATTGTTGATCTTGCGGAAAGTCCATATCGTTGGGGGTCACGTGACTGAAAGTATAGTGAGGTGTATAATTGTAAAATTCAGGATCCAAATTTGATTCTTCTGAGGGGTCGACCGTGTAGAATAATTCTTGCGACTGAAAGTTACGCGGCTGATTACTTTGTTGTAGGTAATTCTGATGGTAGAATGGTTTTCTGTTTGAATTACCTATTTGTTGACTTGCGATTCGTTTCCGTACAGGTTGAATCGCGGATATTTCCATAGGTTTTGGCTTTACTTGATTTAATTGTCCAGTAGGCTTGAAAACATTGGGTCCCTTTTGTCGATTTTTCTCGAAAGGTGAGAATGCTTTTTGCGGAAATTGGTTTCCGGGAAATTTCATTGGTGTTATATTCGGCAAACGTTGTGTAGGTTTTTTGAAATAATTGTAATGCGATACAAACGGTTGTGGAGATCGTTGGTAATTATTTGTAGGTATGTTGCTTTGTTGTATTGATTTTTCATTTGAGGTGTTATTAGGGTGTTTAAAAATTTGTTTTCTACGGTATTCAATATCTTCTTCTTGTTGTATTATCTTGATGGCGTCTTCCATATTATCTGAATTTCTTGAACGGATGTATCTTCCAAACGGTTCTTTTAAACCGATAAAAAATTGATTTTCACAAGATTAATATATTGATTGGTTTTTGCCAATCTGATTGCGGCGTTTGCTTCTGTAGTTTGTAGATGTGTTAGCAATGAGGTTTTTGCTTGGATACATTTGTTGTAGAATTCAACAGGATGTTCATTTTTCTTATACTCGGCAAAGTGAGCTAATTAATATTAATTATAAAGCCACTTCACTTCTCCTGTAAGCAGGTTAATAAAGAAAAATTTCTTTTACTTACAAGAATATCAGTGGAGTTTTCATTCTTGGTTTTCTTAGATGCTAGGAGGATGAAGCGATGTAGTCTTCGAAGGGTTGACTCGGGTATTCGATGTTGGATGTACCGTTGTCGGGATGAGGCGTTAGAATTGTATTCTTCACACACCTGTCGGCGATGCTTGTCCTGGGGTGAAGCGTCCAATCTTAGGCGATGCTGTCCACCGGGGTGAGGCGTTAGAATGGTATTCTTCGCACAGCTGTCAGCGATGCTTGTCTTGGAGTGAAGCGTCCAAACTTCGGCGATGCTGTCCGTTGCTTGAGCGGATACTTTTATTAGTGAATTAAGTGTAGAAACACAAGAAGTTCTCGAGGAAATTTGCGTCGAGTTTTTCTTCTTTCAATATCCAAACGACTGCGACATTTAATTTAACGAGTTTGTAGACTAATAAAAAGATACAATTTTATTAACTAAACGTCGGAGTTACATTGATCACATAGATGTTGTTAATTCTAAGTTCAATAGAAAAACTGACTCTAAAACTAAAGAACACTATCATTTATGCGTTTTCTTATACGAGGGGTGATTTAAGACAAACAGTAAGCATCCTAAAGGGAAGTGTGAAGTAAACATACATATCCTGTTAGATAAGGTGCTCTTTCTAAATAAGACACATATTGTTAACACTAACATAACTCGTTCATTTGGAACTGTGGTTCTGGTTGCGTTTAACAGATAAATGACATTTTCAAAGCGGTCGCTGTGTTTGCCAAACAGTGACGTCATTTCCCAGGATTCAGTCAAACCAATTCCAACGCTGTGTTGCAGTAACGGTTGCTATACACGTGTTGTTTTTTTGTGAACAAGGTGGTGTTCAAATTTCAATAAGTCTGTCCCGCGGCTCGTTTTGTTTGGCCAGTAATGTATTTTGGAAGTCTAGCCCCTCCTTAATCATGTAAAATATTGCCTGCTTCTGCTTACTTTCTACATGTATTTTCCGGATGGCACTAATTATGTCTTCTTTTGCAGTTGCCACTTTTGCAGATTTTTTGGCCTGGCTGTATTTGCTGCTAGTACGCGTTACTGCATATAATGATGAAGAAGTTAATTCTGTAACACCTGGAGTATCTCGCTCTGCATCGATATTGCTGGTCAGGCTATCGCTGCTCTCTTTCTCCATCGACAAAATTTTTGTAGATCCTGGTGTCACAGAAACTAAGGAATCTTTTAAATACCGGGGCGTAACTTTATCTTTATCCCTTAAAATCCCGTGCATTTCATTAAAAAATTGGGATTTATTTTGATACTGCGTTCAGTTTTCGTTACACCATTGTCGATGACATTTATATATGTTTTTGCAAATTTGCAAATTTTTGCCGACATTTTTTGGTCCCCCTTTTTGCATTCTTCTACATGGAACCCCGCATCATTCATTTCTTGAGCTATCTTTGCCCACAATATTTTTAATTTTTTTTTGTCATTAAACTGAGGGCAGTACTTTGTCCTCAATTCCAAAAAAAAAAAATATGTAGCTTCTACATCTTTGTCTGGTATTCTGGATATAAACTTTTTGACGGTTCTTGTAAAAAATGAAAATCAGTCATCAAGTTGTTAATTTTAATACAAACTCATTAACAATATAATAATACATAATAAACTATATGATATATGAAACTATGAAACTATAAGTCATGCAAAAGTGAAATGGCTATGTTTAGAAATTCTTGCTCATTGGGCTTTTTAATTGAATCTTTTCTTTTTTTGGTTTTCGACAGCTGCCAAAGTGGGAGTAAGAGGAGCAACTACGTTTTTGAAAATTTTCATTTTAGTTGGTGATTTAATGTTATGTAAGTGTTTTAAGAGTCGTGTCTTCATTACTGTTACATATAAGTACTGTGGCTATCTAACTAGGCAGCAGTTAAATTATAACAAACGTCATTCGAAAACTGGAGTCGTCATCGAACAACCATTTGGCCTTTTAAAAGGTCGATTAAGAGGCTAAAGTTGCTGAAAAATACCAGAATGGATTTAATTCCTTTTATAATAATATGTGGATGCATTCTTCAATAAGCATATGTTATGAATCATAACATATGATTATTGAACTGTTAAAATAAATTTAGAGAACGAAATGGTGGAAGATAGACTTATGATGAATTTTGAAGGACTGTTAGCAGATGAATATGAATAAGATGGTGTTACAGCAGGAGGGAGAAAGCTAACTATGATTACTAATAGGCTACCAATAATTTTAGATAATTAGCCATTCTGTGTGGGTAATTTAAGTGTGCATTATATTGTTAAAGCTTAATTAATTCTATTATATTAAAAACGTATAGTACACGAACCGGTTAGGTATAAGCACCTGTAACATTAAAACAAAAAGGAAACACTTTTAGTATTATATTATATTTCACAATATTTTCACAAGCGACACAGCAAATTAGAAAATATTGTAGTTCAAACAACTATAGGAACTATAATAACTTTTTGTATGTACACCAGAAATACTTTATATCGGATTATTGCACAATATCCTTAACAAAACAGTAACTATAACTATTTTAACAATTTAAAAACACATACAAAAATTATAAAGCATTTTATTATTGTAGGTACTGCAACCTTTTGTATTTAAATAAAAAAAATGCTGTATATCAGATTTTTACACAATGTCCTTAACAAAATGCTAACAAACTATTTAGACAATTGAAAAAAACTTGAATTTCAGAAAGTTAAGCAACATTTCATTATTGTAGCAACTATAATAACCTTTTGTACCTATTTAAATAAAATACGATATATCATATTATTATTGCACAATGCGTTTCACAAAATGGTGACTATAACTTTTTTTGTCTATTAAAAATATACTTAAATTTCAAAAAGTTAGAAAAAATGTCATTATTGTAGGAACTATAATAACCGTTTTTGTACGATCGGTCATTTACCATGGGTGTTTCCATGACAGTAGGTGGAATTTACCAGTTGCTATAACTACGACGACAACAAAATTACTTACCGATCTAAAAACTGAACAGCAAAAAAACTTATCGACGCCTTTTAAAAAACAATCAAAATTAGTCTTACATTAAATTTAATCTTTATTATTTATTATTGTCACATTAAACGTACAATGTGTGCTGTTGTTTCCTATAGAAAATACACGTTTTTCATTTGTACCTGAAGCAATAGAGATCGATGTGTTTGAAGATGCACTTTCGTTTTTCTTAACACATTCCAAGCGAACGTCGACGTCACCATCAACAGATAAAATTTTATCAGCAAATTCAATCTTATTCTGTAAGGAATCTTCGACGTAGCCTTCGACCACCGTCGAAGACCTCCATCCACCATGCTTTTTTAAACCTAATACGTCTACTCCTTTGTTAACCAAAAAAGTAGCTGATGTGCGCGGAAATGCATGACCTGTATAGTCGATTCGTTCCTCTAATTTCAAATATGTTGCAATTTTTGATGGGGCCATTTGCCAATCGTCCCTTTTCCAACTACCTGTTGGGAGCATTTTCCGTTAGGGTAATTTAAGAACAGATGTGTCGAAACTGCGTTGGTCGGTCGAAGTTTAATGTATTTGCGATATGTTTCCAAATATGAAACTTTGTCTTCCACTTTACTTGTTACAGTAAATGTCCGTTGTATATTGGTCTTCGAGTTAGGAATTTTTACTACAAGAAGTGCCCCATGATCTTCAATATCCGCCATTTTCATATTGTGCAGCTCCTCTTTCCTGCAAGCCCCTGCCACGCCACGAATCATGGCTGCCTATAAATGCGAAACAAATAATAAATAGCCTATCAAATTTGTTTTTTTAATTACGTTGTGGATGAGGAACATTTCATCCGGCACTTCATTTAAAAATTTATTCATATCATTCTTCGTGAAGACCTTAGCTTTTTTTGGCCTGTGACCAACACTTTTTCGTTTAATATAGCCAATTAGCGTAGAAAATTTCAAAATATTAACAGAATCATACAAAAATATGGTGTTTTTAGCATTGAATATTCTGCCCGTAAACTTCCTGGACTCTTCAGTTTACTACTTCTTTTAACGACATAAGCCAACAAAACCTTCTCAGTAATACCTGCATTTTTCTCACTGCACCACCGTTTAAAAATTTTGTAGGTATTCTCGTAACGGCCCCTTGACTTTTCCGGTATTACCGCCGCACATCCAATGCCCCATGCCTCTTCTATTTCGTCTATTTCAAACTGTACATCACTTTCGGAATCTCTCATAACTGAAGTGCAAAGCTAGCAAAAGAGCCACATGCACAATTTTATGAAATTTTTTTCACTTTTGACAAATAACAAATTGGTTACCTAGTGATGTGTGTCATACCACTTCGATCATTTCGATGTATTTCGCTCGATTTAGTTTCTCAGTAGAAAATTTATATTTTTTGTATAATTTTAATTCCGATCGTGCAAAAAACGTTATAAGAACGTCGAACGTCGAACTGAGGTATTTGCTAACTATAAGTACACCCCCCCTAGGACGACATCGAAAACCGACCGTGCGCCGATATCCCCCCAACCCTCCACCTCAGCTAACATTAACCCTCCTCCTCATCCCCTACTCGCCCCCCTTCCCTCTACTGCTCTAAGCGTTAGTCCCCTTCCTCGATCCGAATATTCTCCACGATCCCAGGAATTTCACTCAATTTCATCCCCTTCTTCTACCTCCGCTAATTCTTTCACTTATATTTCTGATGGCTCTAATGATGATGTCTTTGGCGAGGATACTGAACGGGACCCTATTCTTGTGTTCTTTTGGGAATTGTCACTGCTGCCGGATCTGGATCCCGATGACTCTGAAATGTTAATGAAATTTCTGGAACCTGACCTCTCTATTAGGGAGCAGTTTCGAGAATGGTCTGAGAAACTCATTTCAAAATACCAACCACGTACTGATAATATCCCTTCAAATCAGCGCGCGAAAAGTTCGGAGTCAAAAAGGGACCGCAGATACGGAGGCGAGGCTGATAGAGCATACGCTTTTAAAAAGGCCCAAAACCTTTTTAAAAGTAACCGCACCCAACTCGCGAATAACATAATGGACGATATCCAAGAACTGGGTCCTGGTCAGGTGCCTCGTCTAGAGGTCATACAAGACACGTATAGTTCTATTTTTAATGCAAATGACATCCAGGATGACGAGCCCATCTGTGACTACCGTGGGGAGGCAGGGCAGACATACGCACCCATTTCTAAAGAGGAGCTCCAATGGGCTATCACTGGTACTAAATCACAGTCTTCCGGCCCTGATGGGTTTAAAATATCACATTTGAAGAAAATTCCTGAAATCAAAATAATTATTTTGTTTAACGGAATGGTCTACCTTTCCTACATTCCACCATCCTTCAAGGAATGTAGGACCATATTGATCCCCAAAACCGGCGATACCAGTGATATTAATAATTGGAGACCCATAACGGTTTCATCTGTATTTTTACGTGTTATTAATAAAATTATGGGTAAGCGTTTGTCTGTGCTGCCTCTGCATGGTGCCCAGAGGGGTTTCGTTAGAATGGATGGATGCCTGGCAAATAATTTATGTATCCAATACATCATTAAACAACAACGTAAATCAATTAAACCCTTCTCAATTCTTACTTTAGATTTGAGGAAGGCCTTTGATACCCTGTCCCGCTCGTCCATTGTTAGGGGCTTGAAAAGGTTTCGCTTGCACCAAAAAACCATAGACTTCATTATGGAAGGGTACCAAGATTGTTTTACTACCGTGTCATGCCTTGGACTTAAGACTGGACGTATTGAAATAACTCGCGGTGTCAAGCAGGGCGATCCATTGTCGCCATTTCTCTTCAACATTGTGCTTGACGAACTGATCTGTAAGCTTCAAAACTCTGGGGGGGGGGGGGGGGGGGTAACCCTCTTTCACATAATGTCAATTTAGCAGTCGCGGCCTTTGCTGACGACTTAGCACTTTTTGCAAATTCTGTTTCTGAAGCACAATTGTTGTTGAGGATGGCGACAAAATTTTTTGATCTGCGTGGATTAGCACTTAATCCCTCAAAGTGTACTGCTTTGTCGTTAGGGGTAGTTCCCTCAAAGAAAAAACTATTTACTTTCAGTACGCCCAGGTTTTACGTCCATGGATCACCCTTTAGGCAAATTAATGTTACCGACCACTTTAAGTACCTTGGTTATCGCTATGGTTATCTTGGTGTGGGCAGGCCTGACGTGCCTCTGATGTTGGCGCAGCTGGGGAGGATCGAGAGGGCCCCCCTCAAACCTTTTCAGAAATTCTGCCTAATTAAGCAATACTTTTTACCCCGAATAATGTTCCAGCTCCAAACTCCGACCATCAATCTCGTAGATCTACGTAATGTAGACAAAATTATTAGGATGTCCGTGCGGAAGGTACTGCATTTGCCCCGGACCACCCCCAATAGTGTCCTTTACGCCGACACTAGAGGGGGAGGCCTGGGGCTCATGTGTATGGAGGATAGCATCCAGCTGACTCTCAGGAATCGGATTGTGGGACTCAAATCATCGTCCGACCAGGTCTTGACCGCTATTTTGGACTCCCCTTGGGGCATTGCTCTGTTCGATAAATTCAACAATGGTCTCGCTAGAAGTGACGTTTCGGTCAATAGTAGGGCGCAGGTTCGTAGGAAGTGGAGAGAGGCTCTGGATAACTCGACATCGGGCAATGGGTTACTCCAGGGAAGCACAGCAGCTGTTAGCAGCTCTTGGGTAGATCATCCTCCTGCCTTTTGGAGGGGGGGTGACTACGTAAAAGCTGTGCTACTCAGGAGTAACACACTGCCAACGATGGGCGCGCCACATCTTAAAAGGCTATGTAGAGCGGGTTGCCAAAGGGTTGAGTCGCTTTCCCACGTCCTGCAAGCCTGCCCGATCACCCACTGGCCTAGGATCCGGAGGCACGATCATGTAGTTAACGTTCTTAAACAAATAGCAGAGAACAGGGGCTGGTCGGTCGATGTGGAGCCGTACATTCGATGTATTGATGGTACTGGGAGGAAGCCAGATCTTGTCCTCAGGAAGGGCGGAGACCTTATTATTTCGGATGCTGCTATCCATTGGGAAGGTCCTCGGAGTTTGGACGTCGGTTTCAACAACAAAATCATTTACTACAGTACGCTAAACTTCCTACAAGCTATAGCAAATAAATATCCTACTTATCCTAACCTATTTATCTACCCACTAATCATCGGCGCCCGCGGGACTTGGTGTCATCGCAATGAAGGACTCCTTACTAAAATTGGGGGCAATCTGGGTGATCGAAAGAGGTTGGTTCACGGAGTGATTGCTGGTAGCATTAAGATCCATGAACAATTCTCTCGGGTCACCTGGAGAACCCATGATAGAGGTAGGGAGTAAGGGGTATACTGATTACACCTGGTGCAGTCAAAGTTCAAGTTCAAGTTGTGATTAAAGTAAAGTTCAAGCTTATGATGTGTTGTGGTTTGTTTTTCTTTTATTGGAAGTGCGATTAATCCGCTTGGTCCGAGTGCAGTTATTGGTACTCGTAATTTTGTATTATCTTTTGCAACTATTGTTATGTTTGTCTTGTAGCTTTACATAAATGTGTTCAATGTTGGTTGTCACGATATACTATCTGAAATGTTAATTAGTATATATTATTGTTTATACAATTACTGTGATGTATTATCGTTTTGAGCATATTGGTTTCATTATATTACCACGCCGGAAGGCGAAATGTCTTTTTTTCGATCAATAAAGATTACCTTTCTCAGACAATAATTGGAGTCGTCGCTTCGCTCTTCCTCCAAAGAATTGTCCTCGAACGGTAAAACTCCCTTACCGTGCTCCATACTTAATATACTATTGTACCGATTTAAATAACAAAATACTATATACAAATTATTGCACAATGCGTTTCACAAAATGGTAACTATACCTTTTTTATCAATTAAAAATATACTTGAATTTTAAAAAGTTAGGCAAAGTTTTATTATTGTAACTATAATAACCTTTTGTACCGATTTAAATAAAAAAATACGATATATCAAATTATACCACAATGCATTTCACAAAATGATAACTATGCTTACCTTTTTCTGTTAAAAATTCGAAAATATTTAATCATTGTAGGAACTATAACCTTTTATACTGTATACATCAGATTACTGCACAATATGCGTAAAAATTGGCAACAATTAACGAAACTTGAATTTGTAAAAATCTACACATCTTCGCAAAAAATAAACTATGTTTTAGATTACTTAAAAATAATTGAAAGTGTGTGTGTATTAATGATCTAAATTACCTATAATTCTGTGTTGATACTAAATTTAAGTAAGATGATTATTGTTCACTGTTGCGCGTGACATGATCAACTAGCCTACCGAAGAGATCTAAAAACTTGTCTTGCCTTTCCATCTTTTCTTTATGCCTTTACTCAGAATAACTTTCGGTGCGTTTTTTTCCGCATAAAGGACGACTCCAGTGCAGAAATAGCTAGCCTTGCACGGCTGCTACCCCCTACTTGGCTGCTTCCCCTCGTTAGAGCTTGGTTGGTTAATACTTCTCCCTCATTCAGCTGCGCAGGACCAACTGGTTCACAGGATACAATTTTGACACTTTATGTGCATAGGAGAAGAATGCTGAAAAGGAAGAATAATCACAACTACTACAAATTATATTTTTAATGTAAAATAATAAGTAGGTACTTACACTGATTTTAGTTTGAAATTTTATGTCTTGCAAAGTGAACCTGTTTCCTGAATGGACTGGCTTCTGTTATTGCACAGATTGTATTAAAATGCCGACATTTTACTTTTTATTATAAAAACACGAGACAACAAACTTATTAAAAAAGACCTTATATATTTGAACAAACACTGTGAAACAGCGCCAATTTTCTGATAAAGATCTCAATTGTCATGCGCAAGCAGATTATCTGTAACAGGTCGCTCGCTTCGCTTGGAGAACATTGAGAGTTCTCAGAGAACGTCTCTGTGCGATGCCGAACGCGGCAAATAATTCGCGGAGTGCGATGAAAAACGCAACGGAACAACTTGAGCGCGCTCAGAGTGATCTGAGAGCAAAGCCGAACGCGACCTGTACTGTCAGAAAGTAATTGATTACAATTTAGTACTTGAATTATTAAATAACGGGTGTCCAGAAAGTCTTTCAGTCCTGAGCGGCTATGGATTGTATAACGTATGTCTTTACTATCTTGATACAATCTCACCTCAAACAAAACGTCATTTAAGATGACACGCTTGATGTTTTATGATGGTTACATGAAAATTATCTTTTAAGTCGAGTGTTTATTAATGAAAAGCAAAATACCAGTAAGAAACAATATTTTATTAAAATTATTATTATAGGAGATGCTGAAACTGTTGCCCTCCAACGTTTAAACATAAATTAATACGCCGTTTCATATTTTCGAAAACATGTATCAGCATATTTTCATCAAATTATTGATATTGTCTGATAATGTTGTCTCGTAAATCGTCTATGGTATGCACTGGGATTTTAAAAACTGAATTTTTTAGATATGGAAACACAAAATAATCCAAAGGAGTCATATCACATGATCTTGGAGGAAATCGGTCTTTGCTAATTAGTAGAGACAATCGAAAAATTCTCGAAGATATTCCAGAGTAGCTTGTGCAATATGGGGTCGAGAAGAATCTTGTTGAAAATAACCAGTTTGGAGCTCGTCATCATGGAGTTGGTTCATAAACGGTTCAAGAATATTATTGCGATACCGTTCTCCGTTTATATTGCCTTCGAAAAAGATTGGGCCGATGATTCTTCTACGAGATATAGCTATCCATACTCCAATTTTTATAGGATGTAAATTGGTTTCTCTGAAGTAATGTGAATTGTCAGCGCCCCACATGCGCATGTTTTGAGAATTTACATATCCAGTTAAGTGAAACCACACTTCGTCAGTAAAAAATGTTTTATTTAAAACTTCATCGTTGTTAAGATGTTCGTGAAACCATTGGCAATATGTAACTTTCTTTAAATAATCTGGGATTAACAATTCTTGGTACATTTGAAGTTTATAAGGCTGCATTTAAAGGTCTTCTGAGAGAAGAGTATGACAAGTTCCTCTACCTAAATCTAGTTGTTGAGATAGCCTTCTTAGCGAAATTGTCGGTTCCTCATGAACTGCATTTTGTTTGACAAAATTTTCAGTTCTACGACGAGGTCTTCCTGTTCTAGGTCTGTGCTTTACAGAACCCGTTTCTTCAAAACACGCCACTATTCTCAAAACTTCACCGGAAAATGTGTTATTATGTAAAATTACATTTGGATATCTTTGTCGAAATCTTGTTTACACGCATTGATGGAATAGTTCCAATTTCCGCTTTCTAATTGTTGACCATTGCGAAAATAAGATTTCACAATAAAGGTTTTTTGTTCTTGCGTAAACATTTTATAACAAGAAATATGCAGAAAGTAAATAATTCAAAATAAAAACCTTTTAATTTAAATTGACTTTGACTTATGTCAAATAAATTACTTAGATATGACTGAATAAAAGACATGCGTTATACAATCCATAGCCGCCCTGACTGAAAGACTTTCTGGACACCCGTTAGATAACTTAAACTATCGTTAGTAGTGTTACTGTACAACAAAAAGAAACAACAAACATTTTCGCAGTTTCTGTTTAAACACTTCAAAATCTGCACAATATGTTTTTCTATCAAGTTGGTAGTCTTAAATGTTTGAAAATTGCACATTTCCAATTCGTCTTCAGTTAAAGACGATTAAGAAAGACGAGGTGCTGTAATGACCCAATTAGAGCCAAAGGGTTATTTGGAAAATAATCGATAACAGGTTCCGAACTACATCTTTATTACCTCAATCTCTTCAAAGTCCCATTTATTAAATACCAAGTTACTTATTAGTTGAGTCTTTATTTCACAGAAAACAGTTTAAAATAATTATTTGGTTCATTTATTTTATATTAACCAATGATTCATTATTATAGATCAAATACCATTGCAGTGCATTGTACTAACTCTTTATATGTATGTAGATCACTTTTGTCGCTATTATATTACTACTTGCAATGTTTATTGTTTCTTTCACTATTTTTCAAATAGATTGGGTTCAGAAAACCAAATAATTCTGTAATTTATTCCAGGCCCTTAATTCTGTCCGACATTTCGTTTACCATTGCATCTAGGGTTACATTTATAACATTAGTTTTGAAATCAATTACAGGATCGTCTTTGGCGCCTTCATCGTGAAATATTTGGGTTCTTCTTATTCTCTTTCTTTTTAGATGCATGTCTTCTTCGTTCATATCACATTGGAGCCATTTCGACTTGGAACATTCAAACGTTTGGTCGAAATAAGTGTCAATTCTTAGTGACGCAAGTTTTTCTTTAGACCTCTTTATAAACGAAACGACTTGATATAAATCAATGTCTTTTTTCTGCAATAATTTTGATGTAACATCGACAATTTGCAGAACATGATTCCAAAAAATTAAGGTAATTAAGAAATCAAAAGTGAAACTGTTCAAAAGACCTGAAGCTGTAGCGACTTCATCATGATCGTTTTTTATCTCTACAATTTTTTCTAAACATGCAATCACTGACTTAAAATGTTGCAATAAAGCACTTGTAGCTTTTGCTGACCACCTTGTGCTGGACAAACCTTTAAGAGTGTATGATCTTCCCTTTCTTGGTAAAACTTCATTATCTTCATTATATTTTGTTTCCATTTCCCAAAAGATTGTAGCATCCTTACAAGATTTTTTAAGCATGGCCCATCGGCGTTGCGGTGAATCAGCAAAATAATTTGTAACATTTTTTACATTTTCAAAAAAATTCAGTGTTTATGTGGAGGCACTTTTCCTACCGCATCACTTAATACTATGTTCAATTGATGTGGTGAGCAATTAACGTAAGTTGCGAAAATTTAAGACAATAATTGGAGTCGTCGCTTCGCTCTTCCTCCAAAGAATTGTCCTCGAACGGTAAAACTCCCTTACCGTGCTCCATACTTAATATACTATTGTACCGATTTAAATAACAAAATACTATATACAAATTATTGCACAATGCGTTTCACAAAATGGTAACTATACCTTTTTTATCAATTAAAAATATACTTGAATTTTAAAAAGTTAGGCAAAGTTTTATTATTGTAACTATAATAACCTTTTGTACCGATTTAAATAAAAAAATACGATATATCAAATTATACCACAATGCATTTCACAAAATGATAACTATGCTTACCTTTTTCTGTTAAAAATTCGAAAATATTTAATCATTGTAGGAACTATAACCTTTTATACTGTATACATCAGATTACTGCACAATATGCGTAAAAATTGGCAACAATTAACGAAACTTGAATTTGTAAAAATCTACACATCTTCGCAAAAAATAAACTATGTTTTAGATTACTTAAAAATAATTGAAAGTGTGTGTGTATTAATGATCTAAATTACCTATAATTCTGTGTTGATACTAAATTTAAGTAAGATGATTATTGTTCACTGTTGCGCGTGACATGATCAACTAGCCTACCGAAGAGATCTAAAAACTTGTCTTGCCTTTCCATCTTTTCTTTATGCCTTTACTCAGAATAACTTTCGGTGCGTTTTTTTCTCGCATAAAGGACGACTCCAGTGCAGAAATAGCTAGCCTTGCACGGCTGCTACCCCCTACTTGGCTGCTTCCCCTCGTTAGAGCTTGGTTGGTTAATACTTCTCCCTCATTCAGCTGCGCAGGACCAACTGGTTCACAGGATACAATTTTGACACTTTATGTGCATAGGAGAAGAATGCTGAAAAGGAAGAATAATCACAACTACTACAAATTATATTTTTAATGTAAAATAATAAGTAGGTACTTACACTGATTTTAGTTTGAAATTTTATGTCTTGCAAAGTGAACCTGTTTCCTGAATGGACTGGCTTCTGTTATTGCACAGATTGTATTAAAATGCCGACATTTTACTTTTTATTATAAAAACACGAGACAACAAACTTATTAAAAAAGACCTTATATATTTGAACAAACACTGTGAAACAGCGCCAATTTTCTGATAAAGATCTCAATTGTCATGCGCAAGCAGATTATCTGTAACAGGTCGCTCGCTTCGCTTGGAGAACATTGAGAGTTCTCAGAGAACGTCTCTGTGCGATGCCGAACGCGGCAAATAATTCGCGGAGTGCGATGAAAAACGCAACGGAACAACTTGAGCGCGCTCAGAGTGATCTGAGAGCAAAGCCGAACGCGACCTGTACTGTCAGAAAGTAATTGATTACAATTTAGTACTTGAATTATTAAATAACGGGTGTCCAGAAAGTCTTTCAGTCCTGAGCGGCTATGGATTGTATAACGTATGTCTTTACTATCTTGATACAATCTCACCTCAAACAAAACGTCATTTAAGATGACACGCTTGATGTTTTATGATGGTTACATGAAAATTATCTTTTAAGTCGAGTGTTTATTAATGAAAAGCAAAATACCAGTAAGAAACAATATTTTATTAAAATTATTATTATAGGAGATGCTGAAACTGTTGCCCTCCAACGTTTAAACATAAATTAATACGCCGTTTCATATTTTCGAAAACATGTATCAGCATATTTTCATCAAATTATTGATATTGTCTGATAATGTTGTCTCGTAAATCGTCTATGGTATGCACTGGGATTTTAAAAACTGAATTTTTTAGATATGGAAACACAAAATAATCCAAAGGAGTCATATCACATGATCTTGGAGGAAATCGGTCTTTGCTAATTAGTAGAGACAATCGAAAAATTCTCGAAGATATTCCAGAGTAGCTTGTGCAATATGGGGTCGAGAAGAATCTTGTTGAAAATAACCAGTTTGGAGCTCGTCATCATGGAGTTGGTTCATAAACGGTTCAAGAATATTATTGCGATACCGTTCTCCGTTTATATTGCCTTCGAAAAAGATTGGGCCGATGATTCTTCTACGAGATATAGCTATCCATACTCCAATTTTTATAGGATGTAAATTGGTTTCTCTGAAGTAATGTGAATTGTCAGCGCCCCACATGCGCATGTTTTGAGAATTTACATATCCAGTTAAGTGAAACCACACTTCGTCAGTAAAAAATGTTTTATTTAAAACTTCATCGTTGTTAAGATGTTCGTGAAACCATTGGCAATATGTAACTTTCTTTAAATAATCTGGGATTAACAATTCTTGGTACATTTGAAGTTTATAAGGCTGCATTTAAAGGTCTTCTGAGAGAAGAGTATGACAAGTTCCTCTACCTAAATCTAGTTGTTGAGATAGCCTTCTTAGCGAAATTGTCGGTTCCTCATGAACTGCATTTTGTTTGACAAAATTTTCAGTTCTACGACGAGGTCTTCCTGTTCTAGGTCTGTGCTTTACAGAACCCGTTTCTTCAAAACACGCCACTATTCTCAAAACTTCACCGGAAAATGTGTTATTATGTAAAATTACATTTGGATATCTTTGTCGAAATCTTGTTTACACGCATTGATGGAATAGTTCCAATTTCCGCTTTCTAATTGTTGACCATTGCGAAAATAAGATTTCACAATAAAGGTTTTTTGTTCTTGCGTAAACATTTTATAACAAGAAATATGCAGAAAGTAAATAATTCAAAATAAAAACCTTTTAATTTAAATTGACTTTGACTTATGTCAAATAAATTACTTAGATATGACTGAATAAAAGACATGCGTTATACAATCCATAGCCGCCCTGACTGAAAGACTTTCTGGACACCCGTTAGATAACTTAAACTATCGTTAGTAGTGTTACTGTACAACAAAAAGAAACAACAAACATTTTCGCAGTTTCTGTTTAAACACTTCAAAATCTGCACAATATGTTTTTCTATCAAGTTGGTAGTCTTAAATGTTTGAAAATTGCACATTTCCAATTCGTCTTCAGTTAAAGACGATTAAGAAAGACGAGGTGCTGTAATGACCCAATTAGAGCCAAAGGGTTATTTGGAAAATAATCGATAACAGGTTCCGAACTACATCTTTATTACCTCAATCTCTTCAAAGTCCCATTTATTAAATACCAAGTTACTTATTAGTTGAGTCTTTATTTCACAGAAAACAGTTTAAAATAATTATTTGGTTCATTTATTTTATATTAACCAATGATTCATTATTATAGATCAAATACCATTGCAGTGCATTGTACTAACTCTTTATATGTATGTAGATCACTTTTGTCGCTATTATATTACTACTTGCAATGTTTATTGTTTCTTTCACTATTTTTCAAATAGATTGGGTTCAGAAAACCAAATAATTCTGTAATTTATTCCAGGCCCTTAATTCTGTCCGACATTTCGTTTACCATTGCATCTAGGGTTACATTTATAACATTAGTTTTGAAATCAATTACAGGATCGTCTTTGGCGCCTTCATCGTGAAATATTTGGGTTCTTCTTATTCTCTTTCTTTTTAGATGCATGTCTTCTTCGTTCATATCACATTGGAGCCATTTCGACTTGGAACATTCAAACGTTTGGTCGAAATAAGTGTCAATTCTTAGTGACGCAAGTTTTTCTTTAGACCTCTTTATAAACGAAACGACTTGATATAAATCAATGTCTTTTTTCTGCAATAATTTTGATGTAACATCGACAATTTGCAGAACATGATTCCAAAAAATTAAGGTAATTAAGAAATCAAAAGTGAAACTGTTCAAAAGACCTGAAGCTGTAGCGACTTCATCATGATCGTTTTTTATCTCTACAATTTTTTCTAAACATGCAATCACTGACTTAAAATGTTGCAATAAAGCACTTGTAGCTTTTGCTGACCACCTTGTGCTGGACAAACCTTTAAGAGTGTATGATCTTCCCTTTCTTGGTAAAACTTCATTATCTTCATTATATTTTGTTTCCATTTCCCAAAAGATTGTAGCATCCTTACAAGATTTTTTAAGCATGGCCCATCGGCGTTGCGGTGAATCAGCAAAATAATTTGTAACATTTTTTACATTTTCAAAAAAATTCAGTGTTTATGTGGAGGCACTTTTCCTACCGCATCACTTAATACTATGTTCAATTGATGTGGTGAGCAATTAACGTAAGTTGCGAAAATTTAAGATGGTTTTCTTGGCTAACAGCTTTGCGTAGTAGGGTATGAACACCTTTCTCACCACCACTCATCACACTAGCCTCATCATACGCTTGACCAACTATATTGTCGGTATTCAAATTTTGACGTTTAACTGCATCTAACAACAAAGCGTATCCAGGAGCATAATATTTTTCTAAATTTAAATATTCCAAAAATACCTCTTTTACTGACACATTATTATTTAAAACATCTAAATTTACATAACGAATCAATAAAGTAACTTGGTCTGCTTTTGAAATGTCAGTAGTACTATCAACAATAACAGTCCAAAATACTGCATTTCGTATTTCTTCTAACAAAGTAGTTCTGGTAGCAGCCGCAAGAAGTTGAATTGGTTCTTCCATTATTGTAGTACTTAAATATTTTATTTCCGTCTCAGCTTCTAGATGCTGCTGCAGTTGGGGGGAGTATCTTAAAAAAAATTTAATAAATGTTAGGTATACACCACAGTCGGCACGATGTATTTCACTAGAATGACCTTTTAGAGGTAAAGTGAGTGATGTAATTGTCTGCAGAAGATCAAACTGCAACGTAAGAACTGCTTTCCATGTTTTTTGCTCTGCTTCATGCTGTCTTTCAAGGGATGTATCAATTGACTTTTCCTCCAAATATGCCCGTATTCCAGTTGTAGTCATAAGATGAGATTTACTGCGGGAATGTTCATGAATTCTGTTGGATAAATGTCCCCAATCATTCCACAGATCCACATCTTCCTTTCCAAAAACCAACATGTGTGGCACTATGCTACATCCATTTGGGGTGAATATGAAAGCCACCATCGGTTACGTTTTTCACCTAAGCTATTCTTAAAGTTGAAGTATTTCTCTGAAAAACTGCGGTCTTTGGTTTTAAGGTAGGCAATCCCTCGTGGTATGCAAGCACCTACACGTACTAAGTCTATTTTTTTACTTTCGGTAATTTTTTTATTTGTAACCGTAACCGGAGATGACCCGTTTGCGGCACGTTACCGGAGACGTCGGTGTCTTAGACGGTTACGTATTTTAAATGGTTTGTGTACGCTGAATGTTTTAGAAACTGCTTCTATGCTACATAATCGGTTACTTAAACAAATTACCTTCAATGCCACGTATATATGAACAATAAACAGTAATGAATTTTATGTAATTGTGCATGTTGTAATAATGTTTAATAAATTAGACAATTGTTTCTTTTATAACTCTATTAAAACCAAAAATTGAAATATAACAAACTATTATATCAAAAAAATGTATTTTAAATGCTAGTAGCACATTGTACACATAGTTTTCTACTACATTCTAAGCATATGGGAAGTTTACAAACGGTGCAGATTTTTTTTTTTTTTTTTTAATTAACTTATATACATCAACAATCAGAACAATGTAATTATATAATACAGTATATAATACATAGAAGTTCTATGAGCTGATCTGATGGCTATTGACGGGAAGGGATAGGCCCATCGGCGTTACCCTTTATACTTCAAAGGTCGCTGTCAGGTCTCGAGGCCATTACTTTTTAAGGCGTTTGAAGGCTGGAACTTCTAGTAGAGTTTCAATAGACGGGTTTGGGTGTATTTCCAATCGATGGTGATGTTTATTTGCACGTTGTTGGATCTCTTCTTGTACAGATGGCATTTTTAGGTCAGTGTGAAGACTAATGTTGGTTACGTACCATCGTGCATCTGTTATTTGCCGTAGAATTTTTGGCTGAAATCTTTCTATTATTTTTAAGTTGGACATACTCGAACAGCCCCATAACTCCAGACCGTATGTCCAGATGGGTTTGATTATTATTTTGTAAATCAGGAGTTTGTTTTCAAGAGAGAGAGGAGTGATTTTCTTCCGATCAGCCAATTCATCTTTTTTATTTTGAGGTCCATTTCCTTTCTCTTTTTGGTTATGTGTGATTCCCATGTCAGTTTGTTGTCTAGATGCAATCCTAAGTAGCGCGCTTCCTGTGCATTTGGTATTTCTACGTTATTGATATAAACTGATGGGCACTGTTGTCTTCTTAGAGTGAATGTCACATGCTTTGATTTACTTTCGTTCACTTTAATTCGCCACCGGCTTAACCAGTCTTGCAGCAGGTTCATATGAGTTTGGAGTTGTTGTGATGCAATGGTTGCATCCACATGATTTGTTAAAATAGCTGTATCATCGGCAAACGTTCCGGTTTCAGTATACGGAGTTACAGGTAAGTCTTATAGACCCATAAGTCTTTTACCAGTGACTTCAAAACTATTAGAAAAACTTATACTTAAGAGAATTAATGAAAATAATCTGATAGAAGAATGGATACCAAATCACCAATTTGGATTTAGGCAGAGACATTCGACTATCCAGCAATGCCATAGAATTACAAACGTCATATATACATCTTTCGAAGAAAAGAAGTTCTGCTCGGCAGTGTTTTTGGATATAAAGCAGGCGTTTGATAAAGTCTGGCATAAGGGCATGTTATATAAAATCAAACAGAATTTACCGCACCATTACTTCCAAATACTAAGGTCGTACTTATCATCTCGCTCCTACCAAGTTAAACATGGAGAAGAAATGTCAGCAATGTATCCAATAACTTCAGGGGTACCACAGGGGAGCGTGTTGGGTCCCATATTATATCTAATATACAAACGGTGCAGATGTATTGCGTTTTTCTCTTCTTCTTGGGGTCACAACAATGACAGTTTTTCTTATTTGCAGCTCTTCTTCAGGTTCTACGTTTTGAACTTCATAATTTGCGTCTGGTTCTAGAATAAAACATTATAACACATACAGAAAATAATAGACCTAGAATTTACCTAGAATACGTTTGATACTGCATTTCGGATCTCTAGAAATTCTGAAGTTTGTAAGACGTCTCTGCATATGAGGAGTGACAAACTGCTTTGCCAATGCTTTTGTAAATTTTGATCTTTTTACTAACGCATTATCTTTGCAGAGTTGGTATAAAATATGCTCGTTTACATTTCCATGCATTTGTATGCATTTGCATTACCTGCTTATTTCTAGAATACGAAAAAAGATCGCCATGGGCCATCTACGAGTTCTGCGGCTGGAACAGTAATTAGCACATTTCTCATCTAACGTATCACATCTCCTTTCGTACTATTGTACCAAGTTATTATTTCTGGTTTTCCAGTCTCGCCATCACTTTCATTTCTGTGGTGTATCGATGAAATCAACAAGACAGCGTTTCTTTTTTTGGACTATAAGATACCATAGTAAAGTCTTTTGTAAAACCATACAACGTTGAACCAACTTCCCTCTTCTTATCGGGCAAAAATTCAGCTATTTCTCTTTTATTTTTTTTTCAAGGTTCCTACATATGTGAGGCCCTTGTCTTTCAATAAATTAACCAGCTCAATTGAACTGAACCAATTATCAGCTGTTATATAAAGTTAAAATAAATAAATATTGTTAAAGTAATTAAGTATTTTATATACAGACGCTCATTAAATATGGACTTTAACAAAATAAAGCTGGAATTTATAAATAAAATGTTATATTTTTATTTGTATTATGTAGAGGTTTTGTCAAACGAAGCACTGCCTGCGTAGGTTTGCTATATTTCTTTTCATCTTCTGCAAGGTTTTGTCCGTCTGTATCTTGGCCACAGTATATATATAGCTATTGTAAAAATAGTTGTTCCTAGCATCGCATAAACACATTACTTTCAATCCATACTTGGCTGGTTTGTTCGGCATGTACATCTTGAATTTACATCTTCCTCTAAAACTTACCAGCATTTCATCTATACACCCAGAAACACCTAAACTATAAGCGGCCTGGCATTTGATTACAAATTTATCGAACAGCTCGCTTATTGGAGCCGTTGGATTATAAGTTTTCGTAGATCTCTGTCGTCCGGATTGTCAAAACGAAGACAAATGAGTAAGAAGTGGAACCTCTTTTGATTCATAACAGCACGAAATTGACAACTCGCTGTCAATTTCATTTTTCGCAAAAGACAAAATAAAAGAATCAAATTTTGTTCGTCTAATTTTTTGATGTTATAAGATCTATCCCACAACCAACACCACATTGCTTGTAGGACATGAAATGTGCATAACAAGGTGATAGAATTTGGAAAAAGTTTTTTCGAGGTTTTAATTTCTGCGGCACTATCATCCGTCATGGAAATCGCTGCAGATTCTTTTCCATAAAACTCTTCTTTTCCAATTTAGTCATAAAACTGTTAAGGTTCTTCAGAAATACCGATTTTAACACCATTTGTCTCAAAGAACTGCTTTTTTCCTATAAACATTTCTACAATGGTCTTCAACTTATGAGTACCGAAATTTGTTTTTCTTCAAAAAATATTACATTTTACAGTACATTTATAAATAAATTAATACGTAAAGAGTATCTCCAAGTTTCACACAAATGATAAATGGCACGAACAATCTGACCATTTGCAAGGACCTGCCATATTTCTTCTACTTGGTGTAGCTGCTACCAGTCAGGATCTATGAAATCCCTTTGCTTCGCTAGCTGCTAGTCCATCTTCAAAGTACTTTTGAAATTTTTCTTTAGATTTGACATTTATTCGTAGATAACTGTAGGGCTTCCGCAACATGAATTCGGCGAGTATGAATATAATTAATCTGTTTTCTTTACCTTAAATATTATTTTTGCTGGGCAGTTTCTACGACTCTTTCGTGTACTTTCAACTTTTCGTACTTGATCTTTTCTACTATGCTGACAGACAAAATCAGTAATTTATGCTTTGCACATTGGAATTCTTTGCAAAACAATCCATTTGGTGTTTTAATCAATTTATTTTGTTCTAACCGTAATTTCATACTATTCTTCTTGTAGTCAGTCGACCTTTTTACTGGAAAAGAGACCTTTGTGGCTATAAGACAGGAGGCCTACGATTGATTATTTAATGTACAAGACCACAGTTATTTCAAGTAGCGTTGCACGTAATCCTACAAAACCTATGCCAAGGAACGTATTAATTAAATATTACACTTGTTATTGTAAACCACCACTTTCAATATAAATTCTCTAAAAAACTTGTTTAATAATTCAAACCAACGAATAATAAGCCACAATATAATAAAAACAGGTACAAAAATTAAATTCAAAAATGACAATAAATACAATAAAAATATAAAACTTACCCTTACAAAAAATATTAATTACAATTGTATAGAACTTGAACTTGACTAAATGGTCAACTTTTGACTAAATGTACAACTGTTCAGCTCTGCAACTTCTCTTTATTCTCCTAATGGTTGACTATTTAAAGTTAGTGGCGTAAAGTTTTGATTGTATTAACTAGATAAAAAAATAATTAATTGACTTGCATTAGGAGTTGGAGTGAGTTATTTAAACGTATTTCAATTTCAAAAAATTCAAGAAATCCGGGCCTGGTGTATTGTGTGTTCGATGCTCAGTAAAAATTGGTAGATACGACGATTTTATTGAGTGTAGTAGAGGTTGTAAATCGGTGTTTCACATACGATGTGTTAATATATCAGTAGATAAACTACGAGAGATGATAGATAAGAAAGATGTTAAGTATTGGTTATGTGAAAACTGTGGTAGTGATAAGGAAAAGTCAAAGTTGCAAGAACTACAAGGAGTGCAAACTGGGTTGCCTAAATATATGGAAGGTTTGGAAACGAATAATATTCAAGCAATGTTTGAAAAAATAAGCAATCAATTAGATACTTTAGCAGGAATACCAGATAAGATCGAAAAACTAACAGACTCAATCACTGGTTTAACCGAAAACATGGCGCAAATGGATCAACGAGTTGTAAATAACGAGAAACAGATAATACAACTGGTCGACAATTTAAATATGAAGGATAAACAAGTTAATATGTTGGAGCAAAAAGTAAATAATATGGATCAGTACTCCAGGAATAAAAACCTAGAAATACATGGCCTTAAGGAAGAAAATGGTGAAGATCTGATAAGCAAAGTGGATAAAATTGCACAAATATTAGAAATAAATTTTACTACAAATGAAATTGAAGCAGTGCATAGACTACCATCGAGGAACTCTTTAGTGCCAAGACCGGTAATAGTACAGTTTAGTAGAAGGACAACAAGGAATGCATTTCTCGAAGCCAGAAAGAAAACAAAAATCACTAATGATAAAATAGTTTGTAACTCAGGAAGTACAATTCTGTACATTAATGAAAACCACACACCGTATAATAAAAATCATTTATGGCAAACCAAAGCAGTTCAAAAAAATTTAAACTATAATTACGCATGGGTGAGTAATGGTAACATATTCCTAAAAAAGGACGATAAATCAAATTCCATGAAAATAACATCTGAGCATGACCTGCCCAGGGAGTGAGATCCAGTCAAACCAGATGCCAAAACAGGTGAGGAGCAGCAAACATGTGTATATTATCAAAATGTCAGAGGATCGAGAACTAAAACGCAAGAATTTTTTGTTAGTGTCAGTGAAATTGATTATGATATCATAACATTAACGGAAACGTTTTTATATGAAGGCATAAAGGATGGTGAACTTTTTGGGGAAAATTTTACGGTATTTAGAAAAGATCGGACTAGAGAACAAACTGGCAAGGAAAGGGGTGGTGGTTTATTGATAGCAGTGAAGAGGGAAATTGATGCTGTGGACGTGCCAATTAAATATGTAAGTGCGTTCAATGAAATTATGTGCGTTGAAATAAAACAAGAGGGCACACAAAAGCTCTACATTATTTTAATTTATATTGCACCTGAAGCACCACAACATGAATATAATATGCTATATGAAGTTATAATCGATTTAAATTTTATATGGCAATCAAAATGTATTATAGTAGGAGACATGAATATAACCGACTTGTTTCGCTATAGTGTTTTGAGGGAATCTGTCAGTAATGTGCCAAATAAAGTTGAAAATTTCTTAAATTTTGCTGATATGTTAGCATATAAGCAGTATAATTCAGTTTTGAATGGTAATGGTCGAATTTTAGATGTAGTATTGTCGAATTTCTTAATGGAGGTCAAAGGTGAGAGAGGCGATTGTAGCAGAGGACTTACATCATCCAACTTTAGGATTGTTCTTTAATTTAAATGTAAAAGAAAGTGTGAACTCAAGAACGGTAAATGATCACAAATATAACTATAAAAAAGCAAATTTTATGTTATTATATGAAAAACTAAGGGACTGTAATTGGACTAATCTAAATAAACAAAACAATTTAGAAGAATGGTTGATTACTTTTATAAAATATTGTATAATATTTTAGATCAAACGGTGCCCCAAACAAAAAAAGTTCAACGAAAATTTCCAGTATGGTACAATAAAAATATCATTAAACTGATAAAAGAGAAGGAGAAGTTCCGTAAATTAAGTTTAAGGTTTAAAGTTCCAAATTATGAAACCAATTATAAAAAATCTAGGGCAGAATTAAAAAAACAAATTAAAATCGCTTATAAGAAATATATTGATGAGGTAGAAGATAATATTAATCAAAATCTTGATAATTGTTGGGAGTACGTTAAAAAGAGCATGGGGAGGCAGAAGTACCGGCAACTATGTATTCAGAGTCGGACACTAAAATTTTTGGAAGGGGCGAGGATATATCGCAGGGATTTGCAGAGTACTTTAAAAGCGTATATGAAAGAGGTAATCCTTATCAAGAACAACAAAACTGTACAAATATTACGCATAGAAACAATGTTATACAATCAGCTTCTAATTCTATAGAACTAAACCACATAACAAGAGAAGAAATAATGAAAGCAATTAAAAAGTAAAAAAATAAAAAACAATGTTATACAATCAGCTTTTAATTCTATAGAACTAAACCACATAACAAGAGAAGAAATAATGAAAGCAATTAAAAAGTTAAAAAACAAAAAATCTGTTGGACCTGATGAAATACCAGTATATATTGTAAAGAGCTGTGCAGAGTATCTAATAGATCCTCTTTACACAATATTTAATATGTCTCTGAAACAATGCGCCTTTCCCAGAGCCTGGAAAGTATCTAAGATTTGTCCAGTACATAAACAAGGTATAAAATCACTAATCCAGAATTACAGGCCAGTCTCTCTACTATGTATTTTTGCAAAAACATTTGAAACAATAATATTTGATAATATATATAATAACATTAGTAATAATATCAGTGATAATCAGCATGGTTTCTTGAGGGGCAAATCTACAGTAACAAACTTATGTAACTTTGTACAACCTGTATTGGAAGCGATGATGGAGAAGGGTTATCAAGTTGATACTGTTTACACAGACTTTTCTAAGGCTTTCGATAAAGTTAATCACTTAATTCTTAGATAAATTATCCGCCATTGGTATCAGTAACAACTTGATAACACTTTTCTCTAGTTGCTTATTTAACAGAAAACAATATGTTGAATGTAAGGGGTATAAATCAAGTGAATTTTTCGCAACTTCAGGTGTTCCTCAAGGGTCAAACCTAGGCCCGCTGCTATTCTTGGTATTTATTAATGATATAGGTGAGTGTGTTAAGTATTCCGATTACCTTATATTTGCAGATGATTTTAAGCTATTTAGAACAGTTGAAAAAGTGGAGGATTGTATTAATCTCCAAAAAGATATTTGTGCTATACATAACTGGTCCATTAAAAATCAACTTGCTTTTAATATTAGTAAATGCTCAGTAATAAGTTACTCAAGAAAAAATTCTAAACTTGTATTTAATTATGAAATTAATCAATTAAAATTGCAAAGAAAAAATGAAATTAAAGACTTAGGAATAATATTTGATGATAAACTCTCATTTAATAGTCATACTGTTAAGATGGTGAATAAATGTTACCAATTGTTGGGATTTGTTTTTAGAATTACTAAAGATTTTTAAAATGCAGCGACAATAAAATACATATTTAACACACTCGTAAGAACTTAACTTGAATACGCGGCGGTCATCTGGTGCCCGTGTTACACTTATCAAATTCTAGCAATTGAAAGACTACAAAAGAAAATGCTGAGAACGTGTTATTTGAAACAATATGGAAATAAATTTGAAGGCGATTATACAGAATTACTTCATATATTCAACACTGAAACATTAGATAATAGAAAACGTGTACAACAACATATATTTTTATACAAATTTGTAAAAACAATTTTTTCAGAGATCCTAACTTATTAAGTATGCTAAATTTTAACGCATGTAACATAAGATTAAGAAATTCAACAACGTTTAGATTAAAAAGGTCGAAAACCAATTATTTTAAAAATTCACCAATTCAAAGAATTTGTAATGCGTTTAATGGTTTACAGATATCGATAGACATCTTTTGTATGTCGTTAAATCAATTTAAAAGAGCAGTAGGTGGTTCGGTACAGTGAACAACTTTTGTTGTTGGGTTATTGTTAACTAATTAATTGGTTAAATTTGATTAATTTTGATTATTGAGTTTATGGTATTTGTGGCATGCTAATGTTCTCACGTTCTTAAGCTGAGTTTTTTTTAAATTTTTTTATTGTTTAATTATGTTATAATAATGGAATAGGTATCAATTTTATTATTACAGTAAGGGTTAGATAAGTCAGTAATTTTATTTTTTGTAAAGTACCGCGCCGCGGTCATTAGTATTGTTTTGTATATTCTCTGTATTCATCTGTAATTGGGCAACGCCTGTTGATGAATAAACATTATTATTATTATTATTATTTCTTTATCTGAAGTTATTACCTACTTAATAACTGACCAATGCGATATACAAACGCAACTTTGCAATAACTTGTACAACATTGTGCTCTATTTTTATGAAAGTTTGTTGATTTTGCAGTTTGATATTTTCTTATGAAATAATGTCCTGAATTAATATTTCAAATACCTAAAATAAATTTATTTCTTAAATATTGGTTTTTGAATTTGGAGAATTGCTGCTCTAGTTACATTCCTGTCTAGAAAAAAAACTTTAATTATCTCTTCAATGGTATATCGCAGAACACTCTCACCTTTACCGTTTCAACACTGCTACCTGCACTAATTAGTTTTAGAGAAAGAAATTTTACTAATTATACCAATACAAAGATCGACAGTCCGCTTTAACTCCTTTTTGCCGTATTGCCGTAGAAATTACTCAATCAAATTCGTCAATTAAGACTAAAACTTTGCTACCAAAGAACTTACACAGATATTCAGACAAACCTCTCAATCCTTGAATTACATCATCAGCCTGAAATTGCTTCGATTCAGGATTTGTACACCATTTCCTGCACCTCCACCAATATTATCTTTCAATATTGGTTTTGTATCATAAGACAGGGTTCCCACTGACTCTGGATAACCTGGAAGTCATGGAAAAGTCAGGGAATTAAAATTTTAACTTGGAAGTCATGGATTTTATGCAAAATTTGTCAAAAGTCTAGATTTTTCTCTTGATTTACAGTAAAAAACATGATTTTCCTGCAGTAGTGTTAACATAATTTAAAAAAATTAAAAATTTTCCCATTGTATTTTTAAAACTGCCGCTTATAAAACAATTACTGCTAAAGGTTTTTAAAATATCATTGAGGTACTTTTCTTATCCTTGTTAAATTCCAAGGAACGTAATATGGCTTATGATTAGGTGCAAGTGAGACTGCCACATAGTGTCTTGTGAATTGATAAAAAACGCATAAACGTGATTATTTTTGCGTCTCTAATTTTATTGATTTTTTTGTAGAAAGTCATGGGTGTAAGTATGATTGTTGGTCATGGATATCCAGGAAAAGTCATGGATTCTAATTCTTGATAGTTAGTGGGAACCCTGTAAGATCAAACGAACTGGGTCTAGGAAAGTTCACCGAAAACAATTCACCGAAAACAATTCACCGAAAACAATTCACCGAAAAACAATTCACCGAAAAACAATTCACCGAAATTGCAATTAACCGAAATACAATTCACCGAAATACAATTCACAAGTTCTTAAATTCACCATTATTAGAAGTTTTGCATAATTATTATTTAACGAGCATGTACTTACTTTAATCGCTACTTTCTAAAATATTTGCTAATCACTCGCCACCCTTAATGACCGATAGGTAATGTTGTTATACCCGTGCAAAGTAACATTTTCAGCTTGTCATTTTGTAGTTTTAGAAAGTAGGCAGTTTTAAAGCTTATCCCAATGGCCGTTAAGGGTATAAATACATAACTACTTTATGGCAAGTTTTATTGCGAAAGTAGTTGTGCTGAAGTAAACGTTGAAATGGCTCATATGATTATTTACGAGGCATAGCACATAATTTAAGTTATTAAACAAACAGAAATAATTATATGAAAATATCAAAACATGACAAGGGAATCCATTTTCCACATCTAAATTAAGGTAAAATTAAAAAAAAAAGTAATAAAACAACAAAAAAAAACAACAAAAAACAAAGTAATAAAACGACAAAAAACAACAAAAATAAAGTCATAAAACAACACAACGACAAAGGAATCAATTTCCAACTTTTAAACACGCCAGAATTTTTCTGCCAGTCCTCAGCCTGGATAAAGTGTGAAGGAAAGTTGAAAATAGCACAATTTGCCAAATTATAATTTCGGTGAATCGTACTTCGGTGAATTGCTATTTCGGTGAATTGTTTTCGGTGAACTTTCCGGCACCCAAACAAACTTACCTTAAGTGAAGTTCGATCTTAATTATATGAAGCGCTTCGCCCGAGATGATAACTACTTGTAGTACGTCTACTTTACGTCAGGTGGTGCCACAATTTTTAAAGGCAAGACTCATCTCATATAGCCCTCACATTCCCAACTCGCGTCATTCATTTTAAAGATGTTTGTCGCAACTGAGATGATAAACCGTTGGGTCAACGTAACCAGAGGAAACGGGTTGGGAGGGACTGATCATCTCGGGCGAAGCGCTTCATATAATTAAGATCGAACTTCACTTAAGGTAAGTTCGTTTGATCTTATAATTATATTAGTGCTTCGCCCTCAATGATAACTACTTGTAGATGTTTAAAGTTGTTGCGACAATCTACCAATACCAAAAACTCAGCAAACAAATTTATTGAACAAAAAGGTATATGAATAATGCATAATATAATGTGAGTGAACTGTAGCACTAATTATTCAATTAAATCAGTAATTAACCTAACATGGCGTCTGCAAATGCATACTTTTGGCAGAGAGGTTTATAGTAGAACCTAGCAAAGATATTGGAATGCCTAGACCATCTCGCTGTCTTTCGAATAACATCGATGCTGACCCCCTTTCGACTTGCTGCCGAGGTACTGGCATGCCTTGTGGAATGGGCGGAATACCTGTGTCCACCCCACTTTTTTCCATTACCATTTTTATCCATTTCCTAAGAGTTTGAGAAGAAGCCGGACGGTATGGTTTTTTACGGGTGATGCTTTATACCACCGGGTGGTCTAAGTTTGCTTGTTCGTTTTAAATAAACTTCTAGTGCACTAGCTACACAAATCGCAGGCTTTTTGACAAAATATGAAAGAATTAAAATGGACTGCATGACGTTCTTCCCTGAGGTTTTTATTCTATCCGGAATTTGAATTTCGATTGCGTTCTGGGTCTTAATAACATTGCTGATGTTAATTATGGAGAGTTTGTATCCTATGTGCCGTAGTTAATGCCAAAAGCATAGCCAATTTTTTAGCTAATTCGCTCAGATCTACTTCGTTGTTATTAAGGTTTGCTAAATATTTGAGTACAACCTCAGGTTCCCATGTATATTCATATTTTGGCGTGCTTGGTTTTAGATGTTGCACTCCTTAAAGAAATCTTTTTATGGTTGCATCACAACCTATATTTTGCGATAGCAAGAGTGCCAAAGCAGAGCGTGAACTATTTAAAGTGCCATATGAAGCCCCTGTCGTAAACTCGCCGGTTAAAAAATGTAGTATCTTGGGAACTGTATATGCTAGCACATTCGAACCATCTTCTCTGCAATAGGCCCACCAGCGCTTCAAAGCGGGTAGCCGAGGAGGAAGAAGTTATTATTTCTATAGCTGCTTTGGAGACGCCCCTTAACTCAAGCGCTTGTATGTAAGCGCCCTACCGCCAGGGTAAGTCGCTTCCATAAGGGGTGAGGGGATCTATTAACAGAGAACAACAAATTGGCGTTTGGTTTAAAATAAAGAGGGTCCCCCGGCCAACAGTGAAGTAAAAACAGGAAGCCACGGTTGTGCCGGCCAAAGGGGAACAACCAGAATACCCTCTGCCTTGTCCTATATATTCTTTTTTAAAACTCGAGAAATGACAACAAATGGCGGAAAGGCATAAAAATGAAAACCTCCCCATGATATTGTAAATGCATCTATGGCCAAAGCTTCGGGATCCCTTAACCAAGAGACAAAAACACTACATTTGGTATTGTTTCGATCAGCAAACGATCTTTTTGAATGCATCATTTGAAAGCTGCCACTCCGTTTCTGGTTTAAGCCGCCGGGATTCTCTGTCCGCCTCAATCTTAGCCGAGGACTCAATGTATGAGTTAAATGCCCAGATTTTTGTAGCTAGATTGCTTAGATTCGGGAATTGGACGAAATTGCAGTTGTATTATCAATTCTTAATAGAATGTCACAATTATTTAGATCATTAGCAACACACTTGATACCGAAAAAGGCTGGAAGCAACTCTAACTGATTTATGTGAAACTGCTGTTCTTCAGAATTCCAATAACCATGCGCCTTCTTTTCCCGAACAAACTGCTCCCCAGCCTGATTTAGAGGCATCTGAGAATATTGTTAACTGAAACTGACTACGTCTTATCTTATTTTTTGCTCCCTTAACGTTGTGTTGCCACCAGGAGAGGTCTGCACCAAGTTCTGGAGGTATTCTCATTATCTTATTATAATTATCATTATTGGCCCGAAGTGCCATAAACTTGGCTCTCTCTAGTCTCTTGGTGTAGACTCATTCATATGCTACTGCTGGACAAGCAGACGTCAAAACACCTAGCAAGTGTGCAAGCAACCGAATCTTACATGTGGTTACTTTTTGGAATTCTACGACAGATCTCCTAATTTTTTCCTGCTTTTCCTTTGGAAATTCTAAGCATAAATTTTTGAATTAAAAGTGAACCCTGAGAAAGTACAATTTTTGCTGGGGATAAGCTTGCTTTTCTTATAGTTTATTACAAAACCCAGCCTTTCTAGCCTATTTATAGTCCGAGAAACATTTTGTTTACATTGATCATAATTATTGCCAATCAAAAGGAAATCATCTAAATATACAACTGACAATAAACGCTCTGCTCTAAGGGAAGTTACAACTGGTTTCATAAGTTTTGAAAAAAGTCCAAAAGGTAAACAAGTGAACTGATATAATTTGCCATTAAATCGGAAACGTAAATATTTCCTGTGTGACAAGGCAATTGCAATTAAGAAATACGCCTCCTTAACCCTTTCAGGATGAGCGCCGTACATGTACGATTTTCATTCTCCATTTTGCAGGCCTGGCGCCGTACTTTTACGTTTTCTGCATTTCTTTGCAGAACCCGTCGCCGTACGAATTCTACTAAATGTGTCACTTTGTAGGGCGGTCGCCGTACCGGTACGATGTTTGCCCCACAATTGTTGACCTGGTGCCGTACATTTACGTTCCCTTTATCCACGTTGCAGGCCTAGCGCCGTACATGTACGTTTTATGTTGTGGGACTAGTGCATGTACGTTGTTATGTTATCGAAGCTGGTGTTGTGCACTCTCAGGTTATTTTTAGGTTGAAGGAAAGAACACAATTATAATATAAGTTTTTTATTGAATAAACAAAGTAAATATGAACATAAAACGAATAGGAACTCTATCCTACAAACAGGAGGTTCTGAAATACATTAAAATTTCTTTTTTGTATGGAAATTTTCAAAACATGGGTATACACAAAGTGGTACATTACATTCTTTACACATATATTTCACGTCCCTTCTTCGGCGTTTTTCTAATTTAGTATTACTACAAACATGACATCTTCTTTGAGTTCTCCTCCCTTGAGCTGCTGTTTGAGGTATTGAGGTCTCGATGTACTTTGGGGAGGAATATTATATTGTTCTATTAGTTGAGATACAATATTCAAGCGGAAATCAGCAAATGAGGGATTTTTACCAGTTTTCACTTTATATAGCACGTATGAATTGTAAAGACATAAGTCCATAAGGTGAAAAAAGACCTTTTTATACCACTTCAGTGATTTTCTTGCACATTCAACAAACCTCACTTGCATATCAACCTTATCAATAGCTCCCATCTTATTATTGTATTGTATAATGCATTCAGGCTTTAAAATTGATTCTCCTGTTTTGTAATTATGTTTTCCCGTTTCCGTTTTTTCTGCTGTATATACCGATGTCAGCATATGAACATATCGTTTGTCGCTCCACTTCATAGCCAATAATTTTTCGTTGCATGCTGTTTCACATTGTCCTTTTTCAAGGGGACCAGAAATAGGCATACCTTTTCTATTTGAGTTTACGGTCCCACAAGCTCCTGTACCTTGATCCAATAGGTATTCAAACAATACTGGACTGGTGTACCAGTTGTCAACATACAGGACGTGGCTGTTATTCAAATATCTCTTCATCAACGTTATTACTATATCCCCAGGTATACCGAAAGTGTCGGTTCTTGTGCTGTTTGTAGTTTTTCTAGTATACATTATAAAGTCTAGAATATATCCGGTTTCAGAATCACAAATTTCAAAGAGCTTCACTCCGAACCTGTGTCGTTTAGACGGGATATATTGCTTGAAGCCCAATCTGCCCTTCCATAGAATAAGACTTTCGTCAATTGCTAAATCTTGAAATGGATAAAATTCTTCACTAAAACTGGTTTTGAAAGATGTTACAATGGGTCTAATTTTTCTTAGAGAATCGTCTTTATCTAAGGTTTCGTTATCAACAAAATGTAGAGCGTACAATGTGTGTAAGAACCTATCTCGCGTACACGCCTTTTTAAAAGATGGCGTCTCTATTACAGGATTTGTCGTCCAATAATCTTTCAGTGTTGGTTTTTCCACAAGTCCCATCAATATGCATAAAGCAAAAAAGAGTACATTCGGACATATCTCTGTCGGCCCAATGAGAAAACGACGGGGTGTTACCCTTCGATTTAGCGTATTTATTTGTTTCTTCTGCTATAGAATTTACTAAATTTTCATTTAGAAATAATTTGAAAAACTGCAATTCAAAAGCATCGTCTGGAAGTGCATTGGGGTTGGTGATGCCTGAATAAGTTATATCAAAAATGAAAGTTGTCGGAACGAAATTGTCATCAAATTTCCAGGAAGACTGCGTGGCTGCACTTTTATTAGGTACCTTACTGCGGCTTGAAGGTCCCGGTTCGTCGTCTTCCGAGTCATCAAATGCATCACCACCCAACACAAGAATATCTTCATCTGAACCGCTGGAATAGCCATTTTCATCATCTCCAATCGGTATAAATTCATCTCACCATCACTTTCATAAATTCATCATCACCATCACTTTCATAAAGTAATCTCTCTAATTCAACGTCAGATAGACCCCTGCTTTTCGACATTTTACAATAACCGCACTGTACACAAGAATACGTGAACGATTTCAACGCTAACAGGTGACGAACTGATGCGCGTAGGCCGCTAAGTCCGGCAGGCGAGCAATGAACGGGCTTTCCCGAGCTCGGCCGTGCGCTTGGAGTGCGAATTCTCGCGGCCGCACAGTGGGGCAGAATAAACATTTTGCTGGCAAAAATTCTGAAATTTATGAAACTGGTCCAAATTAAGCCCGTGATTACAGGAAAAATAATTTAAAAAATCCTCTTGTTAAATTGGGATGGACAACAAAATGGTCGAGTAAAATTCTGAAACTTTTAATCCGTATAGAATTTGACCTCCGAATTAACGGAAAAATAGTAAAAAAAATCTCTGGGATAAAATAGGGTGGTTTTTAGGGTGTAAGAAAATGTATAGAAAAATTCTTAGATATTTTTTTATTAATATAATGAAATTATTGTACAGTATTTTACCAAATATATTATAGGACATAATATATTATACGAAAATATATATGCAATAGAAACTTCAAAGTTGATATTCATTGTCTGATTCATTATCACTGTCATTTTCATAATCATGGTCAGCAGCATCATCATCACTGGAATCGTTATTATCCCTGGCAGGTTGTGCTGGAGGCTTCAGTAAGTCTACTGCTTCCTTTGGAAGATGTTGCATTTTCTTTTTTGGTAATTTTCGCTTGCTAGAGATAACTGGATCCGAACTCAATAAAAAGAAGTTAAAAATATCGGCATTTGTTTTCTCTCTACTACATTTTCTGGCATAATGCTCTCTGTACATCTTGAAGTCCTTATTGCGAGCTTCCTGCGCTTCCTCGCTTAACTGTCCTATCGGTAGCAATGAAGATGAAATAATTTCAGGTCCGTGTATAAAATACTTATGCAATGTCGGGGGCATATAATACCATGGGTACTTCTCAACGAAACATCTTGCCGTGTTATGGGCGAATATCCTAAACTTATCCACATCAATTTTATGCCCACTCGACACCACTATCATAATGGTATGAAGTTTTTTAATTAAATTTACGTCTATTTTAGTAATATCGGCAGAAAGTTCTGCATTCTTGCTGTGTTACCGTCATTAGTATTACCGAATCCAGGTTTAGGTTTGTCGACAATGTCTTTGTCGCCTTTTCGATCTTGCCACTTCTGGAGTGGCAATTTATACGCCAGGTGTAGAAGGCATTCAAACATTCGAATCCACCCGTGCAGGACAGATAAGCCGAATCCCAAGTTTTCATTCTTAATTTTCCTTAAAATCATTTTAACATTATTAAACTGTTTCGGGGTTGCACCGCATACGTAGCATTTTTGCGTTGACGTTGTTTCGGTGAGTGCATTGCATACTTTGCCGTCGATCATAGCAAAAATTAAATTATGACTAACTTGAATTTGCCTTTCTTGATTTGTTGAATTGCTGGTTTGGAGGTTTTTAATTTCGTCGTCAATCCTATTTTTCTCCGCTATTGACACCCCAGAAGATTCCTTAATGAACTGCAGTTTTAAAGGCCTGCAATATCTTGTGTACGAAGGTCGGGGATTTTGCCAAATTATTTTCTGGCCACAAACGAGGCGAATGGGTACGAGGCATGTTATGAAAATAGCTGAATCACTTGTCTCGGAACCATGCAATTCCTGCTTATATGAGCTGTGGCCTGAGGAGCCATCGAATCCCCACTTTGATAGTAACTGCAACTGGTCCAGTTCTTCATCCCGAAGCGACTCAATGACAGGTTCCACTGTTAGAAGTAAACGTTCTACGGTAAGGTCTAGCAAAGCTTGCAGAGGAACGACAGCACAAGTATCTGTTATTTTCATATGTTTTGGATAGCAGAATTTTTTCGCAGCTTGAACTTTCTTGTAGGAGGGAAAATGTTTAGGGGCGCTCATCCTTATGACGTCATATTGGTGTCTGGATAATTTTGCTTCCACTAAAACAGCTAGAGCATCTTCATCTGACATCAGTTGTTGCTGTTCCAGTGACTGCTTATAAGCTTCCCTATATTTTTTCGGACGTTCCGGACTCGCTGACATAAATTCCTTCATGAGTTTCGAGGCCTGTGACTGTCCTTCAGCTCTTAAGCTCATTTGGGTAGCGTAAGTTAGGACAGATGCAGGAGTAGAATCTTTTTTGACGTTTAGTTCGCTCAGAACTTAATTCGAAGGAAGTTTCCGGTCGACCACTCTTCTTTTCTCCATATTTTTTAAATGAAATTGAAGAGTCCAGGCAATTCTTATTACTTTTTTGAAAATTTTCGAATTCTACATGCCTTTATCCAGCGAGATCTAAATTGCGACTTGAAGTAAGACAACTTTTTTTTTAAATCGCCAATATGTACTTCGTCGCAATTCGTACGCCTCTGAATTTCCTCCATCAAGAATTGAAATTGGGTTTCCATTTCGCCGCTCTTAGAATTTATCATAATATCAAGAAGTTCCCTTCTTTGGTTAAATAAAGTATTTGAACTCGTACCTGAAGCAAATAGAAAATTGAAAGCTTTTAATAAATTGTTAGAGTTTACTCAATGTCAAGGAGCCAACGCGCACCTCAGGACACAACTTCATTACATGTTTTTTTATACTAATAAAGTTAAGATTGTTATTTATAAAAATTAATTATTATTATTCAAATAACCACAATTATATCCACTATAACAATGTTCAGTTCGTTACAGTAATTTTTAAAAATAATTAATTTTTCTTTTAGAATATTATTGAAAATTCTAGTATAGCGATGGAAGTAGCACAAAGTAGCGGATAAAAAAAGCAGAACTATAATTTATAATTAACACCCACTTGAAAAAAGCAAAAATCGAAACAGGGACTCCCTTGGAATATAACTAATAACACTCTTGTTTTTCACGTATACAATGCATATTATGCAAAATTTTGCCAGTCATTTTCTTAGGCTATTTATTTGTATAACGTGCAGTTAAATATTATTTTATTGTTACAAACATATAATTACATACCTGAACTTGAAGGTTCCATGGCAAAATATTCCAATTATCGAAAAGCTGTACCCTTAAACACAGACTTGAAAATCGCTCGCACAAGGCATGTAGTCTTAGCTGGCACGTGTCGCTACAACTACTGACATCTGTTTGTACTGTTCCTCTAGAATCTATTGGCACCCTAAATTTTATTAATTGTCCGTTTTCATTTTTTTAATTTTGCCAGGTTTTGTGGTCACCTGCCCCACTGTGGGCCGTCCGGAAAGGGTTAAGGTCGATATATCCCATAAAACAATTTTTAGTGATTAGTTTTAGGTCAGTGTTTCGATCTTCAATCTTAAAATTTTTTGCTACTAAGAAAGCGTTTAAATTTTTTAAATTTAGTTTAAGGCGCTTAGTACCAGAAAAATTTTCGAAACAAATTGATGGTTACTAGGAGAGCAGCCAATCACCGCCCCAACTTTTTCTAAATGCTTTAACTCTAGAGCTACGTCTTTTCTCTCAGAAGGAGACCAAACATTTTCAGTGGGTCCTGAAAGTTGAAATTCTTGGGTCGGTGGTTAGCTTTTTCCATGCATTAATAAAATGCCCTGAATGCTGCCTTACATTAATTAATGTTTCCTGCTCGGGCCCCTTTCGGGCCGGGCCTCTCTTTCGGATATTGGTAGGAGCTGCGGCGAATAGGATCGTAATTGCTGCGGCGAATAGGATTGCTCGTTTGAACATATCTCTGTCCGTTCTGACGCGAGGGTTTTGAGGTTGTCGGAACGTACGTTTGAAGTTTAAATTGTTTTTATTAGCAATTGGAGTTTTAATGAGTTCAAGCCCGGATCGTTCCAGGCTCTTGGCAGCTTTAAGCCTGTCCTCCAGATTGCTTCCAAAAAGAAGTTCATCTATAGGAGCATCGTCGACAAGTTCTTTAAATTTTTTATTTAAGTTGGAACTTATCAAAATTCTTCGAGACGTTGACTCTGAATAATGTAAGTCCGCGAGCAGCCTACCCGCATAGCTCAAGGATGCTATCAGTTGTCTTGTCTCCTCGTTTTGTTCCTGATGCAATAAAGTGAATAAAGATTTTCCTACAGCTGCACAGTGGGACGCATACTGAATCTAAATGGAAAAAATTCGTTTTGAACATTTTATTAATGATTATGGGTAAACAAATTAGGAATTAAAAAAAAAGTATATTAACTGTCATATACAGTGTGGAACAAAAGTATGGAACATTTTTGATATCTCCGAAATTTGTATTTTTGGAAAAAGCACTCGGGCAGATGTGGCGATTTAAATTATGGGGAGCTGATGTATTAAGTAGCAATTTTGCAAGCATACATTTTACAGAACTGCTGTTTCTTAGAACTTAGAACTGGGATGCGTTTTAGTATTTTTCTTTAAAAAAGTCAATGAATGTAGGTATATAAAAATTTTGCTATTGTGAAAAGAGAAAAATGTCGATGGACTCTCCGCAAAACATTAATGTCATAAAGGTTTCTTTAAACCATTCAAAGTATGCCCCAGAATTTAAATGCGTAACCTGTTTAAGCGTTTTTGCGGAACAAATATTATTTACGGAAATACACAATTTGTTCAATACTTTTGTTCCAAACTGGTAGTATTTATTATAGAAATGTGTAATGGGTGTTTAGTATATTTAAAAACAAATAAATTGTTAACTTTAATTTAAAAAAAAATAGGATTAAACTTAAGGTACCATTTTATTTTATTGCTAAACGTTATCAGCAGAAGCCTCCGAACTGCTTTCTAGAGATGTATCGCTTTCTTCATTGCTTACATCATCTATAGGTACTATGTACTATATAGGTACTTTGACATACTTCCTTTCTTTTTTGATGGACAGCGAGCAGAACTGTGATGTGATATTACTGGGTCCGATGTAACTAGCAACATGTGAAGTACATCTTCCATATTTGTTGTTCGGGAGAATTTGCTAGCATGACCTTCCCTATATCTTTTAAAATCTTTATTCCTGGCCTCTTGCACCTCTTCTGATAGTTGTCCAATCGGTAGGATAGCATGATCTATAATTTTGAATGAATAAATAAGTACTTTATGGACACTTGGTGGCATATAGTACCAGGGATATAAATTTACATAAAGATGAGCTGTTTCTAACGCATATTTATCGAAAGCTTCTGAGTTTATTGAAAAACCACTTGACATAGTTCTCAATATGGTGTCAAAACGCTCAATTAAAACTTCGTTCACTCCAGTAATAGCTGAAGTTAAAGCGGGTTCCTGGAAAAAGCGTCGGGCAGTATTCCCATCATTGGATGTTTCGCTGCCTCCAGGTTTTGGTTGGTCAACTTGCAAGCCCATCTCTAAACGAAAGCGCTTCGTCACTTCTTGCTTCTTTGCTGCGAAAGCCGCGTTCTCCTCCGTACTTCTCATTTGCCATTTCTTAATATCAATCCTGTATGCGATGTGTAGCAAGCATTCAAAAAACCGTATCCATGCGTGCAGAGTAGATAATCCAAACCGATAATTATATGAATCATGCTTTATGGTTTTCGAAAACTCAATGTTGTTCATTTCTTTCGGTTTGGATCCACACACATAACATTTTTGCGCAGAACTTCCTGTCACAGCATTACATATTTTACCGTCAACCATGGTCATTACTAATTTCGACACAATTTGAACTTCTTTTCCATCTATTGTTGCTGTTGTGGGTTTTAATTGCTGTATTTGATTTTCAATTAACAATATTTCCCTCTTGGCCATTTCTTTAGACTCCTTCTCAAACAGTAACTTTATTGGACGGCAGAATCTCTTAGACGAAGGTCGCGGATGTTGCCAAAAGATAGTTTTATTTTCTCTATCTCCTTTAGGAGTAGAATAGAGCTGTAGTGGAACCATGGAAATAACAAAAATATCGGCATCACTGTAATGCATTTCTATCGCATTTACGCCAGTGAATCTCTGCTTGTATTTGCTTTGTCCACTGCTACCATCACAACCCTATTTAAAGATCACGTACAAACTTTCTACTTCAGAAAAAAACTGATTTTCACACAACACATTTTCTTGTACTAGTACTAGGCGTTTAATTGTGTGGTCAACTATAGCTTGTACATTAATTTCAGCTGAAATCTCTGTAATTTTTACATCTTCTTTTGGAGGATAACATTCTGATTTTATTTTCCTCAAAACGTGGTAAGATGGATAAATGTCGCTTTCTCTTTTTTTGGCACCTTTTCGCATGTTCATGTATTGACTTTTGGTCAATTTATTGTCGACAAAAAATGAAAGAGCTTCCTCCCCAGTATAAGGTATTGCTGACAATCTTTGTGCTTTGTAAGTTTTTTTTATCTTTGTAGCTCGGCGTGGACTTTCATTGACCTCTTTTAGTAATTTCGCAGCATCTCGTTTTCCTAATGATGCCAGAGAGCATTGTGCAGCAAAAACAATTTCATGTGCTGAATGTGATTCCAATAAGGGCTGTACCAGATTACGCTTGCTTTTGTAACCACTATCGGAAAATGATTTTCGTGGTCTTCCCACCTTTGAAGTTGACGGCACAGGGTTAACATTACTCAAGCGGGGTTTCAATAAATCATAGACATTTCTAGGAAATAGTAACTCGTGATCTAGCCAATCAGAAAATTTTATAAGAAAACGTTCCCGCTTTCGAAAACATTGCTTCCAACGTTTGTGAAATTCACTTATGAATAAGAAAGAAGAAATTTGGTTTCAATTATGGCCAGAATAGACCACTACATGTTTCGTTCTTATTTGAACTCATCAGGTGGACATAATTCTAACCATAATTGAAACCAAAAGCAAACAAGCAGATATATGCCAGAAAGTATAACATTAAAGGGGAATTACACTAGTAACGCCCTCTATGATGTGCGCCGAGGAAAAGTTGCAGAGCAACAAACCGGCAAAGTTGCGATCGGAACCTGCTAAACAGGTATCTGCGATCGCACCGGCCTCTAAGCACAAAACACGTTACTAGTGTAATTCCCCTTTAATGTTATACTTTCTGGCATATATCTGCTTGTTTGCTTTTGGTTTCAATTATGGTTAGAATTATGTCCACCTGATGAGTTCAAATAAGAACGAAACATGTAGTGGCCACACGGGCGTTTCTGTGTTTTGTGCTTAGAGGCCGGTGCGATCGCAGATACCTGCTTAGCAGGTTCCGATCGCAACTTTGCCGGTTTGTTGCTTTGCAACTTTTCCTCGCCGAACATCATAGAGGGCGTTACTAGTGTAATTCCCCTTTAATGTTTCACTTATGAATGTGTTTACAACACTGTCAACGCATTTCGCAATATTTTGCGAACAATTGTCCAAACCAAGCTTTTTTAAAACATAAGATGGTAATGAGTTCTTTGTTACACTATTGTCACACAAAAGTTGGAAGAGCTCACGCCGCATGACCATAAGATTCTGACTCGGCTCTGAAAAAAATTGACGTTTCAAAAAAGCGCAAGTAGCCTCAAAAGAATTAAGATGTGTTGTAATTTAGAAGAGTTAGGTAATATTTGGATAACAGAAATAAAACCCCATCGAGTACCAGGTTTCTTAAATGTCTATTTGAAATGTGAAAAATTTTTTAAAAATCATTTTTGTACTGCATCTTTATCCACAGTCACAAAAATAGGACAAAATGCACAAAACTTATATGATTATAAAAACAATAAACGTAATTAACAATACATACCTCCGCACTCACCTTCCATTATCTAAACTTTGAAAACACAGCGCTAAAAACGATACTGATTGAGGTAGAGAACTTCTACTGACAGATAAATGACAATGTTTGTACGCGATTGGCGTTACCGATTATCAGTTGTTTAACAAAACAAGCCTACCAAAGGCCACTACAGCTTCTTGAAAATAATAGCAAAGCTATAAATTATCAATTTTGGAAAGACAAACAATTGGATTTATTCCACCTAGATGTCTTATTCGTACCACTGTGAGCTGGTAAGCAGGCTCCAACTTGCAATTGGGTACTTGCCAGTCGGGAATCTCGCTTTAATGCTGCTTCTGAAGCTGATGCTTTTATCTCTGGGTTAATTTTGAGAGGCCGGGTGGCCAAACAATTAGCCATGGGTGGATATTTATCTATGAGGTACTTTTTTACCTCAGTACTGAGACCTTTTCTTAGGATTGCTTCCTATCTGGTAGCCACATCTCGGTGGACAGGATCTCCAACGTATTTATGTGGGTTGTTTTCCTCCCCAAGTAAGGTAAGGATACCATTGCCCAACTCGTGATCCGGTTGGTCCGGTGCTGAAATTTGTAATATAGGCTATATTATGTAAATAAAGCATGATTTGTCTTTTTCTGATTTATGTTAGAGTAACAGAGGCAGCTCGTGCACTCGTGGATGAACAATTCTGTAATACCAACAAAGACTGTTATCAGTAACTTTTACAGAAAACTTTACATTTTCCGTTCTAACAGAAAACTGTAGTTGGTAATTATCACAAAAACTGTTGTCGGTAAGTACTACAGAAATCTGCAATCAGGAAGCTGAAAAGAAAAAACTCGTTATTGAAGCATCGAACCTCCAGAAGCAATAGCCATGAAAAAAGAAAACTGTACTAAGGTGTCAACTCGTGTCAACCTTATCTTAAAGCTCGTTTAAGACTGCTATCCAGCGATTGCAGAAAACTATATGAGGTCGGTAATTCAGGATTCTGGTGACTGAACAGCGTCGTCAACTCGTGACAACCTCATCTTAAAGCTCGTTTAAGATGGTTTACCTTAAAGCTCGTTTAAGATAGCTGAACTAACCTGTTTCATCCGTATCTCCTTCCGACTCGGAACGGCTAATTGGAGAAATAATTCAGCGCCGCTGAACGGTTCTGCTGGTGAATGGACGTGGAAATCTAGGCGACACTGAGTTGCGTTGATTTTTTGATCTGGGTTGAAGCAACCGCAATGGCACCCGGCTGTGTTTTTCCAACTGCTCAATACGCCTGAGTAGGTAGGTCATAGTTGGATATCTGACCCTCCGATCCTTCAGATGAAAAATAACTATCCCCGCGAAATTTTCTCTTCGACATCGTCAAGAAAAAACTCAATTTTGTTACACAAGTGACACTACCTAACACAAAGAAAACAGAATGATGCGAGTTGGGAATGTGAGGGCTATATGAGATGAGTCTTGGCTTTAAAAATTGTGGCACTACCTGACGTAAAATAGACGTAAGTAGTTATCATTGAGGGCGAAGCGCTAATATAATTTGTATACAGGTATGTGCGGGTATTAAAGGCTTTTTTTATCACACTTCCCGTATAACCAAATCTATAAAGATGTCCTAGGCGATAGAGATATTTAAAGATGCGGTAAAGATTACGTGATACAGGTGTAATATGTATTGGAGCTGTACTTTAGCCTATGCCTTAACTGTATAGATTAAATATTTACCGCATCTATATGATATCTATACTTGTTTCCAGTACAGTTTTATCTTTATCACATCTGTATCACATCTTATTCTATGCTATACCGCACCGGTACTTCAAGCAGGGATTTTATCTTTATCGGATCTGTAGAAAATATATACTGATTGTCTTTACATTTGTACCTTTAACAAATCTCTACAATATCTTCATGCAGGCTATATCGCACCTGTAGCGCAATTACCGCTTTTGTCTTTATCGAATCTGTGCTAAATATATACTGCCTGTCTTTACAGTTTTATCTTAAGCCTAAACCGCTGTGTATAGCGTCAATCTAAACACTATCTTTATTTGTTGGCCTTGTGTATAAAAACGTTAAAAATGGCGCATCAACAAGATCAAGAATTTAAAGTTTACGAATTTGATGGAACCTTGGAGATTTGTGTGCTTCCTACAATTATAATAATAATTTATGACATAATCATTAACCAAGGCTGCTGTCTCCAATGTGGAGTTATTTTCGATAGGGGGATCATTTACCACAATATCTATAAACCACAAGTAAATAAAATGATAACCTTCATCATAAACTGTTATTACACCTATAACCAATACTATACCTTTTGATGTGCCTACAGCAGAGAGCATTTTCTCAGTTTTGCTGTACTTATAACGTCCAACCGCGGATTTACGGGGGGTGGGGTAGTAGGGGTAATTACCCCCCCCCCCCCCCCCCCAAGGCCAAAAAAATCACCTAAAGCACTAGAAGTAAAGTGTTTTTGAACATGTAATTGGAAAAAATTTGTAAATAAATATATTTCATCGGCTAAACGTTTTCCAGCGAAACACAATAAGAATGACTCAATTTCAAAGAAACTTTCTTAACGGTAAAACCTAAAACCAAGCCGGACGTTAAACAATGCATGGCTTAAGATTAGCTGTAAACCTTTATGGGGGTTTATAAACAGACCTGTTTGGAAAGTCTACTCACCAAAAAGATAAAGATATTTAAAGCTTATCCCAGCGCCAGCAGTACAAAGTACGAACCGACATCAACATGGACATATTACGTGATATTTTTTTCTTGAAATAACAATTCTGACCTCAGCAATGGCGAGAAATTCAGAAATAATGTACTTTAAAATAGTTGGTGGTAAAATAATACAAAGACATCAATTATTTCGAAGTAAGATTCTCGAAATGTCTGAACCTACTAAAACTGTTTTATATTTTATCCCCTATAATTCTTCACTGTTTATTTTTCTTAATACTTTACTCTATCAAAATAATCTGTTTTCACGTGTTTCTTGAAATTTTAATACTATATATAATCTAACGTCGCTTATATCTGCTTTTTTCCACTTCGCTTGTATGCACACTACGGTAGTTGTCTTTTTTTTTGTTTCGGCATCAGTTTATTAAAAACTTAGCAAAGCTACAAACGATACACTTTACCAACTATTTATAAAATGATCTTACTCTACATTAAAATTAATGTAAAAAACAAAATTAGAAAATGAGAAACATGAAACACATTTAACTTTAAAAATTTCAAGAGCCCACAAAAATGTCTAACTTTATTATTAAGCGTCCAATGCGTTTTCTACGTAGTCCCTGTTAATCACGTTTTATTCAAGCATACTATACGCCCTTAACGAGATATTATGCAACGTCACTATAAATTTTACTGCAAAAAAAACGGTTTAACCCTAACTGTAATTCTTGGTAGTACATTTGTATCATATTGTCCATCATAACCTTCTGTAATACTCTTAAAACATTTAGCGGTCGAATCTTATAAGAGGCGAGATTAGCTCAGGGTGCAAGGAGACCGACTCACAAACCAAAGATGGCCAGTTCGATTCCCCGCTAAGGTAAAGTATGCAGCGCATTTTTAAAATTAAAAATCTATCAATAAATACATTAATGTAAATGAAATTAGCTAAAAAAATACAGAGGGGTTGTATAAAATATTATAAAAGAAAATATATCCGCGTAAAAAAATATTTTTTTTTATCTAAAATTAATTGCTTGAATTATCTATACCGCACCTTAATTTGGACGATACAGCATCGGAATAGTATCTTTAAAAACCTATATCGTATCTTTACAGTACCTTCATGTGCTCTATACGCAATCTTAACTGCATCTGTACTTTAACTATATGTTGTCTGTACAGGAGCTTTACATCTTATATACAGAGTTAGTAAAGACAACTATACCCAATCGATATGTAATCTCTATCGTCGCGCTATCCATAGGGTACAGAAAGCCTGTATCGACTAAAGATTTAAATACAGGTTCGATATAGGTTCTGTATTGTGTGGTTATACGGGTTGTAGAAGCAGCCAGTGCAGCCACATAGTTTTCAATGGTATCACAATAGACACTGCCTTTGATTATGAAATATTTCCCAAAATTAGTTATTCCAAACTCCTTGTCTGCGATGACGTGTAACTTCTTTCCTGTGGCAAACAGTTTGTAATTGGCTGTATCGTCAACAGCCTCATCAGCCTCCTCTGAGATATCCTTTACTGGCCGGTATGCATAAAGTGTAGTAAATGCTTTTATTTGAAGTAAACGGAGCAAATATATTTTTAATTGTATGCATAAGAAACAAGAAAAGCTTTTGCTTCATAGTATTTACTAGATCTAGTAGTAGTAGTAAATACAATGCTAATGTAGTATTTGCTCAGAATTTCAAGCGAATGCTAAATTTTGTATGCATTAAAAGAAGTAAATGCTAAAAGTCACTAGAAATGCTTTAAAATATTGAAGTCGCTTAGGAGCATACTTAAAATAAACTGTTAACGTATCAAAAATGGCCGCTTTATGCAAGTTGTTAGCGAAAAACATTACAAGAAGAGATCGGAGACACGAGAAAAAGATTTTAAAAAGTTGTACAGATTTTCCAAGGAGAACGTAGAATGGATTCCCAACAATAGTCTGGAAGAAAATAATGAAACAAGAGGAAGGGCGCTGTCGCAATTTCAAATAGTAACGCCAGAAAGCGTTTAGTGATGCTTGGTTTGGCGTGATAAAAAAAATAGAAGTTCCGACTGCCCAGTAATGAAGTGAAACGAGGGGGTGGTAAAGGATCTTTCCTTGGTAGATATATTGTGAGACTTTAAGGCGCCAGGACCTGTTAATCTCCCTGTAGAACTCCTCCGGATATCCGCAGTCACCAGACCCAGTGAACGTATCAAAGTCTTGTACCATACCAAATAAAACACTATATGTAAAGCTAAACATCACTTTATAAGTTCTAGCTGCAACGTTGAGATCGAAATATCTCTCCAATTTTGGTTAAGGTTTGAATTAAATGGTCATTGGGGATGAATTCTTTGCAATTGTTGCGAAGCAGGGCGTTTCTATATAGTGCTTGTTTGCATCGATTCGCGTCTGTTAGTGGGTTGAAAATTACGTTTCGTGGCGAACACGTTTTGTCCAGGTTTTCTAAATAATTTTTGATCTCTGGGGAATCGCGTTGGAGGTTAGTTTGGATGTAGTTGATAGGTATGGGTAAATTGAGGTTGTCTTTGATTGGAAACGTGATTTTGTTGGTTTTTATAAGGTTGTTGGTAGCTTTGAGAAGGGGGATGTATTTTATTAGGTGCTCTTGATAAGTTTTGGGCGAATGTATTGAATTTTTGTTGCGTGTGAATATTGGGAGAACAATGTTTTCCTAGTCCTTGGAAATAACGAATAACTGATTCATCTTTTACATAAGTTAATACTTTCTCTAAAGAGTTGAGTGAACGGCTTCTTATAAAACTACCAAGGGGTTCTAACAAACCACTTGTAAAAACTTTTAGTGTTAAATTTTTGGAAGCTACTTTTTTGTAATCTTTTATTTCCTGTGCTTTATTTCTCAAAGATATTTTGGAATTTAATATTGCCAAAAACGATCGAATTTTATTGAAAAAATATACAGGTATTTCTTTAGGGGATTGCCTGAGTCTAGGTTATCAATTTGAATATTTAATTCGGAACGTTAAATTTCAAAATTATTGACCAAAACCTCTTTTAGCTCATCCCAGATGTTACGACCCTAGCGGTATATACTTAATTATCGACTTGGGTTCTTGTACTAGAAATCTTACCAGGCAATGAAACAGAGTATATTTGGTAAATGTATATTATAAGAAACAGTAATTTTACAGATACAAGTATTTACAAACTGGCATTGTCCATTGAAAACACAGTATGAAATATAATATAAAACAGTATGAATATAATACAAAACACAGTATGGATATAATACAACACACAGTATGAATTATAATATAACCACAATAGAATTGTTTTTCAAAGAAACTTACCTAACCGACACATAGCTTTAATCTGTACAACTGTTTACGCTAGAACTTATGGAGTGGAATCTGTCCTTTATGTTAAATGTAAAAACTTTATATACTTTTTTGTCAAGGTTCAAAACAGCTAATTATTGCTTTCATTTTACTTGTGATTTTACATTCACTTTGCTTTTTAGTTAGTAATTAACTAATGATGTTTTTTTCCTTAAGTGGAGTTTTCCGTTGTTTCATAATGCTGCTATTATTACATAACCTTCCCCTTTTTTTCTTAAATTTAGTACCTTTAACTCAATATTTTTAACTAAAACTTAAAATGTTCTTAGGAACTATCTACTATTACATACAGTGAGAAGTCTGGTTTTGAACTCTAGGAATGTGTAAGATTCTTTGGTTACCCTTGTCCATCTTTCTTTGGCCAAGAACGATTTCCTAAGTAGGTTGATTTGGTGCGACATTGCTGCATTTTTGTTCTGTTGTTGCTTATTGGCCGTTGAGAGTAGCTCATTTTCTCATATGAACTCACTATTACGTAGCCCTTGCTGAAACCGCAGTGTGATTCCTTCGTAGATATGGACTTTGGACTTTTTGTTGTGGCAAGGCCCGAGGATCTTACACATTCCGTTTGAGTGATTTATTTCCTTAAACAGTTTAAACATACTTAATTCCTTAGTTCTAGTTGACATAATAATACATACGTTAGATTATAGCTATGCGTTATTTTTTTTTTCTTTCAAAACACTGACGAGTAGACATTTGGTGCAGAGACTACATGTTCTTCTAATAAGGGTTCTTTAGGTAATTCTAACATTGGTAAAATTTCATTAGGCTCTCTCACCTTATGTACTACTTGTACCGTGATAGGTCGTGGTTTTGACTTAAAGTATGCTTGAATGGCTTTTCTTTTCTATATTAAAACAAGAAATGGCTATGAAAATGATAGGTACTGATGACCTAATGATAGTTTGCTGAGCAATGAAATGTTTGTGCTGGGTATTTCGAAATGAGTTTAAGTTCTTTTCCCATTCCTGGACAAATATTCCAGCCTGAATAGTGGAAGTGTCCACTGATTCCAAAACTGAAGCAATTTCTACTTCATTCCCTAATTTAGAATCTTGTAAATGTGTTTGGTTTGCTGAATGGACGATACTAGTTATAATCGGTGGGATGACTATTTCAAGTTTTGTGGTTTGTAAAATTGTTCTAGTGACTGAATGGGGCAGTAAGGTATAATCTGGACCATGAACTTAACAAGCCTGTGGTATCCCTATGATACCAGTTCCTGTTACTACGTTACTTGATACATTTAGTTTAGATTTTTCGAAAGGTTCTACTGTACAGTTTAGAGTTAACTTGTCGTTTTTGACACTGTAAACCCAAACATTACTGTCTTTCCTCCTATACCACACTGAAGGTGTGGCAGTTGATATTACCTTTGTGCAGAGTTCCTTAATATCGAGTTCGTTACCCATGAACAGGGCATATAGACAAGATTTCCGTTTACCGTTATATATTGGTGAAGTCGACGGGCATATTTTGAAAACACCATTGGTACTGTAATGTTAAGTTCGTGGTTGTAAATAAAACACTAGTTTGTAGAAGGAATTTTAATGTGTTATTTTCTTTTACAAGATAATCTTGATAACTACCTATAGCAACGTAAATAGCAACACCAGTCGCCAACACAATTGAATAATATTAAAACCAAGGGCTGCTACATTAATACTTCCCCCCCCCAAACTTCGCAGAAGAAAAAAAACTACGCAGCAAACGTGAAGCGCACGCTATCTTAGCTACAAAAACTTCTGATCTTTTCAAAAACAATACAAGTATTAGGAAAGTAACGTAAATAATTGAACATCATAGAAAACAAAATTAAATTAGCTTGAAGTTGCTTCTAGTTTTTCCAGGTGCGTGTCCAATTCTTGAGATTCCAAGATGTAACGAATCGTTACTAATTTTGATTTAATTTATAAGAACTGTTTAAGTTTTACATTTAGTTTATATGCCGTTTTCCGTTTACAGTATTATGTTACCGTTAGGGGTTTATGTTATATTTAAAATCAGTAGGATTCCGTTGGTTTATGCTTTATAGTGATTGTGTGCAAGTTTGAGTAATTTAGCAACCGTTTTGGTATTTTAATATTGTAATTTTAAAATGTATATTTGATTTCAAACATTTCATTTACGGCCGGAAATCAGATAACCGCGTCTCCGCGGATCGAGCCGCAGAGATGCTATGTCAACCCCGCTCTCGTAGAGTGGGGATGCGCTTCGATTTCGGGCGCATACCGACCGGCTATAAATTCAAAATTTTGAATTTTGAAAGTCAGTTCTTCAATGTTCCAGTCCAGTTTCAGTCCAGCAACTACTACAGTCACCAGTGCTCCGACCGAGGTAACCGCACACCGAATCCAGGATATTGGGGCAAGCAAGCTATATTTTGACACCTTTGATTATAACGTAAACCATATTGCTCTCTCTCTCTCTCTTTTATATATGTAAACTGTGTTTTCCGGGGTGTGCTCTAGCGAAAAACCATAGAGTTGCATTCCTCTAACTCGCCTATGCGAAAATCCTGGGCAAAGTTTCTTCTTCTCTCTCTGACTCTTTTACTCTCCGGGGTGTGCTGTAGCGAAAAACCATAGAATTGCATTCCTCTAACTCGCCTATGCGAAAATCCTGGGCAAAGTTTACTCTTCTCTTTTCTATTTGTTTGAGAGCTTTGTTGTGTGATTCATAGTGGCGAATTTGTCCGCCTGGTGTCAAGATAACAGTTTGTTTGCTTTAGTAACTGGTACCGTTTCCGACCGTATACTGGTGACTACTGTATATATATTGGCTACCGTATGTATGTATTGCTACCTTATTTGCTACTGTATTGCTACCTTATTGGCTACTGTATTGCTACCTTATTTGCTACTGTTTTGCTACCGTATTTGCTACTGATTTGCTACCGTATTTGCTACTGTTTTGCTACCGTATTTGCTACCGTATTTGCTACCGTATTTGCTACTGTATTTGCTTCCGTATTTGCTTATTATAATCCGCTTTGCTTGTATATTATTAATTTAGGATTGGATATTATTTAATAGACGTATTTAAACCATTCTACGTTGTTTTACTTAATTTGTTGAGTATATCCGAGTTAAATAGAGCTGCTTCAAGAACCTGCAGGCTGTCATTCCATCAAACAGACCCCTGGAGACCGATATCTTCAACTGCAGTTACCCAGGTCTTCGCTAAGCCGTTCAGTTACAGCGAAGCCATTCTGGAGAGTAAACTCCATATAAAATCTGGCGCCCGAGAATTTCCCGGCGATTATACGAATAAGCAGCCGTATAATCCCGCCCACAACAAAATACAAGTTAACTACCGGACTACAGAGTTGCCAAATAGGGAACTGGGGAAAAGAGCGTCGCAAATTTGGCGCCCGACACCGAGTTACCCTTGTTTGAAGGTATTAAGGGTACCACCAAGAATGTGGAGCATCAAATCCGTTTAATGCACCGCACACCGATTAAACAGCGTTACCGACCACAGAATCCCCGAATGCAAGATATCATCAACATCGAAGTAGACCGAATGCTCCAAGAAGGGGTCATTGAACCGTCAAGCAGTCCATGGAGTTCTCCCATAGTCATGGTTCAGAAGAAGGATGGAAAGCCGAGGTTTTGTATCGACTTCCGTAAAGTTAACGAGGTATCCATAAAAGATGCCTATCCGCTCCCGTACATTAATGCTATCCTAGACAAATTGAGACAAGCCCGTTATATTTCCAGTATTAACCTCAAACAAGGCTACTGGCAAATACCGTTGACCGAGGACAGCAAACCGATTACAGCCTTTACCGTTGGGGGAAGAGGATTGTTCCAGTTCCGTGTAATGCCGTTTGTTCTTCATTCAGCACCCGCCACGTTTCAGCGTCTCCTGGACACCATCATCGGTCCAGAGATGGAACCCAAGGCTTTTGCATACTTGGATGACATTATTGTCCTGGGGAAGACTTTCGAAGAGCATCTGAGTAATTTGCAGGAAGTTTTCCGCCGTCTCCGTACAGCAAACCTCAAGCTCAACCCCGAAAAGTGTGAGTTCTGCCGAAAGTCCCTGAAATACCTGGGGCACACCGTTAGTGAGCAAGGGATCCATACCGACCCGGAGAAGGTGGAAGCCATCTGTAACATACCGCCCCCACGAAATGTTCGAAGTCTGCGACGTTTTCTGGGTGTGGTTTCCTGGTACCGCCGTTTTGTACCGTCATTCTCCAATATAGTAGCTCCGCTCACTAGGCTACTCCGTAAACAACAACGTTGGTGTTGGAACGACGCCCAGGAAGAAGCTTTTATAAAATTAAAAGACAGCCTCACCGAAGCACCCGTCCTGGCGTGTCCAGATTTCAACAAACCGTTTATCCTGCAAACCGACGCTTCCGATCATGGGTTAGGCGCCGCGCTTACCCAGAATACCAGCAGCGGGGACAAGATCATCGCTTACGCGAGCCGTACGTTGTCTCCAGCTGAGAAGAATTACTCCGTGACCGAAAAAGAATGCTTAGCCATCGTCTGGGAAATCGAGAAGATGAGACCGTACCTAGAGGGCTATCATTTCACCGTAGTATCCGACCACCAGTCCCTTCGCTGGCTTCATTCTCTTAAGAGCCCAGCTGGAAGATTAGCCCGGTGGAGTGTTTTTCTGCAGCAGTACGACTTCGAAATAAAATACCGAAAGGGAGTACTTAACCGTGTTGCAGATACCTTGTCCCGTGAACCGTTACCGAATGCCGAAGAACCAACCGACCCGGAACTGTGTGCTGTCAATGTGCCAGACTGCGCCTGGTATCAACGCAAGTACAAAGAAATCACACAGCGACCTACCGATTTTCCCGATTATGTCATCCGAAGTGAGAAACTGTACCGTCACTTCTACGACAACAGTCTGAAGGACGATGAGTTTACCGACCCATGGAAGTTGTGCGTTCCGACCCCTCTACGCCAAAAGGTGCTAGAAGAAAATCACGACGTCCCAACAGCCGGACATATGGGGATAGCCAAAACCATAGCCCGGATTGCCAGACAATATTACTGGCCGGGGATGTTTCGTGAGATTGCAAAATATGTCAAGAAGTGTTTATCCTGCCAACGCTATAAAACATCGCAGCAGCAGACACCTGGACAGATGCAACCGTCCGCCAACCGACAACCGTGGGAGACCAATAGTACCGATCTAGTTGGACCACTACCAAGATCTTCTAGAGGTAACTGTTACCTTACCGTATTCCAAGATAGGTTCACTAAGTGGGTGCAGTGCAGAGCTATCGGTACAGCTACCGCACAAGCCGTAAGTAAAGCTCTGTTTGAGGACATTATAACCCGATTTGGAACGCCGAAAACCGTCATTACTGATAATGGAACTCGGAGGAGTTCGAGTTCACGCGGAGATAAATAAAATTGAATTCGGTCCCAAGGTATATCGTGAATGCTACCAGGTATAAGGTGAATATAAGGGTCAGTGTTAAGGCCGTTGTGGTAGGCGTTAGTTTTACTTGTCTGCATAAAGAAACGATATTCCTTACGATACGTAAATGTAGAGGTGTTGGGTGGTTGAGATTGTCCGTGGTAGAGGACGACGTTTGGGGAAGACATAGTAGACATCCCTGCTCCTGGTCCAGGTCCTGCTCGTGTAGGACGTTCATGATCGTCGCTTTCCATACTGGTAGTTGAAGCGGTTAGGGACGTGGGGGTGTAGACGTTATCATCTGTGTTGGAATCCGGCGACCAAGGATTCGGGGTCGGTGGACGTCGTCTTTTTGCGGGATTTGTTCCTGGCATAGAAGGGTACAACACTCCTGTGAGGGTTTCGGTGGCGTATTTGGCGGAGAGTAAGTTCGGATGGTGGATAAAATCACTTCCAAATCTCGAAATAGCTTGTCGATCTGCGTTTCTAATTTGGTCAGATGATGTAGCGGCATTGTAATATTGATCGTGTAATTGGGCTATGCGATCAGCATTATCGGTAGGTGGACCTTGATGTAGTTTATTTCCAGGTCCCAAATATTTGTGACCGGGATAAAGTAATTTCTGGAAGTAATACGAGTATATTTATTATTACGAACCGAAATTAGTAGTTGTATAAATAATCGTATTACTTACCATATATATTTAGTTGGTATTAAGTTGGTCGGTTGCCCAGGATACTAGAAGTGGCCAACACAGTGGATGCGGTTTCTTTATATACGTTGCAAGGTGAGGACAGGTTTTCCAAGTATATCGAATCATGCGTTGGTTGAAGGCGTCATTGCTGGAAAAAACGTGATGATTGCTCATGATAATTATTGGTGTGTGGTAAATAATGACATCATCCTTGAATTTAATTTTTGCCGGACACGGTCGCCAACAAATAACATTTTGATGGTGTCATGGGCTGCTGATTCACAATTAGGTTCGTTCCAAATTAATATTCTGCGGTCGTAGCAATCTTGTAATGGAAAGTTTTGGGTGCGGTTAAAATTTGCAATTTGGCCAATATTAATGTAAAATGATGTAATAGTATCGATGAAGTAATTTTTTCCAGCGCTGGGTGGTGATACAAGTTCAAAACAATTACGTTTTGGTTTATTTTTTTCCAACAAATCATATAGTTCAATAATAAATTGTGCGGTGAAAACATTGACGTCAGTATCAGTAGCGATGGCGTAATCGTAGCATTGAAATTTTAATAAATACAATAACACGTCGAAAGAGTAATCGATGGAATAATACAATAACACGTCGAAAGAGTAATCGATGGAATAATAATAGTTGTCTATTGAAGTAGTTAAAGCGTAAAAAATAGGATTTGTAAGAGAATGTAATTTATTGAAGTCATCAAAAGTATAAGTTGTTAATTTAGATTTTAATAAATTGATAACGGTACGTACCATTTTGTCTTCTTCAGAATTGTAACGAAAAATTGAAGTTTTCCATGCTTTAGTACGTGTTATTGCATTTAATGGGACACACAAATTATTTAATATAAAATTTTCTAACTCTTGGGGATCCACTTTTTTTCTCCATTTGGGTGTTGGTTGAGTTGTTGAATCCAGTGATTTATTATCGTGAGAAATTGTTGATAATCGTCGTTTGGTAGACCCATCTTGATGCGATAAGTTGCTGTCCTCCAGCGTTCTTTGTCGGGGGCGGTCATATGATCTTTCATTGGGTATAAATTTAACTCCAGAAAGACATTTGACGCTTCCCCAGGGGCTGTTAATTTCAATAATCCATCGGTTTCCTTGATTGAGATAGAGGAAGATGTTTTCCCAATCATAATTTTGGATTTCGCTAACTGACGTGCTTCTTGATTTTTTTCGTTCAAAGTGAAAAGGGGTTCCAAAACATTTGCATTCACGGTTGGTCCATTTGCAGCAGTGGATGATGTGAAAATGTTCGTAATTTGGTTGGTTGTGGACGGCAATGATTCCAAGAATGTTTTTTGTTGCTGATCGAATTGCAGCTTTGTATATTTCATAAAATTCTGTATGGTTTGTAAATCGAACGACTTCGTGGATGTATTTATATCCTCTTGAATCAAATTTAACCACTCCGTCAATGATTGGGCGCAGAGAAGTTTTACATCCACTGCAAATTGAAGTTGTTCGGACGTCATAGTGTCGGTGATATCGGAAAGGTTCATATTGAACCCGGGCGTCGTGTCCTCCTTCAATAGTAGACTCCTCAACAAATGCAATAGAACAGTGTGTAGTCTGTTGTCGCGAGAAAGCCGTTTCTTCTTCATTGGGGGTTGATCCTGTGAGGGAAGTTGTTGGACTTCTTCTATCTCGGTGTCGCTCATTGTCACGTTCACTTTCACAGGATGTTAGCGTAGAACTAGTAGGTTGTTCAGTAGACATGGATGTTATTGTGAGTGACTGCAGTTGGCGCATGAGCTTTATATCGTCACTAATAGATCCGCCCAGTAATTGAGGGAGAAAATTGTACATGCTGATTGCTTGCCGACTTCTCCCAATGGAGAAGCTGCCGCCTTAAATAGCCGCCGCCACTAGTAGTAGCCCCCTCTTAAAGAGAAGGGCAAAGAGTGGGGTCAAGAGTGGATGTATATATATGTATATGTGGATATATATATATATATATATATATATATATATATATATATATATATATATATATATATATATATATATATATATATATATATATATATATATATATATATATATATATATATATATATATATATATATATATATATATATATATATATATATATATATATATATATATATATATATATATATATATATATATATATATATATATATATATATATATATATATATATATATATATATATATATATATATATATATATATATATATATATATATATATATATATATATATATATATATATATATATATATATATATATATATATATATATATATATATATATATATATATATATATATATATATATATATATATATATATATATATATATATATATATATATATATATATATATATATATATATATATATATATATATATATATATATATATATAATATATATATATATATATATATATTGCTGTGAATTATGAATTATAAAAATTCATAATTAATTTAAAGTTTTGAATATAAATAATTATAAAACGCCCCACGTTGGGATCGTCAAAAAGATGCTGTGAAATAAGAATTTTGAAAAATTCCTAAATAATTTAAATATTGAATATAATAATTTTGAGTAAGATTAAATAAATGACCCGATATTAGCTAGCTCAGTAATAAAATTAATATAATCAAATGCTGTGTGTTTTAATTTAGTTTTAAGCATTTCTATAAAAAAATAAATTTCAAATAAATTTATAAGCATGGGAATTTATTTTCCAAAGCATGAGACCCTTACTAAATTCATAATATTTAAATACTTGATTGAAATAAATTCATTATTTATTTTAAATAATCTCAGGGATAAATTTAATTTCTTGCACATGACGCAGCTTCACTATTTTCGAAAGGGTTATTTGAAACATGGACATGAAAGTTTCCAGAATACCACCTACTAAATTTATACATAAACACCTCACCATAAATTAAAATTGAAAACAATTTTATACATCTTAAAATAAATAAAACAAAGTTCTTTATTCAATGAGATCTAAAATTATTAACTTAGCTTTTGACGACATTCTTCTCTGGAGCTCCGGATAGTTGATGTCTGCATTTTTAACATCCAAATCTAATGCGCATTTCTCTGGAGTGTTTTGGACCCAACCAACTGTTGTAACTTGTGTTCATTTCTCGTGTGCATTCCAACCAACAATGATATGTGCTGTTTTTAAAATTGTATTTTCTATTTAAAAACACTGGTAAGTTCATATTCTTCTTTCCTTAATATTTTTTTTTTTTTATTTATATATTACACTGGGGAACACAAATTTCGTTGACTTAGATCTGACACCTGTTTCTGACTAACTTTTGGCACCTGAATACAAAAATTACCCCAGTTTTTGTCTATCACGTCAACCTTTTAAGCTATAGGATCTTTGTCCCAAAAGATACAAAATGTGCTAAAAAGGAAAATAAATGAAAAAATTACCAAATATACTGTTCACAGAGAATAACTTTATTCATACAAAGGCTATATACAGTTACTGTAAGTCAAATTGTGTTCATACAAGTAGTAACGTTCTATTACCAAACGGAAATGCCGAATAGAGATACTTGGAAAAGTCTCCTTCAGTTGGCAAAGCTTTAACAAATTGCTTCATGAGACCCAGTTTTATATGCAGAGGTGGAATAATGTTCTTCCTGTCGACAAGTGGCTGATGTAGAATGTTTGGATCACCAGGTTTGAGGTGAGATCTTGGCGGCCAATTCGACTGTACCCAATGCTTCTCACGAGCTCTGCTGTCCCACATACATAAAAAACAGGGTACTTGGTATATCCGCGTTGCTGGCCAAGAAGGAAGCAGACCGTTTTAGGGTCAACACAGATGATCCATTGGTGCATGTGATATTGCAACAAATCAATGACTCTTTTTATGTCATACTCTTCACGCAAACAAACTGATCGAAAGTAGGATCCCTTAGCTCCTTTTTTAAGCAAGTTTTTCTCGTGCAGTCTTGATGCTAAGAGTTCTGAAGGCTTTTTGGATAGTCCCAAATCTCGTGCCAAATCATTCAACTCATACTGATCAAATCCCTTACGAACGGAGTCGTCTTCAATTTCAAAATCTTCATCGTTGGTGTCACTTCGATCTTCACCATACTTGTATTCCTGTATATCGAAAGAGGGCAATTCTTTGAAAACTGGCACTGGGATTTCAGCTGAATGAGGCACTGGGTGTATAGCTGATGATAAACTAGGATACCTTATTTTACACTTGTTTTTCTTGTTACATCCTGACGTTTTCACTATACAAATGTAACAGTCACTAGAATGATCTCTGGGCTCTCGGCAAATCATAGGTATACCAAATGGCAATTTATCACGTGTTCCCTTCGTCCACATCCGTAAACTCTCGACACACTGCTTGCACACCTTGTGATGGGCCCAAGATTTATCTTGATCTCCAATTTTCACTTTAAAACATGCAAAATAGGCTTGCCTGACAAATGCGCTGATGTTTGTCCTTGGACTGGGAATGGTGAAACTGCGACATATATAACAAAACGAATCGGGTCTGTTTAAGCACTTACGACGCGAAATAGCAGAGGCAAACATGATCTAAAGGAAATTTACATATGTAAATAAAAAACTGAACATATGTAAATAAAAAACTAAAACTAAACGTCATATTACACTATCTCAGGTGTAATTGAATAGCCTAGACAAGTATGAATCTGTTGCTGGACTCCTACGGCGTCATTCACCCCTCCCCAATCGAGGAAGGTTTACTTCAGCCAATAGGAGGGCACTAGTGCTTCCTATGATCCAGGCTCGATCCAGCGGAGAGTGGTCACATTAAGATAAACCGTAGAAAAAAAACTTGACGTGATAGAAGAAAACTAACTACAGTTTTGAAATCAGCATCCCCATTTAACTTTAAAACAGCTGAGAAATCGAACTCAACAGAAATTGTGTTAAAAATTGTTTCCCAGTGTTATTTATAATCACTGTTTGTTGTTTCAAAATTAGTTTTTCTTTATTTTCTGTTAAATTTTAATATTTGGAATATTTTGTTTAATTTTATAATAATTAATTATTTTCACTTTTAATCACTAATTAAATAAACTTTTTTTTATCTTTTAGCGTAGATATAAAACCACGAAGAATATCATCTGATTCGGAGAGACGCTGATTCTAAATTTATACTGACTCCACCAATATTTCTCAGGTAATGACGCTTCCAATTCACCTTATTTCAAATCGCTGATAACTTTTTAATTATACGGTAAATCTTACTTCTTTTTCTTTAAATAATAAAACACATTATTGTAATTAATTTGGTATACTTTTAATAATTTTAATTAACCATTTTAACACTAATTATGTACATTTATCGAGAGCAATTCAAAACGCAACCCCCGTCAACCAAATTCTTACCGGAAGCTCCTCTTGAAAAATCTGTCTGATAGCCTCGTACCCTCAGACAAATTTTACAAATTATACAATTATAACCCTTAAGTATACTTTACATAACGATAAACCGGAAACAATTATAATTCCCATTGTTTTACAAATTTTAATCTCGACACCAGCGACCATATTTCTCAATAATTTCCAAATTTCACCCCTAATCACCTGTTACATAAATGTCATATTCCAAATCAACGGTAATATATCAAAATCAAATATGATAAAAACTGGCAATCCCCAGCACTATCTATTCCATACCAATGTGTAATTACACGGTAATCTCACTCATGAAAATTTTCCACTTATATTATAATTAAATACAATTTTTCATTTTAAATGACACCCAATATAATCTAATGACTCTATCATTAGATTTTACAATTTGTAATTATACAATAAACACATTTTTATATATAAGCCCACCTCAATAATTTCTATGAACTCCTTGATTTTATCTAAATTAGGTCACTGACTTCTACCCCATATAAGTATTAAATAAAATAAAAACTGTCTGGCTAAATTATCACCTTGACCTATTTATGCAACAATTACATTTATATTTAAAAATTAATATTATAATGTTTTTCAAAATCAATACATTTCTAATAGAAATCTTAACTCCTATTTAACATAACGACACTCTTTTAACACAAATAACATCTTAAATAAGGATTTCTTTTTTAAGATTATACACAGTTCGACTCATATTTTTACATAAACGATTTTTATTGGCAAATAACTTACTTCAAGTTAAATTATGCATAGTTTACGTCAATATTAAATTACCTTAGCATGTTTTATATATGCTATACTTTTTCATAATCAAGTTTTACTAATATAAACAATTCTATTCTAGGAATAGTATCCTGGAAAAATCTCAATGCCACTTCAAATGCATTTAATTATTAAAGAAATACAAGAAATCAAGATTACCACTGCATTACCGTCGCTATTTTTAAACTTCAATGAATTACAAGACCACGAAGAAAATCTCATACCTCAACAAAATCTCATACTTTTATAGTAATAAAAAAATTAGTAATTATTTTTAATTTTAAGTTAATAAATAAATTTTTGAATTAGAACACACAGCATAAATCCCCCTTTAATTTTTCAAAATTTGAAAACCCCTAATAATAATAATAATTGCAAATTTTGCAAAAATTAACAAAAAAAAACATTCTCCCCCTTCTAACAATTTCTTTCAAAATTAATATTTTATCTGTTGATCCTGGAGTAAATTTCCGATAATAATTTAAAATCCCCAAAAATCCTCTTGGCATTCTTAAATAAAAATAAAAAATATCCCCCTCTAACTCCTATCCTGCCTTTATCTAAAAATTTCATTTTCACCCTCTTTTTAATTTTAAATTGCGCAGGCTCTTTCATGTAATTTCTAAATTTCATCTTGACCTTCTTTTTATTTTCCAAGGCCTTCGCATTAATTTTATTATTTGAAATTTTCATTTTCACCTTCTTTTTGTTTCTGCAGGTATCCGGATATTTTTCATTAATTATTATTTTCATTTTAACTTTCTTCTTGTATTTTAATTTCCCATGATCCTTATTATTTAAAAATTTTAATTTAATTTTCGCTTTATGTTTAAATTTGTTTGGACACTTTTTATTATTTAACCATTTTATTTTAACTTTTGTTTTATTTTTAAAAATCCTTGGGTACCTTTTATCATTTAATACTTTTAATTTAAATTTAGTCTTCTGTTTAAAATTCTCCAAATACTTTGTATTATTAAAAAATTTCATTTTAAATTTCGTATTATTTTTAATACTCTCCAAGTACTTTATATTATTTAAAATTTTCATTTTTGTAATTATTTTATTTATCACTGACATCCGATAATTTTTATAATTTGTAGATTTTAATTTTACTTTTGGCTGATTTTCAAATAATATTAAATACATTTTGTATTTTAAAATTTTTATTTTACTTTTTTTATTTTTAAAAGAAATCAGATTATTTTTATATTTTGAAGATTTTATTTTGCAATTCTTTTTATTTTCCATCCACGAATAATTTTTATCTTCTGAAAATTTTTCCTTTTTCTTTACTTTACTTTCTATTTGATTTTCATGTTCTGTTTTTCCAAGCTTTTTATCATTGTTCATGTCATTAACAATATTACTATTTTTTAATTCACTTTGATTCAATTCTGCTTTATTTATTTCATCGCCATTTGTATTCTTTATTTCATATTTTCTTTCATTTAATATTATTTCATTTTTATTTTCTGCTTCTTCCAAGTCTTGTTCTTCTTTTGATAACTCATGATGTTGCTTAAAATATTCTGTTTTATCCCCCTCTGGATAAATTAGGATTTCACACTCCTTTTCTTCTTTATTAATAATTGATGATGAATCTAGATACTCATTAACATTTAAATACAGTTCATTGATTTCGGGTAATTCCTCCTTCATTTCTTTAATTTTAAAAATATTATTTCTTTCTTTATTTAACAATGGAAACTTGATGTTTTTATAAATTAGACAATCCTCTTCTATACTCATTCTATGATATTCAAAAAAATCGCTTCCAAGCACCATGTCGACCGTCATGTCCGGAACAATTAATAGTTTCGCAGATACTTCTACTTCATTGATACTTAAATCACAATCCAACCTTTCCTCAATACGACCAAACTTCATTTTATTTTCATCTATTATATTATCCCCCCCTATTATTATAATATTATTCTCCAATAATTCATAATTATTCATAACGACGTCTTCACTTATAAGTGATAATTCAATCCCCATATTTATTATTGTAACAAATTCAATATTATTCAATCTAAGTCGTATTGATGGTAAATTCATTAAATCATTCTTTTCTGTATTATTCCATTTTTTTTCTGCTTCAACATTTAATTCTTTATTTAATTCTTTATTTATCTCCACATGATCTGTCTCCACTTCTTGTTCTAAATTCTCCGTTGTATCCTCCACTTTTCCATAATTGTTGTCTAATTTTTCTCCTGATGTATTAACATTTTGTTTCACATTATTTTCCATCCTATTCTTTTCATCAATGATTTTATTTATATCATCTAACCATTTATCATAGTATTCATCAAAATCTTTATGCCATTTATCCAAATCTTTCTTTATTTCTTTACAACAATCGTCAAATTTTCTTATTATTTCCTTTAATTTGTTTTGATTTATATTATTCCAATTATTAATATTTGCATCAAAATCGTCCATCCACTTATTCCAATCTCTTCTTAGTTCTTCACCATAATCGTCAAATTTATCAGTCAATTTGTCTCGTTTTCTAATATTTTCTTTATAATCTTTACTCCATTCATCCATCCTTTCTTTTATTCCTTCATAATAAGAAACACCTTTTCTCCACATTTCCGCTATTTTTTTTCCGCATTCTCATTACTATCCTTGAGTTTTTTTTCCATATTTTGTCTTTTTATATATAGATCATCATTTTGTTTTACCTTCAATTTCAACATTTCCTTTAGTAAGTTCTGTATATCTTCTAAAGTTGGCTTTTTATTAATTTTTTTTATTAACATTTTCAACATCTCGTTCAAATCAATACTTTCTTTCTCCTTCCTACTCTTACTTGTGCTTGAAGCACCTTCTTCTTCTTCTTTTTCTTTTTCAACCTCTTGCTCTTCCTTATTCTTTTCTGGGTCCATTTTAGATTTTTTACTTCTACTTCTCTTTTTATTAACTTAATTATTTTTTAATATTTTATACACTCAAATATTATTCAATTAATCCTCAACCTTATTTATAAAAAAATTACCCTTTAATTGTACATAAATAACCCAATCGAGCTCCCACGTTGATTCGGCGACAAAAAGATGGCCCTAATTTAAGAACCAAAAAAATTACAGCACGTTCCAGGCGTTAAAAAGAACGCCCCACGTTGCCAGGCGCCAAAAAGATGATGTGTTTTATGGATTTTACAAAAAATCCTAACATTTTAAAATTCTGAAATACAAATAGCCCCACGTTGGGCGCCAAAAAGATGCTGTGAATTATGAATTATAAAAATTCATAATTAATTTAAAGTTTTGAATATAAATAATTATAAAACGCCCCACGTTGGGATCGTCAAAAAGATGCTGTGAAATAAGAATTTTGAAAAATTCCTAAATAATTTAAATATTGAATATAATAATTTTGAGTAAGATTAAATAAATGACCCGATATTAGCTAGCTCAGTAATAAAATTAATATAATCAAATGCTGTGTGTTTTAATTTAGTTTTAAGCATTTCTATAAAAAAATAAATTTCAAATAAATTTATAAGCATGGGAATTTATTTTCCAAAGCATGAGACCCTTACTAAATTCAAAATATTTAAATACTTGATTGAAATAAATTCATTATTTATTTTAAATAATCTCAGGGATAAATTTAATTTCTTGCACATGACGCAGCTTCACTATTTTCGAAAGGGTTATTTGAAACATGGACATGAAAGTTTCCAGAATACCACCTACTAAATTTATACATAAACACCTCACCATAAATTAAAATTGAAAACAATTTTATACATCTTAAAATAAATAAAACAAAGTTCTTTATTCAATGAGATCTAAAATTATTAACTTAGCTTTTGACGACATTCTTCTCTGGAGCTCCGGATAGTTGATGTCTGCATTTTTAACATCCAAATCTAATGCGCATTTCTCTGGAGTGTTTTGGACCCAACCAACTGTTGTAACTTGTGTTCATTTCTCGTGTGCATTCCAACCAACAATGATATGTGCTGTTTTTAAAATTGTATTTTCTATTTAAAAACACTGGTAAGTTCATATTCTTCTTTCCTTAATATTTTTTTTTTTTTATTTATATATTATTTATAATCACTGTTTGTTGTTTCAAAATTAGTTTTTCTTTATTTTCTGTTAAATTTTAATATTTGGAATATTTTGTTTAATTTTATAATAATTAATTATTTTCACTTTTAATCACTAATTAAATAAACTTTTTTTTATCTTTTAGCGTAGATATAAAACCACGAAGAATATCATCTGATTCGGAGAGACGCTGATTCTAAATTTATACTGACTCCACCAATATTTCTCAGGTAATGACGCTTCCAATTCACCTTATTTCAAATCGCTGATAACTTTTTAATTATACGGTAAATCTTACTTCTTTTTCTTTAAATAATAAAACACATTATTGTAATTAATTTGGTATACTTTTAATAATTTTAATTAACCATTTTAACACTAATTATGTACATTTATCGAGAGCAATTCAAAACGCAACCCCCGTCAACCAAATTCTTACCGGAAGCTCCTCTTGAAAAATCTGTCTGATAGCCTCGTACCCTCAGACAAATTTTACAAATTATACAATTATAACCCTTAAGTATACTTTACATAACGATAAACCGGAAACAATTATAATTCCCATTGTTTTACAAATTTTAATCTCGACACCAGCGACCATATTTCTCAATAATTTCCAAATTTCACCCCTAATCACCTGTTACATAAATGTCATATTCCAAATCAACGGTAATATATCAAAATCAAATATGATAAAAACTGGCAATCCCCAGCACTATCTATTCCATACCAATGTGTAATTACACGGTAATCTCACTCATGAAAATTTTCCACTTATATTATAATTAAATACAATTTTTCATTTTAAATGACACCCAATATAATCTAATGACTCTATCATTAGATTTTACAATTTGTAATTATACAATAAACACATTTTTATATATAAGCCCACCTCAATAATTTCTATGAACTCCTTGATTTTATCTAAATTAGGTCACTGACTTCTACCCCATATAAGTATTAAATAAAATAAAAACTGTCTGGCTAAATTATCACCTTGACCTATTTATGCAACAATTACATTTATATTTAAAAATTAATATTATAATGTTTTTCAAAATCAATACATTTCTAATAGAAATCTTAACTCCTATTTAACATAACGACACTCTTTTAACACAAATAACATCTTAAATAAGGATTTCTTTTTTAAGATTATACACAGTTCGACTCATATTTTTACATAAACGATTTTTATTGGCAAATAACTTACTTCAAGTTAAATTATGCATAGTTTACGTCAATATTAAATTACCTTAGCATGTTTTATATATGCTATACTTTTTCATAATCAAGTTTTACTAATATAAACAATTCTATTCTAGGAATAGTATCCTGGAAAAATCTCAATGCCACTTCAAATGCATTTAATTATTAAAGAAATACAAGAAATCAAGATTACCACTGCATTACCGTCGCTATTTTTAAACTTCAATGAATTACAAGACCACGAAGAAAATCTCATACCTCAACAAAATCTCATACTTTTATAGTAATAAAAAAATTAGTAATTATTTTTAATTTTAAGTTAATAAATAAATTTTTGAATTAGAACACACATATATATATATATATATATATATATATATATATATATATATATATATATATATATATATATATATATATATATATATATATATATATATATATATATATATATATATATATATATATATATATATATATATATATATATATATGCAAAACGACAAACTCGCCTCTGAAACTCTACGTTGAAATGTAGAAGTGGCCTCCGATCCGGAGGCGAGTACGTAAAATCGGAGGCGAGTAGGTATCCCCGTGTATAAGTGTATCAATCAATAATTGACGTCACACACGTGTGTTTTACAGATTTTTGGGTGGAGGCCAGTTTGACCATACACATATGCAGTTATACACTTCAGTTGGTGGAAATGATTCTAGATGGCGCGACCATTTTATACACATATACACTTAACGAAGTATGCCAGTAGTACTCGCCTCCACATACACACCGTAGTTTTACGCCTCCGAGACTTGGCAACAGCGCTCGAAGGCCTGTAGCTAGTAATGTATTTAAGTAAATCCAATAAAACCGCATCTAACTGGACATTACACAAATGATATAACAGCCCATTCTTCGATTAGAAAAATTCAGTGTTCTTAATTTTAAGCGCGTAGTATTTAATTAATTAAACTAACTAATTGTAAACAAATTAATTTTTATATACAAAACCGTTAAATGAAAATTACTCAACTATAGAGTGAAAAATTGATTACAAAATTCCATAAGACTAACAAGGATAAAATAAATTAAAATTGTTTTTTGTAAAGACGCTTTTATTTAAATGGACTAAAAAGTAAAAAGTGATTTCATTTTCAGCTCTTATTAGAAACATTAGTTGCATATACGTACTAACTATATTGAAAATCACCCATTTGGTTGCAACCAAATGTCAAAAAATTGTCACATTTTTTTCTAATGAACGAGGCTGTGGTGGTTGTAATATTTTTTACATATACCAACAAATAGAAGTGAGTGCAACTAAATAATACCAATGGTTAAAGAAACAAGACCATTCATAAACGTAAACATACAATTTTTGTATGTAACCTAATATGGGAAATAAACAGTCTATAAATAAATGATTCATTGTTCCTGACATTTATTATTTATCCGATACGATAAACATATCTCTAAAGCTCTGAGCACATGTTCATAGGAACTTTTCTTCAGAAAATTGCTTTAGAAATCACCCCCTTAATTATTTTAGCTTACTTAGGAAACACCCCCTGTACGCCAAGTCAATTAATGCATCTTTAGCTCTTATTTCTCATTCACCCCGTATAGATACAACTTTGTGCCAGTAGTAAAAATTGCTTGTCTTGACGCAACTATAACAACATACTAAAATTTCATAAAATTCTCAATGGTACCAATTTTTCGTAAGAAAAGTGCGATGTCCTTTAGCGGAAGCAGGTATCTATAAAAAAAATACGACTCAAGCTCAAAAATTATTTTGAAAGAAACATAATGTTCCCCGGAAAAGTTTGACAGTGAAACAACCAGGTTAGTTTACTAATATAACCGACCGATGAGTTTGAGTAATTTAGCTATAACTGAGCAGTGCATAAATAACAGTAAATTATTAATTTAAAAAAAAATTCTGAAGTACCTGTAATGACTTAAAATACACGCATAAAGTACAGGTGAAATTTTGAAAACAAAAATAGCTTATGTACTATACAGGGTGGGGCAATAGTGCGTGGGAGTTCGATAGCTCGTACACTGTAACAGATAAAAAAATATTTCTAATGCAGATGTAAACTGTGGGTAAATGTGTATACATAGAAATTATTTTCAAATATACAGGGTGTTACAAAAAAGTGTGGCACGCTCAAGGTAATTTTTTCTAGGTGGAATGTGTTGAATATTTTTGCATATTTAACACTTCTCTTGGGATGTTTATTCATATCTAAAATATTAGCGCCATCTAATGTCCGGTTTAGAAGTAATTATATTTTTTTCAAAAAAATTGATTTTTACATTACTCCACTTAACAATTCACCACTTCCGCGGCCGCAGCTTTGAAGACGAAATTAAGTAAGGACCTTATTGTAGGAGGTTGTGGGGTGCTCTTGTTTAAATATCGTAGAGCCACCATATACAGGGTGTCAAAATTAATTTTCAAATTTTGAGAACTTCAAAGTTATTCTTCTCAACTTTTTCAAGTGGAACACCCTATATATTTTTAACGATGTTATGTAGAATTAAATAGCGAACATTTTTTGTATGTAAATCCTTATGGGTATTTGTAACCACTTTTGATTTATTGCAAAAAGTACAAAATTCAACAATGTGTATTAAAAAAAATTAAGGTTTTTTCAAATAAAACAAACGAAAAAAATTATATTAAGTGCTCCACATGTTGCCCATTTTGATTGACACACATTTATATGAGCCTTTGAAATGAGGTTTCTAGTTTTCTTAAAATTGCCGGTGTGATACTTCTAAAAGCATGTATTATCCTTTTCTTCATATTTTGGATTGTTGTTGGTGTATCTGTATAAACAATTTCTTTCACGTATCCCCATAATAATAAATCCATTTTTGTAAGATCGGGAGATCTAGCAGGCCATTTAGTGGGTCCATTCCTTCCAATCCATTGATGTGGGTAGATATTATTTAACTGGTCTCTTACTGCATTTAAATAATGTGATGGAGCACCATCTTGCTGAAGCCACATCTTATTTCGGATCCTTTGAGGAAGATTCACCAATAATTGTGGCAGATAGTTCTCCAAAAAATGAAGATAAATAGCTCCAGTTAATGTACCATCAAAAAATGTGGCCCTATTACATGTTCTCCAATAATTCCCACCCAAACGTTTATAGACCATCTGTGCTGGTTATCAAGTTGCCTGAAAAAGCGAGGATTTTCCGTAGCATAATAATGGAAATTGTGCCTGTTAACAAATTCAATTTTATGAAAAGTTGCCTCATCAGTGAAGAAACATTGTTGAAGAAAGTAGCATCTTCTTGCATTTTACCGTTGTCCCAATTACGAAACTGTAAACGCTTTAGAAAATCGTCATCAGTTAATTCCTGGTGCATTTGAATGTGAAATGCATGAAACTTATTTTTTTTCTAAGATTCGATCAACAGAACGTGTACTTATTCCTACTAATGAGCTCACTTCTCTCTGACTAATATGGGGATCCTCAATCGTTGCCAGCACGACAGATAACTCATTTTCTTCGTTCACAACATTTTTAATTCGTCCACGTTTTTCATATTGTACATTGCCGGTTTCCACAAATCTATCAAGCATGTTTTGGAAGCTATCAACTTTAGGGAGCCTTCGTTCAGAATACCGTTGGTGGTAAATTCTATTGGCAAGCAAACAATTTTTTTCCGACTCGTCCAAAACAAAAATCATGTCTACAAGTTCTTCTTTATTAAAATTCATTTTGGAAAACTCAAATACTACAAATAAAACTGATGGTCGATAACTGCGAGAAATGTAGGCTTGACGTTTGTGCAAAACAATTGCTAGCGAACAGATGCTTTATTGTTTTGTCGAACACACATTTTTTTCTTTTGTTTTATTTGAAAAAAACCTTAATTTTTTAAATAAATATTGTTGAATTTTTTGCTTTTTGCTCAAAAAATCAAAAGTGGTTACAAATAGGGATGCAACGGATATTCGGTTTTTATCCGTTATCCGGTCTATCCGGCCATTTCACCGAATATTCGGTGTGGCCGGATAATATGAATTATCCGGCCGGAGATTTTTCTTTAAGTAAAAAAGATTATGCATGCAATTTGATTTGAAAGTATAGACTAAAATAATTGAAAGGTAGAGAGCAAAAAACCCCATAAGCCCAGTATTTTGCAGACCTGCATAAAATTACTAAATTTATATTATTGAGATCAGCATTTATGCGAGTTAAAAATTTGAAATGATTTCAAACAACATAAATAAGTATTATTTATTAAAATCGCGAAAGTAATATACACTGTGTCCATAAAGTAACCCCCCCCCCCAAATAAATTTTGAACGACTCGATATTTTTCTACAAAATTTGGTGTGCTGTAATGGGAAATTAAATACTATTTTTCAGAGCATATTAAAATTTTGTATCATCCAAAATGGCGACTGGGCGCCATTTTGAATTTTCTTTTTAAATAGAAAGGTGGGTCGAGTGACACCTCATTGGAAAGGTCTTTTAGTTCTGCGTCTGATCCTAAAGTTTAAAAGTAAAATATTCAGCCATAACAAAATGACAATGTTTGAAGATAAAGAAGTCTATTTAAAAAAACTAAGAATTAAAGCTTAAATTAATTAAATTAAGTATTCGAAATGTTTACCATTCACTTCTTGGCACATAAAAAGTCGGTTATGAAATTCCTGCCTTACATTTTCATAAGTTTCTGGAGTGATAATTCTGCAAACTTCTGCAATGCGTTGCTCCAGTTCTTCAATTGTTTCTGGACGGGTTCTGTACACTTTCGATTTCAAATATTCCCATAGAAAAAAATCTAAGAAAGTTAAATCTGGGGAGTGAGCCGGCTATTCTACAGGCCCCCGCCTAACAATCGACCTGCTAAAAAAATGTCCGTTGAGAAAGTCAGAAACAGGCCTATCATAATGAGGCTGCGCACCGTCTTGTTGGAACATAACGTTTTCAATATTATTTCAAGCCACCTGAGATATTTCTGGAAAAATTTAGTCCTGCAAATGAAAAAGTGGACTACTGGATAAGAAAATCAAAATAATTTTGAACTGAGTGAGTCCATTGGTTTACAATCCGCCATTTTGTTATGGCTCAAAATTTTTCTTTTAATTCTAGGATCAAACGCAAAACTAAAAGGCCTTTCAAATGAGGTGTCACTCGACCCTGGATAAAAAAATCAAAACAATTTTGAATTGAGTGAGTCCATTCGTTTAAAATCCGCCATTTTGTTATGGCTGAATATTTATCTTTGAAACTCTAGGATCGGACGCAAATTAAAAGACCTTTCAAATGAGGTGTCACTCGACCCCCCTTTCTATTTAAAAAAAAATTTCAAAATGGCGCCCAGTCGCCATTTTGGATGATACAAAATTTTAATAAGGTCTGAAAAATAGTATTTAATTTCCCATTACAGCACACCAAATTTTGTAGAAAAATATCAAGTCGTTCAAAAGTTAGTTGGGGGGGGAGGAGTTACTTTATGGACACAGTGTATAACATAAGGAAGATGCATGAACCACTTGTTGCTATGATGTGCAGGTCTCAATTTTGCAGTACATGTGACAGAGAGATCCGAGACAAGGAACCTATAAAAAGTACTCAATCGTTAATATTTTATTTTAAATGTCGACAAAGACCGTATATGTTAGGTTTAGTCAGTTGATTTCTCGTACGGTGTCGGATCTATCAAAACAGAACATATTGTAAACCATTATTAAAAATTATTAATTTTTGGGATTACAGTCAAATTCGTTGACAGATTTCAAATCTTAATTGTGAAAAAAATAACAATATGAGCGCGAATTAGCACAGCCTTGAAATAGTACATTTAGTAGTTTCCTTGTCTCTGTGCTCCCTCTCTCTAAAACACTACAGAATAAGACCATAGGGTTCGTGCATTGCATACTCTTTAAGTATATATTATGCCCTGTGATTAAAACCTAAATTTTACTGCGTTTAAGCTGAAACTACTTCGATAGTAAAAACTATGCCGGATAATCCGGTATCCGGCTATGCAGCTGAGCAACCGGATACCGAATATTCGTTATCCGGCATTTTTAAAAAGTACTGCTCGCTGCATCCCTAGTTACAAATAGCCATAAGGATGTACATACAAAAAATGTTCGCTATTTAATTCTGCATAACATCGTTAACAAATATACATTTGAAAAAGTTGAGAAGAATAACTTTGAAGTTCTCAAAATTTGAAAATTAATTTTGAACACCCTGTACATGGTGGCTCTACGATACACCCGACAAGCTCCTACAATAAGGTCCTTACTTAATTTCGTCTTCAAAGCTGCGGCCGCGGAAGTGGTGAATTGTTAAGTGGAGTAATGTAAAAATCAATTTTTTTGAAAAAAATATTATTACTTCTAAACCGGACATTAGATGGCGCTAATATTTTAGATATGAATAAACATCCCAAGAGAAGTGTTAAATATGCAAAAATATTCAGAACATTCCACCTAGAAAAAATTACCTTGAGCGTGCCACACTTTTTTGTAACACCCTGTATATTTGAAAATAATTTCTATGTATACACATTTACCCCCAGTTTACATCTGCATTAGAAAGATTTTTTATCTGTAACGGTGTACTAGCTATCGAACTCCCACGCACTATTGCCCCACCCTGTATATAAGCTAAGTACTGCAGTTTTAAGTGATTTTCTGGATTACTTTTTTTGTCTTATTAAATCCGAGTCGGCGTTTCATATATCGAACGTTTCGATAGGCGCGATCCCGCTTAAAGCCGCATAAAAAATCAACCAGATAACGAATTCATTTGAATTTCACAGAGTCGTTTTTTTCTGAAATGGCTCGGAAAAAAATGACACCAATAATTTATGATTTTCATTGCCTTATTCGTATTAAATATGGTTAAACTTCGTGTTAACGACTGTAATGTCGATTCAAAGTTGAATTTTAAAAATTTAATTAAAAAATCGATCGCTGTCATTTAGCATTTTGGAGACTTAGACTCTCTTGGTCTCCTTTTACCTAGCAGGTCATTGTTCAGGACCGTATTACGTAACTTTATGGCACAAAAAATAATGGGTCAACATTTGAAAATTGTCAAACCAACTCTGAAATTAATGGAAAAACAACCGTTTCTCTGGCTAGTATAAACTTACCTAATACGGTGAATGAACATTTTGATTTTCCCTTGAAAATTCAAAAACACTTTTTAGAACAGTGGGACAACCGGAAAGTGCGTAGTGAAATGGTATCGCGAGCGAACGTTTCGATACGCGCGATCCCGCTAACGAATTGATTTTTTGATTGGAATAAGTAGTTGTTGTTTTAAGTTTTGGTTTTGGGCCCCATAGGTGTTGAATCATCCGTCAGCTCGCCGAATTTATTGCTTGTTGATATATTTGGTGTGTTAGTTTCTTCTGGATATTGGTTATTATTTTGTAATGCCAGTTTTGTTAAGGTCGGTGTTTTCTTGAAGTTATGAGGATCGTATTTGTATTTGGAAATAGCCCTGTGGGTACTGTCTTGGCCTTTTCTACGCCCTATTTTGATAGGATTTGGTTTTACTATAAGCATACTGCAGAAAATTCTAAAGCAACCACTCTAGAAAATTTTGTTCTCTCAAGCACGTTCGTTCAGAGCGACGTTTTAAACTGACTACATATGACAATTCAAAAAATTACTGTGGCAATTCTGTTTGTTGTTCAGAAAGAAGGACTAGGTGCTAGAAACAAAAATTTACGCGGATTTTCCCAGAGTTTAACACATTAATCATTAACTCCAATATTACCTCGAAAATTTCATTAACTACAAGGCAGCTGATTTAATTAGGTTATTTGCATTACTGTATGTAAAGTACAAGAATTTGTTAACACACCCACAACGCTATCCGCGCGATGCTAAGTACCTCATCACGTTCGCCGTGCCGAAATGCGAAAGCAGAATGTCGCGCTACTTCTAATCCTTCCGCAAATAATACAAGAGAACGGCAACATTGCTGGAGGCGAGTACGTCGACTGTCTTTGCACAACCATATACACCTGGAGGCCACATTGTAGTAGTGTAGTCGGAGTCGAGTTGCTATTTCTTGCGCATAATTTTTTTGTATATCTCAAATATCGAAATTCCTTACCCCTCTCTTGATGCCCTTGTTAAGAAAGCCTTATTTAATATATTAACGAAGAATACACATGGAAAAACCTATTCCTTGAGATGGAGGCGTGGGCGTCTGTTACATGTTCGGAGGCGAGTAAGATAGCCGTGCACATATATATATATATATATATATATATATATATATATATATATATATATATATATATATATATATATATATATATATATATATATATATATATATATATATATATATATATATATATATATATATATATATATATATATATATATATATATATATATATATATATATATATATATATATATATATATATATATATATATATATATATATATATATATATATATATATATATATATATATATATATATATATATATATATATATATATATATATATATATATATATATATATATATATATATATATATATATATATATATATATATATATATATATATATATATATATATATATATATATATATATATATATATATATATATATATATATATATATATATATATATATATATATATATATATATATATATATATATATATATATATATATATATATATATATATATATATATATATATATATATATATATATATATATATATATATATATATATATATATATATATATATATATATAAATTTTAAATAACATGATATCTCGTTTGTGAAAACACAACACATCGTCTGGAAAGCCAAAAACGACCATTAATATTCAAGTAAAGTCTTTAATCAATGGATAATCAAGATAAATTCTAAGGAAATCATAAAAATTTTGAATTTGATAGATGGTCCATAAATGCCATCGCAGTACTTTGAGAACTTGTGTGGCGACATATGCGGACATTTAAGCAATAACTACGGGGCCGTGGTTTTTTAATTTTAAAATAATATTTGGGGAAGCGAAAGAGAGGCTCATTTGCATGTAGCGTAAAAGAGTATTTTTACACATTATTGTTTATAGATTTTGGGGTACATATCTGATGGCGCATATGTAATTTCAGTAAATTTTAAATTACTTAATATCTCGTTTGTGAAAACACAACACATCGTCTGGAAAGCCAAAAACGACCATTAATATTCAAGTAAAGTCTTTAATCAATGGAAAGTCAAGATATATGCTAAGAAAATCAAAAAATTTTGAACCTAATAAAATTTTGAGTTTGATAGATGGTCCACAAATGCCATCGCACTACTTAGAGAAATTGTGTGGCAACACATGCGGACATTTAAGTAATAACTAGGGAGTCGTGCTTTTTTAATTTTAAAATAATATTTGGGGAAGCGAAAGAGAGGCTCATTTGCATGTAGCGTAAAAGAGTATTTTTACACATTATTGTTTATAGATTTTGGGGTACATATCTGATGGCGCATATGTAATTTCAGTAAATTTTAAATTACTTAATATCTCGTTTGTGAAAACACAACACATCGTCTGGAAAGCCAAAAACGACCATTAATATTCAAGTAAAGTCTTTAATCAATGGAAAATCAAGATAAATGCTAAGAAAACCAAAAAATTTTGAACCTAATAAAATTTTGAGTTTGATAGATGGTCCACAAATGCCATCGCAGTACTTAGAGAAATTGTGTGGCAACACATGCGGACATTTAAGTAATAACTAGGGAGTCGTGCTTTTTTAATTTTAAAATAATATTTGGGGAAGCGAAAGAGAGGCTCATTTGCATGTAGCGTAAAGGAGTATTCTTACACATTATTGTTTATAGATTTTGGGGTACATATCTGATGGCGCATATGTAATTTCAGTAAATTTTAAATTACTTAATATCTCGTTTGTGAAAACACAACACATCGTCTGGAAAGCCAAAAACGACCATTAATATTCAAGTAAAGTCTTTAATCAATGGAAAGTCAAGATATATGCTAAGAAAATCAAAAAATTTTGAACCTAATAAAATTTTGAGTTTGATAGATGGTCCACAAATGCCATCGCACTACTTAGAGAAATTGTGTGGCAACACATGCGGACATTTAAGTAATAACTAGGGAGTCGTGCTTTTTTAATTTTAAAATAATATTTGGGGAAGCGAAAGAGAGGCTCATTTGCATGTAGCGTAAAGGAGTATTCTTACACATTATTGTTTATAGATTTTGGGGTACATATCTGATGGCGCATATGTAATTTCAGTAAATTTTAAATTACTTAATATCTCGTTTGTGAAAACACAACACATCGTCTGGAAAGCCAAAAACGACCATTAATATTCAAGTAAAGTCTTTAATCAATGGAAAGTCAAGATATATGCTAAGAAAATCAAAAAATTTTGAACCTAATAAAATTTTGAGTTTGATAGATGGTCCACAAATGCCATCGCACTACTTAGAGAAATTGTGTGGCAACACATGCGGACATTTAAGTAATAACTAGGGAGTCGTGCTTTTTTAATTTTAAAATAATATTTGGGGAAGCGAAAGAGAGGCTCATTTGCATGTAGCGTAAAGGAGTATTCTTACACATTATTGTTTATAGATTTTGGGGTACATATCTGATGGCGCATATGTAATTTCAGTAAATTTTAAATTACTTAATATCTCGTTTGTGAAAACACAACACATCGTCTGGAAAGCCAAAAACGACCATTAATATTCAAGTAAAGTCTTTAATCAATGGAAAGTCAAGATATATGCTAAGAAAATCAAAAAATTTTGAACCTAATAAAATTTTGAGTTTGATAGATGGTCCACAAATGCCATCGCACTACTTAGAGAAATTGTGTGGCAACACATGCGGACATTTAATAATAACTAGGGAGTCGTGCTTTTTTAATTTTAAAATAATATTTGGGGAAGCGAAAGAGAGGCTCATTTGCATGTAGCGTAAAGGAGTATTCTTACACATTATTGTTTATAGATTTTGGGGTACATATCTGATGGCGCATATGTAATTTCAGTAAATTTTAAATTACTTAATATCTCGTTTGTGAAAACACAACACATCGTCTGGAAAGCCAAAAACGACCATTAATATTCAAGTAAAGTCTTTAATCAATGGAAAGTCAAGATATATGCTAAGAAAATCAAAAAATTTTGAACCTAATAAAATTTTGAGTTTGATAGATGGTCCACAAATGCCATCGCACTACTTAGAGAAATTGTGTGGCAACACATGCGGACATTTAAGTCATAACTAGGGAGTCGTGCTTTTTTAATTTTAAAATAATATTTGGGGAAGCGAAAGAGAGGCTCATTTGCATGTAGCGTAAAGGAGTATTCTTACACATTATTGTTTATAGATTTTGGGGTACATATCTGATGGCGCATATGTAATTTCAGTAAATTTTAAATTACTTAATATCTCGTTTGTGAAAACACAACACATCGTCTGGAAAGCCAAAAACGACCATTAATATTCAAGTAAAGTCTTTAATCAATGGAAAGTCAAGATATATGCTAAGAAAATCAAAAAATTTTGAACCTAATAAAATTTTGAGTTTGATAGATGGTCCACAAATGCCATCCCACTACTCAGAGAAATTGTGTGGCAACACATGCGGACATTTAAGTAATAACTAGGGAGTCGTGCTTTTTTAATTTTAAAATAATATTTGGGGAAGCGAAAGAGAGGCTCATTTGCATGTAGCGTAAAGGAGTATTCTTACACATTATTGTTTATAGATTTTGGGGTACATATCTGATGGCGCATATGTAATTTCAGTAAATTTTAAATTACTTAATATCTCGTTTGTGAAAACACAACACATCGTCTGGAAAGCCAAAAACGACCATTAATATTCAAGTAAAGTCTTTAATCAATGGAAAGTCAAGATATATGCTAAAAAAATCAAAAAATTTTGAACCTAATAAAATTTTGAGTTTGATAGATGGTCCACAAATGCCATCGCACTACTTAGAGAAATTGTGTGGCAACACATGCGGACATTTAAGTAATAACTAGGGAGTCGTGCTTTTTTAATTTTAAAATAATATTTGGGGAAGCGAAAGAGAGGCTCATTTGCATGTAGCGTAAAGGAGTATTCTTACACATTATTGTTTATAGATTTTGGGGTACATATCTGATGGCGCATATGTAATTTCAGTAAATTTTAAATTACTTAATATCTCGTTTGTGAAAACACAACACATCGTCTGGAAAGCCAAAAACGACCATTAATATTCAAGTAAAGTCTTTAATCAATGGAAAGTCAAGATATATGCTAAGAAAATCAAAAAATTTTGAACCTAATAAAATTTTGAGTTTGATAGATGGTCCACAAATGCCATCGCACTACTTAGAGAAATTGTGTGGCAACACATGCGGACATTTAAGTAATAACTAGGGAGTCGTGCTTTTTTAATTTTAAAATAATATTTGGGGAAGCGAAAGAGAGGCTCATTTGCATGTAGCGTAAAGGAGTATTCTTACACATTATTGTTTATAGATTTTGGGGTACATATCTGATGGCGCATATGTAATTTCAGTAAATTTTAAATTACTTAATATCTCGTTTGTGAAAACACAACACATCGTCTGGAAAGCCAAAAACGACCATTAATATTCAAGTAAAGTCTTTAATCAATGGAAAGTCAAGATATATGCTAAGAAAATCAAAAAATTTTGAACCTAATAAAATTTTGAGTTTGATAGATGGTCCACAAATGCCATCGCACTACTTAGAGAAATTGTGTGGCAACACATGCGGACATTTAAGTAATAACTAGGGAGTCGTGCTTTTTTAATTTTAAAATAATATTTGGGGAAGCGAAAGAGAGGCTCATTTGCATGTAGCGTAAAGGAGTATTCTTACACATTATTGTTTATAGATTTTGGGGTACATATCTGATGGCGCATATGTAATTTCAGTAAATTTTAAATTACTTAATATCTCGTTTGTGAAAACACAACACATCGTCTGGAAAGCCAAAAACGACCATTAATATTCAAGTAAAGTCTTTAATCAATGGAAAGTCAAGATATATGCTAAAAAAATCAAAAAATTTTGAACCTAATAAAATTTTGAGTTTGATAGATGGTCCACAAATGCCATCGCACTACTTAGAGAAATTGTGTGGCAACACATGCGGACATTTAAGTAATAACTAGGGAGTCGTGCTTTTTTAATTTTAAAATAATATTTGGGGAAGCGAAAGAGAGGCTCATTTGCATGTAGCGTAAAGGAGTATTCTTACACATTATTGTTTATAGATTTTGGGGTACATATCTGATGGCGCATATGTAATTTCAGTAAATTTTAAATTACTTAATATCTCGTTTGTGAAAACACAATACATCGTCTGGAAAGCCAAAAACGACCATTAATATTCAAGTAAAGTCTTTAATCAATGGAAAGTCAAGATATATGCTAAAAAAATCAAAAAATTTTGAACCTAATAAAATTTTGAGTTTGATAGATGGTCCACAAATGCCATCGCACTACTTAGAGAAATTGTGTGTCAACACATGCGGACATTTAAGTAATAACTAGGGAGTCGTGCTTTTTTAATTTTAAAATAATATTTGGGGAAGCGAAAGAGAGGCTCATTTGCATGTAGCGTAAAGGAGTATTCTTACACATTATTGTTTATAGATTTTGGGGTACATATCTGATGGCGCATATGTAATTTCAGTAAATTTTAAATTACTTAATATCTCGTTTGTGAAAACACAACACATCGTCTGGAAAGCCAAAAACGACCATTAATATTCAAGTAAAGTCTTTAATCAATGGAAAGTCAAGATATATGCTAAGAAAATCAAAAAATTTTGAACCTAATAAAATTTTGAGTTTGATAGATGGTCCACAAATGCCATCGCACTACTTAGAGAAATTGTGTGGCAACACATGCGGACATTTAAGTAATAACTAGGGAGTCGTGCTTTTTTAATTTTAAAATAATATTTGGGGAAGCGAAAGAGAGGCTCATTTGCATGTAGCGTAAAGGAGTATTCTTACACATTATTGTTTATAGATTTTGGGGTACATATCTGATGGCGCATATGTAATTTCAGTAAATTTTAAATTACTTAATATCTCGTTTGTGAAAACACAACACATCGTCTGGAAAGCCAAAAACGACCATTAATATTCAAGTAAAGTCTTTAATCAATGGAAAGTCAAGATATATGCTAAGAAAATCAAAAAATTTTGAACCTAATAAAATTTTGAGTTTGATAGATGGTCCACAAATGCCATCGCACTACTTAGAGAAATTGTGTGGCAACACATGCGGACATTTAATAATAACTAGGGAGTCGTGCTTTTTTAATTTTAAAATAATATTTGGGGAAGCGAAAGAGAGGCTCATTTGCATGTAGCGTAAAGGAGTATTCTTACACATTATTGTTTATAGATTTTGGGGTACATATCTGATGGCGCATATGTAATTTCAGTAAATTTTAAATTACTTAATATCTCGTTTGTGAAAACACAACACATCGTCTGGAAAGCCAAAAACGACCATTAATATTCAAGTAAAGTCTTTAATCAATGGAAAGTCAAGATATATGCTAAGAAAATCAAAAAATTTTGAACCTAATAAAATTTTGAGTTTGATAGATGGTCCACAAATGCCATCGCACTACTCAGAGAAATTGTGTGGCAACACATGCGGACATTTAAGTAATAACTAGGGAGTCGTGCTTTTTTAATTTTAAAATAATATTTGGGGAAGCGAAAGAGAGGCTCATTTGCATGTAGCGTAAAGGAGTATTCTTACACATTATTGTTTATAGATTTTGGGGTACATATCTGATGGCGCATATGTAATTTCAGTAAATTTTAAATTACTTAATATCTCGTTTGTGAAAACACAACACATCGTCTGGAAAGCCAAAAACGACCATTAATATTCAAGTAAAGTCTTTAATCAATGGAAAGTCAAGATATATGCTAAAAAAATCAAAAAATTTTGAACCTAATAAAATTTTGAGTTTGATAGATGGTCCACAAATGCCATCGCACTACTTAGAGAAATTGTGTGGCAACACATGCGGACATTTAAGTAATAACTAGGGAGTCGTGCTTTTTTAATTTTAAAATAATATTTGGGGAAGCGAAAGAGAGGCTCATTTGCATGTAGCGTAAAGGAGTATTCTTACACATTATTGTTTATAGATTTTGGGGTACATATCTGATGGCGCATATGTAATTTCAGTAAATTTTAAATTACTTAATATCTCGTTTGTGAAAACACAACACATCGTCTGGAAAGCCAAAAACGACCATTAATATTCAAGTAAAGTCTTTAATCAATGGAAAGTCAAGATATATGCTAAGAAAATCAAAAAATTTTGAACCTAATAAAATTTTGAGTTTGATAGATGGTCCACAAATGCCATCGCACTACTTAGAGAAATTGTGTGGCAACACATGCGGACATTTAAGTAATAACTAGGGAGTCGTGGTTTTTTAATTTTAAAATAATATTTGGGGAAGCGAAAGAGAGGCTCATTTGCATGTAGCGTAAAGGAGTATTCTTACACATTATTGTTTATAGATTTTGGGGTACATATCTGATGGCGCATATGTAATTTCAGTAAATTTTAAATTACTTAATATCTCGTTTGTGAAAACACAACACATCGTCTGGAAAGCCAAAAACGACCATTAATATTCAAGTAAAGTCTTTAATCAATGGAAAGTCAAGATATATGCTAAGAAAATCAAAAAATTTTGAACCTAATAAAATTTTGAGTTTGATAGATGGTCCACAAATGCCATCGCACTACTTAGAGAAATTGTGTGGCAACACATGCGGACATTTAAGTAATAACTAGGGAGTCGTGCTTTTTTAATTTTAAAATAATATTTGGGGAAGCGAAAGAGAGGCTCATTTGCATGTAGCGTAAAGGAGTATTCTTACACATTATTGTTTATAGATTTTGGGGTACATATCTGATGGCGCATATGTAATTTCAGTAAATTTTAAATTACTTAATATCTCGTTTGTGAAAACACAACACATCGTCTGGAAAGCCAAAAACGACCATTAATATTCAAGTAAAGTCTTTAATCAATGGAAAGTCAAGATATATGCTAAGAAAATCAAAAAATTTTGAACCTAATAAAATTTTGAGTTTGATAGATGGTCCACAAATGCCATCGCACTACTTAGAGAAATTGTGTGGCAACACATGCGGACATTTAAGTAATAACTAGGGAGTCGTGCTTTTTTAATTTTAAAATAATATTTGGGGAAGCGAAAGAGAGGCTCATTTGCATGTAGCGTAAAGGAGTATTCTTACACATTATTGTTTATAGATTTTGGGGTACATATCTGATGGCGCATATGTAATTTCAGTAAATTTTAAATTACTTAATATCTCGTTTGTGAAAACACAACACATCGTCTGGGTCTGGAAAGCCAAAAACGACCATTAATATTCAAGTAAAGTCTTTAATCAATGGAAAGTCAAGATATATGCTAAGAAAATCAACAAATTTTGAACCTAATAAAATTTTGAGTTTGATAGATGGTCCACAAATGCCATCGCACTACTTAGAGAAATTGTGTGGCAACACATGCGGACATTTAAGTCATAACTAGGGAGTCGTGCTTTTTTAATTTTAAAATAATATTTGGGGAAGCGAAAGAGAGGCTCATTTGCATGTAGCGTAAAGGAGTATTCTTACACATTATTGTTTATAGATTTTGGGGTACATATCTGATGGCGCATATGTAATTTCAGTAAATTTTAAATTACTTAATATCTCGTTTGTGAAAACACAACACATCGTCTGGAAAGCCAAAAACGACCATTAATATTCAAGTAAAGTCTTTAATCAATGGAAAGTCAAGATATATGCTAAGAAAATCAAAAAATTTTGAACCTAATAAAATTTTGAGTTTGATAGATGGTCCACAAATGCCATCGCACTACTTAGAGAAATTGTGTGGCAACACATGCGGACATTTAAGTAATAACTAGGGAGTCGTGCTTTTTTAATTTTAAAATAATATTTGGGGAAGCGAAAGAGAGGCTCATTTGCATGTAGCGTAAAGGAGTATTCTTACACATTATTGTTTATAGATTTTGGGGTACATATCTGATGGCGCATATGTAATTTCAGTAAATTTTAAATTACTTAATATCTCGTTTGTGAAAACACAACACATCGTCTGGAAAGCCAAAAACGACCATTAATATTCAAGTAAAGTCTTTAATCAATGGAAAGTCAAGATATATGCTAAGAAAATCAAAAAATTTTGAACCTAATAAAATTTTGAGTTTGATAGATGGTCCACAAATGCCATCGCACTACTTAGAGAAATTGTGTGGCAACACATGCGGACATTTAAGTAATAACTAGGGAGTCGTGCTTTTTTAATTTTAAAATAATATTTGGGGAAGCGAAAGAGAGGCTCATTTGCATGTAGCGTAAAGGAGTATTCTTACACATTATTGTTTATAGATTTTGGGGTACATATCTGATGGCGCATATGTAATTTCAGTAAATTTTAAATTACTTAATATCTCGTTTGTGAAAACACAACACATCGTCTGGAAAGCCAAAAACGACCATTAATATTCAAGTAAAGTCTTTAATCAATGGAAAGTCAAGATATATGCTAAGAAAATCAAAAAATTTTGAACCTAATAAAATTTTGAGTTTGATAGATGGTCCACAAATGCCATCGCACTACTCAGAGAAATTGTGTGGCAACACATGCGGACATTTAAGTAATAACTAGGGAGTCGTGCTTTTTTAATTTTAAAATAATATTTGGGGAAGCGAAAGAGAGGCTCATTTGCATGTAGCGTAAAGGAGTATTCTTACACATTATTGTTTATAGATTTTGGGGTACATATCTGATGGCGCATATGTAATTTCAGTAAATTTTAAATTACTTAATATCTCGTTTGTGAAAACACAACACATCGTCTGGAAAGCCAAAAACGACCATTAATATTCAAGTAAAGTCTTTAATCAATGGAAAGTCAAGATATATGCTAAGAAAATCAAAAAATTTTGAACCTAATAAAATTTTGAGTTTGATAGATGGTCCACAAATGCCATCGCACTACTTAGAGAAATTGTGTGGCAACACATGCGGACATTTAAGTAATAACTAGGGAGTCGTGGTTTTTTAATTTTAAAATAATATTTGGGGAAGCGAAAGAGAGGCTCATTTGCATGTAGCGTAAAGGAGTATTCTTACACATTATTGTTTATAGATTTTGGGGTACATATCTGATGGCGCATATGTAATTTCAGTAAATTTTAAATTACTTAATATCTCGTTTGTGAAAACACAACACATCGTCTGTAAAGCTAAAAACGACCATTAATATTCAAGTAAAGTCTTTAATCAATGGAAAATCAAGATAAATGCTAAGAAAACCAAAAAATTTTGCACCTAATAAAATTTTGAGTTTGATAGATGGTCCACAAATGCCATCGCACTACTTAGAGAAATTGTGTGGCAACACATGCGGACATTTAAGTAATAACTAGGGAGTCGTGCTTTTTTAATTTTAAAATAATATTTGGGGAAGCGAAAGAGAGGCTCATTTGCATGTAGCGTAAAGGAGTATTCTTACACATTATTGTTTATAGATTTTGGGGTACATATCTGATGGCGCATATGTAATTTCAGTAAATTTTAAATTACTTAATATCTCGTTTGTGAAAACACAACACATCGTCTGGAAAGCCAAAAACGACCATTAATATTCAAGTAAAGTCTTTAATCAATGGAAAGTCAAGATATATGCTAAGAAAATCAAAAAATTTTGAACCTAATAAAATTTTGAGTTTGATAGATGGTCCACAAATGCCATCGCACTACTTAGAGAAATTGTGTGGCAACACATGCGGACATTTAAGTAATAACTAGGGAGTCGTGCTTTTTTAATTTTAAAATAATATTTGGGGAAGCGAAAGAGAGGCTCATTTGCATGTAGCGTAAAGGAGTATTCTTACACATTATTGTTTATAGATTTTGGGGTACATATCTGATGGCGCATATGTAATTTCAGTAAATTTTAAATTACTTAATATCTCGTTTGTGAAAACACAACACATCGTCTGGAAAGCCAAAAACGACCATTAATATTCAAGTAAAGTCTTTAATCAATGGAAAGTCAAGATATATGCTAAGAAAATCAAAAAATTTTGAACCTAATAAAATTTTGAGTTTGATAGATGGTCCACAAATGCCATCGCACTACTCAGAGAAATTGTGTGGCAACACATGCGGACATTTAAGTAATAACTAGGGAGTCGTGCTTTTTTAATTTTAAAATAATATTTGGGGAAGCGAAAGAGAGGCTCATTTGCATGTAGCGTAAAGGAGTATTCTTACACATTATTGTTTATAGATTTTGGGGTACATATCTGATGGCGCATATGTAATTTCAGTAAATTTTAAATTACTTAATATCTCGTTTGTGAAAACACAACACATCGTCTGGAAAGCCAAAAACGACCATTAATATTCAAGTAAAGTCTTTAATCAATGGAAAGTCAAGATATATGCTAAGAAAATCAAAAAATTTTGAACCTTATAAAATTTTGAGTTTGATAGATGGTCCACAAATGCCATCGCACTACTTACAGAAATTGTGTGGCAACACATGCGGACATTTAAGTAATAACTAGGGAGTCGTGCTTTTTTAATTTTAAAATAATATTTGGGGAAGCGAAAGAGAGGCTCATTTGCATGTAGCGTAAAGGAGTATTCTTACACATTATTGTTTATAGATTTTGGGGTACATATCTGATGGCGCATATGTAATTTCAGTAAATTTTAAATTACTTAATATCTCGTTTGTGAAAACACAACACATCGTCTGGAAAGCTAAAAACGACCATTAATATTCAAGTAAAGTCTTTAATCAATGGAAAATCAAGATAAATGCTAAGAAAACCAAAAAATTTTGAACCTAATAAAATTTTGAGTTTGATAGATGGTCCACAAATGCCATCGCAGTACTTAGAGAAATTGTGTGTCAACACATGCGGACATTTAAGTAATAACTAGGGAGTCGTGGTTTTTTAATTTTAAAATAATATTTGGGGAAGCGAAAGAGAGGCTCATTTGCATGTAGCGTAAAGGAGTATTCTTACACATTATTGTTTATAGATTTTGGGGTACATATCTGATGGCGCATATGTAATTTCAGTAAATTTTAAATTACTTAATATCTCGTTTGTGAAAACACAACACATCGTCTGGAAAGCCAAAAACGACCATTAATATTCAAGTAAAGTCTTTAATCAATGGAAAGTCAAGATATATGCTAAGAAAATCAAAAAATTTTGAACCTAATAAAATTTTGAGTTTGATAGATGGTCCACAAATGCCATCGCACTACTTAGAGAAATTGTGTGGCAACACATGCGGACATTTAAGTAATAACTAGGGAGCCGTGCTTTTTTAATTTTAAAATAATATTTGGGGAAGCGAAAGAGAGGCTCATTTGCATGTAGCGTAAAGGAGTATTCTTACACGTTATTGTTTATAGATTTTGGGGTACATATCTGATGGCGCATATGTAATTTCAGTAAATTTTAAATTACTTAATATCTCGTTTGTGAAAACACAACACATCGTCTGGAAAGCCAAAAACGACCATTAATATTCAAGTAAAGTCTTTAATCAATGGAAAGTCAAGATATATGCTAAGAAAATCAAAAAATTTTGAACCTAATAAAATTTTGAGTTTGATAGATGGTCCACAAATGCCATCGCACTACTCAGAGAAATTGTGTGGCAACACATGCGGACATTTAAGTAATAACTAGGGAGTCGTGCTTTTTTAATTTTAAAATAATATTTGGGGAAGCGAAAGAGAGGCTCATTTGCATGTAGCGTAAAGGAGTATTCTTACACATTATTGTTTATAGATTTTGGGGTACATATCTGATGGCGCATATGTAATTTCAGTAAATTTTAAATTACTTAATATCTCGTTTGTGAAAACACAACACATCGTCTGGAAAGCCAAAAACGACCATTAATATTCAAGTAAAGTCTTTAATCAATGGAAAGTCAAGATATATGCTAAGAAAATCAAAAAATTTTGAACCTAATAAAATTTTGAGTTTGATAGATGGTCCACAAATGCCATCGCACTACTTAGAGAAATTGTGTGGCAACACATGCGGACATTTAAGTAATAACTAGGGAGCCGTGCTTTTTTAATTTTAAAATAATATTTGGGGAAGCGAAAGAGAGGCTCATTTGCATGTAGCGTAAAGGAGTATTCTTACACATTATTGTTTATAGATTTTGGGGTACATATCTGATGGCGCATATGTAATTTCAGTAAATTTTAAATTACTTAATATCTCGTTTGTGAAAACACAACACATCGTCTGGAAAGCCAAAAACGACCATTAATATTCAAGTAAAGTCTTTAATCAATGGAAAGTCAAGATATATGCTAAGAAAATCAAAAAATTTTGAACCTAATAAAATTTTGAGTTTGATAGATGGTCCACAAATGCCATCGCACTACTCAGAGAAATTGTGTGGCAACACATGCGGACATTTAAGTAATAACTAGGGAGTCGTGCTTTTTTAATTTTAAAATAATATTTGGGGAAGCGAAAGAGAGGCTCATTTGCATGTAGCGTAAAGGAGTATTCTTACACATTATTGTTTATAGATTTTGGGGTACATATCTGATGGCGCATATGTAATTTCAGTAAATTTTAAATTACTTAATATCTCGTTTGTGAAAACACAACACATCGTCTGGAAAGCCAAAAACGACCATTAATATTCAAGTAAAGTCTTTAATCAATGGAAAGTCAAGATATATGCTAAGAAAATCAAAAAATTTTGAACCTAATAAAATTTTGAGTTTGATAGATGGTCCACAAATGCCATCGCACTACTTAGAGAAATTGTGTGGCAACACATGCGGACATTTAAGTAATAACTAGGGAGTCGTGCTTTTTTAATTTTAAAATAATATTTGGGGAAGCGAAAGAGAGGCTCATTTGCATGTAGCGTAAAGGAGTATTCTTACACATTATTGTTTATAGATTTTGGGGTACATATCTGATGGCGCATATGTAATTTCAGTAAATTTTAAATTACTTAATATCTCGTTTGTGAAAACACAACACATCGTCTGGAAAGCCAAAAACGACCATTAATATTCAAGTAAAGTCTTTAATCAATGGAAAGTCAAGATATATGCTAAGAAAATCAAAAAATTTTGAACCTAATAAAATTTTGAGTTTGATAGATGGTCCACAAATGCCATCGCACTACTCAGAGAAATTGTGTGGCAACACATGCGGACATTTAAGTAATAACTAGGGAGTCGTGCTTTTTTAATTTTAAAATAATATTTGGGGAAGCGAAAGAGAGGCTCATTTGCATGTAGCGTAAAGGAGTATTCTTACACATTATTGTTTATAGATTTTGGGGTACATATCTGATGGCGCATATGTAATTTCAGTAAATTTTAAATTACTTAATATCTCGTTTGTGAAAACACAACACATCGTCTGGAAAGCCAAAAACGACCATTAATATTCAAGTAAAGTCTTTAATCAATGGAAAGTCAAGATATATGCTAAGAAAATCAAAAAATTTTGAACCTAATAAAATTTTGAGTTTGATAGATGGTCTACAAATGCCATCGCACTACTTAGAGAAATTGTGTGGCAACACATGCGGACATTTAAGTAATAACTAGGGAGTCGTGCTTTTTTAATTTTAAAATAATATTTGGGGAAGCGAAAGAGAGGCTCATTTGCATGTAGCGTAAAGGAGTATTCTTACACATTATTGTTTATAGATTTTGGGGTACATATCTGATGGCGCATATGTAATTTCAGTAAATTTTAAATTACTTAATATCTCGTTTGTGAAAACACAACACATCGTCTGGAAAGCCAAAAACGACCATTAATATTCAAGTAAAGTCTTTAATCAATGGAAAGTCAAGATATATGCTAAGAAAATCAAAAAATTTTGAACCTAATAAAATTTTGAGTTTGATAGATGGTCCACAAATGCCATCGCACTACTTAGAGAAATTGTGTGGCAACACATGCGGACATTTAAGTAATAACTAGGGAGTCGTGCTTTTTTAATTTTAAAATAATATTTGGGGAAGCGAAAGAGAGGCTCATTTGCATGTAGCGTAAAGGAGTATTCTTACACATTATTGTTTATAGATTTTGGGGTACATATCTGATGGCGCATATGTAATTTCAGTAAATTTTAAATTACTTAATATCTCGTTTGTGAAAACACAACACATCGTCTGGAAAGCCAAAAACGACCATTAATATTCAAGTAAAGTCTTTAATCAATGGAAAGTCAAGATATATGCTAAGAAAATCAAAAAATTTTGAACCTAATAAAATTTTGAGTTTGATAGATGGTCCACAAATGCCATCGCACTACTTAGAGAAATTGTGTGGCAACACATGCGGACATTTAAGTAATAACTAGGGAGTCGTGCTTTTTTAATTTTAAAATAATATTTGGGGAAGCGAAAGAGAGGCTCATTTGCATGTAGCGTAAAGGAGTATTCTTACACATTATTGTTTATAGATTTTGGGGTACATATCTGATGGCGCATATGTAATTTCAGTAAATTTTAAATTACTTAATATCTCGTTTGTGAAAACACAACACATCGTCTGGAAAGCCAAAAACGACCATTAATATTCAAGTAAAGTCTTTAATCAATGGAAAGTCAAGATATATGCTAAGAAAATCAAAAAATTTTGAACCTAATAAAATTTTGAGTTTGATAGATGGTCCACAAATGCCATCGCACTACTTAGAGAAATTGTGTGGCAACACATGCGGACATTTAAGTCATAACTAGGGAGTCGTGCTTTTTTAATTTTAAAATAATATTTGGGGAAGCGAAAGAGAGGCTCATTTGCATGTAGCGTAAAGGAGTATTCTTACACATTATTGTTTATAGATTTTGGGGTACATATCTGATGGCGCATATGTAATTTCAGTAAATTTTAAATTACTTAATATCTCGTTTGTGAAAACACAACACATCGTCTGGAAAGCCAAAAACGACCATTAATATTCAAGTAAAGTCTTTAATCAATGGAAAGTCAAGATATATGCTAAGAAAATCAAAAAATTTTGAACCTAATAAAATTTTGAGTTTGATAGATGGTCCACAAATGCCATCGCACTACTTAGAGAAATTGTGTGGCAACACATGCGGACATTTAAGTAATAACTAGAGAGTCGTGCTTTTTTAATTTTAAAATAATATTTGGGGAAGCGAAAGAGAGGCTCATTTGCATGTAGCGTAAAGGAGTATTCTTACACATTATTGTTTATAGATTTTGGGGTACATATCTGATGGCGCATATGTAATTTCAGTAAATTTTAAATTACTTAATATCTCGTTTGTGAAAACACAACACATCGTCTGGAAAGCCAAAAACGACCATTAATATTCAAGTAAAGTCTTTAATCAATGGAAAGTCAAGATATATGCTAAGAAAATCAAAAAATTTTGAACCTAATAAAATTTTGAGTTTGATAGATGGTCCACAAATGCCATCGCACTACTTAGAGAAATTGTGTGGCAACACATGCGGACATTTAAGTCATAACTAGGGAGTCGTGCTTTTTTAATTTTAAAATAATATTTGGGGAAGCGAAAGAGAGGCTCATTTGCATGTAGCGTAAAGGAGTATTCTTACACATTATTGTTTATAGATTTTGGGGTACATATCTGATGGCGCATATGTAATTTCAGTAAATTTTAAATTACTTAATATCTCGTTTGTGAAAACACAACACATCGTCTGGAAAGCCAAAAACGACCATTAATATTCAAGTAAAGTCTTTAATCAATGGAAAGTCAAGATATATGCTAAGAAAATCAAAAAATTTTGAACCTAATAAAATTTTGAGTTTGATAGATGGTCCACAAATGCCATCGCACTACTTAGAGAAATTGTGTGGCAACACATGCGGACATTTAAGTAATAACTAGGGAGTCGTGCTTTTTTAATTTTAAAATAATATTTGGGGAAGCGAAAGAGAGGCTCATTTGCATGTAGCGTAAAGGAGTATTCTTACACATTATTGTTTATAGATTTTGGGGTACATATCTGATGGCGCATATGTAATTTCAGTAAATTTTAAATTACTTAATATCTCGTTTGTGAAAACACAACACATCGTCTGGAAAGCCAAAAACGACCATTAATATTCAAGTAAAGTCTTTAATCAATGGAAAGTCAAGATATATGCTAAGAAAATCAAAAAATTTTGAACCTAATAAAATTTTGAGTTTGATAGATGGTCCACAAATGCCATCGCACTACTTAGAGAAATTGTGTGGCAACACATGCGGACATTTAAGTAATAACTAGGGAGTCGTGCTTTTTTAATTTTAAAATAATATTTGGGGAAGCGAAAGAGAGGCTCATTTGCATGTAGCGTAAGGATTATTTTTACACATTATTGTTTATAGCTTTTGGAGTACATATCTGATGGCGCATATGTAATTTCAGTAAATGGCAGAATTTATATAGGGTGTCCAAGATAACGAGTGCATGCATGGGGATCTCGTAAACGGTAAGAGATGTAGATTCGGTTAAATGAGAAGAATTGTTCAGCATCCAAGTACTACTATGATCCACATTCAAATTCTAGAATATTTGCTTAATTTTCAAGACAGACTGAAAAAACTAAAATTTTCAGTTATCGTTTTTTGTGTATAATTTGATTATTATCAAAGATAGCTCAAAGAGGTGTTGACGTTATTAACACACGTTTTTGCACAGAATTCTAATCTCGAATTATATTTGTTATAGGTTGTTCAATTTTCAAGACATTGACATTTACTTCGCTTTTTTTAAATACGCGTCAACGGCGGCCGTGTCGTCATTGCATAAAGCTCTTTTTCCTCGTTTCTCTGAACATTTACTAAAACAAAATGTGAAAATATAATAATAACCATTCAAATAATTTTGGGTACTTCCAGTGTAGATAACACTACTTTTAATTCTGTAAGAACAAATAGTAAGAACAATGTATTGAACTTGTTGGGTAACTTTGGAATGTTTGTTATATTATGTCATAAGTAGCTACCTCCCCTTGGAAAAGCCACTTTTATAAACGAGGTATTGTTTACTTAAACCTCTTGTTTGTCAGACAGCAATAACAAGAAAGGATTAGGCTTAGCATTTAGGGGAATAGAGACAATAAATAGGGTCATTACTCATTGAAGTTGTTTACCTGTTTTAGTTAGTACCTGAAAATTTACAGAGAAATCTATTTTTTGATGTATTATGTTAGCAGAAAATACCAATGCAAATATTTAATAAATGAACGGCTAAATGAGAACTTTTAACTTAAAAGTTCTCGAATATAATGAGCTTTTACAGCAATAACGTTCTTGCGCCCTAAAAAGAACAAGTTGTCGAAAAATGTGAAGGAGTTCCTAGGAACTTGAACTTTTTAGAAGTTCTTTGTCCAACACTGCATTTAAGTAATAGCTACAGAGCCGTGGTTTATTAATATTAAAATAATATTTGGGGAAGCAAAAGAGAGCCTCGTTTGCATGTATCGTAAATCAATGGACAATTATTCAGAAACTAAGCAAGATAGCTCCAATTTCTTTTTAGTTTATTGGTTGGCATGAAATTCCACAACTTTTCTGTATTTTAACTATCGTCGTATCTCTTCAAACAAGCGAGATCCTCATAGTAACATGCAATTTTATACATGCACTCCTTGTCTTGGACACCCGGTATTATATATTTAGTAAAATTCTTAAGAATCTAGTTTGCAGCGTGTAACTCCGGCTTTTAGATGTGCGATACTGTGATCCCAGCTTTGTTTCGAACAGTTGACCAACGGTTAGCCCAAGACCTTTCTCTTTGTTCTGGCACGTTAACCGTGAAAGGTCTCTCGTTTTGTGTTGTGCTTCAATTAGTGTTTGTGACAAAAATGGCAGAGTGGAAAGCGCCAAACGACCGAGAGCGTTTTAAAGGAAGTTTAGCTGGAAATGCTGATACGTAAGTATACTATAAAATTTATAAAAACTTAGATAATCAAAATGGTGGCAGGTGGCCATGCCACATAAAATCTAAATTTTTAAAGTGTAATACAAACACGCCTAGCTACCCTAATCTAGTTTAAATACTAGTAAAGAGATTCATGTGTGAAATAAATTATTAGCTTAAATGTTTTTCCTGTAAAATCTACGGTGCCAAATCACGTGTATTTCTTTTGTCTTTTTGGGACCAGTTTAAAATTTTTATTGTGTTTTTAGTCTTGAAGACCGGACCAAAGTGGTGTTTTGTCGCGACTTCCAAAACAAGGGCAAGTGTAGCAGAGCAGACAGTTGCAAATTTGTTCACGCTTCTAGTTCGGAGCAACGATTGTATCAAGATGGCGGCGATGCTAGTGAAAATTTAATCGACGAGTTAAGTCGCACTATGCAAGGCCCACAATTCTGCAAAAAGCATGTGAAATGGGGGAGCTGTAACAGAGATAGTCGTACTTGCAAATGGTATCACGATAGACCATCGACTTCACAAAAAGGTCGTTGGAATTGCCCAATCTGCATCGAATACATAGCCCAAGGAGAGATGGTTTGCTACGAGCCCTGTAATCATGTTTTATGTAGGAAGTGTGCTGATGCATTGGTAGAACGAACCATCGGTCAGCGGCAGACTCGTGTTAATTGTGCCGTTTGTAGAGGGCCCATTACGGCATGCATAGATCTTCAGTGAGGTGAGTTCTTATTGTTATTTTTAAGCTAGTTTAATAGTGAACTCTGCATTTATACAAATTAAGATTTACTTTCAACTAAATCGTAATAAAACTCACGGGAATCAATAGAAATCAATAGACAAAGCATGTTATAAAACAAAACTCTCTAGTCTTATATAAATATTTTATTTTACGAGTACCTTCTTATGTATTTTTTAACCTAGAATCACATTAGGGATTTACAATGGCAAAAAAATTAAAGTTTGTAGACGATAAGTATTAATGGCCCAGCTCTCCCGGATTGGAACGCCTCTGGTTTAAATAATTTTATTTGGGTGCGTTGACAGTAGTACTTACTAGTAGTAAATCGTATGCCAAACGACATTACATTATAATAAAGAAGAGTGTTCAAGATAATTAAAACTCGTATCTAATAACACCGTATACAATTGATCAATTGGATATTGTTCCAAAATTTCTATAGGGCATCAGAGTAAAATTTGGAAGATTAGTAAAAAACAAATTTGTAGTGCACCACAGTCTCTATCAGCTCACAAAGTTAAATAAAAATGATGTGAGCAGTTTTAGACGAATAAATTTTGTAATTCTAATTTCTCACTATGTTGCGCTGATACTCTTATATTCAGAATCAAACGGGCTTTTCCATTTTGTAAGCTATATTGCACGTTACCTTTAAGAAAGATTTTTTTTTATCGATGGACTCCATCTTGAAAGAGAAATTTTTTTGTTATTTTTCTTAATTAGGAGTTTTACAAATTTGCTGTGAGAACTGTATGTGCAAGGGTTCAATTAAAAACATTGGCCTATGACCAGATTTAAATGAATAACTCTACATGGTGTAACAGACCACCCTCGCACTATTTTGTTAGGGCTAAACTATTAAACCTACATCGATGGGATAAAGAAATTTGTGATGTAAGTTGCACACGAGGTATTCAGTAAAAGTATTTATAAATTTTTTGGGGCTCCGGTAAGGGTAGTTTTAGAAATAATATCCTTTGAATGTTCTCACTCTTTTGAAGAGGAGACGGGGTACTAGCATTTGCTTTTCGTTCTCATGTGGTACATCATTGGAAAGCTAATTTTATGGACTTTAACAATCAGTGCCAATTTTATGGATACAATAGTTCGTGCGCGGTTGGGAAAAGGTTTAGGAAATGGCCGATTTATTGATATAATTAGCCGCCATTTTGAAATGGTTTGAGCTATCAGTATTTTCTTTTTTAATAAATGGGTTTAAAAAGACCTCTTAGATGAGGTACGACTTGACCCATTTTCATATTTGAAAATCTCGAGAAACCCCCCTAGCCTCCCCGAAACTAACCTTTCTAGAACCCTAAAAAATTTATAAATATATTTACTGAATACCTCGTGTGTGATTTATATCACAAATTTTTTAACCCATCCATGTAGCTTTAATGGTTTAGCCGAAAAGGTTGTGCGTGGGTGGTCTGATACACACTGTATATTTAATTCAAATTATACGCTTATAACAAAAAACAATTATTTCAATAAATTGCATTTACATAGGTACATGGATGAAAAAAACGATATTAAAACACAAACTGAAAAAAAACATGCATAGTGGAATATTGTGATAAAACCCTATAAAGAAGAAAAATTTGCTAAAATATCTTGGGAAATATCCATAGAGTTGGCAACACTGTAATAGTTTTTAAGAAATCCGAATTTGTCCGAGTAATGCATAAACTATACCGTTTTATCCACAGTGGCGTGCTTACTCAATTTCACTGCGTTTTCACCCTACCACCATTGCAGCACGCCTCTGGAATTTCAATTGCGCATGTCTCGTCTTCTGCTAGTGCGTAGCCATTTTATTTAGCATTCCTTGACCTCGTGCTTTTGTGGGTCGTTGGTTACTGCCATTTTGCGGTGAACGTTGTTCGTGGGTGCAGTAAAAAAGAAATATTATGGCTGCTGTTGTGTATCCACACATGTGCAGAGATTTTCTGCTTGGAATCTGTGCCAGAAATACGTGTCGATACAAGCACGAGTATTTAAACTGCGACATCCAGAGTTGCACGCGGGGCGGGCAGTGTAACTATTTTCATTTAACGGAAGACCAACTGTTGGAAATACAAAATGGCAACAGGCCCTTTGACGAGATAGTACAGAAGGAGGCAAATCGCATTGCAGATTTAATCTGGTGGAAAACTACCCCGGCCAAGCGATTTCTCTTGTGCACAAGGCTTTTAACGGGCGGCCGATGTGGCCGGTGTCCGACTTGTAGAAATCCTAAACGTAAGCGCATACTTTTAAGCGGTTAAAAAATACTACAACGGAAAGAAATAATTGTGAAGTTAATTGTAGGAAAATCGGATATTAATAACATTACTATTTATTTTGCTTTGAACTTCTCTCCACGATTTTATTACTATTATATTATTATAAGTATTTTTATTTTTTTTTAGCATGCGCCTGTAATTACTGTGGCCAACCATTGGTCCCTAACAACTCTGCTCGTTTGCTTTGTTCTGGCAATCACGTGTATTGCATGCAGTGTTTGTTCCACATGCTTCCATCCGATACTAGGGGAGCCTTGCCACTTTTAGAATGCTGCTTGTGTCATACTCTATCAGCATTTCAATGCCTGTATTAAGGTTAGTGTAATTACACCACGTGATCCAAGTTCATGTCCACCCCCTTGTAACAGTTATATTTGATGAAATATTGTAACAATACTAAGAACAAAAGTTTAACAACTTCGCTTATTGGTTCATCATTTCCGATTTTACCAGAACCAGAACTTTTTTAAATCAGAATTTTTTTCCAAAGTAATTTCTGGTCAACACGGTTTTTATGTTTCTAAATGCATCCTATGTTTACGGTGTATGAAATAGTAAAGGGAAAAATATTGAATAAACTAATGTAGATAGCCGTGAACCAGTAATATGTACACAAAACAAGAAACTAAAACTCGACCGTGATATTTTCAAAATAAAATTATCGGAATTGGTAGAATTATGCTTAAAATAGTTGAAGAAAATGAATTGTTTGCAAGACTGCGACAGTGTTTGACAGCAAACTGTTTTCAATTTGAAAATGGACGATGATTTCTTTTTGACACCAGTTCAAATGAATTTTTTTTGTTACAATAAGAGTTAGAGATTGTTCTGTGCCATGTCTAAGAATCAATTGGTAACAAATTCTATTTTTGTGTATTGCCTCTTATTGAAATTTAAAAATTTCCATACTTAAAAAATGTTACTTCAGGTAGAACCGCAAGTGGTGCATAAGAACCAATAACAGGTTCTTAAAGGACCTACACAGTTGTTAAACTTCTATTATAAATATTTTTACTATATTCCACAATCCACAGCTGTGAACAATGAACTTGGCATACACTCCAGTACATGCGCAAATCTAGTGTAACTGTAAGGTTATTGTTTTGTGTTGTACAGATCCGTGCCTGCCGCCTGTTAGGTAATTAAAATTGAAGTTTAGCTTCGACAGTCTGCGTCGTTTGAAAACAGTTTGCGAAGTAAGATCCGGATGTTTGGAGTCATCATTTGAAGTTTTATCTTCCACAGTCTGCGTTGTTTGAAAACAGTTTGCGAAGTAAGATCCGAGATGTTCGAGCCGCATTTGAAGTTTCGCTTCCACAGTCTGCGTTGTTTGAAAACAGTTTGCGAAGTAAGATCGGATATTTTCGAGCCGCATTTGAAGTTTAGCTTCTACGGTCTCATTTGAAAACACTTTGCAAAGTTTGCTTTAATTGGTCGTCTCCTAGGGGTGCAAATATGTATACCCCACGTGTGCAGAGATTGTTACCTCGGAATCTGTGCCAGAAATACATGTCGATACAAGCACGAGTATTTAAACTGCGACATCCAGAGTTGCACGCGGGGCGGGCAGTGTAACTATTTTCATTTAACGGAAGACCAACTGTTGGAAATACAAAATGGGAACAGGCCCTTTGACGAGGTAGTACAAAAGAAGGCAAATCGCATTGCAGATTTAATCTGGTGGAAATCTACCGCGGCCAAGCGATTTCTCTTGTGCACGAGACTTTTAACAGGTGGCCGGTGTCCGACTTGCAGAAATCCTAAACGTAAGCGCATACTTTTTAAGCAGTTATAAAATACTACAACGGAAAGAAATAATTATGAAGTTAATTGTAGGAAAATCGGATATTAATAACATTACTATTTATTTTGCTTTGAACTTCTCCCCACGATTTTATTATTATTATAAGTATTTTCATTTTTTTTAGCATGCGCCTGTAATTACTGTGGCCAACCATTGGTCCCTAACAACTCTGCTCGTTTGCTTTGTTCTGGCAATCACGTGTATTGCATGCAGTGTTTGTTCCACATGCTTCCATCGGATACTAGGGGAGCCTTGCCACTTTTAGAATGCTGCTTGTGTCATACTCTATCAGGGTTTCAATGCTTGTATTAAGGTTAGTGTAATTACACCACGTGATCCAAGTTCATGTCCACCCCCTTGTAACAGTTATATTTGATGAAATATTGTAACAATACTAAGAACAAAAGTTTAACAACTTCGCTTATTGGTTCATCATTTCCGATTTTACCAGAACCAGAACTTTTTTAAATCAGAATTTTTTTCCAATGTAATTTCTGGTCAACACGGTTTTTATGTTTCTAAATGCATCCTATGTTTACGGTGTATGAAATAGTAAAGGGAAAAATATTAAATAAACTAATGTAAATAGCCGTGAACCAGTAATATGTACACAAAACAAGAAACTAAAACTCGACCGTGATATTTTCAAAATAAAATTATCGGAATTGGTAGAATTATGCTTAAAATAGTTGAAGAAAATGAATTGTTTGCAAGACTTCGACAGTGTTTGACAGCAAACTGTTTTCAATTTGAAAATGGACGATGATTTCTTTTTGACACCAGTTCTAATGAATTTTTTTTGTTACAATAAGAGTTAGAGATTGTTCTGTGCCATGTCTAAGAATCAATTGGTAACAAATTCTATTTTTGTGTATTGCCTCTTATTGAAATTTAAAAATTTCCATACTTAAAAAATGTTACTTCAGGTAGAACCGCAAGTGGTGCATAAGAACCAATAACAGGTTCTTAAAGGACCTACACAGTTGTTAAACTTCTATTATAAATATTTTTACTATATTCCACAATCCACAGCTGTGAACAATGAACTTGGCATACACTCCAGTACATGCGCAAATCTAGTGTAACTGTAAGGTTATTGTTTTGTGTTGTACAGATCCGTGCCTGCCGCCTGTTAGGTAATTAAAATTGAAGTTTAGCTTCGACAGTCTGCGTCGTTTGAAAACAGTTTGCGAAGTAAGATCCGGATGTTTGGAGTCATCATTTGAAGTTTTATCTTCCACAGTCTGCGTTGTTTGAAAACAGTTTGCGAAGTAAGATCCGAGATGTTTCAGCCATCATTTGAAGTTTTATCTTCCACAGTCTGCGTTGTTTGAAAACAGTTTGCGAAGTAAGATCCGAGATGTTCGAGCCGCATTTGAAGTTTCGCTTCCACAGTCTGCGTTGTTTGAAAACAGTTTGCGAAGTAAGATCCGAGATGTTTCAGCCATCATTTGAAGTTTTATCTTCCACAGTCTGCGTTGTTTGAAAACAGTTTGCGAAGTTTGTGTTACCCAGTCTTCTGTAATGTTTGTAACTATTTGCACTTAAACCAAATTTCTCTTTAAAGTAAGGTTACAATACCATGACATTTTAATGAGCCAGTGTAAAATGTGTTTGTATTTTTAGTGTTGAAGAAAGAGCCAAGGTGGTGTTTTGTCGCGACTTTCAAAACTAGGGAAAATGTGTAAAAGCTGAAAGTTGCAAATTTGTTCACGGTACGATGATGAAACAGCGTTCCTTTCAAGTGGGTGGCGATTCCAGCGAAAATGTAATCAAGGAGTTAAGTCACTCCATGCAAGGCCCACAATTTTGTAAAAAGCATGTGAAATGGGGGAGATGCAACAGAAATAGCAGTAATTGCAAATGGTATCACGATAGACTCAGCGCCACGAAGAGGTCGTTAGAACTGCCCAAACTGCATCGAATTCATAGCCCAAGAAGAGACGATTTGTTATCATGTTTTATGTGGAAAGTGTGTCGATGCATTAGTAACATGAACGGTTGGCCAGCATCAGACGGGTGTTAACTGTCCCATGGAGGGCTTACCATGGCATGCATAAATCTTCAGTGAGGTGAGCGCTTGCTGTTATTTTATATATATAACGGATTCCTTCTTTGGTTGTATAGCCGCCATTTTGATTTTTTTTAAATAGAAAGGAGGGTCGAGTGACACCTCATTTGAAAGGTCTTTTAGTTCTGCGGCAGATCCTAGAGTTCCAAAAAAAAAATATTCAGCCATAACAAAATGTAAAATGTTTGAAGATAAAGAAGTGTATTTAAGAAAAGTAAGAATTAAAGCAATAAGAAATTAAATTAAGTGTTCGAAATGTCACCATTCACTTTTTGGCACATACAAAGTTGGTTATGAAATTTCTGCTTTACATTTTCATAAGTTTCTGGAGCGCCCAGCCGCCACTTTGAATGATACAAAATTTAATTATTGGCTAAAAAATAGTATTTAATTTCCCATTAAAGCACACCAAATGTTGTGGTAAAATATCAAGTTCAAAAGTTAGTTGAGGGGGGCGGGGGCGTTACTTTATGGACGGCCTTTTGTTTTAGTGAGTTTATTATTAGGAATTTATAAAAAAAATTTGGTATGCATATGTTTTGAAGGGTGCTCTACAACCTGGCGCAGTCAGTTTTTTGATTGGACGTCAAATGTCAAAATAGCGATTTTCAACTGTTTATTTTTAAATGGAACGGTACGACTTTTTTTTGGCTTAAACGATGCTGTACGATGTTTACAATATGATCCTTACTGAATTTTTTCACAATTTTTACGATTCAGCCGTAAAATTTGCATTCATAATGTTAGTCTAGTAGGCCGGTAAATACGCACGCGTCACCATGTTTTTGCCTAAAATAAGTGAACTTTTGAGCTGAGCTTTTGTTTCTTTATGTTCATTAAAATAATGATTTCACTATGTACCCTGACAATCATTAAATCGTTTTGTGCAAATACATCAAAGTACGTTTTGCAGCTCCCGGCCTACTACACTAAGAATGAATGCATATTTTACCGCTGAATTATAAAAATTGTGAAAAAATTCAGTAAGGATCATATTGTAAACATCATACAGCATCGTCTAAGCCAAAAAAGTCGTACCGTTCCATTTAAAAATAAACAGTTGAAAATCGCTATTTTGACATTTGACGTCCAATCAAAAAACTGCTCCAGGTTGTAGAGCACCCTTCAAAACATATGCATACCTAAAATTTTTAATAAATTCCTAATAATAAACTCACTAAAAAAAAGGCGTATAGCTTGACTCAGCCTGTATATGTTTTTCACCTTTAGGAACAAAAAAATGGTCAGGATCTGCTTAGACTTATTTTAATGAAATTTGTCTATAAAGTGTAGCCTTCCTAGACTGTTAAATTTAGGATATGCATTACTAAACCACCCTTTGTACATCTAAATTCGGAAAATTCCCTTCTTTAATATAAAATTTGTGAATAAGTTGTTTTGAAGGAGATAAAAAATGTCCGTTGTTTGACCTCGTTTGTTTTTGCATTTGTCAGCATTTCTTATCTAGCAGTCCTTTGCGCTGTACCTGCTTTGGTACAGTCGGGTGCAAAATAAAAAGGCAGGAAATACTTACTACTTTTGGTATTTTTTTTTATTAACTAAAACCCATTGAAACCAACTTGGCTTTGCTTGTTTAGATAACTGCTGTCATTTTTTTTTAACCTGACAAATAATAATTACAATATCAAAATGCAATGGCCTTTTTTGTTTTTGTGCGTACTGTTCTTGTGCAGACTGTACATGTGCAGACAGTGAAAATTTGCAGCAACGATGGACGGGGCTGGGGTGCGCGATTCCCCTTGGCCTTGGGGATAGCCAATCACGCTCATTGTGTGTTGCGTTCCCGCTTTTAAATTCCATTATGGCCGCGCTGTATTCTCAAGATTGCATGCGACTTTCGGGGTTGCAAGGTTGGTGAGGGTTGTTAATATTCTTGTTCTAAATAATCCTAGTAGTAAAGATGCTTTGTTTCGATTCGAATTGTTGTAATTTCACGTTAGATGCCTTTAGTGCATGTAGTTCAACGGTTATTTTTTCTTTCTGTAAGGTACCGATCCATGGGTTCCCTTATCTGCGACCGCCTTAAACTTTGAAGTTTTGCTTCCACAGTCTGCGTCGTTTGAAAACAGTTTGCGAAGTAAGATCCGAGATGTTCCAGCCGTCATTTGAAGTATAGCTTCCACAGTCTGCGTCGTTGAAAACCATTTGCGTCGTTGGAAACCATCTGCGTTGTCTGAAAACGGTCGGAGAAGGTAGGAAGATTACAAGCCCCGGTCCCTCCACATTCTACGTCTTTTGAAGTCTGCAAAGTTGAAAGATTGAAAGTATTAAAGTATAGTATCCACACTTGATCTGCGTTCACGATGGACTCGACAACTCGGCAAAAAAAGGTTGTGGCTATGCCACAAAGACCTGTTGCACCCCGGAGATCTTCTCGACTGCAGCAACAAAAATTAAACCTTCGTAGCTTTAATATTTTGAATATGGTTAATAGGCTAGATCCGCTGGCTGCTTGTACTAACCCGTACGTCAGGCTCGCTCCAATACCGGTCACACCATCTCTCTATTTTCAACACTTGGCTGCCGTAGAAACCCGATTTGGAATTGACATGGCTCGAGATATGCCTGATGATTGGGATAAGAACTCCCGGCTAGACCAAATTTCTCTAGAAGGAAGTCATCGGTCATCTTCCACCATGAACCTGGAATGTAATGTTGATAACGCGACGTCGGGGCATGCTGGTAGTGATATTGAACTCCAACCGGAACTGTATTCTCTTGAAGGAAATCGTCAGTCATCTTCCACCTTGAACCTGGAATGTAATATTGATAATGCGACGTCGGGGCACACTGGTAGTGATATTGAACTCCAACCGGAACAGTATTCTCTTGAAGGAAATCATCAGTCATCTTCTACCTTGAACTTGGAATGTAATGTTGATAATGCGACGTCGGGGCACGCTGGTAGTGATATTGAGCTCCAACCGGAACAGTATTCTCTTGAAGAAAGTCGTCAGTCATCTTCCAACTTCAATCTGAAATCTAACGATAACGTAACGTTAGGGCATGCCGGTAGTGATATTCAGCTCCATCCAGATCCTTCCGTGTCTTCCAACATTAAGATGGACAACCTGGTTTCTAATCTTGACCGCTCAACTTCCGGTAGTAAAGATAACCTTCAGACGGGACAACTTCGTGTAACGGATGCACGTGACAGTTGTGACACTGACCGGAGTTTGGAATGTTCCATTATTCAGGTACAACAGTGGTTAGATGAACATCTTTCGTCCATGTCACAACTTACACCTCCGCCACGGTTCTATTCTCAAGAGAGTGATGCTTCATCCGTTAAACGACGTTTGTTTCCCTCCAACGAACTGGAAGAACCAATATCAGGCATGTTTTCTTATCATTTCTTTGCTTGTACTTTAATAATCCATTACATGTGATAATTAGTTGACCCATATTCTATTGCTCACAGGAAATCAAAACGAAGATGATGATTACGAACAGGTTGATGATGACTATACTGATCCAGATTATGTCCCCAGGGACGATGCGGAAAGTTTGTCCCTCGAAGAAGAGAGTCAAGCGGAGTTAACAAATCCACTTGTCAAGTTGAATATCAATAATGAAAACACCATGAAAAAAAACACGTCTGAAGTGTTTCTAACTAGTAAGTTTTTGGGGTATTATGTTGTAGGTGTTTAATAGCTTTTGCAGTCTGCCCTGCATGATGGATAGATTTTTTCATTTTAATATATCCTAAGCACGGTACACATCCTTGAAAGGCTGTTTTATTGCATTATCGAGGCTGTCTTTTACTCTGTTATACTAAGCTCTGCAGATACACTATAAGCTAGAGCATTAATATTTGCCGATACAAATTCTTATTTGCAGATGGTGGAGAAAATCCTCAGTACAGTGGACCTGTGAATCTTCCATCGTCTGCTGTTGTAAATGAAAAGCAGGCGATGGAAGATTCTCAGGTCCAAAACTGCTCGGTCGATGTTAACAGTGTGCCTGTTTCCTTTAATAACGCACAGATCCGGCAACGCCTTGCAGAAAAATGCTTGCCTGTTCTTCCAAAAAACCTTGAACGTTTTCGACCGCTGTTGCCCAACATGGACATTCCTTGTTATACTGAAAATACCAGGCAGGTTGTTCCTTCTGCAGCTGGAGGCAAAAGGTCTAGAAGGTATTTTTGCCCTTACTGCAAAATGAGCTTTTCCTCGCTGCCGAGTCACTTGACCAATAAACACAGCGAAGAGCAGCTGGTGGCAACACTATCATCTTTGCCGAAAGGTAAGGCTTTTTTGGCAACTGGGAATTTGACCTTTAAAGCCTGTCTGCTTTTAATGGTCTCTTACATTGATTTGCTATGATAAAAGCCAGCTTTATTGTTTGTTTTAGATCATGAGGATCGCAAGCCGATTTTTAAAGCAATCAGAATATGGGGCACCTGCATGTACAACAGTAACCGGATGTATAACAAAGGAGTACTGAGAGTTCTCAGAAGATCGAGTAAACAAGAACCGGATGATGCATCGGAATATAGTTCTTGTCCAAATTGTAGCATGGTGTTAAAGAAGGCTAGACTCCATAGACACTATAGAAATTGCTCCGGAAGGACCACCAGTGGTTCTGAATGCCACCTTCTAGTACAGAGTAGACAACTAGTGGGAGATCTTCATCGCAATGCCAGTACTATTCTTCGACGACGAATTTTTCCCGTATTAAAAGATGACGAATGCTCCAATGCAGTCAAGTATGATGACGCAGTAATTGTGTATGGAAACGACTCTGCCATGAAATACTCCACCTCCTCGCATCATGATAAAATGATACGTGCTAATATTCGCATGTTGGGACGTCTCATTCTCAGTGCGAGAGAGCTTTGCAGTTCCGTTTCTGATTTAGCTTCGCTGATGGTGCCCCCTATGAAAGATGTCGTTCAAAGTGCCATCCTAAAAATTGCTGGTTATTCGGAAGAACTCGGTAGCTATAATGCTCCTGCGTCGGCAACACATTGTGCGAACGTGTTAAGGCAGGCAGCAGAACTTTGGAGAGTGGAGTGCATAAAAAGAGAGAGTCCATTGGAAGAACAGAGAGTGGAACGTTTTGTGTGGATCATTAAAAAACAAGTTATTCCGGTCCTCAGCAAAACTGTTATTGAGAACCGAACCAGGCTTCGAAGACGAAAAAAAATTGTGCTTCCGGATCAAGGAGACATAGACCTGTTAACATCCTATGTCTTGAAAGGTTTCAAGCGTTGTGCCGCCAAACTCGAGTCTTCGGAAAGATTTAATTATACTACCTGGAGGCAACTGGGTGAGTACATAGTAGTATATCTGATGGTATACAATAGACGGCGGCCTGGGGAAGTGGAACGAATGTGTTTAGAAGACTTTGAAGCCATCGTTGTCATGGATAAAAACGACCCCCTTTATGATTCCTTGTCCAAAGTAGAAAAGAAGTTTGCAGATAGAGTCCAACTATTCCTTATTCGAGGGAAGCTTAACAGGACCGTCAACGTGCTATTGCCAAGCTATGTTAAAGATGCCCTGGCAGTATTCACTGGTAGACGCCAGAAGGCTGGAGTGGCGTATTCTAATCCGTATTTGTTTGGATTGTGTAAGTCCAAATATATCGATGCAGGAAAGGCACTGCGCTATTGTGCATTGCGATGCAATGCAAAAAAACCAGCTGTTCTTCGAGCCACCCTCCTTCGGAAAGAGTTTGCAACGCGAGCAGCAACATTCAATTTGCCAGAGAATGTTGCCAAGGACCTTGCAGATCATATGGGGCACGACCGTGCAATCCACAAAGACATCTATAGGCAACCTACTTTCACTCGTTCTATACTACCTGTTGCTCAAGTCTTGGAGAAAGCCCTCGGAATATCTTATGACGATGAAGAAGCTTCTCCTGTTGCATCTACATCCCTGACGCAATTGCCCAGCCCTTTACCATCCACAAGCACTTCACCTGCAACAAAGAGAACCAAACCAATGAAGAGGGTTTCCTTTTCTCCTTCTGGTCATGAAACATCATCTGCCAAAAGAAAAATAGTTTCGATAGACGGACGTTTACCACACAGACCTTCGCCACAAGGTAAATTTTTTTAATCAAATGCGCAAGTCTTTTGTTTGATTTCATAATTCTATGAATTTTTTAGCATCACCCTCGCAAAGATCATTCTCTCAGACAGAAGAACTCGTAGCCCTAAAGTACTTCTTTCGTAAGCAAGCTGAACTGCGGCGTCCTCTGGTTGCTGCTGATCTCCGAGATGCATTAAAACTGCCTGAACTGAGCCATCGATCATTGCCCGAGCTCAACTTATTTATGGAAAACCATCTGAAAGCAGATCGTTCAAAGCCTAAATCCAGATACGTGTCATCCCCTAAGAAACCAAAGCCGTATAAATGCAGAGGTAAGGTACTGAAGAGTGTATTAAAACATACATTATTCTATTAGTTTTGCGATTACGTGGTGATCTATAACACTGAATCCTGTTTAGTATATTTGGGCAGTTAATATGTATTGGTAATATTAAACGGTAGAGCTAGGTTCAACTGCACCCTACACTTTAGATTTTAAAAATCAAGATAGTAAGCGGATTTATAATGAATTTTATTGTATGTGCAGATGTATCGCAACGTTTACGATGGACTCCAGCCGCTCTGAATGCTCTTAAGACTGCCTTCGAAGAATATCTTCACCCTGCCTCTAGAATACTACCATCGAAAGACGATATACTGTTAGCGAAGGCCAATTATCCAGTTTTAGAGAACAGAAGTGTGCCATGTATAAAAGTGGCCATTGCTAATATGAGGAAGCGCCTAAACGGACAGTAATGTGATAGTATTATGTATTTGTGTTGCGCTTTCCTAGTTATTAACTGTATTATTGATGAGCCTTAATATATTTTATGTAATGTTTAGTAATTATTAAACCTTAAATCCTGATATATGCCTTTTAATACTGAAATTACATATAAGTACTGCGATGACATTTATGGACGATCTATCAAATTCAAAATTTTTTTAGTTTAAAAATTTTTTGCTTTTCTCAGAATTTATCTAGATTTTCCATTGATTAAAGACTTTACTTGAATATTAATGGTCGTTTTCGGCTTTCCAGACGATGTGTTGTGTTTTCACAAACGAGATATTAAGTAATTTAAAATTTACTGAAATTACACATGCACCGTCAGATATGTACGTACTCCAAAAGCTATAAACAATAATGTGTAAAAATAATCCTTTACACTACATGCAAATGAGCCTTAATTTCGCTTCCCCAAATATTATTTTAATGTTAAAAAACCACGGCCCCGAAGTTATTACTTAAATGTCCGCATATGTCGCCACACAAGTTCTCAAAGTACTGCGATGGCATTTATAGACCATCTATCAAATTCAAAATTTTTATAATTTTTTATGCAATAATTTTACTGAGAGTAATTATTTAAAGATCCAGTTAAGCTGTAATGCATTTGTTTAGTAAATTCAATTATTGATTCTTAGAATTGGGCTGTTATGTTTTAATTTCATGTATTTTTTGCGATTTGTGAAATGGGTTGCCTATATTTTGCAAATTCCTTTTTAAGAAATCTTCAAAATAATATTTTTTTTAATTTGTTAATAAATGTTCGTGTATGTTTTATGTGTAAGGACACCTCCCATAGGCTATAAATAGCGATATTAATTTTTAATATTTTATTTTAAAAGATTCAACTTGAATCAGTATCGTTATGCGATAGTATGACTGAAAGTGTAATTATTTTGAAATCGAATTAAGCTACTGCATTTTTATTCAATAAATTCAATTACTACATCTTAATGTTTAATTTAGTTTAACACCTTGACTGCCATAAGGTCCCATAGGTGCGGTAAGTGATGTACAAGAACTGATGAGTGCTGCAAACATTTTCATACCGTTGAACAGCCAAGGGTAGATAATAAGCATTTCTGGGGAACAGCAGGGGCTAACTGAGCCCAATGGTCTAGCCGCTTCTGAAGTGTTTCGTTTACAAATCTCCGAGGACGCAAGGAATTGATTTATACTAGCCGAAAGCATTTAATATTCTATTATTAATGTTCTATTATACTATACACTAGCCAAAAGCATTTAATAGTCTATTATATTCTATTATTAATGTTCTATAAGGTTATTAGCTTTGGCCTCGGAAGAAAAATAACAAAAAGGAACTGGAAATAGAATGTCCTGGTTTCTAGGTGCTTGCCATTTTTTATTTGCTGCTTTCTTATCCTGTAATTAATTATTGATATTATATTTACTACTGAATGATTAAATGATAGTTCTACTTTACTCTGATATCTTGCTGTCAATATTAGTTATTGTTCTAATGGTGAATTTAATTATTTACATTATTTCAATCAAACAGCTGTGTTATTTCCGCCATGATTTTTTAGCATGGCTCTGAATCTTGCATTCCTATATTACCTGCCTCAACACAACTTAAGTTCAGTATATGGCATGGCATTTATTGACAACTGATAAGAGCAATTTTTAGATTGTCCATAATACCCATGGGAAGTAAATATATATATATATATATATATATATATATATATATATATATATATATATATATATATATATATATATATATATATATATATATATATATATATATATATATATATATATATATATATATATATATATATATATATATATATATATATATATATATATATATATATATATATATATATATATATATATATATATGGATTAGAACTCTCTTTGCATTGCAAATCGAATTGTAAATATCTAACCATTTCCAAAATTTAAAAGCCAGCCACTCACAGTATGTCGCAGCTTGAAAGAGTATAGAAAATGGCATGCTACAGCGCACAGTAAAAGAGCCGCTGTGTGACTTCAAGGGTATAAACAACAACATATTTAAAATTTAATTTAGAGCAAGCCTACAGCGGTGCATTTATCGAATAAACCAATGTTGTGTATAAGCTCATATAAAAAATAGCGGTATACGACACTGTATTTGACTATAATAAATATCAAGTCGTTTGCAAGTCTTGTAACTGCCCAAAGAAAAAAGTATCTTAAACACTCAAATAAATGTAAATTACAAATTTTGAATAAAACACTGAATTATTTTGATAACAAATTGTATTAATGTAAACATTATATAAATTAATAATTTTTTAATCTACAGAGTGGCTAGCAAAACCCCGGCCACTTTTCTTGGTGCGGTCACGAGATGGCGCTTTAGTAAAAGAAAATTAAATTAAAATACTGGCAACAACGCAGAATCCAAGACACTTTGGTTGTTTAGATTCAATATGAGGCGTATGTAATAACTAAAACGTCTTGGATTCTGCGTTGTTGCCAGTATTTTAATTTAAGTTTTCTTTACTAAAGCGCCATCTCTTGACCGCCGCAAGAAAAGTGGGCGGGGTTTTCCTAGCCACTCTGTAGTTTAACAAATAAAGAATAAATAAAGTAAATAAATGTGCGAAAATTTTAATGAAGAAAAACAGAGTTACATTTCGACTGCAAAGCAATAAACCAAAACTACTGCAGCGAAGTAGATAACTCCCTTAAGCCTGGTGAACAGGAAATCCTGATTTGGCAATGGTTGGATCTGAATTTATTTTATTTATTTATTTGAACAAAAAAGAAATGTATAGAACTACAATACAATAGTAATACAAATTTAACGTCATGTTAAATGTAAATAAAATAATTAGATTTTATACCACTCAAAATGCTACCAATGTGACTGTCAAAAAAACAAATACCAAATCGGGTTCAGAGACAGAAGAATTTCAATTTTTGAAATTTTTCAGTAAAGATAGACTTTGATTGTAGAAGCCGGGTGCGAAATAATTCTTGCAACACCTTCCATTTGCTTTCTGTGCTCTATTTGTAACTACTTTGATTTGTCATCGGTCTGATTAACCCTGCAGTTGTCTCGCTTACTCTCACAGACCCAATAAATACGTTATTGGAACAGAATAAAATGCCATATAGTTTTAAATACTTTTATTTTCCTAAGAAATGTTTCAGTATTTACTTAAAAATTACCAATCCACTTATTCTACAATTTTAGTAATATTGTGCTTTTAACTACAAAAAAATCAAGCTGTTTTGTAATATAATCAATATGCAGAGAAAAACACATAAACGTACCAACGGTTTATAACAAAAAATCAATTTTTAGGTTCCTTTTTTTTAATCCAACTCAATAATAAACACTACAGTGGCTAGCAACAATCCCACACCCAAGAAAATAAAAACCCCACTCAAATGAGTAACATCGAGGACAATAATTGAGTTGTGCTTTACATCATTCCTTTGGTTTTGTGCGTCGCGCATAATTTTCTCATTGAACCCATGTTCATATATTATTCTAACAAGTTTGTTGAAGGTAAAAAAGTGACCCTTTCTCATATAAAACGTGCATTCCATGGTCATAAGTTTTCCATATAACTGATCGACTTCATACCCACCATTTGTTCCCAATATTTTGATAGCTTTTTCGGCCATTAAGGCACCATGGTTACGGTGCAGTACAGTTTTCATTAAAGCTTCAGAATAATTAACCGTAGGTTCGTATACCATCTGGTGTTGCAGTTTATTGTACAATCTCTCACCATATGCAGCACTGTAATTCAATATCCTCATAGGACCCTGTATCAGCAGTTCCAATCCTGAATCTGCAAGTTCTTCCATTGTGGTGATACTTTCATCATAAAAAAGTTTTGTTAAAACGCTGAGCAAGTTTGCGTTAAACGAAGCATATATTAGTATACAATAAAAAGAGTAAGATGATGCAAGAGTTTTTAACCCATTCGTTTTTGGTGTAAGATTATCAGAACCGCACACTGAAATTGCCAAAATGGCCAAGAAACTCCTCCAAAAGTGCCAAAATTCAATTCGATCATTGGCATACTTTGCTATAACCCACCAAGTACCTATCATCACAAAGAAAAATATTCCAATAGCTATCCAAACGTTACGTTCGTAAATATTAGCAATTATTCGAAGACCATACATTTGGTTAGGTTTAGGAACAGCCCAGACAAGTTTATCGCGAGATAATATTTCTGTCAAGTCGTAGTCGGCCAATAATTCGTTACCTCTTGCTACTGAAATGAGAAATGTTATGTCTTTGCTGGAGTTGTAGAGAATATTTCTTTTATGATCAGACATAAATGTAAACCCACTCACATTTGTATTCAAAGTTTTACCAACAAAAAGCAATACAAAATACATAAAAGCGCCACCTACTGTCTCTTTAAATGTAAACTTAGTAACCGTATCGGGCACTTTAATTGAACAACCATTGAGGTTTTTAATAGTTTCGTTGAATCTGCTTGTGGTATTAATATCGCAAGGTTGGGTAAAAATAACTTTTGCTTCACTTCCACAATTGTTACTTTTATCAAATGGATCAGATGTGTACAGTTTCGGAAGTAATGTTTCGCTTTTTCTTATTACTATAGCGTTTATTATATCGTAACTCCAAAGAACTTTGAAAATATTTTTAAGGTTGCTATTTGAAGAAGTTATGATTAAATACTTCCCTCGAGGAGATTCGCTTCTGTGCCAAATTGAACTTACTTTAAGCTTGTTTAGGGTTTCTTTCAAGGAAGTATTTTCCTTAATGTATATTACGTAGGTGTTATAAAAGTTCGATGATATTTCTATAGGATTGCTAACGTCCACAATAATACGCGGAGTATTAATTTGAAGAGGAATGGAATCACTTATTGAATCTTCATAAAGAAAACAGATTGTGACGTCATTTGGAAACGATTTTTGAATCAGATGTGAAACACATGCTGCTAACTCTGTGCAAGAACCCCCGATTCCAAGCAAAAACGCATGATTTACTAAAACCATTGGTGCAAAAAGGGTTAGCTTAATTATGGTCATTTCTACATTCCTACAAAAGGTTTGACCTTATTTCGGCTAAAATGACCACTGCAAACTGATGTAATTTATTATATTGTACTTCATGAAACAGTACTTTAATGGTTATCGACCAACTTGAACGTTCAAAGAAATTCTATGTGTAGGTTAGTACATAAACTAGTAATTTACTGTAACGCTACGAGTATAGAGCGAGAAAGCGTCAATACACAAATGCCCAAAATTGGTATCAAACCCTTCATTCTCCGTGATGCTAACATAAGGGTTGAATTCTGATAAAAACCAAATTAGCCGAACTCAGTATTCTACAAAAAAGCTTTCCAGATTTTACCCTCTCGTATTTTTGTTTGCCGCTGTATATTAAAATATAGTCGTTGTATTTAGTGGAACGCTTTCTTGTTGATTTCTGATATAGCACAGATATCTATTTTGTGTCAGTTTAGTTCCATCAAAATTTCTTGGTTTTTGGGTTTCCGGAATTTACGTTCCAGTATGCCAAACTTAGTATATTCTTTTTCCATAACCGTCTTGTCCTGTTTCTCGCCGTGTCCTCTCCAGAGATCCGACCTGTACCCCAGACAATTCTGTTAGTTATGTGAGTATGATAGAGTTGTTTTACCGTAGGTAGGGTTACTAACGTTGTCTACGCACCCTCCTCCTTGGCTTGGGACCGGCAACGACATACTGAGCTACTCAATCCGCCCAGTAGTGTCGCAGGCGGAGTTAGCTGTAGCAATAGCTTTTAGGACATATTACAATTTACTTTCGGCATAGATCGCGTTGTCATTTAGGAATTACATAAACAAGGAATATGGTTTTAGATTCAATAAAGCTTGGACTCCAGAAGTTTATCCTCTAAAGACTCCTAAGCATCATCGATCTCACGATCACGCTCCACCGGATCCGTCTTTGCCCAACGGTGACAGCCAATCAGAACTCCGCCGTTCTGCTGGACTTGGTCAAAGAGGTTTAAATACCTCCGCTTCCCGAATTTAAATTCAGTGTTATTATTCACTCTGAAAGATGCAAGCTGCAATGTCTTGCGAAACGTTAGTTTGTATGGGTTCACAAACAGCTAACAGGCATAAGCCGATTAAGTATTCTTGTCCTGGCAAACAGAATACGTTAAGATCAAATCTTTGTCCGCCCCAAGGTTTAAATAATCTAAGCACACGGCCCTGTTTAGGCAGGCAGGGCCTACGAACAAATATTGCTCAAACTTCTAGAGCAAATGCTTGTAAGGGCAGACAAGCTACAGGTCGGTCCTTATCTGATTATACTGGGTGTAGTTCCCAAATGACGACGCGGTCTAAGCCGAAAGTAAATTGTAATACTGACAGTTCGAGAAACCGCGAAACCCTCAAAGAATATATTTAAATACATAATTAGTTTTATAAAGGAAGCAGACTTCACGCTCGTTATTGACGACCAGCTTTATAACATTTTAGTAGATTACTAGCTCTTAGCTCGACATACAACGTGTTTGTCCACTTTTATGTTGGTCGCTAACCATTAAAGTTGTAAATCATTTCACATAAAGCACAGAATAGTGCATTTTCTTCTGATCGTTGTAGCCGATATGCTGTTTGCGGATATGTAAAAATGAATATAATTAAATTCACACTTCTCACACTGCCAAGTTTAATAAATCATGTTGTGTTTATTCCAGAAAACAAAAGCGCAAATGCAGAATTATTATCATGTGCATCACATCTAATTCAAAAATGATTCCCAAATGATGTCACAGTCATTCTCTTTGTTGGTAAAATTTTGAACACAGATTACGTGGATGGAGTTCTACCTAAAATTTATCGGAATGACCTCTACAACCATAGCCTAGGTATGATACGAAGATCGTTCGAAATGTACGAGGTCTAACACAGAGATGGCGCTAATTTGGCGAAATCTGCATTACCATTTTTCAGAACCATCCTTTCTTAGGTTAAATATGACAGTATAGAGCGATCTGTCAATTAGTTTGTGTTTGACAGTGCGTCAAAGTAACCGTCTCGAGTGATTTCGTAAATAATGGAAAAAACTGAATTGCGAGCAGTGATAAAGTACTTTCATTTGAAAGCTTAACACCAGCCAAAATCAAAGCAGAGTTGGATTCGACATTTTTGAGGACCGCTCCTTCGTTTTCAATGGTTAAAAACTGGATTGCCGAGTTTAAGCGTGGTCGTGTGAGCACAAAGGACACACCCCGCAGTGGACGCCCAAAAACGGCTACTACCCCGGATATGATTGAAAAAGTCTTCCGTATCGTATTGAATGGCCGTCGAGTAAAACGGCGCGAGATAGCAGACATAGTTGGCATCTTAAATGACAGTATGCACAGAATTTTAACTAAAGAATTGGAAATGGAAAAATACCCCCCGGGCGTTGGGTGCCGCATTTGCTCACACCGGAGCAAACACTGTATCGTTTGATTGATTCTCGCGACCTTTTGCACGTTTTCGCCGCAATCCGAAGGACTTTTTCCGCCGTTTTATAAGCGTCGATAAAACCTGGGTCCACCATTACACTCCCGAAACCAAGGAACAGTCCAAACAATAGACACACAAAGGTTCTCCGCCACTGAGAAAAGCAAAAACGGTTGTGTCAGCAGGAAAGGTTAAGGCAACTGTATTTTGGGATTTTTATAGATTTATCTTCGTCGACTACTTGGAAAAGGAAAAAACAATAAATGGCGAGTATTATGCCAATTTGTTGCAGCAATTGAGAGACAACATCAAAGCGAAACGGCCTCATTTGGCAAAAAGAAAGTGTTTTGCCATCAAGATAACGCACCTGTACACACGTCTGCAATCGCAATGGCCAAAATTCATGAATTGATATTCGAATTAGTGTTCATTCGCCCTATTCGCCAAATTTGGCTTTCGGCGATTTTTATTTATTTCCAAACCTGAAAAAATGGCTCGGCGGTAAAAGATTTTTATCCAACTCCGAGGTAATCTCGGCTGTAAATAGCTATTTTGAGGACTTGGGTTCATCGACCTACAAAGACGGCATTGCTGCTTTGGAGCATCGTTGGAAGTTTGAGCGATCCTCGTATTTAGAGTTGGACTAACAAGAGGAAATGAATTACTGGAAAACTATTTCTTGCGCGAAATACTTTATCTTGATAAGCTCCTTTGGATTACCCCTAAAGCTAACAAAATTTATGGTTTTAGAATAATTGCTAACATTTACAAAAAAATCGTTTGGATGGCTCTTGCTATGCCTTCAATCGTGGTTGTTATTACTTGGTGGTTAATTGCAAAGTACACTAAAGATCGACTTGATTTTCAGCCATTTTGGAGAAGTTGTTTAGCCATTTTAGCAATTACATTGTGTGGTTCTGATATTCTTAGACCAAAAACTAATGCAACAAAATTTTTGGCATGCTTTGGCATGCGTACAAATAGATACTTCGTTTAATGCAAACTTAATAAGCGTACTGACGAAACCTTTTTATGGATGGAGAATTACCACAGTGGAAGATCTTGCAAAATCAAACCTAGCATTGCTGATACAAGAAACTGCAACTGGTGGATTGAATTTCAGTGCTGCGTATGACGAAAGGTTGTACAGTAAACTACAAAAACAGTTTATGTTTACACCTACAGTTAACATGTCTGATGCTCTAAGGAGAACCGCAACTTGAGTGCGCTGATGGGCAAAGTCCCAATAAAATCAACAGAGGTGCAAGGGTCTATGGATGTGTAGATGCAAAACTTCTTACTGTGGAAATGACGTTTTATACAAGGAAGCGCTAATTAAACTTTTCCCCTACGACATAAAAACAACGTTAATAGCGTCTCAAGTCAGAACCATTGACACGTTACTGGACATTTTGAGAACACCTGATGATAGGAAAGGGCGCGAGCAATGAAGAAACCATCCTTGGGACCACGTAGGAAACAACCCACGCAAAGGAGATTACCACCGGGAAGCGCCAAATCATGTCGATAATAATCAGAAAAACTAACTTCGTCTTGACAGGGCACTCTACCTATTCAGAGTAATAAAACCAGAGAGCAAATTTAACACATACGTTTCGTTAGGGAACATTTCGCGCTAACTAAACGTCCTGTGTACAGTGAAGGTAAGATTAGTTTTATATATGAAAAAATCTGGGAATCAGCGGAAGAGATAAAAGATTCCGGAATATGTCTCAAAATTAATAGCTAATGTTGAGGTCATTGAACTACCATCATTGTTAAACACCAGGATCGCAGTTAGTGTTATTTAGAAGATATCCTGCAACCTGGCCCCATTACAGTATCCTCTCTAATTTTCTGTTTAGCTGTGAAACAATTGAAAAGAAGACTGTATTAATTCCAATTTTGACACATTACCGATAATGGTGGAGTGAGATATTGGCCAGTGTAAAAGGTCATAAAGCGTAGCATTAACAGCGCTACATTAACTTATATTTCAAAAAAGGCACGCGCAGTGTTGCGTTAACCAATTAGCCGCATCTTACCCTACTATTTCAACTAAGCTCCAATATTTCCCTTAGCCGCTGAATAATATTTCAAGTAAAAACTAAAGCACTTGTTACGTTAATAAAGACTTTGTTGTTGTCGTAATTTATTTGTTTATTTTGCAATTAATAACTTACATATTTTTAAAAATAAAAAAATATTAACAAACAAACTACGGACAACCTTTCGTGATCGGCGGACCTGCCCGAACCATAACCTACCATTGCAACAACACATCAGAAAATTGTAGACCGAAGCATTTTATTTCATGAAAAACAAGAACTTCCTCCCAGAATTTTGCTGAGCCGTTGAAAACGTGCAGCTCATTTGCGGAATGCTCGATTTCTAGCTTTTCCAACGGAAACATCCTTGTATGGGGTGCTAATATTAAACGTCACACGCCGACGTTTCGAATTTCGCCACACAATCGATCATCGCTGATCGTTCATAAAGCTTAAACTAAGCATTTGAAGTTGGTGTTTCTTTTTATACAGGGTGTTAATGAATTGTAGGGACAAACTTCTAGGGCTTGCAAAACGCAACAACTTTTGTTAATAAATGTGTGGTCAAAATTGTTTCCTTTCAGGGATAGAGCTTCTCAAAGATTCTTTAAGAAGCGCCTAAATGTAGGCAACTCAATTTACTACCTACCATTTGTTTCCATAACGACGGAAATTAATACAGGATAAATAAAGCCCTCTTTCCTACTTTTCAAATTCAAATTAAATTTAAAATATCTTTAGCTTTTTTCCTGCTACCTTCTTGATGTCATCTAATTATCTTTTTTGAGATCGTTTTATACTTATATTTGTTGTTTTAGATCGCCAGTGTACAGTTTTGTTGATTCACCTCGTTGCATCTTGCCGTGTTACATGTTTCACCTATTGCCGCTTGAGGTCAGCACTGACGATGTATTACGTCGGTAATTTTTGATCTGTTTCGAATTTTTTCGTTTTTTATTCTATTCCTTAAGCTTACTTTTAAACATGGACTTCTACATTGCTCGCTGTGAGGTTCTTGATTTATTTTTAACATATCAATATTTTTATACTGTTATTAACGCTTACTTTTATAACACTTCAGTAGATTATTGGGTCTTAGCTTCTTATACAATTGCTTTCCACTTATGTTGATTGATAACCATTAAAGTTGTAAATCAATAACTTTCACATACAGTACAAAATAATACACTTTTGTTAGTTTCGAGTAATTATTTGGCCGAAATAAGTTCAAGCCTATTGCAGGAATAAAAAAATGGATATAATAAACTTGACCATTTTGGCACTAACGATTTTATTGAATCATGTTCTGTTTTCCCTAGAAACCAGGAAACCCAGCACAGAGCGAACATCATGTGTATCACATTTATTAAAAAAATTATTCTCTAATGACGGCACAATCTATTTCATTTTTGAAGATTTAAACAGTGTATCTGTTTTTCTTCACATTAATAACCCACGTATTATTGTGAACATTAGAAAAACGATCAGAATGTCATGGAATTTTCATAACAACTACATAATATACACGAATGGACATATTACCTTGAACAAAACCTTAACAAAAGCTTAAAGGAAGCTCAGTTTGGAACGTAAGTGAAGCTCCAAGAGGGAAATTCTTTGTTATAACTTCCTTGAAAAATAAAACTTTAAACAATTTATTTGAAATTTTTTGGAGTTACGATACAATAAACGCAATGGTAATTGTATATAACGGAATGTCACCTCCGGAACTATATACGCCTGATCCGTTTGAGAAACGAAACAAATGTGGAAATGAAGCAAACGTTGTTTTTTCCCAACCTTGTGATATTAACACTCAAAGTAGATTTAACAAGACCATTAAAAATGTGAATGGATGTTCAATTAAATTGTCCAGTAAGTTAGCTAAAATTACGTATAAAGAGACAGCAAATGTCGTTTTTCTTTATCGTACAATGCTGTTTGTTGGTAAAATTCTGAACGCAGATAACATGAATAGCTTCGCAATTAAAAATGAACAAAATACAACCACAGTAACGATATATTATTTACAATTGGAGTAACAAGGGAAAAGAAATTACTGGATAACTACGACTTGAGCGATATAATATTTCACGATAAACTTGTCTGGGTTATTCCGCAAGCTGACAAAATTTATGGTATTCGACTAATTGCCAATATTTACAAAAATAACGTTTGGATCGCTATTGGTGTATCTGTAATTGTAGTGGGTATCAGTTGGTGGTTAATGGCAATTAACTCTAGCGACAGAATTCAATTTAGACAGTTTACTAGAAGTTTCTTATCCGTTTTAGCAATTTTATGTTGTGGATCTGATAATCTTACACCGAAAACTAATGCAATAAAATTCCTTGCATTATTTTATTCCAGCTATTGCTTACAAATAGATACTTCATTTAACGCCAACTTAATAAGTGCACTAACAAAACCTCTTTATGAGCACGCTATAACCACAGTGGAAGAACTTGCAAACTCAGAGCTAGCATTGCTATTACAAGGACCTGGACTATGTAGATTGAATTTCAGTGCTGCATACGGCAATAGATTGTACGATAAATTACAAAAACAGTTTATGTGTACACCTTTCGTTAATATGCCCTTTGGTCATCTATCAGATACGCTAGTAGGATTTTCATAATTCAGCTTTTGAAAAAAAAATGATCTTAAAAAAACGTGTCTATAACTTCCGTTTCCGGTTCCGGATCGTTTTAAAAGCTTTCTGACCAGTATGAACTTGGTAGAGACCCAAAACGTGTATTTCCATGAAAATCTCAACATCGAAAATTTTCGCGAGAGTATGGGAAGTAAAACTGAGCGTATTCTTTCGCTTGCACTTTCCTATGCTTTACAACAGCTATTCAATATAATACAGTTGTGGAACTTAGTAGCAGTTGCAAAATTCCTACTAACGCGTGATATCTGTGACGTCACTGTCTCTCACGGACGCTTAGGCTGGTTTCACATGAGACGACAACGATACGATATGTCGCGCGCGATATATCGTATGTATGTGTGTTTGCACACGGAAGCGATAAACAGTATAGTATCGTCTGGATTAACAATGAACTACGGAAGTTTAGTCTTTCGCAGCGTTGCATGGATGAAGGTTCCCTGCTAAACAATATGACGACAAGAAGAAGAGTGAATTGTGAGCCGCTAGATTTAATAGAAGTGGACGAACAAAGACCATGTCTTTGGGACAAAACGTCTAAGAACTGCTGCCTTTCTATGGCGCCTGCGTCTTCTTTCCATCATCGATTGTTTTACGCTGGCAACACTGGGCAAACTTTTAAAGATTCTAAATTACCGTTATCGCGACAAAAAATTGTTATTGAACATTAATGGTTATATACCAATCTGAAAGTGGAAATAAATTGTATGTTCCAGTTACAACATAAATATTTTTTTATTTCATATACTACAAGATTAATATAGTAAAATATACCAAATTTAAGAAAACTTGTTTTTAATTTCAAATAACATTGCATTACAAACCACTTTTAAAGAGATGTATAGAACTGCAATACTATAATTATACAAATTTAATATCCATGTTAAATGCAAATAAAATAATTGGATTTAATACCAATTCAAATTACAATTATGTGTATATGTATAAATGCTACCAATGCGACTGCCAAAAACTATTACAAAAAATACTAAAGTCAGTTTCCACGACAGAAATTTTTTTAGTAAAGCGTAACGCGTTCTAATTGATTATTGCGCTTTATTCAGCCGTTTTCCATGGCAGTGAACAAGCATCATGACTTCGGTTGTCTTCCATTGTCTTGATGACACCGTTAATGACCGTTGCGGATTCTGTCAAAGTTCCTTGCTTGCTTTAAAGCATATTGCTCAATAATATATTGATAACATTCAATGCATCAGTTAAAACGCAGAGAATTGTTAAACGTTCATTTGTTTTTTTTTGCAATTTAAAAAACCCAACCGCTTCAACAGAGTTTTTGATTTGGTTTGGTTTAATCTGCTCCTTCAGCAACTCGATAATCGAGTCATAATTCTTCTTCTTTACTGATTCACAGCTCCCTCCCCCTACAATTACATCTGCTATCGCGTAACTGTGTCAACTCGGTCACACTCATTTTCATTTTTCTTTCAACATCTATAAACTTTTCATGTAGAAAGGTTGCGAAAAATGCACATAAACAGCTTCTAATGTATTGAAAAATTCTCTAACATCTCGTATGTTCCCACAAGCATCAACGACTGAAACTGTAAGCCATGCAGTGTATGTAAATGGCCTCAAGATAAATTTTCCTCAACTTTGCTTGGGACCCCCTTTTCTGTCGAACATCACAGTTGCGCCATCGTACGACTGCCCCACAATTGGTATGTTACACAGTACAAGTTTGTCCCAGTTAGCGGTTACATGTTCACATAAGCATGATGTGTATGTTTCATCAATCAGACAAGAAGCACGTTTCAGAATGACAAAACTAGCAATCTAGGTCTGTTCAATATAGAGAAAGAACAATAGAAATTCAATATGTCAGTCGAAAGTGTTTGTTGAATACAGAAGGGGCACCAAACTACATTAGCGAAAAGCGCCAAATAATGTTAGTCATGACCTGTCCGAGTGTCCGTGCCTTCAGTGCGGACGATTTTAAAAATATATTTGTTAATTACTCACAAAATTGACCCAGATTTATAGCGTATGGGCGATGGTGTCGTAACAGAACGACAAAATAACAGTTTAGAAAAAGTGACGCGCAAAAGCATAAGTGAGCCTATTGCATATCACCCGTACCGAATACCAAAAGTTGAAAAGGAGATGCTAAGTACTACAATTGTGTGATGCGTTTGGGTACCAAAGCGCATGTGAATAGACAAGCAGGAACGCGGTATGCACGACGTGTTAAAAATAATTTCTAGTACCCAAAAGTGGCAAGTTGTAGAACAGACCAAGAGCAATACGGTATCATCAGGGCTAGAGATGTTGCCACCCAACCGACACTTTGGATATCAATAAAGTAGAGCTGGAAAGGCAAGACAGACGTGACGAAGTGGCAGCAGGCTGGTGGAACCCAAGGCAACGTGCAAGCAGATTTGGGTGTCAGGTTCGACCTTCCGAATGCAGACATTATCTGAAAGGGGCATTGCCGAGTTGAAGCTCTGCAGGTCATGCTAAAGGACAGTCGAGCGTTGTGTTGGTAAATGGTCGGATAAGAAAATATACGCGGTAAATTACTTTCTTGAGAGAAAGCAGCGGATAAATTCTTGTTAAGTTTGAAATATTTGGAAACTTGAAACTTTTACCATTTGAAAACCGCACTATAAAATGGCAATGATCAATGAAATCAAGATTGATGTTTAAATTTGCTTGTTCTTTGGCTGTGAATATTATTTTATCTTGCACATGCTCATGTTCAGATTCCTTTAGACCAAATATGCAAAAGTTGTTTCTTCTTGTGTATTGCTGCAAGTTATCAAAATCGACAGAGAGTTCATCATTATTCTTTTTTTAGGCGATTTATTGCCAGAGTAGTGTATTTGTTAAAATCAATTATTTTAGAGAAATATTTAACATCCGATAACAACGTGTCAAATGTTTGCTTGATTATTTCAGTCAGCTTTGCTTTTTCGTCACGTGTAAAAGGCATCTTATACCTACACACAGTCAACTAATAAATAGAATTAGATGTTCTTCTTCTTCTTCTTCTTTTTCTTCTTCTCTAGCCATTCCTTTTCGCTTTTAGGGCGTTGGGTGTCGAAGTCTTTCACTTTAGGTAGTTTCTTCGCTTGTGTAATAGGAGATAGTGGGGCTTTACGGCCTTTAAACCACCGCGCTCCTGAAGCTTATGCCACTCCTCATGCACATTCATTCAATGCCATTCACACATGTGTTTATTTATATGTTAAAATGTTGTGTGTGGGCTTTGTTATTTGCCTTGTTCAGCCAGTAAATTGCCGTTAATTGTAACCCAACGTCCAATGGTTACCGAGCTCAATACCGATCCACAGAATTACAGAAAATTTTTCTGTTTCTTCCAGGATTCAAACCGAGAACTCACGCATTGTGAGCCTGCCTGATCTCCTACAATTGGACCACCTGGACTCTTGAATTAGATATTCAATAGTTTTAATATTAGATTCGCTGGAGTAACTCAATATGACCATGGGCGACATCGAATAGTTTATTAAAATAAAAAGCAATAATCTACATGTGTTATATACGTATAATAATTGAATAAACATTAGAAAACATTCAAAAACAGCGTGGGGCGAAGGCCACTAGTTCAGCTAGTTACAGCTATTGTGCAACAGTGTCGTCTTCAAGGTACGCTTTAATAAGCATAGCGTTCACTTTTGTTGAGCTACTAGATCACAGCACATCCTCATCATTTGTTGTGACATTTGAGTGTAAAGCATTCCATTGAAGGAAGAATAGGTGCGTTGGAAATGTCTCTTGCCAAAGACAACCATTTCTTAGTCCTAACCTAACCTATTTTAATGTTGTAGGTTGTAACGTAATATTGTTTTCTGCTACTTTCTAAGATTGAGAAGAAACAGCGTCGGGCTTTACTCAATCTCTGAATCATTAATAATGAACTGACTCTAGCAAGTGTGGCTGAAAATTAATAAACTAAATATTTTAATGCCAAGCAACAGAGTAAAACCACCGACAGATTAAATCGAAAAAATAATTTTTGATTTTCTTAAAACAATTTAAGAATACAAACTGTATAATAAAAACTGCAGTAGCAAGGAACAATCCGAATCCCCAAATTTTAAAAATGCTACTCAGATTTGTAATGCCTAGTGCAGTATTTACGTTTTCTGTGGTATGATTTTCCTGCCTTCCAAATTTGCGCATAATTTTATCGTAGAATCCATGTTCATTTATCAATTGGACAAGCTTGTGGTAAGCTGCTACATTACAGCTAATCCTCATCGTTTGTGCTGGTATTTAAGTGTAAAGAATTCAATTGAAGGAATGATAAGTGCGCATCGTATTTAAACAAAATAAGTTGGAAGTATCTCTCGCCAAAGACAACCATTTCCAAAACCTCACAGGTTGAGTTGTCTTAATGTTATCAGGTGGTAACATAATATTGTTTTTTGTACTTTCTGAGGCGTCCGCCTTTACATACTTCCTGAAGTTAATAATGATACTGACTCTAGCAAGTGTGGCTGAAAATGAATAAACTAAATATTTTAATGCCAAGCAATAGAGTAAAACTACTAACAGGTTAAATCGAAAAAATAATTTTTGATTTTCTCAAAACAATTAAAAAAAACAAATTCTATAATAAAAACTGCAGCAGCAAGGAACAATCCAGTTCCCCAAACAAAAATGCTACTCAAATGCGTAATGCCTAGTGCAGTATTTACGTTTTCTATGGTATAATTTTCCAAGATTTCAATTTCGCGCATAATTTTTTCGTAGAATCCATGTTCATTTATCAATCGGACAAGCTTGTTAAAAGTAGGCATAAAATAGTGGCCTTTCCTTGTATAATATGTCAGTTCCATGGTAATAAGTTCTGCATTTATCAGATCAACCTCAGACATTACACGCATCCCTGCTGATTTCACCGTTTCTTTGCCAACCAGCGTACTTATGTTGCGGTGTAATATGATTCTGCTTAACACATCAGACGTATTAGCGAAAGGTGTAAGTATAAAGTGTTTCTGTAGTTTTTTGTATAGTTTTTCACCATACGCTGAACTGAAATTTACATTATTAGCTATCTTTTCTGGTAGCACAGTTGCTAGGTCTGATTCTGCAAGTTCTTCCACTGTGGTAATACTTTGACTATAAAGAGGTTTTGTCAGTACGCTGATTAAGTTGGCATTGAACGAAGTATCTATTTGTAAACAATAAATAGAATAAAACAACGCCAGAAATTTCATTACATTGGTTTTTGGTGTGAGATTGTCAGAACCACACAGCAAAATTGCAAAAATTGCTAAACAACTTCTCCAAACTTGCTGGAAATTTGTTCGATCGTTAGCGTACTTTGCCATTAACCACCAAACGATAACAACCAGAATTAAAGATGTAGCAATAGAAATCCAAACGTTTCTTTCGTAAATATTAGCAATTACTCGAAAACCGTAAATCTTGTTAGCTTTAGGGATCACCCACACAAGCTTATCGTGATATAATACATCACTCAAGTCGTAGTTCTGCAAGAATTTATTGCCCCTTGCTACCCCATGTCCAAATATTATACCTTGACTATGGTTGTGCAGGTCATCCTCTTCGTTTTTAAATATAACTCCATTCACGTTACCTGCGTTTAAAATTCTACCAATGAAAAGTAAGATACGATAAATAACAGCAACACCCTGTGCTTCTTTAAATGTATATTTAGTTAGTCTATCAGGCAATTTAATTGTACATCCATTCACATTTTTAATGGTTTTGTTAAATCTGATTGTAGTATTAAAATTGCATAGTTGGGAAAAAACAACTTTTACTTCATTTCCACATTTGTTCCGTTTTTCAAAAGGATCAGATGTGCATAGTTCCGGAGGTGAACTTCCGTTGTATATTATTACCATTGCGTTTATTATATCGCAACCCCAAAGAATTTCAAATGTATTTTTCACATTGCTACTTGAAGAAGTTGTAACTAGAAATTTTCCTCTGGGGGATTCACTTTTATTCCAAATTGAACTTCTTTTGAGCTTATTTAGGGTTTGATTCAAGAAAGTGGGACCATTAGTTTGTATTACGTAGCTGTAATGAAAATTCCATGACATTCTGATAGGTTTTTTAATGTCCACAATAATACGTGGGTTGTTAATGTGATGAAGAACCGAAAAATTCTTCAAATCTTCAAAAATAAAATAGATCGTGACGTCATTGGGGAACAATTTTGGAATTACATGTGATTCGTATGATGTTACTTCTGAATTATTGCTCTTCATTTCTAGAGAAACCACAACATGTATCAATAAAATTGTTAGTGCAAAAATAGCCAGCCTAATTATATTCATCTTTCGATTCTTGCAAAACCCGTAAGCTTATTTCGGTCAGAACAATCACTGGAAACTGAACAAAGTTTATTACTTTCTAATTTGTTAAAAAAAATGTTATTGAACTTTAATGGTAATAGACCAATATGAAAGTGGAAATAAATTGTATGTTCCAATTACAACACATTTATTTCTTTATTTAATCAACTAATAGTTTACTAAAACAGTAAAATACACCACATTGAAGATTTTCTTTGAAATTTTAAATAACCTTGAATTACAGACGAGTTTTTATATAACTAACAATTACCAAAACAAAATCGTTTATAACGAATTGTTTGTCAAATAAAAATATCGTGCAAGTAGTTCGCCTGGACTCAACCATATTTTAATTAATAGTTATTTATTGTATGAGTGGATTCTGAGGCAAATAAAACTCCCAAAAAAGTTTAAATTTTCAAGAGTTTTATTTGCAAGTAATCCACAAATGCAATACAAAATTTTATCCAGAACTTACAATATTGTAGAGGCATAATTATGTGGATCACTAATACCGACATTGATCATTTTGAAACATCGAATTAAATTATATGAAAGATCAGAGTAGCAAGTTGTCACTAATCAAAATTGTCATAATGATAAATTAAACGGCTTAAACCACATAAATACAAACAATATCAATGTGAATGTGAGTAAAAACCGACAATATTTTCTCTTTTAATGTGAATTTAAATGTAAATGTTAACGAGAAAGTTTAAATATAGTTTGATTTTGTTACCTGTCTTATGGCTTAATTATAAGTCCCATGTGTTTTATTAATACCATAAGACGTCTCTCAATAGTAGAATTATGCCTCTATAATATGTAAGTTGTGGATAAAAAACTATTTTACATACCTTCGAATTTAAATTTAAAAGTTAGAGAAAAAACAGAATTTAAATTATACAGAGTGGCTAGGAAAACCCCGGCCACTTTTCTTGCGGCGGTCAAGAGATGGCGCTTTAGTAAAGAAAAATTTAATTAAAATACTGGCAACAACGCAGAATCCAAGACGTTTTAGTTATTAAATACGCCCCATATTAAATCAAAACAACTAAAATGTCTTGGATTCTGCGTTGTTGCCAGTATTTTAACCTAATTTTTCTTTACTAAAGCCGCAAAAAAAGTGGCCGGGGTTTTCCTAGCCACTCTGTAGTTTTACAAATAAAGAATAAATAAAGTAAATAAATGTGCAGCTGTGCGAAAATTTTAATTAAGAAAAACAGAGTTACATTTCGACTGCAAAGCAATAAACCAATACTACTGCAGCGAAGTAGATAACTCCCTTAAGCCTGGTGAACAGGAAATCCTGATTTGGCGATGGTTGGATCTGAATTTATTTTATTTATTTATTTGAACAAGAAAGAAATGTACAGAACTACAATACAATAGTAATAGAAATTTAATATCATGTTAAATGTAAATAAAATAATTAGATTTTATACCACTCAAAATGCTACCAATGTGACTGTCAAAAAAACAAATACCGAATCATGTTCCGAGACAGAAAAATTTCAATTTTTGAAAATTTTCAGTAAAGATAGACTTTGATTGTAGAAGCAGGGTGCGAAGTAATTCTTGCAACAAGTTCCAAAGGCTTTCTGTGCTCTATTTGTAACTACTTTACTTTGTCATAGGTCGTTCTGCCTCTGATTAACCCTGCAGTTGTCTCGCTAAGTCTCACAGACCCGATGAATACATGAATACGTTATTGGAATAGAATAAAATGCCATATAGTTTTAAATACTTTTATTTGCCTAAAAAATGTTTCTATACGGGGATCGTTCGAAATGTACGTGGCCTAACAAAGAAAACGCAAGTTTTTGGGGCAAAGAGTATTTTAGTTTTTAATATAGTCTCCTGCTCGCCCAACGCACTTATTTCAACGATGCTCCAAGGCAGCAATGCCGTCTTTGTAGGTCGATGAACCCAAGTCCTCAAAATAGCTATTTACAGTAGCGATTGATTACCTCGGAATTGGATGAAAATCTTTTACCGCCGAGCCATTTTTTCAGGTTTGCAAATAGATAAAAATCGCTGGGAGCCAAATCTGGCGAATAAGGTGAATGAGGCACTAATTTGAATCCCAATTCATGAATTTTGGCCATGGCGATTGCAGACGTGTGTACAGGTGCGTTATCTTGAAGGAAAAGCACTTTCTTTTTCGCCAAATAAAGTCGATTTTCTTGGATTTTGTCGCTCAATAGCTGCAACAAATTGGCATAATACTCGCCATTTATTGTTTTTCTCTTTTTCAAGTAGTCGACGAAGATAATTCCATGAGAATCCCAACAGTTTCCATAAGCTTTCCTGCTGACAAAATCGTTTTTGCCTTCTTCAGTGGCGGAGAACCTTTGTGTGTCTATTGTTTGGACTGCTCCTTGGTTTCGGGAGTGTAATGGTGGACCCAGCCCGTATAACCAAATCTATAAAGATGTCCTAGGCGATAGAGATATTTAAAGATGCGGTAAAGATTACGTGATACAGGTGTAATATGTATCGGAGCTGTACTTTAGCCTATACCTTAACTGTATAGATTAAATATTTACCGCATCTATATGATATCTATACTTGTTTCCAGTACAGTTTTATCTTTATCACATCTGTATCACATCTTATTCTATGCTATACCGCACCGGTACTTCTAGCAGGGATTTTATCTTTATCGGATCTGTAGAAAATATATACTGATTGTCTTTACAGTTGTACCTTTAACAAATCTCTACAATATCTTCATGCAGGCTATATCGCACCTGTAGCGCAATTACCGATTTTGTCTTTATCGAATCTGTGCTAAATATGGTAGGCGGAATAAAAAGCCGTGGAAAAAAAAGCCGGGGTATAAAAAGCCGGGAAAAAAAAGCCGCGGAAAAAAAACCGGCGGAAAAAAAAGCCGGCGGAAAAAAAAAGCCGATGGTATAAATATTTAACATATGTAATAAATAAATACTTGAAGCAAAGAAAACAATGATTTGATCCACTACTAAGGGAGCATAGAATGACTAAAAAATTGTGAAGTTTCATTTTTATTGAATCCCAAAATAACAACTACTACAATAATTTGTACAAACTTTATTTTATGTCAGAAGACAAACTGTTTATATACACATTAAAATTATAATAATATCAATAATAATATAGAGACTTACATCTAACTACTACCACTACTACTAAATTTAGAAACCTGTTTGCTTTCTAATGGGAAATGTAAAGAGTGTTTTTCTTTTACTCAATTACATTTGTAATTAAATAAATGTGTAAGTCTCTATATTATTATTATGATGATTATTATAATTTTAATGTGTATTACTATAATTGTGTGTATTATAATATAATAATATAATAATAATGTATAATAATGTGTATTATTATAACACTTTGTCTTCTGACATAAAATAAAGTTTGTACAAATTATTGTAGTAGTTGTTATTTTGGGATTTAATAAGTATTTATTTATTAAATATGTTTAATATTTATACCATCGGTTTTTTTTCCGCCGGCTTTTTTTCCCCCGGCTTTTTTTTCCGCGGCTTTTTTTTCCCGGCTTTTTATACCCCGGCTTTTTTTTCCACGGCTTTTTATTCCTAGATTCGCTAAATATATACTGCCTGTCTTTACAGTTTTATCTTAAGCCTAAAACCGCTGTGTATAGCGTCACTCTAAACACTATCTTTATTTGTTGGCCTTGTGTGTAAAAACGTTAAAAATGGCGCATCAACAAGATCAAGAATTTAAAGTTTACGAATTTGATGGAACCTTGGAGATTTGTGTGCTTCCTACAATTATAATAATAATTTATGACATAATCATTAACCAAGGCTGCTGTCTCCAATGTGGAGTTATTTTCGATAGGGGTAATTAACCCCCCCAGAAGGCCAAAAAATCACCTAAAGCACTAGAAGTAAAGTGTTTTTGAACATGTAATTGGAAAAACTTTGTAAATAAATATATTTCATCGGCTAAAAGTTCCAGCGAAACACAATAAGAATGACTCAATTGCAAAGAAACTTTCTTAACGGTAAAATCTAAAACGAAGCCGGACGTTAAACAATGCATGGCTGAAGAATAGCTCTAAACCTTTATGGGGGTTTATAAACAGACCTGTTTGGAAAGTCCACTCACCAAAAAGATAAAGATATTTAAAGCTTATCCCAGCGCCAGCAGCACAAAGTATGAACCGACATCAACATGAACAATTACGTGATATTTTTTTCTTGAAATTATAATTCTGACCTCAGAAATGGCGGGAAATTCAGAAATAATGTACTTTAAAATAGTTGGTGGTAAAATAATACAAAGACATCAATTATTTCGAAGTAAGATTCTCGAAATGTCTGAACCTACTAAAACTGTTTTATATTTTATCCCCTATAATTCTTCACTGTTTATTTTTCTTAATACTTTACTCTATCAAAATAGTCTGTTTTCACGTGTTTCTTGAAATTTTAATACTATATATAATCTAACGTCGTTTATATCTGCTTTTTCCCACTTCGCTTGTATGCACACTACGTAGTTGTCTTTTGTTGTTTCGGCATCAGTTTATTAAAAACTTAGCAAAGCTGCAAACGATACACTTTACCAACTATTTATAAAATGATTTTACTCTACACTATTAACGAGATATTATGCAACGTCACTATAAATTTTACTGCAAAAAAGAAAACGGTTTAACCCTAACCTGTAATTCTTGGTAGTACATTTGTATCATATTGTCCATCATAACCTAATGTAATACTCTTAAAACATTTAGCGGTCGAATCTTATAAGAGGCGAGATTAGCTCAGGGTGCAAGGAGACCGACTCACAAACCAAAGATGGCCAGTTCGATTCCCCGCTAAGGTAAAGTATGTAGCTAATTTTTAAAATTAAAAATTTATCAATAAATACATTTGTGTAAGTGAAATTAGCTAAAAAAATACAGAGGTTGTATAAAATATTATAAAAGAAAATATAGCCGCTAAATAAATATACAGCGTAAAAAAATATTTTTTTGTTTTTATCTAAAATTAATTGCTTGAATTATCTATACCGCACCTTAATTTGGACGATACAGCATCGGAATAGTATCTTTAAAAACCTATATCGTATCTTTACAGTACCTTCATGTGCTCTATACGCAATCTTAACTGCATCTGTACTTTAACTATATGTTGTCTGTACAGGAGCTTTACATCTTATACACACAGTTAGTAAAGACAACTATACCCAATCGATATGTAATCTCTATCGTCGCGCTATCCATAGGGTACAGAAAGCCTGTATCGACTAAAGATTTAAATACAGGTTCGATATAGGTTCTGTATTGTGTGGTTATACGGGAGGTTTCATCGACGGTTATGAAACGGCGCAAAAGGTCTTTCGGATTGCTGCGAAAACGTGCCAAAAGGTCGCGAGAAACAATCAAACGATTCAGTTTTTGCTCTAGTGTGAGCAAACGCGGCACCTAACGCGGACTATTTTTTCATTTCCAATTCTTTAGTTAACATTCTGTGCACACTGTCATTGGGGATGCCCACCATGTCTGCTATCTCGCGCACTATTAC